>JAJHZJ010000081.1:5985019-6585019 GCA_023548195.1 Bettongia penicillata ogilbyi | reverse complement strand
TCCTTACAGATGTGGGGAGTCAAGGGAGTTTCTGGAGTAGGAGACAGACATAAGTGACACTCCCAAGTGTCATCTCAGCAGGATGGTCAGGGTGGCCTTCCTCATATGTGCTGCAGGGGAGAATGTGGCTATTCCAAAAGAAGTCTAGACAAGGGATAGGGGCAGGGCTGGAGGGCAGACCCCACCCCCCACCCCACCTGACAGTCCATGATGGTTTCTTCTTCCTTCAGTTCTATCTTCTTCTCTCCTGTCTCTGCACACAGTAGGGCCTCCAGGACTGGCCCTTCAGGGAGACCCCCCTCCTTCTTCAGGGGTGTTTCACAGTCTGGGGGAACGGTGGAAAACAGGGAGGGTCAAAGAAATGTTGTTTGCCAAGGACCCCCTTCTCTCTCCTCTCTCTTTCTCTCTCTACCTTCTCCTTCTTCCTTTTTTCTCTCCTCTCTCCATCTCTGTCTCCCTCTCCCTTTCTCCCTCCTCCCTCTCTTTCTCTCTCACCCTCCTCTTTTCTTCCTCTGCCTCCCACCCTCTCACACACACATACACACAAATACCCAACCCCCACCCCACCCCATGGAGTCTCTCTAGACAATATGACTGGAGTCCTGACCTAAAACACTAGGGCACCTTCTGAGATGCTCACAGCAGTACATACCAAGTCTGGAACTAAGACAGACATGCTCCCATGGGTCACCCCTTAGGGACATACCCTCAGAGACTCACTGAGGCCCTCAATTCTGAGTTCTCATACATTCAGTTGCCATCAGCCACACAGAGACACCATCACAAGCATGGCTTCGCACAGAGTACACATGTTTGCCGAATGCTTTCTCAGCATGTAGATTTCACCCTGCCAGACACTACACAGACACACAATCACACAGATACACATACAACCGTGACACAAGCACAGAGACACACAATCATACACACAACCACACACATAATCGCACAGACACAATCACAGATAACGATCACATACAGGCACACAGACACAGCCATACACACATAACCACACAGATACACAATCACAAACAACCACAAGTCACACAATCACAAATGCAACCACATTTGCACAATAGCTTCCATCTAGCCCTTGGAGATGTTTTACATACATCCTCTCATTGGAGCATCTCAAAATAACCCATGGGGTAAATGCTGTTCTACAACTGAGGAACTTGACTTGCCCAAGATCTCACCACAATTGTCTGAGGCAGGATTTGAATCCAGGTCTCCCTGATTCCAACACTATTAAGTCATTCTGATTCTTAGTCACCGTCAGGTGTTAGGTTACCACACAGAAAAAAGGGAACTCAGAGTACTTGAGTTCAAAACCTACCTCCCACGGTGGCAAAGTCCCTAGGTCCCTGTCGGTCTCATTCTATGCTGTCTGACATCAAGGACAATTTGCACCCCGGGTGCCTCTCCCCCGCAGACTCAATACCACCAACACAGGCCCTGGGGGCCGCACACGCTCAGACACAGGCTCAGGTGCTCACGCTGGGCCACGCTCACACTGGGGGCAGGGGCTGGGCTGGGGGCCCCCCACGGACCGATCTTGTACTCGCAGGGTCGCAGCCTGGGGTCCTCCAAGATGTTGAGTCTTCGTTTCTTCCTCCAGCAGCGGGCCGGATAGGTGTAGATCTGTCCAGGAGCCAGCCCTGGAGAGGAGAGGGGCTGTTGAGGCATCTGCCCCCCGCCCCTTCCCCTTTCCTCCTCCCTCTCCCCCTCGGCCGCCAGCCCCAGCCCTCCTAATCAGGCGCCCCGCTTCCCTCACCGGGCCCGCGGTGGGTCTTCTCCATCCAGATGTAGCAGTTGTTTTGGGCTACCCCGGTCTGCGAGTCGAGGAAGGGCAAGCGCATGCTCCGCTCGGCGCACAGGCGCGCGTTGTAGCTGCGGCAATGCTCGATGGCCTCGCGGTAGAAATCCTCGCCCAGGCTGTGGGGAGGCAAAGCAAGCAGGGTCAGCTGAGCAGGTGCCTCTGGGTCTGAGCCTGGAGCCCGGGACGCCTGGGGGCCCTCGAACCTCTGGGAATGCCCCGGGACTTTGAGGGACCCCGGAACACCTGAGTACGGTTCGAATGTTCGGGTGGACCCGGGGCCTCAGCTGGGTAGGGTTTAGGGAAGGCGCTGGGACACTGTGGCCCACTCACTAGAGGGTCTGGGAGTCCCTGAAACGTGGGAAGTACCGAAATCTCTGGGTCCAGAATATCTGGAGAAAGCTGGAACTTGGGGAGGGTGCTGGAACGTAGTGGGGGAGGGGGGACTGAAAAGCAGGAGGTGCCGGAGAGTAGGCGCTGAAAAGCAGGGGCTTGGGCCTAAAACGTCTGAATTGTGCTGGTGTGCGGGGAAGTGTCCTGGAACGTCGTGGTAGCCCTCAAACTTTGGGGAGTTGCTGGCATATTTGGATGGGAAGAAAAGAGGAGGAGCTAAAGTCTGGGACGCAGCCGGGGCGGATGTTCAGTGGGCGGAGAGAGGGGTAAAGCCCTTCCCTCCCCTAACCAAGCTCAGACAGCTTGACCCTCTCTCCCCCGCGGCTGAGCGCTAGGTGGTGCCCACGCCCGCAGGCATCCCCGGCAGCGCGAATGTCCCGGGGTGGGGGTGGAGGGGGAAAGAGCGCCACCACAGTCCCTCCCCTCACTTTAGTTCTCCTATAATGCCCCCCCACACACACCATACACGCATATATTGTATACCAGGTAGACTACCCCTACACTCCTTGGTGTACTACCCGGAGGACACAAAACCAGATATAGTTACCGCCCTCCCCCCACCCTAGCCTCACTTCCCCCCTCCCCCAGGTATGTCGAAATGGAAGGGATTTTGCAGATCAGCTAATCCGATCCCATTGTCTACACAATCCCAAATACGGGTCAAGGGGGGTCACCAAATTACACACTGACAGCAAAAGAAGACAATTCCTCTCCTTTGGAACGGAGACAGGTAGCGGAGGAATTCGCATCCCCATTTGACAGATGAGGACACTGAGGCTCCCCGAATGACAACCACACCAAAGGCCTTGTACACAGTAGGTGGTCGATAGGCGTTTGTTGAGTTGTTTTGGAATATAGATTTACACAATGCCACTTGAAGATTCACAGAAGACCAAAGCACTGATAACACAATCCAAGACGAATGCACAAATCTCCGTTACACACACAGCCATACGAGACAAGCACACAATTACAGGAGACACAATCACAATTCCCCCTACACACACACACACACACACACACACACACACACACACAAAATCCCACTCCTAGACACACGCTCTGCAACCCCCGCCCTGTGGGATGGGATGGGGCGGAGGTGCCGGGCTCACCACCGGACTGGGCTGGGGTTGACCGTGGCCATCTTGCACCTGGCCCGACCCTCGCCCGGGTCACCTCAGAGCTTCGGGGTCTGCAGCGCCCTGGCCCTGGCGGCCACTCCATTCATTCTCAGGGTGGGGGGTGGGGGCGGGGACATCAACCAACATGGGGGGGAGAGGGACTCCCCGGGGCATGCTGGGAAATGTAGTGCGGGGGCGGCGGGGCGGAAGGTGGAGGAGGGGGTCGGTGCTGTCACTAGAGGCCAAATCTGGGTCTGGCCCCGGGAAGGAGAGGCCCTGGCAGCTCGTGGGGGATGGAGACAGAGTGGTGAGAGGCCTGGGCCAGGTGAAAATCCGGAGACAGACTCCTATCTTGGCACTAACGTGGGCACTATGTTTAGTAAAACCGTGTGTGAACCACATATACCTTTACTGACACCCAGGTTCCACTACCACACACAATCCACAATTACACAACACGCAGCCAAACACATAATATAGAAACATACAACACAATTATACTGATACAACTCTACACCACAAATTGACAGACAGATCACACTGACAACAGGCATACGCATTGGGATACACAGAGACAACTGGACCCCCCCACACACACACACACACACGCACACAGAAAGGCCTCCTGATTCACATGCACAGACCCCCCCACACAATCACAGACTCACACAAGCAGCCGGGGCGCGCACAGACCCGCAGAGCGCGCACACAGGCCACACGTGCTGGCGCGTGCACGGTCGCCCCCCCCCAAACCCCCTTCGGTCACCCGACCCCTAGCTTCCAGATCTCGCAGAGACAGAGATAGAAAAGACGGGGATCAGAGACTTCCAGGAAACCCAGCAACCCCCAACCCTCCTGCTGCTTGCCCTCAGTCTCACGCGGCCTCGTTCTGACCCTCACACCCCTTCAACCCCAAGGTCAAGACCAAGCTCACGGGGTGGGCCAGGAAGGGGGGCTGTCCCGGGGCCCCTTTGTGCGCCTCCGCGTCCCCGATAACCCACGGGCACGCGCCACTCCCCAGCCTCCT
Source organism: Bettongia penicillata ogilbyi (assembly GCA_023548195.1). NCBI lineage: Eukaryota > Metazoa > Chordata > Mammalia > Diprotodontia > Potoroidae > Bettongia > Bettongia penicillata. The sequence goes on along the minus strand of JAJHZJ010000081.1, from coordinate 6,580,662 downwards.
CCCCCTCTGCCGGGCACGCGCCTGTCACTCCTGGGGGAGGAGCCTGTGGAGCCAGGGAAAGGGGCGCCCCCGCCCCGTTATACTGGAGGGTCCACAGTTGGGGGGGGGACCCAGGCTGTTGCGGCTCCTAGTTCCCTTCCCTAGCCTCGGAGGCTGGCAGGTTAACAAGTCCCAGAACCAGTGCCTAGGCTTGGTGGGGATGGTGAACCCCCCCCCCCCACCCTCCAGCAGATCCACTTCCCTTCCCGCCCCCAGCCCGGACTTGGGAATCTGCAAATTCCTGCACTGAGGGTGGCGACAATAGAGACGGCCTGGAAGGTGGAGGGGGGACAGGTTCAGCTGCCAAACGTGCCCATCCCCCGCCCCTTCCCAATAATCCCCAGCTCCTATCAATCCCAAGGCTTGGGGGATGCGGGGGGGAAGCTGAAGGCACCCAGGTGTCAGTGGCACCCGTCAATCTCCGGGAAGGGAAATGGGGCAGACACAAGACTCCAGGGCTCTTGTCCCCGCTCTGCCCGCCGTGCCCAGCCCCGTGCCCGGTGGGAGGAGGGAGGGAGGGAGGATGGGATGGAAGGGGAGACTCACGACTTGAGGGGGTTCTGGATGGCGGTGGCCATGGCCCGCTCCCCGCCCCCGGCGCCGTAGCCACTCGGCCCTCGGGACCCGGCTCCGGCCCCCCGGGGCCCCGCGCTCCGCTGGCCGTGCCCGACCCCCGCCGCTGCTGCCGCTGCCGCTGCCACCGCCGCCGCCGCCGCCGCCGCCGCCGCCTCCTCCTGCTCCTGCTCCGCCGCCCAGCGCGCTACAATTTCATTCATTCTTCGGCTGCGGTGAGGGGAGGGGCGGGGCCGGGGGGCGGGGCCGCGGCCAAGGAGGAGGGGGGAGGGGATCAGGGACTGAAGGGGGGCACGGGGGAGGGGGAAAGGAGTGGACTGGGTCTGCCAATCCTCGTACCTCCCGGGGGACGTTGGGAGATGGAGTCCTCTCAAGCACCCGGGTGGGGAGGGGGCCAAACCCAGAGAACTCCAAATCCCGGCTGCCCTGCGGGTTGCCCACTCCCCCAGGGCGCCGATTGGGCAGCCGAGGTACCGGGCGGGGAGTGCCGAAGGAGGCCGGAGCATCCTTTCCCTGGAGCTCTCTGTCAGGCACAACGTCCCCCTTCCGGCCAAGTCAAGCTATGTGGGGTAGAGGGAATGTATGGGAATCCTGTGTCCCCAGAACTCATCCCCAGGAGACCCAGCTCTATAGGCATCCCCGCTCTGAGTATATCACCCATACCTTGTCCCCCACTTCCTCCTTTCTGAGATTTCCTCCCAGCAGACCAGCGGCCCGTGCCCGGGGCAGAGATTCAGCCCAGTGGAATGGAAGGGAGTGAAGAGCACTGAGTCTGGTTTGGAATTGCAACTCGGTTACTTACTCCCTGTGTGACCCTGGACACATTCTTTCTCTTCTCTCCCCCCTCCCCTCCCCCCCATCAGTTCCCTCATCTATAAAATGAAAGGGGTTTATCTAGATAATTCCTGATCTACCTGAAGATGAGATACCCCTCCTTCCCCCTTAGGGAACACTCCAGAACCCAAAATTAAATTGTGGGACTCACACTAAAGGGATGGCGAAGGTCCCCTAAGGTGAGAGTGGAAGCATGCCCCTGGGCCTGCCTCGAAACTGGACATCCTTAGCCTTTCTCAGACTTCAGGGCTTGTAACAGAATAGACCTCCGGCAGGGGGCGGTCCTGGGAGCTGTCCTCAGTACTGAATCGTCCGAAGCCTTGGGAGAATGACATAACCCTGAACATCTGAGCTGGAAGAGTATTAAGGACCACCTATTCCAACACCTATTCCCCTGCCTAGTTCTCCAATTAAACAGGGGGAATCGAAGCCCGGAGAGGGAAAACCTGGTGCAGTAATAAGTAATTGAGCCAAGACGAACTCCAAACTCCAAATCCTGTACTCTTTTCATTCCATCCCGAATCCTTTGCCAGGGAAAGTCTGGAGTCCCCAGGAGGGATTGAGGGAGGAAAAATGAGACAAACTCCCCCACGCTGGCATTTACATTTTTAGTGGGACATCTGAGTCTATGGAGCCCAACTCTGTCAGTGGATTGATGAGGAAAGTGAACCCCACAGAGATCTTTGCCCAAAATCACATATTGAAATAGGTCTCCTGAGACCTAAACCTGGGCTCCTTGCTACATTAGATTTTCTAAGTGTGTTTCCATGTGTCTGTGTGTCTTTGGGTGTCCACCTCCTCAACCTATATATAGATTTTTCATCTTAACGTTATACTCTCTCTAGATTCCCAAGGAGTTTGTTCCCTCCCCTTCAAGAAAGCCCCTTGGCCTGCTCCAATGCCCAGGGGTCTCCCTCTCCAGAAGAATCCCAGAATTTTTTACTTGTCAGGAAACTCAGAGTCCATCCTGATTCTGAGTTATCCCTGAACAAGCCAATCCTCTACATATCTAACCAGTGGTCATCCAGTTTTTGTTTGAAGGCAGAGTTCAAGTCTTTATTCTTCAAGTTTTTAACTCTCTATTACTTATTATTTCCTGTGCCCTCTTAAGCAAGAGATTTTCTTCCTCCAGACAGGAGAAATCCACTCAGTCACCTAAGAAGCCATTCATTCCACCTTGCATTACTTCTCATTGTTAAAAAAGTTTTTCTGAACCTCAAAGTCAAATGGACTATTTTGCAAATTCTGCCCCTACTCCAAGTTCTAAGGATTGGGGCCAAGCAGAACAAAGCTAATTCTTATTTAGTACACTAACTTCTCCTACTCTCGAGTTCTTAAGAGTCAGTGGAAGCTAAGGACACCAGAACTGGAAGGTTCCCCACCCACCACAGGAGAACACTGGACCTACACATACACTCACTCACACACACACACACACACACACACACACACACTCACACAGAGCTCTTGGCAGAGTACACAATGATCTAGGGCATAGGTTCCTAAATGAAAAATAAAGCAGAGGGAAATAGGCAAGGGAAATAGCACAAGGGAAAAGGAAAGTCTGGGGCTTAGAGATGGAGTTTCACTCCACCCTTCAGTGTTTGTCCTTTCAGACAGCTTGTCAACTGGCATTTATGAAGTGCATAGTAAGTGCTGGGCACTGTGCTGAGAGCTTGGGATACAAAGAAAAGCAAAACCCAAACAGTCAGTGCTCTCAAGGAGCTCCCAGTGTGGTAGAGAAACCACATGCCAACAACTGTGTTACAAACCCCTATTTTTTTTTGTCTCCAAGCTCTCGGGGTGAGCCCCATACCAGCCTGGGAAGAGAAGAGGAAAAAGGAATGAGGGAGGAATGATCCTACTTCCTGGCCCCTTTTCAGTCCATCTTCCACACAGCAGTCAAATTGATGTTATAAAAGTACAGGTCACACTATGCCACTAACTTGCTCAATAAATTTCAATGACTCCCCATTATCTCTAGGATAAAATGAAAACTTTTCTGTTTGACTTTTAAATCTCTTCACAACTTTACTCTAGCCTACATTTCCAGACTTAGTGCATATGATTCCTCTTCTCCCACTGGATGGTTCTGTTGATCTGACCTTGTTGCTCACCCATGATGTTATCTACATTCCTGCCTTTGTACAAGTGGTTTTCCTTTCTTGTAATGTCCTACCTCTTGAAAGTCCTAATTCCCTTCAGAGCCCAGCTCCATTGTCACTTCCTAAAGTGAACTGAAGTCTTTTCTGATCCCTCAGTAGCTAGTGCCTTCCTTCCCCCCCACACACACCAGAAATTAACTTGTCCTTGTCTTGTATCCTTTTTTTTTTACTATTACATTTGTACATCTTCCTCCATCATATATAAACCCTTTGAGGGCAAGCACTGTTGTATTTTTTTTGTCTGTCAACCTAATGCCTAGAGTGACAACTGGCACAAAGCTGGAGCTTGCTGATTCACTAGCTGGTTGGTTGGGCCTGTTGGGTGCAAAGGGGCAAGGGAGATTACTCAGCAGGAACTTGGAAATGAAGGTCTAGAGCCAAGGACTGAAGTCAGAGCTGAAGGAATTTTATAATCATCAGTGTGGGGAGTAGGAAAGTGAGTTAAAGACCTAGAAAAGGGCAGGAATAACTCCATCCCATCCTGGAGCCCCAGGTACCCTACTTTTTCTGTTCTGCCTTTTTCCCGTCCCCTTCAGGTCCTTTCCTTACCTAGAAATGTAGGCTCTCAGTCCCCTGTATCCTCTCCTGAAAACTTACTGAAGCCATTGTCTGATTCTAGGCCAGACAGCTCCCCTCCTTCCTTCCCTCCCTCTCCTCCTCCTTCTCTTCATCTTCTTTTTCTCCTTTTCTTTTTCTTCTTCTTCTTCTCCTTCTCCTCTTCCTCCTCCTTCTTCTACTTTTCTTCTTTTCTCTGTCCCTGTCCCTGTCTCTATTTCTGTCTCTCTCTCCTCTCCCCTTTCTCCCCCTTTGCACTCAGCCTCCTAAGAATCCCTCTTGTCTTAAGAACAAGTTAAACATTGCCTCCACCACAAAACAAACAAACCAGAAACAACAGCAAAAACCTCCCCATGCCTCAGATCTCCATAGCCACCCACAGAAAGCCCTCAGTCTCAGATGACTTCTTCTCCCCATCCTTGGTGCCCCACTTTACATATCTTCCCTCTCTCTCCTCTCTCCCACCCCAGCCACATTCCAATAGAACATAGTATAACATCTCCCCCTTGTGGCTTCATTCTCACTTGAAAAGTCCCCTGGAATACTATGTTAACAATTTGCTTTGTGGCTTCCTTCTCTCTTAGAGGCCCTCGGGGAACTCAGTTTCGTGGTGCCACCTTGTGGCCCTTTTCTTTCTCAAAATGTAACCAGGGAATGCTGTCTCCTCTCCGCTCCCCCTTGTATTTAAGTTCAGATTAAGAAGCAAGAAAGCCTTGAGTCTAGAGGCAGGGAAGTCTGGGGAGAATGAATTCTGGTATCTTTTCTTGGGGGAGAAAAGCTGTCCACTCACTCTCCTTTTTGTGAGTATGTTTGGGACTCTGGTGGAAGTGGGAGAAAGGAGCAGTGGGGGAGAGGGGGAAAGGTGTGGGTGCTGACCTTGAAAACTTGTAAAATTACCATAATAATTAGCCTTAACGTAGGGTATTAAGGTTCGCAAAACACACTATCAATATTACTGTATTCTTGCAATTTACTTATTTTATTCTTACAACAATCCTGGAAGGTAGGCTTTACTAATAAGAAAACTAAAGCAGCCAGGAGTTGCCCAGAGTCACACAGCTAATACTCCTTACTCCCTCCCACCTACTCTCAGTCCAGTGACACTTTCTGTGGCACAAACAGGGCACTCCATTTCTCAGCATTTTCTCTGGCTGTCTCCAATTCCCAGAATGTTCTCCCTTCTTATCTCCACCTCTCACCTTCTCTGGCTTCCTTCAAATCCCACCTAAAATCCCACCTTCTATACAAAGTCTTTTCCAATTGCCCTTAATTCCAGTGCCTTTCCTCTTTTCATTATTTCTAATTTAACCTGTTTATAGTTTGTTTGTACTTAGTTGCTTGTGTGCCATCTTCTCCATGAGATTATGAACTCCTTGAGGACAGAAATTGTCTTTTACCTTTTACATATCTTTACATGCCCAGCACTTAGTACAGTGGTTCTCATGTAGTAATAGTAGTGGCAGTAATGGCAGTAGTGGTGGTGGTGGTGGTAGCAATAGTAGTAATGGTAGTAGTGGTGGTAGTAGTAGTTGCTGTTTAATCATTTCAATCATGTCTGACTCCTTATGATCTATTTGGGATGTTCTTGGCAGAGACACTGGAGTGTTTTGCCATTTCCTTCCCTAGCTCATTTTACAGATGAGGAAACTGAGGTAAACAGGATTAGGTGACTTGCCCAGGGTCACATAGCTAGTAAGTGTCAGAGGCCAGATTTGAACTCAGAAAGAGAAGTCTTCCTGCTGCAGGCCTGGGACTCTATCCACTATGGCACCACCTAGCTGCCCTCTCACACAGAAATGTTTAATAAATCCTCATTGACATTGTCACAGTGATTCCTCATTCCAAATGGTGGGCTGAACTTGGACTTTCTCCCTGTGTTTAATCTCTCTATGGGTCCCAATTTGTCTCTCCTTGAAAGCTGCTGCCCCCACCTGCCCCAATTTATCCCAACGGAATTACACTTCATTAAACTTAATCCATCATTTCAATTTGTTAAGGTCTTGTTAGATCACACTTCTGTCCTCTAACATGGTACCTACCCTTTCAATCTTGCATCATATACAAATATAAGGATTTGGTTCCAGACCACCACAATAAAGTGAATATTGTAATAAAAGAAACCACAACAAATTTTTGGTTTCCCAGTACATATAAAAGTTATGTTTAAACTATACTGTAATCTATTAAATATGCAATAGTATTATGTCTAAAAAAACAATGTATATGACTTAACTAAAAATACTTTATTGCTAAAAATGCTAACCATTATCTGAGCCTTCAGGGAGTTATAATCCCTGTGGTCATGGCTGCTAACTAACTGATCAAGGTGGTGGGTTCTGAAGGCTGAGGTGGCTGTGGCAATTTCTTAAAATAAGACAGCAATGAAGTTTGCCACATCGATGGACTCTTCCTTTCACTTGAACACTTAGAAGCCATTGGAGGGTTATTCACTGGCCTAATTTCAATATTGTTGTATCTCAGGGAATAGGAAGGTCCTAAAGAGAAAGGAGAGAAATTGGAGAATGGCTGATCTGTGGAGCAGTCAGAACACAGACAACATTTATCTATTAAGTTTGCAGGGGCACTTCATAGCTCCCCAAAACAATTACAATAGTAGCACCAAAGCTCACCGATCACAGATCACCATACTTAAAAACTTGGAAATACTAAATTACCAAAATGTGGCAGAAAAATGTGAGCACATGCTGTTTGGGGAAATAGACTTGGAGAGGCAGAGTTGCCACAAACCTTCAATTTGTAAAAACAAACAAAACCCACAAATATCTGTGAAGCATAATAAAATGAGGTATCCCTGTATCATCTAATTATTGATCCAAATCAATAATTTTGTTTAATGTTAGATCAGGACCAAGGACAGCACTGGGCAGCCATCACTAGAGACCACCCTCCAGGTTGACATTCATTCCTTCCTGTGTTCGGTAAATGCATTTTGCTCATTTATTTTGTTCAGAGCCCTTTGTTAGTCACTTGAAAGTTGCAAAGACAAGTAAGTCACAACCTTTGCCCTTGTTTATAGTCTGGTTAGAGAGATAATATCCATTCACAGTTAACTAATGTATGGTAGAATATGATGTATACAAGAAAGCATAGGCACTCAGAGAGACTGGTTCTTCCATTTCTCAACCCTCTTTGGGTCAGGTCATTCAAGCGACCACAAATCCTCTTAGCTGTACTATCACCCAATCCACCAAGCCACAAGTTTTACTAAGTCCTTATTATGTGCACTGGGGGAGGTATTAAATTTATATAATGCCTCCAGTCCCTGCTCTCTTGGAGTTCCTAGTCTAGTAGATAGAAAAGACCCACCTCCCCCCTTCTCCCCCACCCCCACCCCCACCCCCCCCCCCTCCTCCCCCGTCCCCCCCCCCCCCCCCCCCCCCCGTCTTCAGATCTTAATCTTGTCCAGAAGAACTTCATGAGAGACTTTACTGAATAGGTAGCTAAGTAGCATAGTGGATAGAGTGTTGGGCTTAACTATGGTAAGGTCTTAGTTGTGTAGCTTGAGGCAAGTTACATCACCTTTCTTAGCCTCACTGTAAAACTGAAACAATAGTGTCTACTTCTTGGGGTTGTTGTGGGGACCAAATGAGATCACAAATGTTGGGTGTTAATTTGTTGTCATTGCATTTTGCTTTTGCTACTCTGCCTGATGTTAACTCTATGAAGAAAAATCCCCCACCCAGGATAAGCTCCTCTTTCTAAACTTACTACATGTGGCTAAATCAAACCTTGACTGAGCTTCCCCTCCTCTCTGATTGGAGGGTGGGAGTACCATGCTCCTCCTAATGCCTTCCTTTACAGAAGGCAGAAACTGGACTTAGCTCACTCCACTTTGCATCTGCTGCCCTGTGGAACAAAGTGCACCAGCACCAGGTATCCCCTGGTGTCCCATCCTCCTCCACCCACTTTCCTGCCTCTTTTTGCATGTTGTTCTCCCCTTTAGATCAGAAGCTCCCTGAGGATAAGGACTGTCTTTCCTTCTATTAATTGTATCCCTAGTGTTTAGCCAAAACTAAGTTTTTTCAGTTGTTTTTTGGTCATGTCTGACTCTCTGTGACCCCATTTGGGATTTTCTTGGCCAAGATACTGGACTAGTTTACTATTTCCTTCTCCAGCTCATTTTACAAGTGAGGAAACTGAGGCAAACAGGGTGAAGTGACTTGCCCAGAGTCACCCAGCTAGTAAGTGCCTGAGGCCAGATTTGAACTTAGGAAAAAAAGTCTTCCTGACTCCAAGCCCTTGCCACCTAGGTGCCCATGTAAATGTTGTTGATGATTATGACGATGGCAGAGCACTGGACATGTAGTCAGGAAGACTTGAGTTGTGTGCCTTGGACAAATCATTTAACCTCTATGCCTCATCTATAAAATGAGGGGGTTGGACACAATGGCCTCTGACATCCCTCCCAGACTTTTCAGTTCACGATCTCACTGAACTGCAAGAACATTATTTCCCCACCTTTCCTCTGTTTTACCTGTCTGTGTCCAATGGTCTTATCAAAAAAGGAGATGGGGTTAGATGGTCATGGCTTCTTTTCAGGAAACTGGTGTTGAATCCCTTTCTAAATGCTCTCAAAGCTTCCCTTCAGTTGTCCATTTTCTCTTCCTGAGGTGAGCCAATCAGGGTTCAGTGACTTGCCCAAAGTCACCCTGACACTAAGTGTCAAGTATCTGAGGCCACATTTGAACTCAGGTCCTCCTGATTCCAGGGCAGGTGCTCTATTCACTTCACCACTTAGCTGCCCCCAGTTGTCCATTTTGAATTTGTTTCTGGGGATCAAAGTCCAGTTCATTGACTCAGCTTATAGAATCCATCATCCTTTCCTTTTTGAAAATGGGGGCAACATTTTGCTCATCTCTCATCCTTGGACACTTCCCCTCTGCTCTAGAATTTTAAAATCACACCTGTAGTTTCATTTAGAATTCCTGGTATATATTTTGTCATGATCTGGCCATTTGGACTTGTTTAGGATGAGAAAGTATTCCCCAATTTTCTCCTCTTCCATTCCTAGCTTCAATACCTTCCCCTCCCTCTTCAGACCTTAGTCTCCCCATTTGGTCAATGAGAGAATGAACAAAAAGGTCTTTAAGGTCTCTATACACTTGGATGTTCTCAAGTTCTGAGATTCAAGCCCAGGACTCTTTTCACTGGACCAGACCAGGAAGGGTAGAGAGGATTTCAATAGACCTTGGGATAGAGAGAACTGTGCAGCATAGGGTGGGTGTGATCATTTCTGGTATAAAGAATGGGATGGAACAAACTGTGGAGGAAGAAGAACAAAGGGTTTATTTAGGCCATGGGAGGCATCCAGTTGGGCTGAATCCTTGTGTACTTCAAGCAAGTGGTCTGAGATAAAGTCAATAAATCAAGTTGGAGCCAGATTGTGGAGGGCCTTGAAGGCCAAGCTAAGGGGATTCTTTGGGCAGCATAATATTCCTAAACAAAGGTGAGGTGATACATGCTGTGCATTAGGAAGCTTCATCTACTGTGATATTCTGTGCAATATGAATTCAAAAGGAAGAGACCAGAGGTACAGAGACAAGTTAAGAGATCATTAAAAGACTCCAGGTGAGAGCCTACTGACCAGATCTACTAGAAAGGGAGCAATGAGAATAGAGAGAGGGGAAAGATGTAAGAGATATTACAGAGGTGGATTGGATTGGATGTGAGGGATGAGAAAGAATGAGACACTGGAATTTTAAAGGTAGGTGACTGGGAAGATGCTGGAGCTTTCACCAAAGATGGGGAAAGCAGGAAGAAGGAGATTTGGTGGCATGATGTTCTGTTTGGCTCTGGAAACAGTGAGTACAAGGGACCAGGGGGACAAATGGTAGACAGACAGAAGGAAGATTGAGATGACTGCCTAGGGCTCAGATTGAGAGAGAGGTCGGGGCTGCATTAGCATTTGCCTCTAAGGAAAAGCAAAAGTCTTTGTTCAGTTCAATTCACTTTAACAAGCATGTACCAGGCCCTGTGCTAGGCACTGAGTACACAGAGAAAAATGAAACAGTTTGTAACCTCAAAGAGCATTCATTCTAATGTAGGGAAACAACATGTAACTATCTAAGCAAATATAATCTCTCTCTCCCTCCCCCCCGCCTCCGTGTATTTGTGTGTAGACTAAAAATTGTGTAGAGAATGGTACTTGAACTGAGTCTATAGCTTCTATGAAGCAGAGGTGAGGAAGGAGTGCCTGCATAACAGATAAGGAGCACAGCCTGTGCAAAGGAATGGAGATGGGAGATGGGATATCATGAATAGAAAAGAGCAAGTAGGTTGCTTTGACTGGAATGTCCTTGGGGGTTTTATATGGAGTTACCCCCTAGAAAGTAGTCCCAACTCCTCAGAGTCATTCTGATCCCACATTTCTCCAAACTCCTCCCACAGCGCCATGGTGTCACCATCCTTAGTTCCAGATATAATTACTCTCTGATGTGGGTCTAAGATGGTAGAGGGTAACCTCAGAATCAGGTCAGACCTGTTTCGTGTAACAAGATGAATCATGGGACACATGTAATAAAACACACAGTGAACATGTAACAAGATAAAATATAAGGGGATGAGATAACAAGCATCTATTTATGGCTTACCATGCACTAGGCACTATCCTGAGTGCTTTACAAATATGTTCCCATTTTACTCTCAAACTAGTCCTGTGAGCTAAGTGGAATTAAGGGGAATTGGAAAAGACTTTGTATAGAAGGTGGGATTTTAGGTGGGATTTGAAGGAAGTCAGAGAAGGTGAGAGGTGGAGATAAGGAGGGAGAACATTCTGGAAACTGGAGACAGCCAGAGAAAATATCTATTATCCTTATTTTATAGCTGAGGGAACTGGGACAGACAGGTTAAGTGACTTGCCCAGGGTCATACAGCTAGTAAACATCTGAAGCCTGATTTGAATTGAGTTCTTTCTGAATCCGGGCCCAGAGGTCTATTCAGTGAGTCACCTAGCTGTGCCAAGATACTGTGTATAGGTAACATATGTTAACATAATATACTTTATGTAACTGTAACAAGACACTATGTATATATGAGAAGATTCATTATACTTATCCATTACATGTAACCAAATGTGTTGTGAATATTTGACATACAACACACACTAGGACATATAAATATAAACTACATATCCTCTTCTTGTCTACTAGACTGGAAACTCCCCAAGGACAGGACCTGGATCAGCTTCTTCTACTTCTCTTTCCCCCTCAACACAACCCAATCCAGTACAACTCAGCCAAGGCTCAGTGATAACCTGGTAGTGGAATAAGTTCACTCAAGTCTCCAAAAGTAGGAAGCCTTTGCCTAAAAGGTTGACAAAGAAGGAAGATACTGGATGCTGATGTCCCACTTGTCTCGAAAATTACATTAGCCTGATGTCTGCTGAGCTCCCTATAACAACAGCATCAACAAGTTCCTGCCTCCAATAGCATAAACTCAGTTGATTCTGGACCGGGGGCACTAAGCCTATTTTAGAAACAGGCTGTGACAATTTGAAATAATGCTCCAAAAGACATTCTGCGTACTCTTTGACCCAGCAATATTGCTACTAGGTCTATACCCCCAAAGTGATCATAGAAGGAAAGAAAGAACCCATGTATACAATACTATTTGTAGCAGCTTTTACTGTGGTGGCAAAGAACTGGAAACTGAGGGGATGCCCATCCACTGGGGAATGGCTCAATAGGTGTATGATTGTGATGCAGCGCTATTGTGCTGTAAAAAAATGACAACAGGGATGTTTTCAGAGAAAATGGGAAAATGTGTATGAACTGATGCAAAATGAAGCAAGCAGAACCAGAACAGTTTACACAGCAAAACTATTATGATCAACTTTGATCAATATGACCGACTAAAATTCCAAAGCTCTCATAATGAAACATGCTACTCATCTCTGAATGGAGAATTGATGGACGTAAATGGCAGATCAAAGAATATTTTCTTTCCTGTTTTGCTGTTTGTTTGGAGGGGAGGTGGAGGTGGAAAGAGAAACATGTCTAAAGCAGAAATTTGTTTTGCACGCCGCTAGGTGGCGCAGTGGATGCGGCACCAACTTTGAAGTTCAGAATAACTCATCTTCAAATCTGGCTTCCGACTCTACCTAGCTATGTGACCCTGGGCAAGTCACTGAACTCTGTTTGTCTCAGTTTTTCTCATATGCAAAATAAGCTGGAAAAGGAAATGGCAAACCAATCCAGCATCTCTGCCAAGAAAGCCCCAAATGCAGTCACAAAGGGTTTGGTATGACTAAAAAAATGGACAAATAACAAAAATCCAGGCATATCTTAGGGATATTTTGGGTTTGATTCCAACCACCAAAATAAAGTGACTGCTACAATAAAACAAGTCACACAAATGTTTTTGTTTCCTAGTGAATAGAAAAGTTATGTTTATATTACACTGTGGTCTATGAAGTATGCAATAGTATTATGTCTAAAAAATAATGTACATACTTTAATTAAAAATACTTTATTGCTAAAAAAAAAAGTTAACCTAAAAAAAATGTTAATCATCATCTGAGCCTTCAGTGAGTCATAATCTTTCAAAAAATTTAATTAATTTTTAGTTTTCAACATTCACTTCCACAAAATTTTGAGTTCCATATTTTCTCATCTCTCTCCTCTGCTCACCTCAAGACAATGTACATTCTGATTACCCTTTCCCCTAATCTGCCCTCCTTTCTATCACACCCCTCCCTTCTCTTATCCCTTTCCCCTCTATTTTCTTGTAGGGCTAGATAGATTTCTATACTCCATTGCCTGTATGTCTTATTTTCTAGTTGCATGTAAAAACAGTTTTTAACACTCATTTTTAAAACATTGAGTTACAACTTCTCTCCCTTCCTCCCTCCCCACCTACCCCCATTGATAAGGCAAGTAATTTGATATAGGTACTACATGTGTAATCATGCAAAACACTTCCATAACAATCATATTGTAAAAGACTAATTATATTTCCCTCCATCCTATCCTGCCCCCCCATTTATTCTATTCTCTTTTGACCCTGTCCCTCCTCAAAAATGTGTACTTCTAATTACTCCTTCCTCCCTTTTGCCTTCCCTCTTATCATCTCCCCTCACTTATCCCCATTACCCCTACTTTCCTGTAATGTAAGATAAGATTTTCATGCCAAATTGAGTTATTCCCTCCTTAAGCCAAATCCAATGAGGGTTAGGTTCACTCTTTCCCTCTTACCTCCCATTTCTGTCTTCCCCTCCGTTGAAAAAGCTTTTTCTTGCCTCTTTTATGTGAGATTCTATTCTATTTCTTTTTCATTCTATTTCTCCCTTTCTCCTTCTTCCAACATATTCCTCTCTCACCTCTTAATTTTATTCTTTTAGATATCATTCCTTCACCTTCAGCTCACCCTGTGCCCTCTCTCTCTATATGGTTGGCTGTTACCCTTCATTCTCAAAGAGGACCAAACTGACACCACCATGTCGAAGTGAAGTCTCAGTGTGTATGACTGTGGATGCTCAGACCAATATGAGCTTTTAATGCTCTACCAGAGATTGGGCACAGATAGTCCGTGTGAACATTTGGGGTGGTTACTCCAAATTTGCGCATCCTAAGTTTCCTTTGTGTTGTTTCAATTCTGCTTTGCTCAAAGAGCACAGAACCTTTTCTGATGTGGGCAGGCCATGCTGAGTGATCCTGTGCCAGTGTCACTCATATCGCACAATCAAAACCAAAATTCTTGAGAGAGAACTTGAGAATATCCTTGTATCACGTCTTCTGATCACCTGCCCCATGCAAGTTCTCCATAAAATAGTTTTTTCTGGCAAGTGTACATTTTGCATTTGAACAACATGGCCAACCTATCATAGTTGAGGTCTCTGAAGCATAGTTTGAATGCTTGGCAGTTTGGTTCGAGTAAGGACCTCTGTATGATACCTTATCCTTCCAGGTGATCTTCAGAATCTTCCTAAGACAGTTCAAATGGAAGTGATTCAGTTTTCTGGCATGGCACTGATAGACTGTCCATGTTTCACAGGCATACAACAATGAGGTCAGCACAATGGCTCTGTAGACCTTCAGTTTGGTAGTCAGACTGAACTTTTCTTCTGAGCCTCCCAAACGAGCTCTGGCAATGCGTGTGTCAACCTCATTGTCAATGTGTACATCCCCAGAAAGTATACTACCAAGGTAAGTGAACTTATCCACAACATTCAAAATATCTCCATCTGTTGTAACCGAGGGTTCCATGTATGGATGGTGTGGTGGTGGCTGATGGAGCACCTGTGTTTTCTTGGTGTTAATTATTAGGCCAAAATTAGCACAGGCAGCAGAGAACTGATCCATACTTTGTTGCATCTCAGAGGCTGCACTGAGTGCACAATCATCTGCAAACAGAAAATCATGCACCAGCACTCCCTCCACTTTGGTTTTGGCTTGTAGCCTTTTCAAATGGAAGAACTTAGCATCAGTATGGTAGTTGACTTTGATGCCATGTCCATCCTCACTGAAAGCATTTGACAACATGGTTGAAAACATCATGCTAAAAAGCATGAGAGCAAGCACACAGCCCTGTTTCACTCCATTGGTGACTGGGAAGGCACGAGAGCATTGTCCACTATCCAACCTGGGCAAACATGCCATCATGAAATTGACATATAATACTGATGAACTTTTCTGGGCAATCAAATTTTGACATAATTTTCCACAAATCCTCACGATTAAGCATCAAAGGCATTGGTCAGATCTATCAATGCTGTGTACAGACCTCTGTTCTGCTCCTGGCATTTCTCTTGGAATTGTCAGGCAGCAAACACCCTATCGACTGTTCCTTGGCACTTTCTGAAGCCACACTGACTCTCAGGTATATAAACAACTTCCAGGTGAAGGATCAGCCTATTAAGAAGGACTCTAGCAAGAATTTTTTCCAGCAATGACTAAGGGAGAGGAGCCCCCCCCACCATGATTGTCACAGGACAATCTATTCCATTTACCTCTATAGAGATGGACAATGGAGGCATCCATGAACTCCTGGGGGAATAACCTCCTCTTACCGTATAACCTGGAAAATTTCAGTCAGCTTTTTTATGAGCAATGGTCCCCTTACCTTGTAAATCTCAGCTGGAATAGAATTGGCACCAGGTGCTTTGACACATGAAAGGAGCCTAATGGCCCTCAAAACTTCTTCTTCAGTTGGAAGTTTACTAAGGAGGGATTGACTTCAATCTGAGGTAAACAGTCAATGGTCTCAGCATTGATTGATGATGGTCTATTTAGAACACTATGGAAGTGTTCAGCCCATCTCTCTAGGATTATGTCCTTATCAATGTGGTTCCATCAGCACTGAGTATTTGTGATGTACCATTGGTTTTTGGTCCATCGATAGCTTTCAAGGAATCATAAAAGCACTTTGGACTGTCACTATGAGCATAAAATTGAATTTCACCTGCCTTCTTGCTGAGCCAGGAATCCTGAATCTCTTTCTAAGCTTTGCTTGTACTTTACTTCTATTGGAATTCATTCTGCCTTCTTAGAGATGGAGGAACTGTCTTGCTGGTAAATTCTGTGGAGTTCTCATTTTTCATACACACACACACACACACACACATACAACCTCTCCAACTACCCTAATACTGAAAAAAGTCTCAAGAGTTACAAATATTATCTTTCCATGTAGGAATGTAAACAGTTCAACTTTAGCAAGTCCTTTATGATTTCTGTTTCTTGTTTACCTTTCATGCTTCTCTTGATTCTTGTGTCTGAAAGTCAAATTCCTATTCAGCTCTGATCTTTTCATCAAGAATGCTTGAAAATCCTCTATTTCATTGAATAGACACTTTTTCCCCTGAAGTATTATACTAGTTTTGCTGGGTAGGTGATTCTTGGTTTTAATCTTATCTCCTTTGACCCCTGGAATATCATATCCCAAGCACTCTGATCCCTTAATGTAGAAACTTTGATCTTGTGTTATCTTGATTGTTTCCACGATACTCGAAATGTTTCTTTCTGGCTGCTTGCAATATTGGAAGGGACCTCAGAAATCAGCTAGACTACCCTTTTATGGGTTATGATCCCCATTTTACAGATGAGGAAACAGAGGCTGAGATTAAATGACTGTTCTCCTATCTGCAGAAGGATCCAAACCTGACTCTCCTGATTCCCAGTCTAGTGCTCTGTACCATGCTAGTCACTAGGAGGGCTTGAAGCCCTCCAGTGCCCAGGTCATTGATTCATGGAGCAACCTGTTCTTTGGGAATTGAAAGCCCAAACCCTGGAGCGGGTCTTCCAACAATTTTTCAGCTTTTGTCTCATTGATTATCTAACCACATCCTTTGCCCTAGGCAGATTGCTCGATAGGTTTTCCCATCATGAATTCCTCTCCAAGGAGCTAACCAGCTATGCTGGGAATAGGTCTTGGCCCTCTCAACTTGGCACCTTTGTTCCCAATGGTCCCTTGTGGATCCAAGAAAACCAGCCCAGTGAGGGCTCTGCCCAATTGTCTGCTCGTGATCCACTGTCTAACCTTGAACCACTTTTCTCTCAGGACCTGTTTTTGTTTATTCTATTGGAATACTAGAGAAAGAGAGAAAGGTCCCAGACTTTTTCTTTATCCAAGCTCCAGGCCATGTGGGGGAAACCCACTCCCTAAAGGAAGTTTTCCTCTGGCAAGATTTCAAAGCACAGACCTGGGTCTCTAAGAAGTAGGGTAACCTGGGCTTCCCTAAAACTGTCCTACACGAATTAGGTTAGTGCTGGTGGAGTTGGAATAGAGAAGATACAAGAATCCAGGCTACACCTGGCCAAGAAATCCAGGAAGACTGGGTTTCTCCAACAGTGGTCCCAGTGCCAATGATGCCACAAGGGGGCGTCGGAGGACACATTCTATGGGGACATGCCCAGAGAAGACACTGCGGGTTGGGTGCATGGGACACAAGAGAATTTGACCCTGCCCTAAGTGGGAGTCAGCTTTCCATCTGAGGTGGAGGAGAGGCTGTTAGCTCTTGGGTTCGGTTGTAAATGGATGAGGAGTAAAGAGTACCCACCCCTCCACCTCTTTGATATTGTTATTTATGGGTGTGGTTGAAACCAAGTTGGGCTGGGAGGCAGGGAGTTCCAGCCTAGTATCTGATTCTTGTTAGATCTGTGACCTTGGACTGGTCATTTCACGTTCTCTGAGCCTCACAGTTTCCTCTTCTATTCCATTGGAAGAATATGCTCTCTTCTGGCCTTACAGGGTGGTTAAGTATTGTATGGAATGTTAGGTAAGCTTCTAAGTCCCCGTGAAAACTTGAGAGGCATGGTAGGTGGGTGGGGGAGCATGAGGACAGAGGATTGATTTGGCAATACTTCCACCTCTGGGGCCTGGTCTCATCTACATCAGGACGAGGCCCCTAACCCCAAGACAATTCCACTCTCCTTCTTGCTCCACTCCCCCAAATGGAGCAGACTTCCTGGCTCTAGTAGAAAGTTCACAAGTTCACTGGGAAGAAGGAAAAGAGATTGGCAGAGAGCGCCGGGTCATCTGTTTGTCCCTGTCTACTTCCCTGATCTCTTAGGGGCTGGGGCTAAAGGGAGTGAGGAACTAAAAGCAAGAGGTGCGAGAAGCTAGGGAGCCAGCTCAATTCCCCTAAAGAGCTGTAATTTATAAAGGGTGCATGTGGAGATGGAAAGACTTGAGAATGTCAAGGATCTCCTATTCCCCCATCCCATGATCTCATCCTATTCTCCATCCCTGTCCCCAGACTCATCACTGGAGACCTCTACTTGCCCACCCAATCTTTGGCTGGTCCCCATGGTCCTTAGCACCCCACCCAACCATCAGCACTGCATCCCTCCTAGTCCTTCTTTCCCACATACTTATCCTCCTCAACTACCTAGCCTTGTCTCCATTCCTGTCTGTACTCCTAAATCACTTCCCACTTCCCTCAATGCCCCTTCTGGACCCCTAGACCCCAGTCTTTACCCACCTCATCATAGCTCCTCCTTCAGCGTCCAAATTCCTCAAGGATTCTGGGAGCCTGGCCCCTCTCCTTTGTTTCTTCCCTCTTTCCTTCCCTGCCAACTTCACGAGTCAGTCTCTTGCAGTGGAATGTGTCTGGATTCAGATCCCATCTCTGAAATGTATTATTTGTGGGACCCTAGGCAAGTTACTTCCTTTTCCTAGGCCTCAGTTTCCTCTAAAAAATGAAGGGAGAGTGGGGAGGTATGCTAGATGGGAAGAAGGTGGGGGAACATGTGCTAGACCTCTGAAGTCCCTTTCAGTTCTACGTTCTACTATCCACCATCCTCCACCCTCTTATTCCCCTCCCCCCAGTGTCTCCTCCACTCTGTTGCCTATTTATCTTCTCTGCCAACCCCACCTCCATTCCTGGTGATTCTCCTCCAGTTTGATGACAAGCTCAGCCTTGACTTTTTCCTGAATTTGAGGATGATTCTTGTATATCTGTTTAGAAGTAGCCCAAAGGGCCTCTGATGGTGGTTGCCCCATTGAGAAGTAACTCCATCTAGGTGGTCTTGCCCTCAATTCCCGAGCTGGGGCATCATGCCCACATGGGCCTGCTCTCCTCCCCTGCTGTACTTTCTTCCCACCCCCACCTTGGGGCTCTCAGCTCCAGCTTTCCAGTTTGACCACAGCCTTCTGCTGGGTCCATGCTATCTGACACTGGGGACAGGAAGGGGAAACAAGTCCTTTCCTCTCTCTAGGACTCAATTTCCTTAGCAATTAAGTCAATAAGAAAGTTGGGCTGGAAGACCCTGGGGGGACTTTTGAACTCTTCATTCAAGGATTCTAGGATAACTTCCCCATCATCCTTCAGGAAGGGAAAGGAGATGGAGCTTAGGCCAGGAGCTGGGAGGTAGGGATCCCAAGTCCCCAGGGACTCCAGCTGTGCTCTGTTCTCATACTCCCTGCTCCTGGGGGTGGGGGCTCAATTGATTTTCCATCTGTCCCCATTAGTCTATGGACAGCTGGGTGGAAGGACTCACAGGGAAAAAGCATCAAGAGACAGAGAATTGAGGAAAGGATAAAATAACCTCAGGGGAGTCAATGCCTGAACCACAAACACATTTTTCTTTTTAAAACAACATAAAATACAATTTATAAACATAGTCCCAGGCAGAAGGATGTGGGGAACGTAGAGACAGGAAGACACCATCTCTCCAGGGCATCAAAGGGAAAGGGGTCGGTTAGCGAGGGGCCGTCCTGGCTTGATCCTGGACTGGGCTTATGCCACCCCCATCTGAGTCATCTGAAGGGCTGCCCCTGGGAAGGCCTGGCTGTTTGTGAAGCCCCCGAAGCTTCAGGACCAGCTCCTTGGCAAAATCCTGGGTGAAAGAGGGAGGCAAGGAAGTAAGAGGAAAAACTAACCCCACCCCCACCTTCAACCCTCCAGTGATTGATGGGCTTTGGGAAAGGGGGAGGAGAGGGAGAGAGCTCTGGGGGAGGGAGGGAGATTCAGAGGGGAGGAAGAGGGGTGGGGACAAGAGAGGCCTGGGCTACAGAGGCAGGAGATCAGGACTAGGGAAAAAGGGGAAAGGAGAGAGCCTGGACAAAGCTTAGAGAGGCAGATAAACCTGAAGAAAGGAGGTAATATTCCCTTCCTTATCTCTGCCATACTCTGTAGAACTGAGAACAAGGGGCAGAACTTACCTCTGTGGGGTTCCTGCAGGTCTTTAAGATTACCTGGAACCCCCCCCCCCCAAAAAAAAATACATGAAATACACAAACCAATCTCTCCCACACCCATATGATTCCTTCCTACCCCCAAACCCCACCAGAACATCAGAGGCCCAGAGAAATGGGAAGGAAAATTTTTCATGCTGGTTTCCAGAACAGGGGTGAAAGTACAGGTGGGAGATTTAATGCTTCTCCCCAAGCGTGAGGGAAAAACCCTATAGGGACAGCCCCAAAGCCATAGAGCCTCTAGTCTCCTTTGTTTGCCTTAATCCCATGAGTCTCTCTCTCTTCTCTTTTTGTCCCTAAGATCCTAGAGACCCCTTTTCATTTCTCACTCCCTATGCAAGATACATACCTGAATTTTTCTACTCCTCTCCTCTTCACTCTCTAGTTCCAATATTTCATCAATGTTGACTTCATCAGGCATTTCTTCCTCCTGCAAGGAGGTCAGTTAGGGTTTGGGGACCCCCCCAAGTCTCTCATCTTCTGCCCCCCAAAACCCTTGCACCTCTTGTCCCTCTGGGACCCAGAAAATGCCAGAGCCCCTTCTTGGGGTGGCGAGGATGACCAGCTGACTAGGTCTCACTCCAGGCAGGGGCATGTGCAATGCAGAGATGGTACTACCAGGCATGGCCATCTGGGCCGAGCACTGAGGGAAGGCACTAATCCCCCCCCACCCCAAACACATGCAATACTGTCGCCTACTATCACCACTGATGCCTCCCTATGCCTTGCTGGTCCCTTTCTAGGTTTGAGAGCCCTTCACTTCAGAAATCTGGCCTGCCTAGTGGGGAAGTTCCCCAGGTACCTAGCTCTGCCCACACCTCTGGTTACTTCTAGGTGGGTTTAGGAGGACTTGGCGAATATTGCCAAATCCAAGGCACCCTCTTCACCTCTGTTCCTCTGATCCTACGTATCCTGAAAGGGTGGGAATGGGTTACAGATTACATTCCAGACCATCCTGGGAACTTCCAACAACAAAGAGCGTGAGGGGGAGACAAAGAGGGGTGCTCAGGGCACATGGGGGGGCAGAGAAATCCAGTGTCCAAGTTGGAATCCCAGAGCTAGCCAGGAAGCAGGCTCAGTCCTGCCTGGGAATGCCAGGGGCCTGGATTTGAGGTTGGGGGTGGGGGTGGGGAGAGATAAGTCTCCTGGGTCCCCAGCCAGAGGCCCCTGACTCTGCCCTTTCATGGAAAAGTCTGAGCTGGGGAGAAAGGAGGGAGGCGGGGAGGGGAGAGTGGAATGGAATTGGAGCAGTTCTCGTGGATCCCAGCTCCAGGATGCCTGGGTTCCCTTGGGACTCTAGGAGTAGAAATAGAAGAGAGGGCACTCAGCCTAAGAATTCAAAAGGGGCCCCAAAGTCATTTGGGGATTCCTCTTCCACCCAAAGATGATGCTATGTGTCCCTGCTGTCTCTGATCACCCAACTGGGTGGAGAGTAGGATTGGGGGGCACCTGGCAGTTCTTAGCACTGGGGTCTGGGCTATCTGCCCAGTCTCTGGTCTGGCTTCCTGCCAGCCTCTAGGGACAGGGCCCAGCTGTGCCCCAGGGAAGGGAGACAGGAGGCAAAGGGAAGCAGAAGGAGTCTAGGGTACTGCCTGCCTTGGGGCTGTAGTAGTGGTGGGGGGGAGCAGAATCAGCTGTTTCCTGGCTCTACCTCCCTAATCCCCATGGCATGGAGGGATAGGCTGAACCAGACTGGGAGATCAGACACTCCAGTTTCTGGAAACCTTCCAGTCCTTCTCCCAAACACCAAACATTGTCTTTCTGTTCCAGGCAGAAAGAAGTGTTGTTTACATAGGTTCCTGCTGGCTTGTGAGGCTGGTCCAGGACCATGAAGATGGCGGGTAGTATCCAGTACGTCCAGGATAGGGGGTAGCTATATCCTAGTATGGGTCATGTATCCTTTCATGGAAGTCCCCTGTATACGTATGTTATTCTCTTAGCATGTAGTTGCTTCTTTCTTTCCGTGAGGGCATCTTTGAATGTCTGCAGAAACCTCTATGACTTGAATATGTGTCTGTGTGTGTCACCCAATGCCCACATTGCCCCATTAATATTTGTACCTGCCTATATGTGAGGTTTATTCATATTATTTCTGGTGTCTCATGTTGATCTTCCCCTGGTCCTCCTCACACTGCAGAGCATAGGGGAAGGGTCATTAGAAAGGGGGATGGATGGTGGAGTAGTTATGGAGAGGAAAAGGAAGGGGGAGGTAGGCTAGGCCCCAATGAGGAGAGGGGCATAGGTGGAAGCAAAATCCAGGAAGGCTGATTTGGCGAGGAGAATGAAGGGCAGTAGATAGGAATAGACAATGAGATGGGAAAGGCAACCACTGCCTTTTGGGACAAGTTTAGCTTCTCTGAGCCTCAGTTTCCCTATCTGCCAAATGGGGAAGGGTTCTGCTGCATATTCTCTAAGATCCTTTCCTGTTTGGACCTTCGAAGTTTCAGAGATTCGTACATTCTAACATTGTAAGACACTAAGAGCCCATGGAAACCATGCCTAAAGGAGATGCAAACAACAGCCTTCCCAGGCTTGGAGTACCCTGCATCCTTCTCCCTATCTCTCCCATCCCTCCCCAGAGCTCAAGCCTCACCCGACCCTGGTACAGCTCCTCCAGACGCCCGTCGATCCACTTCTCCACGTCCAGCCGTCGTTGCAGCTCCCGCCGGTCGTACTTGACAGTGACTCGGGCATGTCTCTTCTGCAGGCCTCCAGGGCTACCTCCGGGACTGCCCCGGGCCCGGGAGGGTGACTGCAGCTTGCTCAGGACCCGCTTTCCGAGCCGCTGAGCAGCCATCCCCTGCGGCGGCTCCCCTAGGGATGATAGACAAGAGAGGCAGCAGCCGGCCACTCTTAAAAGGGGGGGAGGGGGCCGAGAGGAAGGGGGCGGGGCCTGGGAGGAGGGGGTGGAGATGGGAGAAAGAGCCTGGAGCAGGACCCAGGAACCGGAGGACCCGCCCCCACCCTGCTCTCTCTCCTGCCCACCACCCTCCTTCTAGGCCCTGTCAGCACTCTTGTTCTCCGTTGCTGAAGACCAAGGTGACCCGAGCAACCAACCTTCCCCCCACCCTCAGTGGTTACGGGGGTGCCAGTGACAGATCCCTATCTCACCCCACTCTATATTTTGGCCCACTACCCAGCGAGTTGGAGGCGGGGGTGCTGTTTGTTCTCCGGATGCCCTAAACACAGCTGGAGCCAGCTGTTCCCAGATGGAGATGGCCCCACGGGGGGCGGGGTTGACTTATCTCTAGAGAGACTTCCCTGACCTCGGGTGGATGATCGTCAGCATAGGTGGAAGCGATTAGGTCCTCTGCCCCAGGCACTATAATAATAGCTGACATTTTTGCTTTATCCTCTCTGTCGGAAAAACCTGGGACGCCCGGACCCCGCCCCCGCTCTCGCCCCTCTTCGATTTATGGCAGAATGCTGAGTAGGGCTCCTCCAGCAAAAGGAGAGAGCCAGAGTTAAGATCCCTCAGCCTGAAGGCGGCCTGATTTCCCCACTGCCCTGCCCCCATTATATACTACGGTCACTTACTAATTGGTGGGTGTGTCCATGTCCCTTTTCCTTCTAAAATGTCAGCTCCTTGAAGTTAAGTTCCATTTCACTTTTGTCTTTGGTGCTTTGGCATTCTCAATAAAGGGCGTCCCAATTAGGCCAGCCTTAAAACTACCCTAAGATCTTTGGGACATATGTCCATGTTTGTCGGTTCAGTAAGATTGATGTATTAAAGTACCTATTGCCAATAACTCTTCGAGGCAGAAGGGCACCGTTTTTCCCATTTCACAGAAAAGATATCTGAAGCTAAGTAATCAGGAGAGAAGTTCCTTGTCCAGGGTCTCAACAGCAAATAAATAACTTAGCCAGGATCAGAACCTTTGTCTTTCACCTCTGGAATCCACAGCTCCTGGTTCCTAAGCACAGGGCTTCGTCTTGAAGTCCAGGAGAAGTAGCCTGGTGACCTTAACAAGGGACTCCACTCCTGAGTGCTCTAGGGATAACTCCCTAAGACTAAAAATTGTCTAAAAGGTGGCGATTTGCATTGGAAGAGGGAGTTTTCTCACTTGGAAGTTCCCTGTAATGATGAAATTAGAGGTATAGTGAGTCGATCAACAAGCATTATTTTTTAAATATTTATTTCGTTAAATACTTCCTGATTATATAAAAAATGTTAACATCAATTTTTAAAACAATGTTGAGTGCCAAATTCTCTCCCTCCCCCGCCCTTTATCATTACACTATAAAGACGCGTTTCTTCAGCGCCCCCTCGGGCTAAATTGTCACTCCTTCCCACCCGCGGCTATGGCGTCGAAAGGTAAGGGCGGGGCCTTCCAATTCTCTAGGTCCGCAAACACCACGTTCATCGGTAAAGGCTTGGTCCAAGATCCTTCCTAGGACAAGGAACCCCCGGGAGTCGAAGGCCTCTGAAGTTGGGGGGATAGGAAGAACAAGGCGAGCCAGCTGGGGAAACCCCCAACAGCGTCCGTGGGCGTGGGGAGTCCTTGGTGGGGGCTCTGAGTGCCCGCCCCCAGAACCCGAGCCGACACACGCCCCTGAGGGCGGGGCTCAGGTGAGGCGAGGGAGGAGGAGGGTGCGGGTAGAGGGGGAGGAGCGGGCAGGGTGCGCCTGCGCCAAGGTGTGAGCGCACCGCGTCTCCGCCTTTTTTCCCCATTTAGGGAAGAGAGAGGAGGAGTTAAGAGCCGCACTGGCCGCGTCCAGGTGCTGGGGGCGCCGAGATGAGCGGTGCGCGCATGCGCGGGGCCTCCGCCCTGGCCTAGGTGCGTGCGGCCCCGCCCTTTCCCCCGCCTCCCTGCACCTCGGTTCCGGGCGATTTGCGCGCAGGGGCTCAGAAGGTGGGACGCGCGCGCGGCGGCAGGACGGCTCCGGGGGCCCAGGTCAAGCGAGCTCGTTGGGGGCCCGCGGGAGAGCGCGCGCGCGCCTGCGCACACCGAGGCCACAGCCAGGCCCGTCGGCGGCCGCCGCGCTTCGGCCCAGCTTCGGCCAACGACCGCGGGCTGCCGAGCCCCTCTGGGCGAATCTCCCCCGCCCCCACCTGAGCGCGAGGCGCGGAGCCCGTCCAATCGGCGGCGGCGCGAGCCTCTCCGACCGGACCGTTCCCGCCCCGCCCCCACCTGAGCGCGAGGCGCGGAGCCCGTCCAATCGGCGGCGGCGCGAGCCTCTCCGACCGGACCGTTCCCGCCCCGCCCCCACCTGAGCGCGAGGCGCGGAGCCCGTCCAATCGGCGGCGGCGCGAGCCCCCTCCTCCATCCCCCCTCCCGTCGGCGGCTCGCGCGGGGCGCTCGGAGCCGGGCCCAGGATGGGGCAGCAGCCACGGCGGAGGTCGCCGCACTTCCAGGCCCTGCTCCCCCTGCTGGGGGTCCTGCTCCTGGCCGGGCCGGCCGGGGGCTTCGACGGCAGCGCCACCAGGCCCAGCGGCGCCCAGGAGCAGGCCGAGCTGCAGGGTGAGGGGGGAGGGGCGGGGCGCTTTGTGAGCTGGCGGGGGTCGGGGGGCCGTCCGGGCCGGGGGTGGGGGGCCGCGGAGCCGAGGGGGCCGGGGAGGCGGGGGCCCGCGGAGCCGAGGGGGCCGGGGAGAGGGGGCGGGCCCGGGGAGGTCGCCTAGAGGAAGTTCCCCTTATGGATAAGAGAAGTGGGCTGGGGGGGGCAGGAAGGGACAAAGGCGTGGCGGCTGGGCTGGCGGGGTGGGAGGGTGACTGCAACAGGCGTTTAACCTCTGGGCCTCAGTTTCCCCTTCACAACAGGGGTGTTGTGAAGAATTGATTTGTCAGTCAGAAAAGCACCTCTCCAGCGTTCCCCGAGACTGTAGGTAGCCTGGTGGATTGGGCCGTTGTTACCTATTTGGGGGGTGGGACACAAACGCTGGTCAGAGCCCTTGGAGTGAGGCGAGTGCCCCGGGAGGAAGTAAATTGCCCCAAGTTTCTTGTACCAGAGGAGGTGTGAGGAAACAAGTTATTGGGTTTTTTTTTAATTAATTAATTTAGTTTTCAACATTGGCTTTTGTAAGATTTTGAGTTCCAGTTTTTTCTCCTTCCCTCTCTCCCTTCCTCAAGACAGCAAACAATCTGATTTAGGCTGTACCTCTACAACAACGATCCTATTAAACATAGGGAATGAAAGTTCTGCCACGGTGTGAAGGAGTTGGGTGTAGCCTTGGAGACCACTGGTTGAGCAAGAGAGCCTTGGTTTGGGCTCCAGTGCCAGAGGCCAGGACCAGACATGGGCCAGAGGCAGCACCATCTGTCCCAGGGAGAAATGCTTTTGTCCACTGAGACACTGAGGCAGAACTTCAGTCGTTGGTGAACCACTGTGGTCCTTAGCCCAGGGTTTTGACCATCTTCTGCCTGTTCCTTGGTATATAGGTTGGTTCTCCCTGCAATACCCGGACTGTAACTTATCTCACATTTCCTTTGAGCCATATGAGATAGGGGCAACCAAAGGTGGCCATTGCTCATTTGGAAACTTGATCTACCTGGTTGGGCTGCCAGCCATGTTCCAAAACTGGACCGTGAAAGAAGATTTCTCTCCCCCATCCCCCTCCAGTCAGCTGAGATGAAAAGTTGTACAATAGCAGATCATGTGTGCATACCTGCTGACCTTTTAAAAAATGTATTTCACTGTTAGGCCAGTTGAATATATGCCCTCTCTTATCTAAGGTCAGGGTTATTTGGGCAGTTCAGTGCAATATAACTGAAAGTAGTAAGAAGATAGGAGTTCTCCAGGATAAGAGAAATAAGTTTTTCTGGAGATTTGAAGCAAAATAGGTATGCTTTCTATTTCTGAAACAGTTTATAGAAGACAGTAGTAAGATGGCTAGAAGGTTAGGCACCTGAGTCACGAGAGGCTGAAAACTGAAAAATTAATGTGCTCATTGATGACCACAGAGAAGTTGGAACATGGACATTTTTGCAGGAATGCCTAATTACAATAAGCAAAAAGTCTGGCCAAGAAGAATTTATCATTTTCCAAATTGCAGGCTAAGAAACTCTTTACAGCAGTCAGTTAGGAATAGTGAGTACTGGGTCCCTGGGCCTTGTGGTAGCCACCAGTATGTGCCAGTCACCTCATACACAAGCTTGGGCATTAACACCGAGTATGTGTTTTTCAAAAAAATGTGACTTTGCTTTTCTTTGATTTTTAGTCACATCAATTGGGTCTCCAAGCCACTCTTTAAAGTGTCCTGCTGTTTATTAGTGAATTGTCCAAGAGGCTTATTTTTCTTTTTGGTAACTGAATCCAGTGGAAGGCATCAGTGAAGTAAAAGGCACAAAGGAGCCCCAAGTTATAAGGTGCCAGGTGATTCGGAGTCCATTTTTAGACTTGGCAAGGCACTTCACCTCAGTTTCTTTATCAACTGAAGAATTAGGACTAGACATTTTTTAAGGGCCATGCTTGACTTTACAGTCTGATTCTTGTAGTTTTTTCTCCTGGATTTGAGAGAGTGAACTTTTCGACAGGTTACATAGTAAGAGTGATATAAGAAATAGAATCTTAGAATATTCAAATTTAAAGGCACCATACAGATCAAGTAGTCCTACCCTCTAAATTAATATATAATGAAATTGAGGTCCAGAGGGGAGCGTAGGGGGAGAGGGGTTCCTTTTTCTGTATCACATGTCTGTATAATTCCCTGGTTGGTTATTGTGTACCCATAGTCTACGCTCGAAATTTACACTGTTCTCTAAATTTATCTGGTGGTCTTTGGAATCACCATATTGAGAATTAGGTAATTATTGTGCTTCAGCTGGGTTTGGGGGAGTGTTTAGGAGGGATTAGTCTGGAAACAGCTTTGATGTATTTAAGGCAGTATTACTGTTTGATGTTCAGGGAAGCTTAATTGTTATGTTTGAAGTCATAAAGGAGCCCTTTCACAGAGGAAACTGGATTTTCAGGTTGATACACCTGCCATTTTGAAATGCTTTTAGATTGTCTCTTGCTGATTGGGGGTCTGCAGTGATGGGAAACACAGAGTTTAGAGATTGACTGTGATAAAGTCCCCAGAACGAAGAGTTCTTGTACTTTGTTTTAGAGCTGCCAAAAGTGTCCGGATGGATGTCTGGCTCTTTTCCACCAGAAACATTCCTTTCTGACTTGTCAGGACCTTTTTAGAACTGTCTTTCAGCTTGTGATGGTGAAAGCAGAGCTTTTCTTTTTCCTTCCTACTTAACTGACCTGCTCCTTGTTTTCTTTTTTTTTTTTTTAAACCTATTCCTGAGGTTTGCAGTAGTTAATGCAGAACAATTGGTAGCCCTGGAATGGACTGGGTTGAAACTGTTAACTTGTCCACAGCCCTGGTAAGCAAGTAAGTTAGCCTTTGTTTGGCTTTGTCTCAGGCCAAAGGTGAAGGAGTGAGTGCTTGGCCAAATAAGGAATTGAGTCACTTATGATTCATGAGAGTTGGAGATTGCCTGCTGTGTCCAACTAAAATGACTTCATTAACTCCCTTGCTGTTCTCTGGAAGCCATCTCATCTTGGGGATATGAATGCTGACTCCCTGGTGACCCCCTTAGAGCCTCAGGAAATCTAGATTGTGAGTGGCACGACTTTTTAAGTCCAAAATAAGGATTACATTTCACTCTGGGGGTTCTGCCTGTCACAACTTTTTGAAAGGCTTGCAGTGCTATCTAGTGAATTAAGGAAATTTTTGAGTTTACTAGAATGAACAGTTCTTGCACTTGACATTTAAAATTAATATATAATGTATTTTTAGTAGTAATGTATCTTTTAGTAATACCAGAACAGCATCAGTGTAGTGGGAAACTGAATTAGGGGTCAAGCAGTCTGGGATTTAGCACTCAACTGTTACATCAGTGATGGGGCTTTTGCTACTTAGGATCTTGGGGCTTTCTCTGTAAAATAAGGGGATTGGATAAGATGACCCACCAATATTTAAGGTCCTCTCCAGTCCTTATGTATGTGAGTAATTTCTAGCCTGGACTTTAGGACTTCGGTGATTTTAAACATGGTCCAGCGTATAGTATTTGGCATTGCTCCAAAAGGAGTCTAATTAAAGTTTTGTTTTTGTCTTTAAAGAATGAGGCGCAGTTTCTTGCTGTGCTGTTTAGTTTGCTTTGGGGGTGGTAGCTGTAGAAGGTGAAAAGCAGGTTTTCCAATTCTATTTCAGGGATGGATATAGGGAGGTGTATGTAGTTGCTTGGTCGTAGTTAAGATGATAGAAAGTGTTTTTTAAAAATATACCATGGAAGCAATCAGATTTTTCTGACTTTGGTAAAATAGTCTATCCCTTCTGCTAAGGATTAGTGATCCTTATAATTCCAGTTTGGTTTGTCATTACAAATGCTATTCTTATTCCCATAAAGATCTGAGTTATTTGGAAAGGTATTGTTCTGCTTGCTTACCATAATAGTGATGACGACCAGACCTAGGAGAGGAAGTGTACTTGCCCAGTTGGTGGATTGAGTTAATCTGGAAACAAAATCAAAAACGAAAGCAAATAACAGCTTTGGAATTTCACGATGAATTGTGTTGTAAATGAGCTCCGGCTGGTCATCCTGGGCTGAGGTTTATAAGGACTTTTCTTCCGGAGGGCTTTAAGGATCTTTTCTTTAATGGTGGGAAGTACTTAAAGTCTGAGGGAGCAAAGTATGTTTATCAGTCTGTCCAGTTCCCAGCATCACCTTTGTGCTGTAATTGACACCTAAATGATCAGGTTGGTTTGTTTGTTGTTAAAAGAATTATTTTACTTGAAGTGCTGGGGAGTATCAGGTGTTTGGATAAAAGTCGTATTGGTAAGGGGGGGAGGCGGGTCTTGTATCTTGCCCCATACATTGCTGGGTCACTTAAACCTTGTGGATTTTCCTTCTTCTGTCTCTCTTACCTGGCCTTCCTGCTTGAAAAATCTCCTCCTAACTGGTATCTTCCCTCTAATCCCTGCTGTACTCCATGGCACTGCCATTCCCTTCAGGGCTTCCACTATGACTCTTCTCCTCCCCCCCCCCCCCCCCCAGCTTCTTGGAGCCTTCTCTAAGGTTACCTTTCATCTACTCTGTAACAATAACAGATGAAGTTATTTACATGCTTCTTTGTCTTCCCAGCACGTAGTGAGTGCTTCATAAATGCTTGCTGATAGATTGCCGTAGATGAAGGGCAGCTGTCCTGTTACACCCGGACCTCCTTTTCTCCTGCTGCTATCTAAATTTCTGCCTGGCCCTGCAGGCTGGCCATTCCATTATCCAGCTTCACTTTATTTTCTGTTTCTTCCCATCCCGCAAAGTTCCTCATGGCTTCAGCCTGATCTCTTCAAGACCATATTCCGTTTGAAGACCTGGCTGTGTGTTTTCCTCCTGCCTTCTCTTTTCTCTTCTTGGGTCTGCCATAGACACCCACACAATTTAGGACTATCGTCTCAGATTGTTTGTTGTTTAAAGTGCTTCTAGTTTTGCTTCCCCAACTGGACCATTAAGTTTCTTGAAGTAAAGAGTGCTTCTTACTAGCTTCCTTACTAGCCCCTGGTAGCCCCCTTAGCTTCTTTGTATCATTTGACTAATTCAGTGCCTGCCCTGTGTTGGCACTGGGGACATAAAAGCAAAAATTAAGTAATCTCTGCCCTAAAGGAGCTTACATTCTATTGGGGAAGACAACAAATACATGTATAGATATATAAAAACATTTACCAAATAGAAGATAAAAAATATTAGGGGGAGACAGACCCGAGCATGGGGAGACATGGAAAGACTTACTGTAGATATTGACGTTTGAAAGAAACAAGAAATCCTGTAAGGCTGAGGTGAGAAGGGAGATTCCAGGCATAGAAAACAGGCATGGAGATTGGGGGAGGATAGGAGGGTTATTTCGGAGGAGCAGAAGGAAGGGCCATTTGGGATGAGTTCTGGCATTCAGGAAGAAGAATGTGAGGTGTGTGTTGAGGCTGGAAAGGTAGGTTGAGGCCAGCTGGTAAAGAGCTCCAAGGCCCAAAGTGGAACAGGGAAAGGCCCCCAAGTATTACTGACTAGGGCAGTGACAGAGTAAGACCTGCTACTTTTGGAGGAGGAAGGATTGGAGAGGGAAAAGATGTGAAGCAGGGGAACAGACTGGGTGGCTGTTTCTTAGTCCAAGCCAAAGGCGATGAGGGCCTAGAAAGAGAAAGGATGTGGCCAAGTGAGTTAAAGAAGGGAATGGATTCCCAAGGAGATTTAGAGGTAGAAGTGACAAACAGCTGATTGGATATGGGGAATGAAGCAGAGGGAAATTACTGATCACATCAAGGTTGTGAGCCTGAGGAGTCAGTATAAGCACCTACTATGCATGAGGCACTGTGCTGCCAAGTCCTGGGGATACAAAGAAAGGCAGAAGAGGATCTCACAATCTAATAAACAAGCTGCAGACAGAATAAATGGGAGATAATTTACAAAGGGAAGTCGCTAGGATTAAAAGGGACTAGGAAAGACTTCCTGTAAAAAGTGGGATTTTGAGATTTGAAAGAAGCCAGGAACAGTGAAGATGAACAGGGAGAGAACGTTCCAGGTATGGGGATAGCCAGAGAAAATTCCTGGACACCAAATCTGAACTGTCTTGGAACAAAAAACCTACCAAATGAGAAAGTGTGGGGAGCAAGGACCCCTAGGGCCCAGACCAGAGCCTTGTTCCATCCCCACCCCACACGCACTTAGGAGAGATGATCATATAATAAAACAGCAGAGTTCACTCCAGGGAATCTTCCTGATTCTGTCACTGTCATATCTTAGCCTCGAATTCATTCGGTGGTCTTGAGTCTGCCTCCTGCTGACATCTCAAGCCCTTGTCTACACTGCTGCACTTCTTTTCATCTCTTCTTCTCCTTTGCCCAGTATCCTCTTGTCTTGCACTCGGTCTCCCTGTAACCCAGGTGGGTTTGTTAGTTTTTGCCTTTTGAGATCCTTCCCACCCTTTAAATTACCTTGGTGACTGCCTCTTAGTATTTTGCATTTACCCTGTTTGTTGTAGTTAGCCTGTGTCCACCTTCCCTTCCAGGCTGGAGGCTTCTTCAGGGTAGGGGCCATGTCTGGGTTAGCACTGCTGGGAGGTGCTAAATAGATGTGGTTGGTAAAATTGTATTATCTGAAGAAAGTGCTTTAAGGATTACACACACGTTCAAAGGCTCTATGCAATTCCCTGCCTTCCTTCAGGAATACTCTGAAATCCCACATTCTTTGGGAACTTTCCCCTTTCAGACTACCTTCCTCTACTCTGTATATATCATATGTGGACCTGGGTTATTTATATTTTCTTCCTATTAGAAGGTGAACTCCTTGGAACCAGGGACCTTTAGCTTTTTTGGGTGGGGAGGGGATGGGATGGGATGGGATGGGACAGGACTGGACTGGACTGGACGGTGCAGATTCTCAGTGCTTAGGCCAAATCCGTGATCATGGTAAGAACTTAATGAAGGTTGATCCATAGATTGATTGGTTGGCTGCTAGGGCTTTGGGATAGAAATACAATGAAAACCAGCTCTTTGCCTTGTTTCCATAGGGGTAGAGAGTGAGGTGCAACAATTATAAAGCTTCATTCATTCAGTAAGCATTTATTAAGTGCCTCCTGTGTTTTAGGGCACTATGCCAAGCATATTAGAGAGAAATAAATTACTGTAAGTTGTAGATGAAGAGAACACCACCAATTAGGGGGATCCCATAGGAAATTACTTCTGTGTTAGACCTAGAAGGGAAGCATAGGATGGACTGGCATTCTAGGTGTGGGGGCCTGGCTGTGCATAGGTATTGGGCATGGGATTTAATGCTGAGTTCTGATCACATTCCCTCCACACCCCCAAGGTCAAACTGGAGCCATATTGCATAGGGCTTTAGTTGCAGATGAGGAGAAGGGAATGTTTGTTGAGGGAGATTTGGCCTCTGCTTGGATAGTTGGGGGTAGGAGGCTGAAGAGTGAAGAATGGGAAGTGATTCTGAGGTTATGCTCTTGGGCACCTGGAAGCATGGTGGTATACCCTAAGCAGAAATAAGTGGGAGAGATTGTCATCTATCAGAAGCATAAGCATATTCCCTAGTACCCTGAATTTTCATATCTGATGTGTGGGTAAAGGCAAAGCAATTTGTTATAGGTAATATTAAGGTAATAATTGCCCTTCCACTATGGAATGAACTCCTGAGTAAAATGAGTAGCACCTTGGCTTGCACTATTTCAATGATCAGGATCACCTGATATAAAGCTGAAAGGGACTTTAGAGGTCTATTCCAACTCCCACCTTTTTTAAAAATTTATTTATTTTTTAGTTTTCAACATTCACTTTCATGACATTTTCAGTTTTAAATTTTCTCCCCGTCTCTCTCCTGCCCGCCCCCCCAAGACAGCATGATCTGATATAGGCTCTACTTACACATATTAAACACATTTTCACATTAGTCATGATGTAATGAAGAATTAGAATTAATGGGAGGAACCATGAGAAGGAAGAAAGAAAACACTAAAAAAGGAGAGCAAATAGTCTGCTTCCATCTGTGTTCAGACTCCATGGTTCTTTTTCTGGATGTGGACATCATTTTCCATCACGAGTCTTTTGGAGCTGTCTTCGATGCTTACATTGCTAAGAAGAGCTAAGTCTGTCAACATCGGTCATCTCACAGTGTGGCTGTTATTGTGTGCAATGTTCTGGTTCTGCTCACTTCACTCACTGTTGATTCATATGAGTCTTTCCAGGTCTCTCTGAAGTCTTCCTGTTCATCATTTCCTTTAGCACAATAATATTCCATTGCATTCATATCCACAACTTGTTCAGCCATTCCCCAGTTGATGGGCATCCCCTCTATGTCCAATTCTAGGCCACGACAAAAAGAGATGCCATAAATATTTTTGTACATGTCGGTCCTTTTCCCCTTTTTTATGATCTCTTTGGGATACAGACCTAGAAGTGGTATTGCTGGTCAAAGGGTGTGCACAGTTTTATAGCCCTTTGCAGCCCCTGTTTTTAACCAAGAATAATTAAAATATGTCAATTTAAGTTAATGTTTACAAAGTGCTGACTGCACTGCAGTTTCTCCAGAGAGAAAGAAACTTGGGCCCAGAAAGGTCAAATCCAGGAAGTATGGTGAATGAATCAGGATGACTTTGCTCAGTACAAGCCATTGGAATTAAAAGTGTGCTTGATTGAATACTCTATCCCCTAAAAAGCTTGAGGTGTGTGTCCTTGGAGTCAGCATTATTCTGTGTTGGTGTTAAGTCTGTCAACATTTGTGACAGTTGCTTGGGCTCTTTTCTGGCGGACTCTCCTTGGGAGTTCTTGCGAGTGTCCCAGCTAGGTTACCTAGAGGGATGGACGCACTGTGTAAGGGCAGAAAGCCAACGGAGCAGTTACTGAACTGTGGCAAGGATGGACTTCAGGCATAGTAGAGACTCTCTTGCTTTTGTAAATATAGACTCGAAGTCCAAATACCTTTCTGTTTGGAGCACCCAGAGCAGGAGGAGTGTTTGTCAAGGCCAGAATCATGATATGGTTCTGTTTTTCTAATTTGTTTAAAAAATAAAATTATCCTGAAACTGAAGGTCCAGCTACTAGGCAGTCTCATGTAATGTGCATGGATGCTTCAGCTAATCTTCCCCTCCTCTCCTAGGCTTGGGCAAGTGGGAGAAGGGGAAGGTGTGTACTGGCCCTGCTGATCAGGAAGCCTGAGTTGATTAAGTGCCCTTGAAGACTACTGGTGCTAATGTGAATTTCTGTAAATTGAGTACTGTCCTGAATTTTTAAAAGGTGATGTAGTCTGCCTTTATAACGGAATAAGGCTGGTTGTATGTTTGAACCTAAAACTTTAGTGCCCTCTCTTAAGGTTAGTGCCACTCCAGTCCTTCAGCTGTCATGTGCTGATTTTCTTTCTTTGCTTAAAGCTCTCCCAGATTTCAGAAACTTGTGTAACCTGTTTTGTGTGATACAATCAACAGTGCCCAGTCTGTTTCAGAATTACTTAATAGCTTATGCTTTAAATGCCTGCTGCCAGTATTGTGTGCTTTGCATCCATCTCCCCACCCCAGTGGTGCACGCAGTTTTTAAATCCTGGTTCCTAAAAGCAAACATGCTTCTTTAGTACTATAAAAAGAAGGCCTCAGACCCAGCCCCCGGCAGGTGACCACTAATGACCTCCTTTCTCAGTTTTGGTTTTTTCATCTGGATGAGAATCATTGACTGTTCGAGGAGGTACCGTCTAGCTGGGAATCATGTGCTCTTGAGACAGTGCTTTTTAGTCATACTTTTGCTTAGCAGAAGAAACTGGTGTGATCATTGATTGTTCCTGTTTCCCAAGGCTGTTAGAATCTAATCTGTTTGTTGTATTGGGTGTGTGTGTGTGTGTGTGGTAGGATTCTGACCCCTATTAGTAGGTGTGGGTAGATTCCAGAATGTATCTGTAAAGGAGGCTTGACTTATCCAGAGAAACCTTGCTTATTTGAAATTTGACCTCAAATCTTAGTCTTTCTAGAGGAAAAGTTACTTTTGTTCATAGAGAACCCCAGTTTATATGACTTCGACTTAAATGTCTTCTGACCTGGCTGCTGTTCTTTTCTTCTCCCTTTCTTCTAAGTATGACTGTACCATACTTAGGTTCTGGCCTTGGCCATAGAAAGTGGGTCCTCATGGAAAAGACCCAGGATCTTGAGTTGGAGGACCAAGGCTTCTGCTTGCCGTGCCACTCCAAAGTCACTGTCCCTTTGAGTTTTCTCAGCTGGAATGTACTGAGTTCTCCTTGCAGACCTCTATGCAAAGCATGGAGGAGTCACACATTTAAGGACACGTGAGGGGCCAAGGACAGAAAAGAGATTTGGAGGAGGAACACATAGGAAAAGATGGGATGGGGGAGAGGGAGGAAAGGAGCAGGGAGTGTGGCATCTCACCTGGGACATAGATCTTGAGTGGGATGGGATGAAGGTCCCCTCTCTCAGTCTCTAGTCAGGCCCCTGATGCTGCCGTGGTCATCCCTCTGACATTTGTTCTACTTTCACTTAGAGAATTTTTTTTAGGTTGTTTTTTTCTAGATTATTTTTGGTGGGGGCATGGAAGATAGCATTGAACTGCAGGCAAGAGAGAGCACAGTACTGTTCAATAAAGTTAGTGTGGGTGTTATTTTTGGGGGAATATGGATTTCTTTCAGTTTGCATAATGGGGATTTCCATAAAATTAGAACTCTCTGAGTAATCCTTGCATTATGCTCCTGTCACTATGGCTGTCGTGTGGCCTGGTGTGAGCACCAAGGTTAGGGGGACACTCTGACACCCTTTTCCTGTTTCTGGCACAGGATGTTGCCCTTTCCATTGTGATCCTTGGTGTCCTCTCCATGCCAGCTGGTGGTGTTAGGGGGCTGTGGTAATACCCTGACTGGTCTGCACCTGCCTGTCTGATGGAGCTCCTTCAGTCAGATCTTCCCACAGCTCCCAGACTTCTGAGGCGTGACCATGGACTCCCCTGCTCACAGACTCCCCCCCCCCACCTCTAGAATCAGTTATGTTTAAGAACCCCTGCAGTGTGGCTCCAACTTCTCTTTCCAGCCTTATTTCACTTTCAGCTCCTTCTCTCGTTATGATGGAGCTGATCTGGGTTCAGCAGACTGGCTGAGGCCTGGTAGGATCACTTATTCCCTGCTTGAGCCTTTCTGGGCCTCAGTTTCCTTCTATATAAATTGAAAGAGTTATCTGAGATGGGCTCTAGGAGGACCCAGGTGAAAGGGATTCTTTTCTGTCTTACCGCTCCTCCTAGTCCCTTCAGCTCTCTTTGTTCCTCTGGTATTCACCCTTTAGATTAGGCTTCATTACATAGATGGTCTACATGCCCTGCCCTCCTCCCTCTCAGCATGGTGAGGGCAGGAACTTAATCAGTGTTCATTGACTGCCATACAAACAGAGGCTGTACTTGTCCTGTAATGTTGGGGGCTTGTTTTAAAAGTTTAAGCCCTCAGGATTTAGAGGAGGGCCAGTTCTCAGCAGTAGAGTGCATTGGGCACAGTGGATCAGCTGGAGTATTTCTGATGGGTTCTGTCTGTGGATCTGGTTTACGTTTGTGGCTTTGGGCACCTTCTGGAGGAGAAAAGGTGCTTCTAGTCAGTAAGGAGAGAGTCAGGTTCGTATTCTTGGTAACTGCTTAGACTAGAATGAATCTGTTGAGGAGGATCAGTGAGAGTGTTTTGGTTTGGTTGTATATCAGACCTTAAACTGGTTAAATTCTGATGTTGGGTATATGAAGCATCCATCAGTATTTATGGAATAGTTCCTCAGTGCCTAGTAATAGGGTGCTTTGGGGGAGATAGAGGAGACCACTTCCAAAAGAATCTCCATCTTGGAGTTTATAGACTAGCCCTGAATGCCAGAAGAATGCCCTGTAATGTTTTAAAGAACAGTAAATGGTAAGACATAACCGTGTGAAACAAAGTAGGGAAAAGAGAAATGGCATGAACCAGAGTGCAAGGGAAGACTTCATGAAGAAGGACTGACTTGAATGGAGCCTGGAAGGCTGAAGAGATTGTGAATATGTGGAAAGAAGTGGGGAGGACATTCAGACAGTGGCCACTGTGGAATGGTGGTCGAGGGTGTTGACCCAGGTTATGTTGGAAACTAGTAGAAAATAAAGCTGGTGGAGGGTTAGGGTCCAGTTCTGGTGGCCCAGCAAGGACTTTGGCAGACAAACCTGCCATGTGGGCGACAGGCTGTGGAGGTCCTTGAGCAAGTAGGCCATATAATGATTGCTCACTGCTCCAGTAGTGAGGAGTGGAGTGTAGGATGGATTGGAGGGGAAAGTGCAAGACCAGCTAGGAGAAGCCAGTGCAGTTAGCAGGCTAAAGGTCTGCTCTAGGCAGAAGACCGTGGAGATGGAAGAAATTCCTCCTTATGATAAGATCCCACATCCCAACTAGCCAGAAGAGAATGTCTGGAAGGTTTTACTTAGCTTTTCTTTCTCTGTGCACCTGAAAGTACTTGGGTTGGTTTGTTTGCCTTTAGTGTTCTTATCAAAATGAACATTTTCCTAAGTTGTACCCAAGCGGAGAACATTAACATTAGCATGCCACATTCTTGTTCTTAAAAGAACAACGAGAGCTCCCTTAGATACTCTGCTTGACATTTATAAAGTTGTTTTCTCTCTACAACCCTGTTAATGAGACCAAAGAACCTGCTCTATGAAGAAATCAATTGAAGACATTACGGATGTTACCTTTGAGAACAGTCCTCTGGGGAAGGAGACATAATAGCTGTCTTTCAGGTGACTGTACGTTTGTCTTGCGCAAGGCGGATCTTAGCTCTCTACTTTGGGGTTGAAGTTGGAGAAAAGTTGGTTTTGGCTTGATGTGAAGGAACATCTCCCATCACTCAAAACATAGCAAGCTGCCTGTGAAAGGACTGAACTGTGTCCGGAGGTCCTTCTGGTGCCAGAATTTGGTGAGGCCAGCACTGTCCCCACTCTTTAAGTGAGAGACTGTGACTTGCCTACAGTTCAGGACTAGAGCCTGCAGCTTCTGACTTCATCTGCTGTGTTTTTTCTACAGCACTGTGCTACCTTTCAAATTTTGCATGAACTGTGCTTTTAGAGGTTACCTCCTAGTAGCTATGGAATGTGAAGTTGGGGATGTTAACATGCCAAGTTAAGTAGGTTTAATTTTTGTGTATTTCAGACTTGTGTCGTGTCCCAAAGGTGGTAGGTAGGTGCCGAGCCTCTATGCTGAGGTGGTGGTATAACGTTACAGCTCAGGCTTGCCATTTATTTGTCTATGGAGGTTGTGACGGAAATTACAACAACTTTCTGACTCGAAAAGACTGTCTCAAAGCATGTGATGGAGTCACAGGTAAGATGATAGTAGTAGGATTTAGGACCTAAAATCTCCAGTTTCCCTGGTATATTTACTGGTCCCTCACCATGACCTGCAAGAAAAGTGTTTTAAAACTGAGGAATATGAAGCACCCTCATCCAACCACTGAAGCAGTTTGTGTGTGCAGAGCACAGCTGTGTCAACAAATCTGAACATCGATACACAAATCTTCCTCCTTGGCTGGCCTTGGGAAAACCACTTCTCTCTGGGTCTCCATATGATGGGGTTGGACTTGATGACCTCTGGGGTCCCTGTCAGCCCTGGGTTCAAAGTACCAATACCAAGCAAGTGAAAAAAAAACACTTGAGGGGGTCTTGGAAAATGGCCCCAAGGGCAAGCAGGGATGGCCCGCCAGCAGTCTAGGGTACAGTATGAAAAAGCACAAATGTATAAGTTGATTGTTCTTAATTTGGGGACCTTCTACCCTCTCCTTTTAACTAATGCACTAGACCTCTCTACAGCATTCTCTAGAGGGAAGGAGGAAGAGAGTAGTGCCTAGTATATGCCAAGCACTAGGTTAAGTGCCTTAGAGCTATTATCTGATTGGACAGAATTGGGCCATAAACAGGAATACCCACACAGAGTAGTCACATACTTGCTTCCAGGCATTGGGCTAATAAGCACCGAGTGTGATTCAAATGGGGGAAAAAACATGTAAATGACCAGGTCTGTAACACAGCCTGTCCTGAGAGATCCAAACAGGAAAGGCGTTGGGCTTGGGGGTCCTCTGGAAAGGCATCCTGGAGCAGCTGAGGTTGGAGCTAAGGCAGGAGTGGGGAGGAAGCCAGGGCAGAGCCTGGCGATGGACAGCTGTGTTCAAGGAGCTGCCCGGGGGCAAATGCTGCCGGAGCAGAGTGAGGGTGACGTTAGGAAAACAGGAAGAAGAGCTTTGTACCCCAAGCGCACTGTGGGTGGGGGGTGGGGACGCAGTCAGAGGTACACTTTAGGAGCAGCACTTTGGCTGCTAAGGGGAGGATAGATTAGCGGGAGAAGAGACTAGGCAGAACAAGCAGGTTAGAAAGCTGTTGGGATGATCAAGGTAACAAGATCCTAGGCTGGGATTTGTGCTTGTGTGATTGGAGGCAGGGAGATTTGGCAGAGGCGGCTGAGTGGGGTGAGAGTGAGGCCTTGAGGATGAGCCTGGGAGGCTCTGGGGACAAGAGGTTAAGGCCTTGAGCCTGGAATCAGGAAGCCCTGGGTTTAAATCTAGCCTCAGACACTTAGTAGCTAGCTGTATGACCTTGGGTGAGTCACTTAACCTCTTCTTGGCTCAGTTTCCTCAACTGTTAAATGGGGTTAATAACCTCCCAGGGTCATTGTGGGAATCGAGTGAGATCATCTTTGTAAAGCACTTAGCAGAGTGCCTGGCACATAATGTCACCTAAAAAAGTGCTTATTCCCTTCTTCCCTTCCCTGGACAGGCATTGGGAAGCTCAGAGGAGGAGAGGGTTGGGGGGCTGGGGTGGGGGGAGTACTGTTTTGGACAGATTTGCAGGTTAAGGTATTCACATGCTTCATGTAGTGCCCGGGAGGGAGGCCAGGGCTGGGGGTGTGGATTTGGTCATCGTCAGCATAAAGTCCATCATTGAAGCCCATGGCAGTGGATGAGGTCATCACGTGACAAAGACTGGAACCACTAAGCACTGTTCTGTCATTTCTCTGAGACGGGTAAAAAGAGGAGGGCCCCTGTCCCCCAGATGTGGGCTGTGGAGTACAATGTGCTAGGAAGCCTTGGCCTCCTTCCTCACCTGCTCTCGGTACAGAATTAGAAGGAAGAAGGGAATTTTAACAGTCTTAGGCGGCCATAGAAGATCATGATTCCTCTGTCCTGAGGCCCAGAATTTAGCCTTGGGGTGGTTTGGTTGTTATTCTACACTTTGTTCTTGGTCCTTCCAGCCTTCTCTGCTTTGTGATTCTCATATTCTTTTAAATGGAGATGTCGGTCCCCTGCCTCTGTGCCACTGGCTGCTGTGGTGTGTTGAGGTTTAGATTCTACAATTGGGACTGGTTTTCAACCATGGGAATTGGCCAGATTGGCACAAGACAGGCTAGATAAATCCACTTAGAGGCAGAGTAAGTAGAATAGATTTGACATCTCTGAAGGCTTGGGTTCACATTCTGTTTCTGACACTAGCTGTGTGATCTTAGGCAAGTCATTAGCTCTCTCTGCCTTAGTTGCCTCATCTCTAAGATGAGGCTAGTTCTAACACCTCCAGTGTCTGCCTCACAGCATTTTGATTGTAAGACTTCAAACTTTAAAGATCTCTATAAATGCCAATTATTTCTGATCACCCAGGCTCTTTGCTCTCCCTTTTTCTTTACCTGTCTAATGTTCACACACCCCTTTAGTGTGACTCGTCCCTACTCACACCCTGCAGGTACTGAGCAGGGACTGGACAGGCAGTTCAGAGTAGTCTATTTTTCCTGGGTTTTCTGTGGGCGCTCTGTACCCTGAATGATGAAGCTAACCATATTGTCCATTTTTCTAGTTAGAATGTTTGCCCACAGATAACACAACAGCAGGTTGTTGTGTGCCTCACAGAGCAGGGCGCTCTCCCATTACCTAAGCCTGCTGCTTGCTTTACTCTCTGCCTGTGGTGGAGTCTAGGCTACTAATGGGAATCTAAGGCACTCAGACAGTTTCCCTCCACAGGATGGGATTTGCCCTGGGTGAGGATGGGGGAAGATGACA
The DNA here is from genome assembly GCA_023548195.1 of Bettongia penicillata ogilbyi. Taxonomy (NCBI): domain Eukaryota; kingdom Metazoa; phylum Chordata; class Mammalia; order Diprotodontia; family Potoroidae; genus Bettongia; species Bettongia penicillata. Next base: position 6,539,344 of record JAJHZJ010000081.1, on the reverse strand, counting down.
GAGTTAGAGTTATGACAGATTAACTTTATTTTGGCTAAATTGCCCCCTTTCAGTTTCTAATGGCAGCAAGTTTTTGTTCCCTATATAGAGAACTCTGCTACTGAAGCCCCAGCCAAGAAGAGTGGAGCGCATGAACCTAGCCCAAGTGGTAGGTTTAGGGAGAAACTGGGCTGGAAAGAGGACCCAACATCTATCCAGACAGTGTTGTCAGACCATTTCAAGTCTAGGGTTTGTGAGCCCATTTGAAAAGGCCAGAGCTTGGGTGGGGAGAGATAGGATTTACCTTCCTAGGTAGGGGAGAAATCGACTTTCAGCTCCGATGTTTTCTTTTGGAAAGTAATATCACAGTGTGATAAGGTCCTCACCTCTCCCTTGTTGCCCTGCCAATCTGAAACGCAATACAAAATGGCATTTAAGTCCAGGAGAGACAGGAGTCAGGAAAGGGAGCTAATTTTGCACAGGGATGGATGAAGGAAAGCTTCCTGGAGAAGATAGCCATGAAGAGTGGGTAGGATTTCACTTTTCAGTCTCAGAAAACATGGCTTTTATGGTGGTTTTGCTTAGAAACTGTAAAGGATAACTAGTCAATTGCCCCAGGATGCGAATGGTTAACCCTTCCTCTGTTGTTTGACACCCTGCCCCTGCCCTGGCTCCTTAGTCCCATTGCAGTCCTTGATCTCAAGCTTTGTTTGTGCTAGCTTGCTTTCTGGCTGCAGTTGTCCCATACCTCTTGTATGCTTAAGGATACAGCCACAAGCCTGGGGTGAGTGGTTCTGTGACTGGGTGCAGGAGTATGATGGGATGGATTTGATTATCCTGGAGTTCCATACTACAGAACCCTCCTAAGGGCAGATCTTCCCCGGTCTACTGTTACACCTGGCTGGATTGAAGAAGCTGCCTCCAGTGGGTGGATAGATTGACTGTCAGCCACCTCTGGTCCTCTTACTCTGGGCCTGAGACTCCAGTACAGGCATACCCCTCTTCATGTTGCCCTGACCCAACAATGATGCAATCGCAATCGTGTCATTAATTAATTTTAACCAAACCCCCCTAAATCCTGTTGGGACATTGTTTGGGTTATCTCCTGAAGTAGAACAGGTGATAATCAGGCTAGCACTTGAGCTCCAGCCTTGCTCTGGGCAGAGCTTTTCCTCCCATGAATCAGTGGTGTCACATTCAGAACAGAAATGGGCTGCCCACAAGACCACACTAAGGATCCCTACAGGCCTCATATCGACTTAGTTTTGAGTGAAGTGTTAAACCTATATTTTATTGATTTACTTAGTTAAATATTACCCAGTTTTATTTTAATCTGATTTAGGACACACCCAGGAGTCTTGTGGACTATGTGCTTGATACCTCTGCTATAAACATGTTCCTATGGTGCTAACTGTCCCCTGTGATATTGTTTTACCCAGTAGCATGAATTTCTGAAACTAATAATAGTAAGAACTCACATTTACACACCCTTTCCTGCACTGCTTTTGGGATCATGGTGCAAATATTGTTAGCTCCATTTTGCAGGTGAAGAATTAAAGCCTGAGAGGCGGAGTGATGTGCCAGGCTAGGGGCACTCGGTGCTTTCTCCACTGTGCAGAATGACCTTTCAGTGTTAAAGGGGGTGGGTGTGCCTGAATTGAGGTTCAGCTCATCCTCATTACCAGTTGATGAGAAGTCTTCTGCAGTGATAGTCTTTGTGCCTGTTTCCACAGTGTCACTGTTGTGGAATCAAGCCTTTCTGTGTGTCAGGATTCCGCCAGGGTGGGCTCATATTATGGACTCCTTAAATTGGGGTGTCCGGTGTGATGTCACTGAATGTTTTCTGCTGTATACCTGCCTATGAAGTTGTTAATCATTGCTCCAGGTATTTTGCAATTTTTGTAAGTATTAAATCTGGAATGAATTTCTTGAAGAGGGTGGAAATTTAGATGGGAGGGCTTCCTGTCATATTGAACATGCACCTTCCCTATGTTGCAGGGAAGTGCCTGTGTTAGGCACTGGAGATAGGTCAGCTCATAAAGTTTGAATTGTCCTTGGTTCTGTTGGTAAAGCATTCTACCAGATTGTATTTTGGGGAGGAGATTTGCAAGCTGTGACAATAGATTTCTAGCTAGAGGAGATGAGAGAGCTTGTCATCTCAGCTCTGGCTTCAGTGAAAGCTGTGAGGTTATCCTAGACACCTATCCTAGGTGTGGAAGTCCTGGAAAGGCCTTGTCAGGCTTGGCTAGGAGTTACTATTGGGGACCTGCTTAATTTTGAAAGCATGTTTTTGTGGTGCCAGTTTTCTTAAACATAAATGTTTTTTGTTGTAGCTCCCCCAAAACAAGATTCTGAAGTATTACCTGGTAACGATTTCAACTATGAAGGTAACTTTTAAGATAACATGTAGCTAATTTATGTAGAGATATCGTTTAACATAAAAATTTGACATGAATTCGGTGGGGGCTGTAGCTGCATTGAGAACTTTGGAGGGGAGGGGGCAGGTCCACATGGGAGGTCTGCTAGTGGTCTGCTTACCCTAAGGGAGAACTGGCTTGTGTTTGAACGGGACTTGAGACATAACAGGATTTCCACTGATTTAATGTGTGTATTAGAAAAATGTGCATTGAATGCCTTCTTTGTGCTTCACTGTGAGGGAACTCTTCGTCAAGGAACATAACCATGTAATGAAGATCTCTGTATGTGGGTGAAGAAGGGAGTGGGGTCTGAAATACCCATACTGATCACACACCATTAGTAGTGGTTTTTCCTCATATCTTGTGGTTATGAAAATGGGATTTGAGAGGCAGTCTGACAGGCTCTGACTTTGCAGGGAGATTGTTGTATTTCTCAGGAATTTGGGCCATCAATTGCAAAGCCTAGACTGACGGGTAATGTTGGTCATCTGTTCCCAGAATACTGTGCAGCCAAAGCAGTCACTGGCCCTTGCCGGGCAGCCTTCCCCCGGTGGTACTTTGACACTGAGAAGAACACCTGTGCTCATTTCATCTTTGGAGGGTGTCGAGGCAATAAAAATAGCTACCTGACCCAAGAAGACTGCATGACAAAATGTTTCGGTGAGTCTGGAGTACTCCAGCAAGTGGTGGTTGTGCATGGGAGACCAAAGGTATTGGACTGAGACGCTCCCTCTTTTCTGCTGGGTGGTGGAGAGTAGAAGGGTTGGATTGGCCCTGGGGACTAGAGGGGCCTCAGCACTTGGAGTGGGCACAAGTCAGGTAGCAGGTCCCTGAGGCCTCGGGAAATTCAGTGGAAAGCTCCCTCCCTTTGCTCTTCGAGAGCGTTGAGTCCTTTTAGGCAATAGACACTTGAGAAAAAATAGTAGGTAAATAGATAGTGCCCAGTTTTTTCTTGCGTGATTTCCCAGCCTATCTTTGTTCTTCTTTCAGGCAAGCGTACCCATAAATCATCTCATCCTGTTATGCCACATTCCACTGAAGGTAAAATGTCCTTCTGATTTTCTCTGATAAAGCTAGCTCCCTCCTCACCAGAGACCTGCTTCTGCACTCTTGGTCATTCTTGGGTCAGAACTTGGGGTCACGTTGCCATAGTCTCCTTCCTTGCTAACATAATAGAACCAGAGAGGGCTCCTTTTTTCTCTTGTTCCTGCATGAAAGGGTCAGATGAGGCTGTAGCCCAGATGAATGTTAGCAACCACCCCCAAGGCAGCAGGCCTGACATAGAATGAATGTACTAAAAAAAAGTTCCTTGAGGCTAAGGGTCAGGGGTAGGGGGTGGTAAGGTGTGGAGGCTCATTGCCACTAACACTAAGAAACTACTTGGTACCTGTGCTAAATGGGAAAACTTCTTGGACCATCCCGAGTTTGGAGGTAGGATTGTTTCCTTTGGGTCCTATATCTCTGTGGGGAGGGCAGAGGGCCGTCTGTCTGCAGTCGGGGATCAGTGGCTGGCCTTGTTTTTCCTGTGAAAGCTCTTTGACAAGTCACTGGGTCTCTGGTCTTTTGGGCTTGGCTCCTTCTCATCATGTTTGCACAGGCTCACCAGCAGACACAGGCAACTCCTGAGACCCTAGTTGTTAAGTTTGAGAGGTCTCAAACTTATTATTACCCTAATAGTGCCCAAGGGGAAAGCTCAGGCACCCCACGGGTGGATGAGCTGTTCCAAGTGGGCAGGTCACCCTGGCCAGGCCACATTCCACAGGAGCAGGGCCATCTGGCATCATTCTCTGCCTGGCCAGTGTTACCAGCAGCTGAGTACCCACTTCTGGCTTCTGGGCAGGTTTAGTACAAGCAAGAGGACCCAGCACCTCTCAGCACTACCCCTGGGTCTTTCTGCCTCAATTCTTTGCCAACCTGGGGGTTACCAAGGCCCCATAGAGCTGAGTGTCCCCTGTATCCCAGGCTCTTAGGAGCCACAAACTAAGTGCCTCTGGAGTTGAGGGATGTGGTCCCTGAAAACTTGTACTATAAACTTGGGGCTCTTTTGGGGGAGGCATCCCAGAGAGTTTCTGAGCATACTGAGTGTGGGCTCCTGCTCCTTTCAGTTGGAAGGCATTTCTCTTTGGAAGTGCTCCCTCTTTCCCAGGATCCTTCTGGGAAAGTAAATAAAAACCCTAGAAAAGGATGTTCTTCCAGAGTCAGGGTAACAGAAGAGACCAGGGGTAGGGGGCACTGCTTCAAAGCCTGTCTCTCACACCTGCTGGACTGATCTTCATTCTTTGAGGCTACAAACACTGCACCTGCGCCTTTGTTGTCTCCAGCTATGGCCCTGGCGGTGCTGCTGGCAGTGATGGCAGCTGTCCTTCTGGGAGCGATGGTGGTCATCTTTATCAAGATAGCCCGGAAGCACCAGACAAGTGCCTTCAACACAGTGTGGAACCCTATAGATGACAAGGAATACCTGGTGAAGAGTGCCTACACCCTCTGAGAGAGCAGAGGGTGCCCCACCCGGCAGGCAGCAGCATCCCCCTTCCCCTTCCTGCTTGGCTTTTGGTCCCTTTCCATGCAAGCTGCCACAGAGCACAAAAGCCCTCAATGAAGTGTAAATATGAGAAATTGTCGGGTGAGGGGAAGAAGGGAGAGCAAATTGTAGAAAGGCCGTGTATTGGTTGTTTTTATTTCCTCCTCCTTAGTTTTTTAAGTGTGATTGATTTGTGTATGATTTTTGTAATTCCAAGAAGCAAGTGAGCACACCTCCTAGTTTGTTTGTGGGGTGGGGGGAGTTGGGAAAAGGGCATTTTGGTTTAGAAACATTTTTAAAGAAACAAACACTTTATTTTACGATTCTGAAAGGGAGGGGGTGGAGCAGAAACGTGAAATATGAATAAAAGTGCCTTCTCTTTGAAAATACATTTCAGCTGATGCTCTTTCTTGAATATACCTCATGAATAAACCCTTCTGTATTTCTGCCTTCTCTCTGTGGCCATCCCACAGAACAGTGTTGGGATGGTAGTTCACGTGTCTTTAGGGTCACTTCTTAACTTTCTGGGACGCAGGCAGCATACAAGCATCCCCCTCTTTATGGAAGAGCCCCCATCTTCCGACCTAGCTCACAGGTGAGATGCCCCCTTTGGGCACCAGCACCTTCCACCTGAGAATGAGGACTGCCTGCCATGGCACAGAGCAGAGAATGACTCAGATGTAGGCAGGCATTGTGTTGACCAAAGCCATGTTGTGCTGGTAAGGACTGCCCGGCTGTGCCTACCTTGAAGGAAACACCTTATCTAGTCCAGTCACCCTCCCTGAGACCCAAAGACAGGAGGGGTCTTGTCCAATATCACACAGCAAGCCAGGCTTGGAGTGGGCATCAGATCAGATCTTATTCTCTGTACTCCCAGGCTTGGAGCTCTCTTCCCCAAGGTTCTCAGTGGCTCTCGCAGGGTCAAGACACTCCTCAGACAAAACGCCTTCAATTCTGAAAAGCCCCGGTGAAACGTCCTAGACATTGGCCATTTACCTTGGAAGTGACCCCTTGTCAGATATTTGCCACTGATGCCAGGGCTGATCCTGTTGTCTGCTGGGTGTTCACTTCCTGCTTCCTTGTGGGGACTAGTTTCTTGTCCCTCGTCCCTGCCCAAAACAGGTTTGACCTGATAGCAACATCCGAGCAAAACCTTGAGATCTGGAAACCTTGGGGCCAGCGCCTGGCTCTGTGCCTCCAAATCCGCGGGGTGGGGGGTGGGAATGGCAAAGTAGGGGTGGATGTTGGGCTTTGCCAGCTCTGTCTTGTCCTCAGGTGTCACCTCTAACCAGGTCAGCTGGGCCTTGTGGAAGAGCAGAGGGAAAAACAGATAAGACTCAGACACTCACTGTGTCACCCTGGCTGAGTCATTCACATCGGTGTCATTTTCCTCACTTGCACTACCGGCCTCACCAGGCTGCTGCAAGAGGGCATGAGACAGGCAGCAGAGTGTGGAGGAAAGTCCTAATTCTGAGTCAGATCCTTTATGGATCCCAATTCTGCCTCAGCTCTTACCGGGCAAGTCACAACCACCTGCAAAATAGGGTTAGACTATATGATCTCCAAGGTCCCCTCCACGTCCCCAGTCATGACTGTTGTATGTGTGGGTGGCACATTAAGAGTTCTAAGTTACAGGGAGACATCTCTGTACCTTTAAAAATCTACTCCAGATGGAAAAGGTTCCAAAGAAGCCCCCTTTGGCACAAAATTTGGTGAGGGCCTGGGAACCCAGCAGGGGAGAGAATGGTTGCTTCAAAAGCTCTACCCTAGCTGGGTACAGCCTCCTCTCTCTACTTCCAATCATGGCTCCTCTGCCCCAGGCAGGTTGTTCTTGCTCTCCCAGGGCTTACTATACAACACGGGGCAACAAGTTTCCTTGGTCTAGAATGCCAACCTTGTGAGCACTGGGTGCGGTCCTACCCTGCCTTGGCCTCTCCTGATTACTGCAGTCCACACGGTTGCCTGCCCTGAACCCGAACAAAGGTCTGGAACAGAGCACTTGATTCTGAGGCTGTGTCCCAGCTCTAGGTAAATGGGAGATCTCTGAGAACAAAGCTATCACTTGCTTGTCTCCCCTGTCAGGACCTGCCCACAGTGAGCACTGGGCATCGGTTACAATGGTGGCCATGCTGCTCCTGGGCCAGAGGGGCAACCTCAACACCTGTTAGCACTGGGGGAAAGGGACCAGCAGTGAAGAAAGGATGCCTGCTCCCCACGTAGCAGCTCTACTCATCTATTCATCCAGTCTCCTAAAGACCGCCTCCAGCGCCACCTTGTGGTGGCATGGAAGTGTTCTGGGCTTGTCTGGCCAATCTCTAGCCCCAGATGGTGGGGAACCACCTCCTGGGAGCTCAAGAACAAAAAACTTGGGGCAAGAGGTCTGGAATTCAGGTAGGAGCCACTTCTCAAGTTATAGGGGCCATCGAGCATCACTCACGGGGCTGTAGTGCTGACACCAGAGGTTCACAGCAGCCAAGTGTCCCCATCTCCCGTCCTCCAAGCCGAGTCATGGATGTGAAGCCAGCGTTTTATTGTTACCGTTCTTGACCCAGCCCCCATGCGAGCCTCGGGCTACCTCAGTGCTTCCACTGGCACCAGCTCCTTCCCCATCAGACACCTACCCAGGTCACCACATGAAGCCTTAGGCAGCCAAGGGCCAAAGCATGTAGTCACAAACAGTTCAGTACTGGTCTTATCCTGGATTAGTGGGGTTCTTTTCTTTGGAGGAGTCATCTTTAAATGGAGCCCCTCAAGGTGACACAAGTAGACAACTACAGATTTGCTGAACTAAAGAGAGCTTTGGTAAACCTCTCAGTGGAGACACGATAGCCTCTCTGACAAATATTAATTCAGGATTCAGACGGATGGAGTATATTTTCTCTGTACTCAGGCCCAATGAATATTGGGGGGCGAATGAGATGCCTGAAAACTGGTCTCAAATTCACTGTCCAGCCTAGAACTCCAGGGGTTTAGAAAGGGGAGCGTAGGATCACACACCTTGAGCTGTAGGGGGCCTCTAGTTCAGCCCCTCTCAAGCATACCAGGAGGGCCTCTTAACTAATGTCAGAGCTGATGCCCTGGAAGTGTCCTTTGGAAAGTGAGAGCAGAGTTCTTGCTGGTTCGACTAGGCCTTACTTCCTTTACCACAAAAAAAAAAAAAAAAAAAAGTGGCAAAAGAGATCTTTAGTGTACCTTCTTCACTTTATAAGTGAGGTCCCTGAGGTTTGGAGACAGCAAGGCCATTCACCAACGTCTTACAGGAAGTCCTCATTGGAGGGAGCACTTCTAGTTCAGTTTTTCTCACTATACCATATTCCAAGCCTGCCCCAGATGGCTGTCAGCCCTCATTCCATCCTCCCCAGCTTAGCCCTGGTCCTGTCAGAGAGCTGGGGCAGGGGCATTTGGGGAATGAGACCAGGGAGCTCAGCTGCAACCATGTGCACTCGGCAGGGGTTTGCCTGTAGGGCCCCAACTCAAGGCATTCTCTCCACCAGGGCAGGGGGCTTAGATAATGTGTATCTGTATGTCTGGGTTCTAGTTACATCCTGCCATACTTCTGTGATCTAAAGAAATCTTGGTGGACAGTGGGATGGAAAGTTGGCCACCCCATCCTCAGTGTATTGCCTGACATTCCCCCCATCACTATATTGCTTTGAAATATGTTTCACCCCACATTTCAGAGAGCAGCAATTGCATTTGCCATGGCCTTCCCACTTCCAAAAGGAGCCAAGGTGAACTGGCGAGTAGTAGGCCAATAGGGAAACAGGCCGGTCTAGGTCTGAGAGGGACCCAAGCAGTCAGTGAAGAAGTCACTTCCTTATGGCCACCCAGAACAAAGCTGGGATTTGAACTTGGCTCGTTTAATTCCAAATGCTTTTTCTCAACTATGCTGTGATATCTAGCCCCATTTCTCCAGAGGCTTTCTTTAGGGAGAATTGGGGCTGGAGACAGGCCAACCATCTGCCCGCCCCCACACCACAACGCTGATGCACAGTTGGAGTCCATTGGGCAAAGACACCGACGACAGTTTGAAGCCCCTCCCTGACCCGCCCTAGGGGACCTGGCAGCCCAGAGTCCAGCAATTCGTCCCTCTCTTCCGGGTCAGGCACAGCCTCCATCACCAGCCATGGAGTTCGACCTTTCTGCAGGTAGGGCTTTTCTGGTAAGGTAAGAGGTGAGGGGAGAGGGGCATTAGTGTCCCCGCATTGAGCTCAGACCGGCTGTTTACTAAGTGCCAAGCCCTCTATCCCTGTTTACTAGTGGGTGAAATGAGTGACTTAGATTAAGTGATTGCCAGCCTTCCCTACACACCTAATCCAATAGGAGCGGAAAGCAGCTTTCTTGGTCAGTGGGCTTTGGGAGGGCAGACTGAAAAAACAGTTTGAGGTGGGGGCTGGGGCAGAGAAGAGAAAGAGTCTGGGCTGACCATGCCTGGGGAATCTGCTGTCCAGAGGCAGATTCATTCTATCGAGAAGGGAAGACCCCGGCTGGAACACAGACCCCTCCCCATGGGAAACGTGGAGTTTCGCACACAGCCTCTGGATGGGATGGGCGGACCCCAGGTGACCTGCATATTCATGTTCCATCCCACCTAGGGGAAGCTGACCAGAAACTGTCTGAGCCGGGGATAGCCAGCTATTTTGGTCACAATAAGGGCCCTGTTCTCCGCCTCTGTGGGCTAAAAGAGAGAGGCCAGGGCCAAGGACCTGGCCCCTGTTGGGGAAGAGGGCAGACAACTTTTATCACTGGCAGCCCTAGGTGCCGATTCCAAGAAGAGCGAGAAGGGTGGTCTACCTGCCTGCTCCCCACATGGCCCCCCCAAGTCTCAGGCACTCGGAGAGGGGATTACTAAGGCCAAGGTAAGACCAGGGCAGCTTTTCGTGGGGCCAGAGAGGCAGCCAATGGTCAAGGGAGCTGAGTGGCTTTTTTCTTGTGCCTCAGGCCGGGCATGGTAAATCCTCAGACTCCAGCAACAGCAGCAGCAGCAGCTCTAGTGATTCTGACTCAGATGGGAAGGTAAGACGCTAGCCCCCTCTCCTGGTGACCATCAGGTTACCAAGTGCCAGAAATGCCCAGAAGCCCAAAGCTGAGCATGAAGGTGCTGGGTCTTGAAGGGAGGGCACCCAGAAAGAGATGGACCCATATTGCCCGACAGACCCTGACCTCCTCAGGTTGACCTTGGAGCCCCTAAATGACAGAGGGCAAGAGACCAGCAGCTTGATTCTGTTGGCCTGGCCAGGGAGAGCTGAGCAGCTAGAGCCACCTCCCAGAGGTCTCATTGTTTCTCCCTCCATACTATTTATTATCTAGCCTCCCGGGCCTGGCCAGGGCTCTCAGAAGGAGAAAAAACTGGAGAAGGTGAAGAAAACCAAGGAAAAACGAGAGAAGGAAAAAGGGAAGAAGAAAAAAGCAAAAGAGGGGAATAAAGGGTCAGCCCCCTGAAGGCAGCTGAGTCTGCATCCAACAGCCCTTGGAGATCATCAGCTCCAGCCTACCCTATGTATGCCCACCCACTCCCAGCCAATAAAAGGCAGGGACCATTCAGCAGCACCCCCAAGGGGTTTATTTCTCCATTAACAGATGTCCATGGGCAGCGGCCCCAGCTTTGGAGCATGCTGTGCAGTTAGAGATCTCTAAGCACCTTAGAGGATGAGGATTGGGGGAGGGGGAACAGGCTCTTTCCTAGGCAGGGGGTTTGGGAACTCGGTTCAAGCACAACAGGCAAGGAGGAGATGAATCTTTGTGGGGGAAAGGGGTGGGCAGGTTCCAGTCAAAGGGCTAGGGACTTTGTGGGGAGAGGGAGAGTGGGGCCAGCAGCTCAGTCCAGAGCAATGACCCCCAACCTCCCCACGGGGTCCACTTCCTGCTTCTTGCGTCTGCAGAGGTCAGCAGCCTGGTCCTCTCCAGTCCCCGTGTGGAGCCCCTCACCTGACCAGGTGAAAGGTGAGCCAGTACATGAAGAGGGGCTGGACAGCTGCGATGGCCATGGTCAGGTACATGCGCAGTTGGTTCCGCGCCCCGCGGACCAGGACACCTTCAGCTGCTACTTCGGACAGGATTTTCAGTCGAAGTGTCCGGATCTGAGGAGCAGGAGCGTGAGGGAGGCTGGAGCCTCTGCCTCCCTGGGCTCCCCAGGGTGACCAGGCCTGCCCAGTGACTACATTCTTGGGGACCCCTCAGACATCTTTGTTCAGAGGCATCTACCAAGCCTCCAGGGGAGGATTCCTGGGATAGGGTATAGTGCCCACTCTTCTCCCCTCCTTCCCCCTAGCCTCCCAGTGATGCCCTAGGCCCATGCTCACCATAAAGACGAAAATGGCCACACAACACCAGCTGAGCACCAGGTAGTAGCCAGTCCTCCCAAACAGCAGGCCAGTCACGACCCCACCAATCATCCTAGGGGCAGAACCAGGCCGGCACCTCAGAGCTGGCCAAGAACCCACACACCACTGCCACAGCCAGCCCTGTTACAACCATCACTCACTCTACCACTTACCCTACATACTTGTATCCTGAGAAGGCCAGCAGGTCGATGGTGGTGAGGTCTGTGTTGACAGTGACCAGGTAGAGGCTGAGCAGGATGGCCAGCACCTCCACTGTGAGCCAGGCCAGGGCTGAGCTGGCCTGCAGACCCAGGAGGTCCGGGGAGAACCTGAGGGCAGGTGTGGCTGAGGGCCTGAGTCTGGGGTTGCTTTCCAAAGCCCCACCCACACCCACCTCTCCCACTCCAGCCCCAGCCTCCTCTCACCTGTCCTGTGTCCCCAGGGCCAGGCCAGCAACCAGGATGTATGTGATAAAGGCCATGGCTACAAATAAGTCAAAGGGAGAGAGGCTGACAATCCTGCTGGGGCCCAACGTGCAGCTGGGGTGCTCCCAGCCAAGAGGCGGGGGAAGGGAGCTGAACCTCATTTGCCAGGGGCAGAGGCTGGCATGTGCAGGGGGTACTGCTTGGGAGGAGGTACCTGGAATGTAGAGATCTGGGGCGTTGATGTCAAACCTTGGGGCCACTGGCATGTCCTGCTGGTACTGGACCTCCCAATCCTGCAGACAGCACGCAGCCTGAGGTGAAGCCAGGGCCCATCCTATGGCTCCCCCCACAGCCCGCCCTGAGCCCAAGCTGGGAAATCTCCCCCACCAAGGTGGCTGTGGGAAGGGGGGCACCCCAATCCAGTGGTTCTCACCTGGTGCAGGTAGGGAAACACCAAGAGTCCCAGTTTCTTTCCCACATACACTGTGTCAACCGCAAAGTAATATTTAAGCTTGGTGACAGGAATGAAGCGGTCAATCTGCGGAGGCAGAACAGGCCTGATGCAGCCCAATGGCACAGCCTGCCCCTGGCCGGCCCCAGCCCCAGCCCCGGCACTAGGTCCACTCACATTCCTGTCCACCAGCTCCTTGCCATGGGCAGCCAGGCTGCTCCCGTAGGCTACCGCCATATTGGACACGGGGTCATCGAGGAAGGCTGGCTGTGCAGGGGAAGTGTAGCCCAGGCCCCCAGGGGTCCGGTGGGCTGGATAGCTCCCGGGCCCGTGGGCCGAACTGGTGTCATGGAAGAGCTGGTGGGGGTCTGCCAAGCTAGGCTCCGCCATGGGCACCCTCCTCTTCATGGCTGCCAAAGGGAAACCAGAGATGGCACCAGAGATGTAGAGTGGAAGACCACCTTACAGATGAGGAAACCGAGGCACCAAGAGGGCTTCTAGTGCCATGGGACTGACTCCGAAGCCAACCCTCTCCCGATGGAACCAGGTGGGAGGGCCACTGAGGACAGGGCACTGAGTCTAGAGTCCAGAGGATCTGAGTTCTAATCCAGCCTCAAATATTGCCAAGCTGTGTGACTGGACAAGTCACCTAACCTCTACCTGCCTGGGAGGTAGTTGTGAGAATCAATGGAGGTGCTGGTCTCCAGGTGCCCAGCACAGTCCCGTGCCCGCGCAGGGCACTACGCAAAGGCCAGTCACTACTAGCGTGACCACTATCAGGGGCAGCCGCAGCACAGCGCCTAGAGCATACAGCAGGCGCTACATAATGCCGCTAGTTTTGATTTTCCAAGGTTTCCCACCCACTTTTCAGGGCTGCCATCTCCCCGCGGGAGACGGGGAAACTGAGGCTGGGTCTGGACCATTGCCCGGATGGACAAGCGGGGGCCAGGCGGAGCCTCCCTGGCGCAGGGGCGCCCCTTGCCTCAGTTTCCCCCTCGGGGCAGGCGGCGGCGGAGGCCCCGCGCGCTGGGGGGAGGGGGGCGGTTCTAGGTGTCCCGTTCTAGGAGCCCAACTTCCCAGCCCCGCCCCCGCGCCCACCCGCAACCAACGGCCGCCACCTCCCCCCGCGAGGCCCGGCCCGGCCCGCGGTCCTCCCGGCGGCCCGCCGCCCTTGCCCCGGTCCGGCCCGGTCCGACTGGCCACGTACGCCACTTACGGTGCCGGGCGCCGCCCGCCGCCGCTCCGCCGCCGGGCCCCGGCTGCATCCCTGACCAGCAGAGCCGACCCGGCCTCGATGGACGCCGAAAAGGACCGCGCGGCCCCCGTACCGCGCCCGTCCGCGGAGTCGTAGGCCAATGGGAGGCCGGCGCCCCGCCCGGCCCGTCCCATCTTCGGGCGGTGACCAATAGGAAGCCAGAGCCTCTTCGAGGGCCCTCCCCCTCCCGCCGACACCCAGGGTGGGGGGGGACGTGGATCCGAGTAGGCGGAGGAAGGACCAGATAAAAGCGTCGGAAGAGGCGCGGAGAGGCATCCGCGGCAGGTGAGGAGAATTCTGGGAGACGCTGGGCGCGTGGTACGCCGGGAGTTGTAGTTTTTGTCGTGGCTCTCCCCTGTTCTCATTCATTCGGTCATTCCATCAGGCAGGCAGGAGGCAATGTAAACAGAGGCAAACAGTAGGAGTGGTAAAGAGCAGGATTTAAGTCCGGTCTCTGACCCAGCCAGCCTGGCTGTGAGATCCTAGACAAGTCATTTAACATCTCAAGGTCTCAGGCTGCTGGGAACTGCAGAAAAGAACTCATGCATTGGTAAAAAGCAAGTCCTACGTGGGAGACCCAACAAAAAAGAATTTTCCATCAGTTAACGCTGTAAAAATGCTAGTCTGGTGTTCTATGCACTTCACTACCTAGCTACATTTGTTAAATATTTCTCCCTCGATTGAACACCCACTACTAGGGGGTGTGGTGTGACTAATGAGATAGCAAAACCAGTGGAGAAAGTATGGTCAGACAGGTAGGAAGAGAGGCATGTAATTGCAGAGAAGAAACTTATCTAGGAGAGGATGGGCAACTGTCTAAACTATAGCAGATCAGCTGATAAGGACCGAGACAGCCCTCTTGGATTTACAGATCCTTGGTATTTGGAGAGGGAAGTTTCAGGGGAGTAAAGAGGTCAGAAACCAGAAAACCACATTACAAAAGTCTGAAGAGGCTAGGTGGAGGCTGTAAGCATGGAAACCTTTTTCAAGGAATTTGGCTGAGAAAGAGAGAGGAGATCTAGAATAATAAGGGGAAGACTGGGTCTAGTGAAAGTGTTTTCTGCTTGTTTGTTTTTTAGGATTAGGGTGTCTTGGAGAGGTTGTAGGCAATAGGGAAGGAACTTGTAGCTACAGAGGGGTTGAAAGTTAGAGAGGAGATAGACGTAATTGAAGATGCAATTTCCTGGAGAAGACTGGAAGAGGAAACCCCTAAGTCTAGGGGTTTCCAAGAAGGTCCACCACTTCATCAGAGACGGAGGAGAAGAAGAATAAAAGTTGTGTCAAGGAATCTTGAGATGAAGAGAAAGTTCCTGTCCACTGACCTCAATTTTCTCCATAATGCTTCCTCTGAATGAGAGGGATAGGGGACTACCAGAGGCTTGAGGATAAAAGAGAAGTTTTGGGAAGGCTTCTGTGGGGAGTGAGATAGGGAATTAATTAGGGAAGAATAATAGAAGTCCCTTGAATTCAGGTGAGAGTCAGTGTCTGTGTGAACAGAAAGGAGAGAGATGGGATAAATATTGTGGAAATGGAACGAACAGGTCTCAGTCACTAATCAGCTATATGGGGAGTGAACAGTAGAAGGTGACTTTAATCTTATAAACCTGGAAAATCACCAGAAGGAAGGTGTCAGGATAGAGAAATTAAGAAAGTAGGAGGGAGAGAATTGATATGATTGGTCAATGTGGGACTGTTGCTCAGGAGAGAAATGAGAGCTGGATGTGTAATGTGGGCAGAAATGACGATTTAATCCACCAGAGCTGATGAGATCAGAGAGAGGATAGAAGAAAACCTAGGCTGGAGCCTTGGAGTTACACCCAAGTACTTGGGCAAGGATGTGGAACAAGAGTTTTCAGAGGGGAAGGAGAAGAAAATGTCACAAAAATGCTGGGAGAGCCCCCAGGAGGAAAGAGTGGTTAACAATGCCAAAAGCTACACAGAAGTTCATGGAGAATAGGACTGAGAAATGGCCATTGGATTTATTTTCTTTTTGATGGTGGGGAGAAGAGATCATTGAGATTAAGTGACTTGCCTAGGGTCACTACTAAGTGAGTCTGAGGCCAGATTTGAACTCAGGCCTTCCTGACTCCAGGGCCAGTGCTCTGTCCACTAGCTGTTAGTAGGCCATTGGATTTAGCAATTAAAAGATTATTGCTAACCTTGGGAAGAGCAGTTTGAACCAATGGTAGTGTCTCAGGAAGAAGGGTAAGTGAAACCACACAGATACATCTCTGTACTGGACTGAAATTCCTCTCTTTATTTCCTCCTCCCAGTAAAAACTTTTGCAGTCCCTGCACATTACCTGTGCCACTCTGGTGACTCTACCTGGGGCAGCTAGGTGGTGCAATGGACCTGGAGTCAGGAATGTCTGAGTTTAAATCTGGCTTTAGACACTTCCTAGTTATGTGAGCCTGGGTGAGTCACTGAACCCAGTGTCTTTTCCTCTTCTGTAAAATTGGAACACACTGGAGAAGAAATGGCAAACCAGTCCAGTATTTTTGCTGAGAAAAAACCCCACAAACAAACTGAACAACTGAGCACCTATGTAGATAAGCATGTCACAGTCACAAGTAATTCTCCTCCCTCACTGCCTGGTGCTCACAAAAGTAATTCACTGTACCAGCTCCATCACGGATGTGTACAAGGCAATGGCACAGCGGCTTACACAACCAGGTCTCATGCAGCACATAAAACAGAATCACCTCTCAGGGTTACATGTAGTAATCAGATACACAGATACATGGGTAACACCTGCTTGAATGGACTTTCTTTTCCTATACACTCCCCTACACTGTTACTAGGAGTATCCTCTGGCGGTGTAAATGGAGTCGCTTAAAGTCCCTCCTTGTATCAGAACATTTCATAATAGAAGTGTCAAGTGTTTGATGGTAGTGATGGTGTTTGGAGACGGCGAGCATTATAGATATGCCAGAAAGAGATAGGATGGACAGAGTTTGTAATGGGTTTGTGGGGGAACAGGTGGCAGGCCCTGGCTCTTGGGGAGGAAACAGTACCTGGCCAAAGAACATCTAGTCACTACCTTGCTGATCATCCTACCTGAGTCTCACCTAGCAATGCACCAGGAAGTAAATATTGTCCCTGTTTGAGGAAGCCACCTTCCCTGGGGTGAGATGGTTTTGACTTGATTTGTGACTTGGAAGGGGGAGGGAGGAAGGGGAGTGATATCTTGATAGACTTTTCTACAAATGACCTCTAAATGCAGAGAGTGAGGGAGACAGAGAGTTGAGATAGCAGTTTTTAAAGTAGTAGCTACAGCCCCCCAGGAAGTTAAGATTTCAAACCCTTCAGGATTAGTGAATACTTGGGAGTTTTAATGCTGTATCTTTTACTTTCTATTCCACTCAGGAAATGGTCTTTCATCTATAATGTTAGGGTATAGTCCTTTGGAAGTCACTTACTATTGGGGAGAATCTAAAAATCCCATGGGAATAGGGACATGAACCATTGTGTGTTGATAAGTTATGAATTGTTAGAAATGTTCATCTTTTGCTTCCTAGACTGGATCAGACAGACAGACCCTGAGCTTTATAAAGCATGAAAGAGGGCTGGGACTGGGGAAGGTAGTCTTAGAGAGGAGGCACTTGGAGGTCAGGGAGAGGGTCCAAAAAGTGGGATTGGAGCTGAGTCTCAAAAGAAGCTAAGGAAGACAGATGTCAGGAGCAAGGAGGGGAGAGTGTTCTAGGTATGGGGGACAGCCAGTGCAAACACATCAGATATCATGTGTGAGAAACAGCAAGAATCCTCATCAGTGTAGCTTGGGCAGAGCATGCTGGGAGAATAAGGTGTAAGAAGACTGGCAAAGGAGGAAGGGGTCAGGTTATGGAGGGCTATATATATATAAGTGCCAAACAGAGAAATTTATAGTCGAACTTGAAAGTAATAGGGACACAGCAGCTCCTTGAAGAAGGAGGGGTGGGTGGGTGGGTGGCATCGTTAGGGCTGGGTTTCAGTAAGATCACATCATATACAACCCAGAGTATCTGGTTTGCGCTTAGTACAAAGTACACATCATTGCATTCATAGGTACCTTGAGGATCGTAAGTTAACTTGCTCACCAGCTAGATGGTCCTTACATAGCTGCTGTGAGTTGCTGACCCTTGAGCACTCTTGGTCTCCTCAGATCCACAGTCTATCTAGAGTCTTAATTCCTCAGCTTGGCCTTGGGCCAGACAAGCCATCAGCCTCAGCAAGCCTAAGGGCTTGTGGTCTCAAGCTAGGGGATGGCCCAGCTTGGCTATCAATGGCTCCAAGCCTTATGGTTGGTTAGCTGGTGTTGCTTAGGGGGAGTATGAGGTAGGAAAAGGGTGATCTCTAGATTCAGTCATGCCCCCTCACTCCCCTGGCTGGATAGACATATCTCTTGGTCATTAACCAATCAATTGGCAAACATTTAATAAGTTCCTACTGTGTACCAGGCAGTGTTAAACACTGGTCATATGACTTAATGTCTATATGGAACTCTGTGGGAGGGCCTCCGCAGAACTTCAGAGGGTTACCCTACTGACAACCTACGGTTTGTTCTCTTTTGAGGGGACACCAAATGCACTTACTTGAGAAGACTTTAAGACTCTTGTGGAAAGTAGGACATAACTTAGGGTGAGTCTTTTATATGGCTTACGCATTTGCTAGGGGTGTAGTGTGTAAATGTCCTATGAACAGTAAACACACTGCTTGCTACCTTGTGTGTTTGCATGGGGGTTGGGGATGCCATTATCTCTAGAAGATATTAGGCAAGAGCAGTTCAGGAATTTCCCAGCCCAGACCCTCGATGGGATCCTAAAGAGCCAAAGAGGTAAGAGCTTTGTGGGGAGAGCTCTCAAGAATGCTAGGTTATGAGTTTGAATTCCAGAATTCTAACATTCCGGAATTTTCCCAGGAATCAGTCAAGCTACTGACCTAGAGTTTATAGATTCCGTTGTCTTCCTGTATTTTTGAAAATCAGGACACTTCCCCCTCCACAGTCCTATGTATTTCCTCCACTCATGAAGGTCTTTCTTTCATATATCACTGATTTATGGCTCAGCAGCCCCACTCCCCAGTTCTTTCTCTGCCTCAGAATGGAGTGCAACTGGGCCAGTTAAGACCCGAGACCTGCCCAACTCTCTTAATGTACTAAGTAGGACAACATACCCAGGCTGACCTCCTTCCCTTACTGACTGTTCCCTTATTCCCTCCCCGCCTAGAGCAAACCCCTTCAATGTTCCCTTCTTAGTCTATCCACACCTTCCACTGTACTCTCTGAAATGCTTGCTCCATAGGCAACAAACGGAGTTTCATCTGACTATTTTCCCTTCCTGGTCCATCTTCTGGCATTCACAGACCTGGGTCCCTCCTGATGACAGCTTTCCTGGCCAGCCTTTCCAGCCTTGGTGGCACTTTCCCTCATCAACATGTATATTGCCACTCTTTCACACACCCTACCCTTGCAGTTCTCCAACTTATTCATTTCATGATCATGGAACCTTGAATTCATGAAAAAGGAGACCTGTTTCTCCACCCCACCTCAGCCATGCACAGAGGTGGTCAGACCCTTGATCTTACTCACTCACTAACACTGACTTCCACTTTCATGTTTCACCCTTGGCTCAAAGGGCCATTTGCATAGTACTCTCCTCATTGGTGGAACTTGATCACTCACTGCTCTCTGTTGACATGAGGGGTGTAGTTGAGGGAGGGAAGATCCTGGTCTTCTGACTTCCAGCTTCTGAAATTCCCTTATCTTATAATAATCTATTGTCATTCTTCTGCCAGGAAAATCCTTCTTTGTCTGACCCTGACCCCCAATCCCTAGACCCCTCAGCTCTTTTTCAGGTCATTATCCCTGCCTTGGGTTTACTCTCTTTCCATTCAACCTGGTATTGTTCTCTTATCTCAAGTCCTTTGACTCCTTATCCAATCAACCTTGCCCTGATAAGCCTCAGCCCTGGGTTATTGCCACCATCTGCTCTCTTTACTCCTACTTACATGCCACTAAATGATGCTGAAGAAAATCACTCTGTGATGACTGGATCCACTGAAATTTATGTTACATGATCTCAACTGGGCTCTCACTGCAACAGGGCAATTGTTTTTTGTTCAGTCTTTTCAGCATGTCTGACTCTTCATTGATCCCATTTGAGGTTTTCTTGGCAAAGATACTGGAGAGGTTGGCTATTTCCTTCTCATTTGACACATGAGGAAACTGAGGCAAACAGAGTGAAGTGACTTGCCCAGGGTCACATAGCTAGGGAATGTCTGAAGCCACATTTGAACTCAGATCTTCCTGACTCCAGCCCGGGGCACTCTATCCACTGCACTACCGACCTGCCCTTTTATACCTTCCTAATTAAATCACTATTCCAGCTCTTCCAAACTTTTTCATCCCTCCTCAAATCTCTCTTGGTTCTCCTTCCGCCTCCCATCTCTCCCCTTCTACTCATCCCATATCACTAAGATTTCTTCTGCCATTTTTTCCTCCTCCATCCGAGGTGGACCTTCTCCTTTATATGCATAAGTAATTTCATTCCATCCTGTCTTCTCTGTCATATTGCCCCTTCCATCATCCCCACTCTCATTTATTTCAATGTCTCTCTATCCACTGGCTACGTCCCTATCTACCACAAAAAGCCTCCTCCATCCTCAAAGAACTCTCTCTTGGTCTGTCCATCCCCTCTACCTACAGTTCTATAGCTCTGCTGTCTTTTGTGGCTAAACTACTTGAGAAAGTCATCTTCCCTCAATGTCCCTACTTCCTTTTCTCACACTCCCATGACTCCCTACAGTCTGACTTTTGAACTCATTACTCAACAGGAATTGCCCTCTCCAAAATGACCAATGATCTCATAATCACCCAATCTAATGGCCTTTTCTTTGTCTTTATCCTTCTGGACTTCCTGAAGCCTTGGACACTGCCGATTGCCCTCTTCTTCCTGATACTTTTCTCCTAGATTTCCATGGCATTCATCTCTCCCAGTTTTCCTCTCACCTATCCAACTGCTCTTTCTCAGTCTCTTTTACTGGATCTCCATCCAAGCCAAATCCGATAGCCATAGATTTCCCACAGAGCTCTCTTTGGCCCTCTTCTCTTCTCTCTGCATACTGTTTCACTTGGTAATCTCATTACCTATGGATTTAATGATTATCCCTAAACAGAGATTCTCAATTCTTCTCAATTCTCAATTTTTCTTCAGCATCAGTTAGTGGCATGTGAGTAGGAGTGAAGACATATAGGAATAATCCCGAGTTGAGGCTTGGCAGGGTAGGGTTTTTGATAGGATAAGGGGCCATGGGACTTGAGATAAGAGGACAATGTGAGGTTGAGCGAAAGGAGAATATAGCCAGTTCCAGGATAATGACCTGAAAAAGAGCTGAAGGGTCAAGGGATTGGGGGTCAGAAGGTGGACAAAGAAGGGTTTCCAGGTAGAATGAGAGATGGAATTATAGTAGATTGCTATAAGATAAGGGAATTTCAGAAGCTGGAAGCTGGAAGACCAGGATCTTGCCTCCCTCAGATATTTGTCTGACCATAATATCACTGTTGACTCTGTCTCATATTTCCAGCAGCCTGTTGGATATCTCAAACTGGACTTGGAGATATTTTATTTCTCAATTTATTTTCAGTGTTCTATAATCACTACCATATAACTTAGATTTTTTTTTTCCTTACCTCCCTCTTCCTTCCCCCCTGCCTCCCTGAGACAGCATACAATTTTATATAGGATCTACACAGACATTCCTATTAAATACGTTTTCACCATAGTCATGTTGTGTATAAGAATTAAAATGAATGGGAGAAATCATATAACAAACCAGAATGTAACACAAAAGAAAAATGATCTGCTACAATCTGCAATTGAATGCCATAGTTCTTTCTCTGGATGTGGAAGGCATTTTGCCTTAAAAGACCATTGGGAATTTTTTAAGTCCTTGCATCACAATGAAGTACTGAATCTACCAGAAAAACTCTCGCACACTATGGTTGTTGCTGTGCACAAAGTTCTCCTGGTTTTGCTCCTTTCGCTCAGCATTAGATCATATAAGTCTTCCCAGGCCTCTCTGAAGTCTTCCTGTTCATTATTTCTTATAGCACAATAGTATTCCATTACATTCATATACCATAATTTATTCAGCCATTCTCCAATTGATGGGCATCGCCTTGATTTCTAGTTTTTGGCCTCCACAAAGAGTGGTGCTATAAATATTTTTGTACATGTGGGACCCTTTCCCATCTTTATGATCTCTTGGGGATACAGTCCTAGAAGCAATATTGCTGGGTCAAAGAGTATGCATATTTTTGTAGGGAGCATAGTTCCAAATTGCTCTCCAGAATGGTTGGATCAGCTCACAGCTTCACCAACAATGAATTAATGTTCCAACTCTCCCACATCTTCTCCAACATTTATCATCTTCCTGTTTTGTCATGTTTGCCAATCTTATAGGTGTGATGTGGTACCTCAGAGTTGTTTTGATTTGCATCTCTCTAATAAATAGTGATTTAGAGCATTTTTTTCATATGACTATAGATAATCTTTAATTTCTTCCTTTGAAAACTGCCTGTTCATATCCTTTGACCATTTATCAGTTGGGGAATTGGAGACATTTTAAATTCAACATATTCAAAACTAAGCTCGTTATCTTTCCCCAAAAAACCTTGCCTTCTTCCTAACTTCCCTTTTTCTTTGGAAGGTGCCATCATCCTCCTGGTCACCCAGGCTAGCAACTTGAATCACACACTCCCTCCTGCCATATGTGATCTATTGCTATATATCTTGTCCTTTCTTCCCAGTCTGTTCCACCTTCTCTCTTCAGACATCGTCATCAGTCTGATGCAAGCCCTCATCACCTCATACATCTAGATACTATTTCAGTATCCTGCTGGTGGATCGGATTGCCACAAATCACCCTACTCCAATCCATCCTTCACTCAGCTGTCAAAATGATCTTCCTAAAGCACAAATCTGACCATATCACCCCTTTATTCATTAGAGTGCAGTGGCTCCCTATTGCCTTCAGGATCAAAAGCAAAATTTTGGGGGGTGCATGTGGCAGGGTGGATAGAGCACAGGCTCTGGAGTCAGGAGGATCTGAGTTCAAATGTGACCTCAAGTACTTACTTAGCTATATGACCCCCGGGCAAGTCACTTATCCCCAATTGTCTAAAAAGCCCAAATCCTCCATTTGGCTTTTAAAGCCCTTCATC
Organism: Bettongia penicillata ogilbyi; assembly: GCA_023548195.1. Lineage (NCBI taxonomy): Eukaryota > Metazoa > Chordata > Mammalia > Diprotodontia > Potoroidae > Bettongia > Bettongia penicillata. Next base: position 6,516,774 of record JAJHZJ010000081.1, on the reverse strand, counting down.
ATCTCATTCCTTTCTCCCTTTCCAGGCTTCTTACACCTTACTCTTCCACCCTGACCCCATGTACTCTGCTTCCCAGGGATACTGTTCCTGGATGAAGACTTCATCTCCTGACTCAGGGCATTCTCGCTGGTCATCCTCTATGCCTGGAACTCTCTCCTTTCTTATCTCCACTTCCTTTCCCGGCTTCCCTCAAGTCTCAGCTAGAATCTTCCCTTTTTCAAGAAGTGTTTCCTGATTCCCTTAATGGCAGTGCCCTTTTTCTGTTGTTTACCTTCTATTTAGCCTGTCTCTAGCTTGATTGTTCATGGTTGGTTACATGTTGTCTCCTTCCATTAGCCTGTGAGCTCTAAGGGTCTCTCTTTTACTTTTCTTTGTATCCCCAGCAGCTGGTGCACAGTAGATGCTTAATAAATGCTCTTTGATTGACTTCTGAATATCTCTGGAGGACAGATCAAGGCTGATGACTCATTTAAATCCAACTGATGCTCAAGTCCAGACACCACCCTTTTGATCATCCTTTTCAAGAGCACAGGATGGCAAAGGGGCTACAGCCACAACAATTGACTGCCTGAGGTCAGGGCCAAGCTTCCCTTCATTCACAACTCAACTCTCCAGACTTCTGGTCTCCAGCTGCCTTCCCATGATGGAGACATCTCAGTACTCTTATCTCACTGCTTTTCCTTTATTTATTATCTTCCCTCCTTAGAATATTAGCTTCGTGGAGGTCTGGGACTTTGATTCTCCTGGTCTTTGTGGCCTGAGCACTTAGCCCAGTGCCTGACATATGATGAGTATTTAACAAATGCTCTACCTACCTCCCCACCTTCTTGTCCATCTAGGATGGTTAAGTGCTTTCCTGCTACATCCTTACTTAGCTTGAGTAACAAACCCCGAGGAAGCATTTTTGTTCCACCCTTTCCAGTCCAAAGATCATTCTCCTTGGCAGAGCAAACAAAAGCAAAATAAAGTTGAGAGCTTGGCTGTGTGTGTGTGTGTGTGTGTGTGTGTGTGTGTGTGTGTGTGTGTCTGTCTGTCTGTCTGTCTGTCTCTGTCTCTTTTATCATCTCATCCAGTCTGGGCAGCACTCCTAACCCTTCTTTGACATCTTCCCCAACAGAAGTCTTATAAACCCATTCTTCTTGTCCTTTGATTTCCTTGTCAACTTGAGCTCGTTCTTAGTTTAATTCCTGATATTAGTTCAGGTCCATGCCAGGCTTGTTCCTGTCTTTTCAACTCTTCTAATCCTATGATTCGTTCTCCCGTTCTCCCTGTATCCTCCAGACACTCGATTCTTCCATATTCTACTAATCCATCCCAGCCTTTCCCTTCAGTCTCCTTTCACTAGTTTCATGATACCCTCTCCTCTTATGCCCCAGGTCCCCTTGTCCTATCCTACTCCCTGTGCCTTGCCTGGGTTCCCCACACCCTCCACCTGCTCTGGGACCCTCTAGAGAAAGTCATACAACTTCTACTCTTAAGTAGAAGCCCTCACTGCTTCACAGTCGATGAGGGTTAGGTCACCATGCCCTCAAGCTCCTACCCTTTGTCTTCCCTTTCACAATCAAAATCCTACCCCCAATATTTCCTCATACCCCTCTTAGCCTCTCACCTGTACTATTGCAATAAGCAACTCATTTGCCTCTTTCCTCTCCAAGCCATCCTTCCTCCAGCTGTCAAACTGGTTTTCCTAAAGCTGAAATCACTCCCCTATGCAATCCCTGTGATCTCCATTCATCTTTGGTTTGACATTTCAAGCCTTTCATCACCAGGTTCCAACCTAGCTTTCCAGTCTTATTGCATATTACTAAATTCTACATATGAAGTTCCTCATGGTGAGGGCTGGAGGTGGGGTATGAGACCCTCACAAAGACCAGGGTACCAGGGGAAGGTCGTCTGGAAAAGAATTCACTAACAAGCATTGTTAAAGTCAAGGTAAAGATTTATTACTCTTTTCAGCGGGCAAGGGTTCTTAGGGAACCTGCCACCTTAGAGGGATACAGGGAAAGTTTATATAGTATATTCTATAGTATTATTTGTGCCAAATATGTTAACTAGGTGTTTTGGGATGGGATTAGGGAGTGGTCAATTCTTAAAGGATCATGCACTTTTGATATCTACTGTGCAGGTATTTTACCCAAAGTTCATTGGGAAATAGCCCAAGGGGAGGCTACCTGGAGGTGTGATTTTTAGGCCTAAAATGTCACTGTCAGTCAACAGTCAGGATTGGCTCAGAAAAACCAGGTTGTCCTCATCAATGTCTTGTTAGACAAGATAAATATAAGGGAGTATAGGTATGTCCAAGTCTAGGATAAATATGATTGATTGGTCAGCAAGTAGTAAATGTCATTATGATCCAGTGCACAGCCCATAAAGCCAGTACACAGCTGGTTAAGTCTAATGAGTACTATAGGTGCAGCTGGTTACTATAGCAGGAAGGTAGGTATTGGTTGTTGCTAGGGCAAGCTATGTCCTTGAGAGAGAAACTGCCTGAGATGGTATTTTGAGGCTAGGGAGAAATGTGATTTTTAAAGAGAAATGTGATTTTAGAATTGGGGTCCAAGTACATGCACCCAAGCACGCCGTTACTCATACAGGACCGTCCATCTCCAGTATTCATGCCTTTCTACTGGTGAGATCAACCACATGCCTGGAATGAACTTCTTCCTTCTTCCATCTTGTAGAATCCAGTTTTGTCTAAGGTTCAGATCAAGCACTACTGTCTACTCCAGGCTTTTACCAATCCTTGAAGACCCAGAAAAGAAAGTTTTCACACACACCCCGCCCCCAATTCCTTGGCATCATCAAATGACTCAGCATCTATAATGGATATAATAATAACACTAGCATTTATATAGCACTTACTATATGCCAGATATTATGTTAAATTCTTTATAAATACCATCTCATTCAATTCTCACATGGGTGGTAGGTGCTATTATGAGTCCCATTTTACAGTTGGGAAAACTAAGATAACAGTTAAGTGACACACAAGCATATTATGCATAAATATACATACATGTTGCTTTGTAAAACATTAAAGTGCTATGCAAATGTCAGCTCTTATTATGCCTTGTCCTTTCCCTGGCTTTTGACACTGGTGATTACTCCCTCCTCCTCCCTTGCCTTTTGTGCTTCTGTGCTCTTTCTCTGTTCTCTTCCTGCCTATCAGATTATCAGTCTCATGTTTCCTTTTCTGGCTCACCACTCATTTCCTGTGTCTCCTTCGGATCTGTCCTGGGTAGCACTCTCTCTCTCTCTCTCTCTCTCTCAACAACTCCATGGATAAGACTCCCAGATCTCCATTTTTGCCCCAAGTCATTCTCCACAATTCCAGCTCCAGACTTCCTTCAAGACTCAGGCTTGAGGATCACCTTCTACATGAAGCCTTTCCTGCTGTTAGTGTCCTCCCTCTCCCCCTACCAAACTCCCTAATGTTTATTTTGCATGTTTTATGCATGCACATATATATATATATATATATATATATATATACACACACATACACACATGTTGCCTCCCCCATTAGAATATAAGCTCCTTGAAGGCATATCTGTCTTTATACTATCAGTGATTAGTACCGTACATAGCACATAATGATAATAACTAGTATTTATACAGTGCAATTGATGACCAATCAATCAACGGGCATTTATCAAGTGCTAATTAACAGAGGCACCTGGCCCTGTGCATAGATGAATGGCCTTGGACTCAAGAGTGCCAGAATTCGGCCTCAAACTGTGTGACCCTGGACAAATGATTTGCAAAACGTTTTACAAAGATTATCTCATTTTATACTTACAGCAATCCTAGTGCTAATTCTTCCTGAACAGCCTTTGCTGAGACCTTTTCAGGGCTGCTCATCCTCCTCTGGGGTCCACCAGCCACCCAACTCCAGTACCTCCTGGAAGCTATAGCGTGTGCAGTGGCCACATGGTAAAGCAGGTTGAGGGTAACCGAGGAGCCTGATCCATCAGTGATTTAACTCAGGGATGTCTACCTGAGGCATGCGAAGACTTCCTCTACAGAACAGGCAGATGAGGGCAATTCATGAAATTGGCTGAAGCAGGCTCTTAGAGCTTGGCTGAAGGATGCCAAGGTCATCCACTCCATCCTAGGCCATCCCATTGTCAGTCCTCTTGATTTTTGTCCTACCACGGGACTCCTGCAGGGAGAATAAGGCTGATGATTTTGTGCAGCTCTACCTCACTTAAATCCGATTTACCAGCAAGTCATCAGTCTTTGTAAAACAAAGGATAAATAACATGAGTAATCCTGGGAGAAGGTGCTATTATTATCCCTGTTTTACAGATGAAGCAGTGGAATCAGGCAGAAGTTAAGTGACTTGTCTAAGGTCATACAGCTAGGAAATACCCAAGTCTGGCTTCAGGTGTTCTTGACTCCAAGTCTACCCATCTATACAGTGGGCCAACTGCCTCTCTTAATTAACACTTAATAAATGCCTGTTTATTGATTAGTCACCAATTGGACATAGCTACCTGGATATCCCTCGGGCATCTCAAACTCAGACTTGTTTAATACCTAATTTATTTCTTGTCTCCCATCCCCAACCTACCCTTCCTTCTGAGGAAACCATTCTCCGTCCAGTCACTCAGGTTCCAAATGACTTAGGCCTGATTGGGTTCTTTCCAAACTCAACAACCTTCAATGGCTCCCAATTGCCTTAATCATAAAATCCTAGGCAGGACATTTAAAGCCCTTTACTATCTCTCTCATTTAATTTTCCAGAAATTTCCTATTATTCTTGTTCATGAAGTCTGTGTGATAGATCTGTTCTTAAACTGAATATTCCTTGCCCCAGCTCTCTGCTCTTCATAGACTGTCTCCCTATGCCTGAAACACATATTCTCTCCTCCTCTCTAATTCTTAAAAATATCTGAAGCTTCATTGCTTCCTTCTACATAGGGTCTAGGGTCTGAGAGCATTTTTTTTTGTTATTTCTATGTGTTTTATTTTTTTTTAAGTATTTTAAAATTCTTACATAATATTTTATTTTTTCTAATTACACCAGGAACTTGTTTTGAAAAAAATTTCATAACTGTATTTCACTATAATTGGTTTCCATTGTAATCCTAAGTATTTTATTGTTGTGTGCAGTCATGTCTGACTCTTTGTGACCCCATTTGGGGTTTTCTTGGCAGAGATACACGAGTGGCCTCCCATTTCCTGCTCCAGCTCATTTTACAGATGAGGAAACTGAGGCAAACAGGGTGAAGTGTATTGTCCTGGGTCACACAGCTAGTAAGTGTTTGAGGCTGGATTTGAACTCAGGAAGAGGAGTCTTCCAGGGCAGTACACTATCCAGTGCACCACCTAAGTGCCCTGTATTTTATTATATGAATATAATATATATATATTATCATATGCATCTAAAAACATGATTCTGAGAAGGGATCCATAGGCATCACCAGGCTGCCAAAGGGGTCCAGGACATAAAAATGATTAAGAATTCCAGTTTATGTGTTATGGTTACCCTCCTCAAATGGTCTTGGATTATACATCGGTATGCACATCAGTCCTTCCTTCCCCCTTCCAATTCAAAGTAAGATTCTGGAGGGCAAGTAAATCCTGTTTTCTTGGGTCTGTCTCTAGTTCCCACCCACTATCTGGGGCACAGAATAGAAAGAGAGCAAAATAAACATTTGTGGAAGTGAATTTCTCCCTGTGCTTTCCCACAACCAGAGATGGTTTGAAGACGTCATTAAAGTCCCGCCCATCTCTAGTTCTTTAAACTTTCTTCTCTTTTGGTATTGAACTTGGCTCCCCCATGTCATCCAAGGCTGGCTGATAGAGTACCCAGACAGCTGATTCTAAGTGACTCCCCCACAGAGTTGGTCAGCCATTTCCTGCCTGTTAAGTCAACTTCATTTTGGAGGGAGTTTGGTGCTCAAGGTGTTCCTGCCTCCAAAGTCTCCCATATCTGCTGGTGGATGGCAGTTATGTGAAGTGGTAACTGCTGGCTTTTTTGTTCCTTAACTCAGAACCAGGTTTTCTAATTTTTGTCCAGCCCCTTTCTCAGGCAGACCTTTTGAACTGAAGTCTACAATATTTGAAATTTCTCTAAAAAGATAGACTTGACTAGAAATTTGACTACTGTGTGCCAGGCTTGGGTTTGCTAAGATGATGGGCATAGAAAGGAAAAAAAACAAAACAAAACAAACCTCCCTGATCTGGAGACTCTCAAAAGTTTGATTCAGTGTAAAAATCAAAACCCCAAAGCAACATTTATTAAGTGCCAGGAGCTTGATCAGGTGCTGGGAATACAGTCCTTGCCTGCTCTCAAGGAGTTTACATTCTGGTGTAGGTATAGGAGGCTTCTTTATAGACTTCCTCTTGTCTCTTTCTCCACTACAACAGAGGAGCTTTAAGAGCCAAGTGATTTCTGTAGCATTCAGAATCTCCCAGAAAGGTCCCTGAGGGACAACTAGGTGGCTCAATGGCCAGAGCCCAGGGTCTGGAGTCAGAAAGACCAGTTTTAGTCTCAGAAACTTACTAGCTGTGTCATCCTGCCAGCTCAGCCAATTTTGTCTCGGTTTCCTTGTCTATGCAGGCAGATGCTGTATAAATGGCTATTGTTGTTTCATTAATCTTTGTCATTCCGGGCTTTCTGCCTCAGTTTTCCCGTCTGTATCCCACACGCTCTCCTTGTACTTCAGAACCTGGCTGCCACGTTTCTTAATCTCCCTCTCTTTCCCTCTATTCCCTCAATCTTGTGCCTTAGCCTTCACTCTCCAGAATCCTACCGTTTTTCAATAACTGATTTCTCTCTTTCCCTTTGATTTCTCTCTTTTCTTTTCCCCTGTCCTTGCTGCTCCGCAATCTTTCTTCTCTCTCAGTATCCCACTCTCTGACCCCCTTCCCTTGGATTTGGGGGTTACCCTATTCAGGAACAATTGTGTGTGTGTGTGTCTCTAAGGCAGGGGGATAAGGAGGAAGCACCTTGTGGTCGGCGATACTAGCTAGGAGGAAGCCTGCCTGAGTAATAATAGGTTTTGGGGTGGGGGTGGGCTGGGCGTAGGAGGGTAAGGGAGGCTTGCAGTAAGGGAACCGTGTCAAGCAGCATCTATGGGCAGGATTACTGAACTGAGCTTTAGGAGAGGTAGCTTGGCTTCAGGACGTAGCGTCTGATCTCATTTCTCCTGAGGGGATAATGGGTTGATTGGAAAGTTAAAAACTGAGTAGGTTTTGTTTTCTTTCTTTGGTCCAAAGTTGGGCGTGTTAGCCCTCTTCTCAATACTCGGCCCTTCCAGGCAGCACACATCTGTGTGGGGTCCAGGAATTCCAGTTGCGGCGTCTGGGGAGATTGCCTAGAGGAAAAACACCACCCCCACCACTCAGCGCGGTCGTGGACTGGGCGAGGATGTCGGGGATCCTGGGGGAGCCCGGATACTGGAGGGAGCCTTGCCCCGAGGAGGCTTCCCTGCCCCTTGGTCCCGCCCCTCCTTTCCCCTCCTCCCCTTTCTCCTCCTCTACTTTGTTACCCCACCGGGCCCCTCCCGGAGGTGGGACTCTGGCGGAAGGCATCTGGATCCAAAACTCGCTCCTCCCGTTGGCAGCTTCAGCCGGGCTTTGCTTTTCCACCCAGTGTCGGACACGTCGCCTGAGCCCCAAGACATGTTCGTCTCCGCCGCAGCCCTTTTCTCCTTGGACGCCAGGGTTTCCCGGGCGGGAGTGGGGGGAGAGACCCTCTAGCCCTAAGGGGGCCCTCGCTCCCCTACGCCTGGATCTCCCCTCCGGAGGCGCGTCTCTCCGGCCCTGGGGGGAGGCCCTCGCTCCCGGACGCCTAGGTCTCCCCGCCGGAGCCAAGTCTCTCTGGCCCTAGGGTGCCCTCGCTCCTGGACTCTTGGGTTTCTCTGCCATGGGCGCGTCTTCCTGACCTAAGGTGCCTGAATTTTCCCAGATCTAGGGAGTCTTTAGGACATCTGGGTCTCTCCACTAGGGGTGGGTCTCTCCTAGTCGCTTCCACCCACACTCTCGCTCCCCAACTTCTGGACTTTCCGGACCCAAAGGGCCTTTCCTCCAGGAGCGTGTCTCTCTGACCCTAGGCTCCCTAGATCCCGCTCTGGGACGCCGGAGCCCGACGGCTTGGGGGCGATGAATCGGGGGGCGCTCCTGGCCCTGGCATTGCTGGTATACGCGGGCTACCTGACTCTGGGCGCCCTTGTGGTATCGGCAATCGAACGGCCCCAGGAGAGCCGACTGCGGGCTGAGCTGCGGGCTCTGAAGGGGGAGCTGCTGGAGAGCAGCCCGTGCCTGGCCGAGCCGACGCTAGAGCGCTTCCTGGAGCGGGTGCTGGAGGCCGGTCGCCACGGGGTGTCGGTCCTGCACAACGCCACGGCGCCCAGCAGCTGGGACTTGGCCTCGGCGCTCTTCTTCGCCAGCACCCTCATCAGCACCGTGGGTGAGTCCCCCCACGAGGCCCCTCCAGGCCTCCTGCGTCTCTCGGGCTGATTTTCCTCGGCTTCTCTACTCTATCCTCCCCTTCTGCCTTCTCCCTCTCCTCCCCTGTCTTTTCTTCCCCTCCCCCCTCCCACATACATGAACTTCCTCTTTGCTTTAACTTTTAAACTGGGTTTGGAAGGAGTAGGGGAGGGAAAATTCCAGGTCCTTTCAGCCTCCCCCTCCATGTGTGAAGCTAGAGCTTCCTTCTTAGCCAGGTCTGGAAGGAGGAGGAGACAGTTCACTGGAAAGGCCCCAGTCCGAGACTAGTTTCCTCTCCCTGCCTCCTCCGACACATCTGGGACGGATCATGTACTCTCTCTTAGCTATGTTCTAGGTCTGGGACAGGTTAGACCTGCTCCTGTGCCCCAGCAGGAGGCAGGGCCTGAGGTTTCAGCCTCTTGCCCAGCTCTTTGGTCCCTGCCCTGCTCCCTCCACTGACCTCCTACCTTCCTTGGTTTGCATGGCTGTCAGCAGTACAGGGTAGCAGCCTGGGGATCCTAGCCGACCACTTCCTTTCCTCCATCTCCCAGCTTAAGACCCAGATATTCAGTGGCAAGACCTAGCCCATTTTTTCCAAGGAAGGCTTGTTACCAGGATGTAGATGGACAGCCTTGAGTGTACTGGGGAGAAGGACTGGGACTCAGAAATTTTTTTTAAACCCCACCTCTTCCTCAAAGAGATTATACAGAGATAATTAGAGAAGACGTTGGAGGAGGACAGCTTCAGAGCTATGTGCACAGGGAAGTAGCAGTAGGAGCTTCCCAGTAAAAACGGAACCAAATTCAACAGAGGCAATGTGTTTTAGTGGACAGAATTGAAAACTTGGGAGTCAGCAAGAACTGGGCTCAGATCCTGAAACAGTCCCCTGTGTGATGCTGGGTCACTCACTCGATTTCTCTGCATCTCAATTTCTTATCAGTTGAACTGAAGAGTCAGACTAAGCAGGGATCTTTCATTTGAAAATCTAGGAGGCTAGAAATATTTCATTCGGCACTTCCTATGAACATAGTAAGCCAGAGTGGGCTGCTTGGGGGAAACTAGTTAGGAAGACTGATTTCAGAAAGAACTTGGCCTCAATGATTATTCTAGAGTCTGGCCAGACGTGGAGACCAAGAAGGAGATTCAAAGGATTGTAGAGTTTGAAGGGAGACACCTCAGCTCATTCAGCCCAAATGCTTCAGTAGGGTAACTGAGGCCCCAGCAGGTTTATGGCTTACTCAGATCCACAGTCCTTTAAGGCCCAAGCTTGGAGATGCCACATTCCTCCTTTACTTTCTTCTTCCTTCCTCCCTCTAGGTTATGGCTATACCACTCCTCTGTCAGATTCAGGCAAGGCTTTCTCCATCTTCTTTGCCTTGCTCGGAGTGCCGTTTACCATGCTGGTGCTGACAGCCACAGCCCAGCGTGTGGCCTTGCTGGTGACCCACGCCCCGATGCGCTGGCTGCAGTTCCACCGAGGCTGGGACCGAAGACTGCTGGCCCGCTGGCACCTGGTGTTGCTGCTGCTGGGAGTTCTGACCATTTTCTTCCTGGTGCCTGCTGCCATCTTCAACTACCTGGAGCAGGCCTGGACTTTCCTTGACGCTTTCTACTTCTGCTTTATCTCCCTTTCCACTATTGGGCTAGGGGACTATGTCCCTGGTGAACAGGAAGGTCAGAAGAACAGGGCCCTTTACAAGGTTCTGGTCACAGGTAAGCGATGGATCTATCACCTAAGGATCTGGGATCTCTAAACCCCCAGCAAAGGGCTGATTTAGGGGGACTTGGAGGGGGTACGACTCTATGCAAGGGGAGCTATCTCTCTCTCTCTCACACACACACACACACACACACACACACACACACACACACACATCTCAGTCTAAAAGGAAATAGCCAATGTCCAAGGTTCTATCCTGTATCCCACAAAGGGGATCCCTGAAGGGTGGGAATCCACGGGAATGGGCAAACTGTTTTCCATTTCCATTCCTTTCCCTCACACCTGTAGTGTACCTGTTCCTGGGGCTGGTGGCCATGGCCTTAGTTCTCCAGACCTTCCGGCATGTGGCTGACCTCCATGGATGGACTGAACTCATCCTGCTGCCCCAGGAGTGCCGGACTGAGGATGAGGAGGATGAGCATACAGATATCTTGGATTCTCAAGTTCGATCCACTCACCAGCAGCTCAACTCAGGCACCCACTCAGACTATGCTACCATTCCCCGGTAGCCCCCTTGCCCAGGCCCTGCCTTGGGGGCCAGGTTATGGGCCTGGGGCAAGACTGAGCCCCCTTTTATTCTTGCTGTAACTGTCCCCTGTGTCTGATCCCTGAGCCCTGCTGCCCATTGGCATGGGATAATATTACAACCATTTATTTTTTTGCACTTTAAAAGCATTCCCCATCTCATTCAATGCCAGCTGTTGCCCAAGTGTACTTGGGGGGGGAGGGCTGTGAAAAAAGGGCATGGGATGGGAAGGAGTCTCTGGCTGGGTTCCAATTCCCATACTCACAAGAGTCTTCCAGGCTTCAGAGGTTCACCTCCCTAGAATGAAGAGAAAAATGACCATGTTTACAAGACTAGGCAGATGATCATCCATGAGGAGGATGACAAGGTCCAATTAGGGAAGAGAAGTTGGGGTTTCTGAGTTCTGATCTTGCCTTGGCAAGTTAGCTGTAAAGCCCTTAGCCTCAGTTTCCCCTTCTGTATAATGAAGTTGAACTATATGATGTGTAAGGGCCCTTTCAGTCTTGGGTAGGGTACCTTTCTGAGTGTATTTTCATATCCTAACCAAGCATCTCTTTCCCATTACTTTTTTAGTAGAGTCAGTGACTAGGGCTCAGTGATCAGGATCTTGTACCAGGGCATCCAAATTTAGGGTCCCTGTCTCCAAGGGGCACTTTCCCCCCTCTGGCAGTCAAACTGAAGGTAAGTTACTTTGCTGCTGCCTCCCACCTGCCTCAGGCACGGAATTCCTAATTATGGTTCCTTCTCTCAGTCTTTATGTCCTGGTTATGATTCTTGCTCCTTTATTCTCAAAGAGGATCAATGACATTGAGGGTGATGGCTTGGATTTAAGTGAGGCTGAACAGTGTCAAGATGCCTGGTGATGGCTCTGGATGCAGTGGGAGACCTTGACCTTTTTAAATTAAGGTCTTTCTCAGGTCTGTTTGTCTGAGGCAATGCCCCTTCAGTAACTAAAGGTTAGGTAAGAACTGAAGCAAAAGAGACCTAGTTTTCTTTCATAAAGAGAAAGAATTCAGAAGCCTTTATTTTTAGGGACCCCTCCCCTTTTCTTCACCCATTCCTATCTGTTTTCTGTACAATTTTTTATAGACCATAGGAATGAAGTGAGAATGCATCATGTGCTTGGGAGGGGAGAAGGGAGAAAGGCAAGGATTTTTGTAGAGTTGCAAGTAGAACCAGTGACCCCTTCCTCTATCCCTGCCCACCCCCAACCCCTAAGACTTCTGCCCTTCCTCCACAACGCACCAGGGCTCAGATCCGGTGGAAGAAAATTCTGGCCTCTGCCTTTTGGGGCTCAAACCTGCCCTGTCAGAGACAAAATTCTTAATCCAATGATTTGGAATTATAAGCACATCTGTTTCTAGAGAAAACCCAAAGGGAAAGTGGTTCCTTTGAAAATCTCTGCCTAAGCCATTTTCCACACACAATTTATAGGTTAAAGAACATCAGAATTCCGCATCAGCATCAGACCGAGACAAAGTGTGTATTCATCAATTAGAACAGTAATTCTCCTTCCCTCTAGTGGCCAAAAGTGGTACTGCTCAGCTCTTAGCAGGGTCCCTGGCACCTAGAGGAGCTTTAGAAATGCTGTTCACTGACTGCTCTTAATTCAATGAAGAGCCTCTTTCTCTTTCCCAGTCCCCATATTCATCACCCCAACTCTGATTTCGTTTCCATTTCAAAAAGTTAGGTCTTGGAAAAGGCTGTGAAACTGATTAAGCCTCTTGGTGGCACCATAGTGCAGAGAGCACTGGGCCCTCATCTACAGAATCCAAATCCAGCCTCAGGCACTGACTAGCTGTGACTTTGGGCAAATCACTTATCCCTGTTGACTCCAGTTCCTCATCGATAAAATGGGGATGCCCTAGAAATGGAAATGGCAAACCACTCCAGTATCTCTGCCAAGAAAAGCCCAAATTTAGTCAAGAAGAGTCATATAACTGAACAGCTGATTAAGTACTGGGACAAATCACTTAACCATAAGTCTTCCTCAGTTTCCCCATTTGTACAGTGAGGAAAATAATAGTACCTAAGAATAAAGCATTATATAAACGCTAGCAATTATTAGTGTTACTGACAAGATTTTCTGTTCAGGTGGGGCCCAGGATTTGAGTCAAAGATGCTGAGAAAATAGGATTTTAAAAATACTTCTGCAAGATCAGTTTGGAACAAAACCAGGAATTCCAATGGTGGCTGAAAAAACACACATTAAGCATTTTTTGTTCAGCCATTTTCTTTTTTCAGTTGTATCTGACTCTTCATGACTCCATTTGGTTTTTCTAGGCAGAGATAGAGGAGTGGTTTGCCATTTTCTTCTCCAGCTTATTTTACAGCGGAGGAAATGGAGGCCAATATGGAAGTGATTTGCCAATGTTCCCAAGGTTAGTAAGTGTTTGAGACTCAGGAAGATGAGTCTTTCTAACTCCTGTACTATATGCCCTATGGCACCACCTGGCTGGGTTTAAATATATGCTAAATGTTGTACTTATTTAAAAAACAAAAAGTAAAACCAAAAGACATCAGGAAAACAGCCCCTGCTCTCAAAGAGGTTAGATTCTAAGAGGTGAGTGATGGCTTTGGAGTAGGTGCTGATTTGCTGAAGTGCTACACTGCTTGAGAGAAACTAGGGCTAATTGATGGGCTCTTTTCCTTAGTATTGTTTAGATCACAGTGCCCTGAAAATATAAGGCTTTGGTGGGAGGAGGGAGAAAAGAGAATAGGGGCAGGGGGTAGGCAGATTGATTGAGGGCCCAGTGCAGTTCTCTAGAATATGAAGCTCTTGGATTGGAGGGAGTACCAGAGCTGAGGAGGGTTAAGATCCCCAGGGCTGTATCCTTGGAAATGTTGATGATACTGTGACCTGGCAAAGACCAGAAGAGGTAGGGATAAGAGGAAAGGATTCTAGGCATGGAAAACAGCCTCTGCTAAAGCAGAGATGAGAAAAAGAGGACCATAACTACACCTCAGTGTCAAGGGTCAAGGTACAATGTGTCTGATTGTGGCTGATCAGACCAATATGAACTCAGAAGTCTCCACCACAGGTCAGGAACAAATAGTCCATAATGAACATTTGGGGTGGAAATGGCTCTAAATTAGCCCATTCTAAATAATTTTTTTGAGCTACTCCAATTCTACTTTGCTCATAGAACACAGCGTTCCTTTGATGTGGGCACACCATGCTGGGCAGTCCTGTGCCAGTGTCTCCTATATTTCACAATAAATTCCAAAGTTCTTCAGAGACACCCTGAGAGCTCTCCTGTATCTCTTTCTGATCTCATATGAGTTGGCATTCCAACAACATGGCCAGCTCATTGGACAGTTACGATCTCTGCAGTACAGTTTGAATACTTGGTAGTTCGTCTTGAGAAAGAACCTCAGTGTCTGGTACCGCCCGGTGATCTTCAGAATCTTCCCAAGACAATTCACATGGAAGTGGTTCAATTTCCTGGCACAGCACTGGCATACTGTTCAGGTTTCACAGTCATACAACAATGAGGTTGACCCAATGGCCTTTAGATCTTGAGCTTGGTAGTCAAATACCTCTTCTCTCCCACACTTTCCTCTGGAGCCTCCCAAACACTGAGCTAGCTCTGACATCGTGTGTGTCAATCTCACTAACAATGTGTATATCCCTAGAAAGTATACTGCTAAGGTAAGTAAACTTATCCACAGCATTTAATATTTTTTCATTTGCTATAAATTATGGTTCCATGCATGGATGGATGGTGTATTAATTATTAGATGAAAATTACCACAGGTAGCAGAGAATGAATCCATACTCCCGGTGCATCTCAGCTTTGGAGGCTACATTGAGTGCACAATCATTTGTGAGGACATCACACATCAACTTTCCCTCCACTTTGGTCTTGACTTGTATCCTTTTCAAGTTAAATTACCATCAGTGCAGTAGCTTGACTTTTCTTTGAAAGTGTCTTGACTGTTGCTGAAAACGTTATGCTAAAAAGCAGAGGAGTAAGGCCACAGCCCTGCTTCACTAGATTGGTGACTGGGAAAGTTTGAGAGCCTCATCCTTAACTGAGAGCCCATGCAAGCATGCCATCAGTGAACTATTGCACAATAGTGATGAACTTCTCTGGACAACCAAATTTTTCCATCCTCTTCTACAAGCCTTCATAACCATCAAAGACCTTGGTCAGATCAAAGAACTTTTGTGTATAGATCTCTGTTCTGCTCCTGGCATCTCTCCTTTAATTGCCAGGCAGCAAACACTGTTCCTCAGCCCTTCTGAGAAGCCACACTGGCTCTCAGGTAGATGACCATCCTCTAGGTGAAAGATAAACCTATTAAGGAGGACTCTGGGAAGGATTTTCCCAGCAGTGACTTAAGAATCTTACATTTCTCTAAGGTTCATTATCTGGTCATTGGGTTCAGATGACTCTGAAGGAGAAGTGAGGCTGGTGACCTGCACAGCCCTCCCTCACTCAAAACAAAGTCAAGTGCAAGTCATGTCATCCTGTCTCTGATGGCATGGTTTTCTTTGGGAACGAAGGACAAGCACAAACTTTTGATGGAATTAAACACTGCTTCTTAGAGATGGATGAACAGGGAGAAGACCAGACTGATTGGTCTATAGACAAGACTGGAGAAGTAGGTTGGGATTCAACTGTAAAAGGCTTTAAATGCCAACCCACATTTATATTTGCCTCCTAAGAGGCCATAGGGAGCCTCTGGAGTTTGTTGAGTTAGGGAAATGATATGGTTAGACGTATCTTTGAAGAAAACCACTTTGATTGTTGAGCAGAGAATGGATTGGATAAGGAAGGGGCTAGAGGGAGAGAAGCTTAAGCTTCTTACCTCCATGATCCAGGTGAGAGATGATAAAAGTTTGAGCCACAGTAATGGTCATGTGAGTTGCAAGAAGGGGACTTCTATGAGAGATACTGTGGGGGAAGAAACTTGGTTATAGATTGGATATGTGAGGGTGGAAGAAAGTCAAGAAGTGCAGATGGCAAGGTTGTATGAAACCTAGGTGACTGGAAGGAGGTGATATATTAAATATTGGGAAGAAAGAGGAGATGACTTGGAGGCTGGGGGAAACGAGAAGGGGGCAACAAAAGTTAAGATGGCAGAAAAACTGGTTTGGGAGTCAGAATATGCTGGCACCTGGGTGCTGAATAGTGGCTTACTGATTGGTCATATGTAGGTGCTCAGATTTAATCCAGCACAGACTGTCTAGCTGAGATTGTATCTGGCCCATTTGTTAATACAAGCGTTGCAAATTCTTAAATTCCAGTTAAGGTGAATCTTTAATAAACTATTTTCTTTGGCTTCAAGAAGACATGTCGAATTCATTCAAGCAGGACCCGGCATGTTGGTATTTTGGGGTTTCTCAACAGAAGTTCAAAGGGGTGGGGGTCCAAGATCCATACCCTGTTAACCCCCTCAGACAAATGGGACCCAAATTCTTTTGGGGTAAGTGACAAAGGTTTTGGCTTCTGAAAGTGTTTCTTGCTGGCAAGGGCTGTAGAGTTGTCTCTGCCTTGCTGGATCCCATTCAAGGGGTCAGACTTTAGAATATGGCTGAAGGAGGTTAAACCAACAGGCACAAGAGGAAAGTAATCAGTAGAGGAATAAGAATGGGAGCAAGTAAAGCTTAAAAAGGGGAAAGCTACTAGGAGGGTAGGGGGAGGGATGCAGTCATAGGTGCCAATAGGAAATCTTGGTATAGTTGGTACAGCTGGCCAATTTAAAATTCCAAAAACACTTGTCACTAGTAGGACTATACAGGTAGTCCAGCAGAAATTTTTACAAGCCCTCCCTCAACAGAGATATTAACCTGTCCAGTGGCCGTGGGGCTTGTCTCCCAAGTAAGGGAATATTACTCTGTGGGGAAGCAAGGTGTTCAGATAGAGTAGCCCATAGAGTATAAATGGGGTGGCATAAACTTCTGAGGAAGTTATTTTGGGGAGAGGACTTTTGCAAAGATGGTGAATGGTGGGAGATGAGAGTGGCATACCTAACACTCTTTTGGACTTTTCTCTCTTCCCCCCAGTCCTAATGAGTTTCCCAGTTTATTTGGGGAGTTAACCCCTCCATGTTCAGAACCGTATACTTGAGCTATCAGCGGGGAGGAGGAGGAGGAAAAGGATCAGCATTACCATTGTCAGTTCAGAGGGAAATGATTCCAAGGGGAAGAGAAAGGGCAGTTTTTCTGGAAGGAATTAAAGATGGCTATGACAAGGCCAAAACATAAAATGAAAAGGGGGAGTATAATTTTACATCTTTTTATCCACCTGTCCTCTGGAGGAGGCTGGAGCTTTTCTAAATAGTAACTTGAGGTCCTCCAAGGGCTCACAGGTATATTCTGGAGTCTCTGGGGACGGAGGGGGACACAAGAGGTGACACTGCTTTAATACTAGAGTTATGAGTCCAGCTGGGGAGGCCCTCAAGTTTTACTGCCATTGGGGTGGTGAATATAACTCAATAGAGTCCCTTCCAGTTGACATCTAATTGTTGTCCCTTTTGGATTTTCCATGACTTTAAATAAATGCAATCTCCAGGTTGTATTAGAGCAGGACACTCCTTTTCAGTGCCAAGGGTTTTTGGAAGATGCTTATTGGCATGAATATTCTGTTAGAGCATTCCTAACAGTTCCTAATCGAGTTGAAAATTGGGTGATCAATGCTGTTCTGAATCTACAGGGATGTCAGGGCTAAGCTTGATATTTTCCTCGGTGAGGTTAAGGATCAAGAGGTGAGTGTCAATTCGTGGCCCAGATACTTTACAAACTGGCATGCTATCTGGACTTTGTTCCAAAAGACACTGTAGCTTTTAGTGCTCAAGAAATTAAAGGCTCCTGAGGCAGCAAATTAAGAAACCCCCTGAGTGGGGCTACATATACGAATATCATCCACATACTGAATTAAGCTACCATCAGCTAGTTCCAAGTCCCTTAAATCCCTTCCCAAAGCCTGGCTAAATAAATGAAGACTGTCTTGAAACTCTTGGGGCAAGACTTTCCATGTTAGCTGACATGGACTTGATTCCCCAGGAAGAGGCCATTCAAAGGCAAAAATAAGTTGAGTGTGTGTGAAGAGGTATAAAGAAGAAGCCATCTTTGATATCCAATGTGGAAAACCATTGGGTACCTCCCAGGTTCTGAGTGAGCAAGTGAGTATAGTATATGGGTTAGGGACTATGGGATGTATTGGAATAACGGCTTTGTTAGCAGCCCTGAGATCTTGAACCATTAGGTATTCTCCATTAGGTTTTTTAATGGGAAGGATAGGGGTATTACATGGGGACTGACAAGGGACAAAGATTTTATATTTAAGAAATTTTCCAATTAATGGTTGGAGTTCCTCCCAGGCTATGGGTTTAATTGGATATTGGCAGCAATAGGGCTTTGGAGGTGAACAACAGCTGGGGTGGCACGAGTAGCTCACCCTTGAATTCCCTGATCCCAAACAATTGGCTGAACTATCTCCCACATTTCTGGGGGAACATTGGAAGGTCTGGTAAATAGAGGGAAAAGGGAGATGGGAGGTTTAACTAGAGAAAACTGGCTCCTCAGTTTCACCATCAGGTACCTTCCCAACAGGGGGACAAGAGGAGAGGATAAGGAAGGAATGTTCAAAGAACAGATCCTCAAATAGGCAGGAAAGGGGGTGTGTCTTGAGACATCCCTTAGTTTTCCCTTCAATGCTAATGGCTCGATGGGTTGAAGGGTAAGTAGAGCCAGAGTAATTGGCTAAAAGAGAGAATGTAGCCCCAGTATCTACCATACATTGGGTAACCTTACCTTTGACTTCAATTTTTGCCCAGGGCTCAGTGAGAGAGATGGAGAAAGTGGGAGTCCTGCCATGCTCCAGGTTCTCCCATCATTCTGAGTTGAGAAAACTGGAGAACAGGGTACTTGGAGGCGGCTCCACTATTTTTCCAACTTTGGGGACAATCCTTCCTCCAGTCATGGTAGGCACAGTCCTGGAGGCATCGATTCTGGGGACTGGGGGCAAATTCCTCCCTGCAGGGACACTCTTTGGACCAACATCCCTCCTTGTGGCATTAAAAGCAGGTTTCCACTTGGTATTGGCTAAGAAACAGAGGGGTAGACAAATGGAATAGACTTGGCACTCCAGACACAGTTGGCAAGGAATATAGCAACCTCCTGTTTGATAAACCCAAAGATCCCAGCTTCTGGGATAAGAACTCACTGTTCGACAAAAATTGCTGGGAAAACTGGTTAACTGTGTGGCAGAAATGAGGCATAGACCCATGCCTGACACCATACACAAGAATAAAGTTCAAATGGGTACATGATTTAGGTATAAAGATTGATGCCATGAATAAACTGGAGAAACAAGGAATTAGTGTATTTATCAGATTTATGGAGAGGGGAAGAATTTTTTTCTAAAGAAATGATAGAAAGCATTATGAAATGCAAGATGGATAATTTTGATTACTTTAAACTGAAAAGTTTTTGCACAACCAAACCCAATTTGGAGGGATGTAGTAAATTGGGAAAAAATTTTTACGGCTAAGCTCGGGGATAAAGGCCTCATATCTAGAATATATAGAGAACTGACTCAAATACATAACCATACAAGTCATTCCCGAACTGATAAATGGTCAAAGGATATGAACAGGCAGTTTTCAGGGGAAGAATTCAAAGATATCTATAATATGAAAAAGTGCTCTAAATCACTATTGATTAGAGAGATGCAAATCAAAACAACTCTGAGGTACCACATCACACCTTGGCAAACATGACAGAACAAGAAAATGATAAATGCTGGAGAGGATGTGGGAGAGTTGGAACACTAATTCATTGTTGGTGGAGCTGTGAGACCATCCAACCCTTCTGGAGAATGGTTTGGAACTATGCCCAAAGGGCTACAAAAATGGGCATACCCTTTGACCCAGAAATATCGCTACTAGGACTGTGTCCCCAAGAGATCATAAAAATGGGAAAGGGTCCCACATGTACAAAAATATTTATAGCAGCACTCTTTGTGGTAGCCAAAAACTGGAAGTCAAGGGGATGCCCATCAATTGGGGAATGACTGAATAAATTATGGTATATGAATGTAATGGAGTACTATTGCGCCATAAGAAATGATGAACAAGAAGACTTCAGGGAGGCCTGGAAGGACTTACATGAACTGATGCTGAGCAAAAGGAGCAGAACCAGGAGACCTTTGTGCACAGCAACGACCACAGTGTGTGAGAGTTTTTTCTGGTAGACTTGGAACTTTGTAATAACACAAGAACTTACTGAGAAAAAAAAAATCCCAATGTCAGTCTTCTAAGGCAAAATGCCTTCCACCCTCAGAGAAAGAAATATGGAAGTTATTCGCAGAATGCAGCAGATCATGTTTGTGTGTGGGTGGGTTTCAGTGTATTATGTTTTGATTTGTTACATGATTTCTTCCATTTATTTTAGTGCGACTACATAGCATGACTATAGTGAAAATGTGCTCAATAGGAAAGTATATGTAGAACCTATACAGAATTATATGCTGTCATGGGGAGGGAGGGGGTAGTGGGGGAAGGGTGGAGGAGATAAAATCTTAACTTTAAGGAAATGATTGTAAAACATTAAAAAAAATAAAAAATAAATAAAAATAAAAAATAAAGCAGGTTTCCCCACTGCCCAAATCACCAGGAATGCCATTGGATCTTTTCCTGGCCATAAGAGTGGCAAGAATTGAGTGTATTTTCCATCTCTGGACCTTTCCCTGGATTTCCTCTCCTTTACTGCAATTAGGTTTCTATTGTTAAAGACTCTAAAGGTTGTCTGCAGTAATTGGGCCTGAGGTGTTTGGGATCCCATTGTCAATTTCTGCAGTTTCCTCCTGATTAATGAAATACCTGACAAGCATTGCAGCCCTTTCTATAGAGTTCCAATCTAACTTCATATATTTCTTAATAGCTTCTACCATCTGGTCCTGGAAAAGAGTAGGGTTTTCCTTTTCTCCCTTAGTAATTTCCTTAATTTTTAAAAAATTTATTTGCTTTTGAGATCCCGTTCTTAGACCTTGCAACAAGCAATTATCATATCATCTCTCTTTCCCCTATACTCACTCTTCTGATAATCCCATCCCATCCCTGTGGGAACAGCAGCCATTCCTGGGGGGTATTTCATGGAGTCAGAGCCAGCTAAACGATTCCTAAATTTTGGGGCTTGTTCCCAGATTCTCCTCTATGGTAGAACAGGTGGAAAAGACAAGCAAATCACCCCAAGAAAGCTTGAATTGAAGAGACACATCCCTAAAGCCCTTAGTTAACTTAGTGGGATCTTCAGAGAATCAACCCAGTTTCTCTTTAACCCAAGTGAGGTCTGAAGTGGATAATGGGACATGAACTCTAATTGTTGCACTGGTTGAGACATCTACTTCCCTTAGAGGAAAAGGCCCTGAAGGCACTGTGGAATTGGGCGCTTGGGAGGAAGAAGACAGGAAGTCCTACTTCTTGTGTGGGAGGGGCTGGGGTGTACTGGCTGAAGTAGATTGGACTGCAAGACTGGGGAAAGATCAGCTGGCATCAGAGGAGGGGAGGGGTCAGAGGAAGAGATGCCCCAGAGACTGCTGTGGGCTGTGGGGTCTGGGGCTGGGACCAACAAGGAAGTCTGGGGGAAGGGACCAGAGGAGGATAATGAGAAGGCGGGGGGAATCAGAGACTGAAAGGAAGGAGAAGGGCGAAGGAAAGGAGAAGGGAAGGAAAATGAGGGGGAAAAAGGGGTAGCCAAGGAAGGGGTACTATGGGAAAAAGGAATCATTTGTTGCTTTCTAGGGGTGCTGGGAACCCCCAAATTCAAGGGCAAAAGGTGTGGGTTCTGGCTTGAAAGAATTAGACTCAAGCCTTCTTTCAGTCGGACAGGGTTTATCAAAATACCAGCTGGGGTGGGCAAGATTTTAAGAATCTGTGCATTTGGTAGATGAAACTGAGCTGCTGCCTCAGGTAAACACCAGGGACTGAGTCAAGTGGGAAAATTCAGGGAAAGTTCAAAGAGGGAGGGGATCCAGTACCCATTATGATGAGGATACTGGCCCAAGCTGTGACCTTGGCACCTTACCCCAAGCCAAAAGAATTTGCCATTTGTTTGAGGGGGGAATGACAGAGTAGGGGCTCTGGGAAACCCCCCACACCCTTGAACTTTCCTGGAACTTTACCATATGGTCAAGTCTCTGGCATTTGCTTGATGCATCAACGCATCCCAGTAATCCTCTCAACTGGCCTTTAATTGTGATCTGTGCCCAATCTTCCAATTCTGGTCAATTTAATAGTTACCTTTAAGGTAGCCCAGCCCTTCGTTTTCTGTTACCTCCCGATCACCCCTGGCTATTTCCCACCTTTAATTCCATCTAGACCCCATTCTCTTTTGGCCATGTAGTCCAGGTCCATGGCATTCTCCTAGGGCACCCAACCCTTGTCTGTTGCCTCCCAGTCACCCCACACTGCTTGGCCACTGCTAGATGCCTCCTATAGTCTTTCCATATATAAGATCCATCTTGCCTCCACTAAGGGACTCAGATTCCTTAAGACTGGCAAATGCGGCCAACTTTTAGAATCATACCCATCCTGATGTAGAATTAATGGGATATAAGATCTTCCCTGTCCATTCATAGGCCTCACATGGAGCCCTGGTGCAGAGTCAATTAGACTCTGTGCCACAGGGATTCCCACGACTTTCCAATTAAGTGGATTTCCAAGCTTCTGGTGCTAAACCAATCAAGTGCTGAATTGTTGTTTGGAGACCATATATTGTATTGCTTGGAGGGAGAGGCTGGGGGCAGAGAGAAACTTGCTTGGGGAACTTGCTTGTGAGGAGGCTTGAGGGAAAGAACCACTAGACATATCCACTGCTCCCTGGATTGGTGATGAGTACCTTGCTAAATTTTACTGTTGAGGTCAGGGAACCATATGTTGAGGTTTGGGGTGCTTGGACCCCAAAATATTAACACCCCAGATCCTACCTGAATGAATTCCACTGAAGCCTTCTTTCAGCCACAGCAAAACAAAATTTATTAAAGATTTCCCATATTATGTTGGCTCTTAAGAAGCCTCAACATTTGTGACCAATCTGTACAGGTCAGATAGAATCTGAGCTACATTGAATCTGAGTGCCTTCTTGGAGTCAAGATGGAACTTAGATACAGAAAGACTTTGGGAGGGATATGGGATATGGGGGTGGTATAGTAGTTTGGGGTGATGGGAGGAGGGGTTTAGGGAGGTTCTTGAGGAGGAGTCTTAGGAGGACCTTAATGGGACTGGGGTGACTGATTGAAACTGGGAAATAGCTGGAGGCAATCAAGAGGTATCAGACAATGGAGGGTTTGGATGAGAAGTCATCAAGTATGGGAATCACCCAGAGGTAATCTAGAGACAACAGACAGTGGAGGGCCAGGCTAGGTTAAGGGTAACAGATTTGGATATGAAAAGCCAGATTAAGTGGGAAGTTTCAAGGGGAATTCAAGGAGGTTCCTAGAGTCTGTACCTCATCATTGCCTTCTGGTAATCCCCATAACGATGTTTTGAATAAATATTTTGGTTTGGCCTTGGACGAAGAGTTAATCATATTTTGTGAACCAACCCTGGAAATATTTATGTATATTCATAGCAGCTTCTGTAAGTATCGCATTGACATTACACCTGACCAGTGTTCTAATAAACCTAGTCTTTGGCTGGAAGAGGGTTTGGGTTGAATTCATTTGAGGCAGGAACCATGTGGTGTTATTTCAGGGATCCAACACCCCTAAACCTCAACAATTACAGACAAGTTATAGACAGATAAATTGGAAACTTCAGAGGGAAGGCATTAGGATTGAGGAAGACTGGGAAAGCCTTCTGCCCAAAGGTGAGATTTTAGTTGGGATTTGAAGGAAACTAGGTGGGAGAGCATTCCAGGGATGGGGGGAAAGCATTGTAGGAAACACATCATTCTTATGAAAATAACTCAAAGACAGTGGGCAGAGGAAGGTGGTTTATTCTTCACATCTCAAGCCACAGATACTGTTCACAGAGAACAGACACGGTACAAAAGCAAGAACAAGTTTAAATACTGTTAGTGCCCCTTTGTTACTCCCTTCAAAGCTGGAATTGGTCCCAGCTCTTCTAGCTTACAATATTTCTAGTCCACCTACTACATAACAATCCTTGATGTGCTCCCTCCTCCCAAACTTACTTCAACATAGATCCTATAATCAGAAAATGGAGGGAAAATTTTATGTGGGGTGTGTCAGTTAATATGCATGAATCTTATTAAGCAAGAGCAGTTGAGGGAATACTGTGATCTCATCCTCCCCCTTAGTTTGGAATGTCTCCTGCTGGAACAGGACCTTGAGGCTTCTTCTCAGTAGTCCCTCCCAGTCACCAGGTAGGTGTTTCTTTCTGTGGAGGGCAAACTTTATCTCTTTCTAACAGCATGAATAAATATAAACATATACAGGTATTTTATGGGTTATGGGGGGGAGGGCTAGAGCAGGTCCATCTTCCTACTCCACCATCTTGTCTCCACACATGTGAAGAGCCTGCAAAAGAAACTTTGCAAAGGAGGGGAGAGATGGACAGAAAGAGAGAAGACACATACAAGGCACATGCACATGCACACACACACACACACACACACACACAGAAGAGAGTTGTAAGCTGCTCAAAGGGGAGTGGAAAAAGGGAGCGATGTGTCTAGTGTCTAGAAACTTTGGGACAGGGAGGGGGACAGGGGTTAGGAGAAAAGACAACTGTAGACACAATAAGCTACGCAGCAGAATGTTTAGAAAGTCCAGAGCAAGGTCTTGAGACTGTAGCTTCTGCTCAAGGTTGCCTTTGACCTGGTCAAGGCTGGTTCTCTAGTTTCTGGAAGCTCTATGTATCTCCAAGTTCATCTAGAGTTCATTCTCAAAGGATCACTGGTATGTCAAGCAGCTTTGGGTTTCAAAAGCCTTCTAATTGTCTAGTTACTGCATAACTTCATTGTCCTGCTTCCATGTGAAGAAGGGATGTTCTAATATATAGTATAGTCATTCAGAGCCCATGTTAACATTCTCTCCTCTTCATCAAAGGGGTCGCTAGATCCTCTGAACATTAATAAAAGCAATCTATATATTTTTGGGCTTACCAGTGTGTAATGGTAATTTAAGTGGGTGGGTGGAGGGAAGAGTTAAATATCTTCCCTGACCATTACTAGGCCTCAGTACCTTTTATTAATTTCTATTTTGAGGCACTGAATCAGAGGGTCCTGCTCTGAAAAGAGTATAAATGCTTCAAGGTGAAGTTTTACTTTGGGACTTACTCACTGGAAGTGTTTGTTTGGCTAGACAAGGCTCTAGGCAACCACTAAGGAGCCCCCTGACTTTGAATGCCAAGATGTTGGTGCCTCTCTCTGGTAATTATGTATGTATGACCAGACAGTTGGATCTGTCTGTTGATCTGTGACGTATGTATTGCTTACTGTTACACAGTTGGTAGCCCTGTGTGTTGATCTTTGTTTCTCTGTATTTTCTCTGAAGTTCAGGGTACTCTTTCCCCCATGAACTAAATGGATGATATATGTACTTAATTAAAGTGATTGTTGGCCCCTCAAAAGTTGCTTTCCTTTTAGAAAAGTAGATCCAAGAACTTGTACAGCAAATCCTACTGAGTATGTTGGGGTCCTTGCTGTCACATAGTTGTTGGTATTCTAAAGAGGTAGGAGACACAACAAAAAATCCAGTTCTAGAACTACAGGACACAAATTCACTGAGCCACCAGAGGACAACAGGGCAGAAGAGAAGGGGGAAAAAGTACAAGCAAAGGAGGATATCATATCAGCAAAATCACCAAGAAAACTCTGTGAACAAATAACAAAACCAAGAAGTAAACAAAAGATCAAAGTAATACAATATAATTAACTAATAATGTAACCTGGTAACTCATTCCAAATTTTCACTTAATAAGTGTGAGAAATATGCTCCCTCTAAACAAAGAACAGCACTCTCCGTGAAGTCAGGAAAGTTCTCATTTTGTTTTAGCCAACTATTCTACACTCCTAATGAATGGATCTCTCCCTGATGGAGAGTACACTTATTCAGACAAATGCAATGCTTTTTATGCTGTTCCCAATTCTAATTTTCCCCCTTGCTCTCCATTGGCTAGATGCAGTCTCCTGAACCTTACAGCTCTCCTCTTTTTCCCTCCACTAAAAGGTCTCCTACTTGCCTCTTAAATGACATACAATTTACCCCATTCCATTTCACCTTCTTTCCTCCCCCTACCTTTCTCTCTCACCATTTGCCTTAATTTCTTTTTAAGATATGGTCCCATCCTATTCAATTCACTCTGTGCTCTCTGTCTCTGTATGTGCGTGCATGTGTGTATGTGTGTGTGCGTGCATACGTGTACATGTGTATGTGTGATCCCACCAACTACCCAGATACTGAAAAGTTTTAAGAGTTACAAATACTGTCTTTCCATGTAGGAATGTAAACAGTTCACTTTTGGTAAGTCCCTTCTGACTTCTCTTTGCTGTTTACTTTTTCATGCTTCTTCTCATTCTTGTGTTTGAAAGTCAAATTTTCTTTTCAGCTCTGGTCTTTTCATCAAGAATGCTTGAAAGTCCTCTGTTTCATTGAAAGACCATATTTTCCCTTGAAGTATTATACTCAGTTTTTCTGGGTAGGTGATTCTTGGTTTGAGTCCTAGTTCTTTTGACTTCTGGAATATCTTCTTCCACGCCCTTCGATCCCTTAATGTAGAAGCTGCTAGATCTTGGGTTATCCTGATTGTATTTCCACAGTACTGGAATTGTTTCTTTCTAGCTGCTTGCAAGATTTTCTCCTTGACCTGGGAATTCTGGAATTTGGCCACAATGTTCCTAGGAGTTTCTCTTTTTGGATCTCTTTCAGGTGGTGATTGATGGATTCTTTCAATGCTTATTTTGCCCTCTGGTTGTAGAATGTCAGGGCAGTTTTCCTCGATAATTTCATGGAAGATGATGTCTAGGCTCTTTTTTTGATCATGAGTTTCAAGTAGTCCCATAATTTTTAAATTGTCTCTCCTGGATGTGTTTTCCAGGTCAGTTGTTTTTCCCATGAGATATTTCACATTCTCTTCCATTTTTTCATTCTTTTGGTTTTGTTTGGTGATTTCTTGGTTTCTCGTAAAGTCATTAGACTCCATCTGTTCCATTCTAATTTTGAGAGAACTATTAAATTCAGTGAGCTTTTGAACCTCTTTTTCCATTTGGCTAATTCTGCTTTTGAAAGCATTCTTCTCCTCATTGGATTTTTGAACCTCTTTTGCCAATTGAGTGAGCCTATTCTTCAAGGTGTTATTTTCTTCAGCATTTTTTTGGGTCTCCTTAACCAAGGTATTGACCCATTTTTCATACTTTTCTTGCATCTCTCTCATTTCTCTTCCCAGTTTTTCCTCCACCTGTCTAACTTGCTTTTCAAAATCCTTTTTGAGCTCTTCCAAGGCCTGAGCCCCCCCAACAACCCCCTGGGATGTCTGGGATACAGAGGCCTCACCCTCCACGTCTTTCCCTGATGGCAAGAATATTTCCTCGTTGTCGTCAGATCCAAAAGTCGGGATCATTTGCATCTGCTCAAAAAAACTCTCTATAGTCTTATTTTTCTTCCCTTTTCTGGGCATTTTCCCAGCCAGTTACTTGACTTCTGAGATTCCTGTCCACCCCCGCCTAGATCCGCCCAGCTAGTGCTTGGGCTCTGAGATTCAAATGGGCTTTCCGCAGCAGGTGCGGCTGCTATTCAATGTGAGCTTTAGTTCTGGTGCTGGGGTGGGGGCAGAGCCACCTCCCAGGCTCAGCTCCCTCAGGGGCTTTATGCAGAGACCTTCAACAATGGAGCGGGTGGGGCAGGGCCATCTCCCAGGCTCAGCTCCTTCAGGTTGTTTATGCAGAGACTTTCAGTAATGAAGATCCTGCCTGCTGCTCGGGGAGTCCCGGGGGCCACTGCTGCTGCCTCTGCCGCTTCCTGCCCTTGCCTCTGCCTCTGCTGCTTCCTCCCAAGGGGGCCTGAGTCACAGAGACACCCTGCTCCCCTCTCTGCCAGCCCAGGCGTCTCTCTCACTGACCTGTAGCATCTGTGGGCGGAGGGACCTTCCCAGCTG
Organism: Bettongia penicillata ogilbyi; assembly: GCA_023548195.1. Classification (NCBI taxonomy): domain Eukaryota; kingdom Metazoa; phylum Chordata; class Mammalia; order Diprotodontia; family Potoroidae; genus Bettongia; species Bettongia penicillata. The sequence continues at coordinate 6,489,022 of JAJHZJ010000081.1, read as the reverse complement.
CTGGAGCTTCCGTCCCTGAAGCCTGCTCAGATCAGCTTCTCTGGGGCTGCAGCCAGGGCAGCGCTGGGGTGGGGTCCTCTTTCCGGGGTGCAACAGACCCTGGGGACTGCTCTCTAGGGCTCTCTGGAATGGAAATCTCTTCCACTGTGTTTCTGCACACCCTGCAGTGATCCAGAACTTGTGGGGAGCTCTTCTTACATTAAATGCATGGGCTGTGGGTTTAGAGCTAGCATACAGTGAGTCTTTCTACTCCGCCATCTTGACTCCCTGGGGTTCCTTTTAGAAGGTGACCAGTGGTTTATTTCTATTTCTCTTTTGCCCTCAGGTTCTAAAGAGATCTGGGCTGGATTTTTTAAAAAACTTTTTGAAATATGATGGCTTGACTCTTTTTTCCAGTCAAAACTTTCAGGTAAGCCATGATTGTTCAATTTTTTTCTTCTTCTTGAATTTTCCAGGCCAGTTTTTTTTTTTTTTTTTTTTGCTATGATATACCATATATTCTTTTCCTTTTTTTTTTTTTTTCATTTTTTTTTCAGGCTTTTAACTTGGTTTTAACACATCTTGTTATCTCATGGAGTCCTTAGCTTTTATTTGATTCATTCTAATATGCAGGGAAATTGCTGCTTGGGCAAGTTTTTGTCCTCTTGTTGCAAGCTGTTAATTCCCTTTCCAATTCTTTGTTCCATAACTCTCATTACTTAAAAAAAAATTCCCTTTATGTTTTCATTTATAAAATAATTTCATACTCTTTAAAAAAAAATAAAACTCTTACTTTGTGTCTGCCAGGAAATCTAGATAACTTTGGGGCTAATCTGTGTTTTGCTTTGAGGCTTTTTCTTGTAGATATTTTGAAGTAGTTGACAGTATTCCTATTATCATAAGAGCTGTTTATGGTGGGATTTTTTTGTCATCTCATTCTTCCAGCCTACTTCATGATTATACTTTATGCTAAGGCCAGGCTCTGTACTCTCATAGACTCTGAACTCCTTAAGGGCAGGAGTTGTTTTTGCCTTATTTTGTATGCCCAGTGCTCCTGTTGGTTCATGCTTGCAAAGATGTCCTCATTCTTCTCAACTGTCTTCTTCTTAGAAGTCATTTCAAATCCCTGGGAAAGGGCATATCCACAGAATTTAGGGTACTGATTAAACCTTCTTGATGCAGTCATGGAGTCACCTCCCCCTAAGTCTCGAAAGTCCCTGTCCCTTGTGGTAGGGCCAAAGGTATATTACTCATAGGGAGCTTAAATAAGCCTTTCTGTAGCTTCTGTCCATTACTCTTAATTAGGGGTCTTCAGTCTACTCTTGACTGCCAGGGTAAGCATTCTTTTGAGTCCATAGTCAGCTCTCTTTTTTTGACCAAAGAGATAAAGAGGTTTAACACTGTTAACCGGCAAGGTTGGTTAAAAGAGGCAAACAGTCTATATTCATTTTATTTATTCCTTTTATTCAATTTATTCCATTTAAGCCAGCAGTTACATGATCATGGAGCCAGAAGGAAACTTTTGTCTGATACAAAAATGATCAAGTTTAAATCTGTTTTAGGATTGTGTCTATGTCCCTCAGATTTATGATCTCTATATGTTTTTTACTATACCTTGCAAAAGGAATTTTCTTAATTGAATAAGTTGTAAATACAATAAGATAAGAGAGTTGACAAAGTTTCAGTTTTAATTATGACCCAGGATATCTGTGTTTTCTTTACCATTAACATTCCATAACATAGTATATGTCCACAAAATATTAAGACATGGAAAAAGTTCCATTATTCAAGATAGTGTCTTGGGTTAAGGTTCTCATAAAGAATGTTAAGCCTTGTTGACATAGGAAGAAATATTCTCTGAGTTTACTTCAGAGAACAAAGAAGCTGTTAGCTGTCCAGACTCTTCTTCTCATTAATTCAAGCTCTGTTCCTTATTAAAGTCCAAAAATGATATTAAATGATTATCATTTCTTCCTTTTGGTCAAAAGCAAGCTGAAAACTTTACCCTGTAGACCAACATATCCTGACATACTCAGGGGGCCCTGCTCTCACAGATTCTTAGATCTGCATTCATAAAAGGAAAGGCAACTTTGAGGGGTTAACAATCTCCTGACATACTCAGGGGGGCCTGCTCTCATAGATTCTTAGATCTGCATTCATAAAAGGAAAGGCAACTCTGAGGGGTTAACAATCTCCTTTAATCAAGCATATGTATCATTCATTTAGTTCAGGAAATTAACAGTATTTCCAAACTGTCTGACATAAACAATACATATATCACAGATCAAAAGAGAGGTCCAACTGTCTGACCACAGTTGCCAGAGAGGAAAACACCAACATCTGGGTTTTCAAAGCTAGGGGTCTCCTCAGCGCTTCCCAGAATCTCATCTGGCATACAAAGCTTCTTCCAAAAACTAAACCCCAAAGTAAAACCTCACCCTAAGAATATTTATACCTTTTTTAGAGTCAGAGGGCATCCCAACCCTTGAGAATCAGTGCCTCATTAACAAAAGGTATGGGCCTTCATACAAATCTTCCCTAATCAAACTCCGCTTAATGGGAAGTTCCATTAATGGATAGGGAAGATCTTTAAACAAGTTAAAAATACATACATATATATATATATATATATATATATACTGTTTCTAGTTAAAGAAACTCTTGTTTCTGTACTTTACTCCTAGTAAAGACTCTTGGTTGATAAAGGTAAGATTCAGTCAGAGGCATTTTACTTCTTGATTATACTAGAACAAAAACAGTAAAAGATCCTACTTTGCTAGCAAACCTTACAATCAAGGAAGGTATGGAAAAAAAATCTCTCTTCTTCAGGGGGATATCCCCTGAGATGGGCAGCCACTGCAGAGAAATTGTAAATAAGCAAAAAGAGCAGGCTGAAAGGGGGCTTAGGGTAGGTATGGGAATATGGAGCAATGAAGTAAAATTAGCTAAAGCTATCAGTGATATAAGCAAACAGTCTTGGGTATGCAAGGGGCTCAGGTAGGGAGGGAGACATTCTTCGTGTAGGTCTGGTCCAGATTCTTAGGAAAGCTGTGTATGTTTGATGTCGTCTTTTTCAGGCCACTTAGACATCAGGGGGCAAGGTCTCCTATGAGCTCAGATGTTTACTCAGGAGCAGGGGCAATAAATGTGACAGAGGAATTCAAGAATCCACATAGTCAGGCGGATCTGACAGGGGCTCCCAGAAAACCTATGATTTGATAATTGAAATGGACGGACTGAGAAATTCACAAGCAAGAATCAATTAGGAATTTCAAGAGCATCTTTATTAGCCAGGCTGGCGTCTGCCTCATGGAGAAACCCAGAGGAGACAGCCCCAAACTAAGGTGGATGTATGCATTTTAAGCATTTTGGTGTTACTCGGTACAGCCTTGCAGTTTCGACAACAAACATAGTTGTGACAGAGCTGGGAATACGGCTAGGCAAGAGCCCCCAAACAGAAAGTGGTTGTCAGGGTGCTGCTAGGCAAAGGACCCCAACAGAAAAGAGGTTCCAGGAAAGGGACCCAATCAGAGAATGGCTGTCACCCAACAAAAAGTGGTTGTCAGAAGGAGGGGTGCACAGCAGAAGGTACTTGCCTGGCAAAGGGGTCTAACATTAGGGGTGCACAGGTTGTTGCCATGCAAGGGGATTCAACAGAAAATGGCTGTTAACAATTCAACAGATATTTTACAACCCAAGTGGGGATAACGTTTTGACAGGGGCCCAACAAAAGCCTGTTGTTAGGCAGGTTATCCAACCCTTCCCAGTAACCTAACAGATATCTCTCTACCTAGGGGCCCAGGGAGGAATAATGTCCACTTCAATAATTGAGAGGAGACAGTACAACATAGCTAACATGGTTAAAGGCACATAGAAATGGTTCAGTTTCCTAGTCATACAGGGCTAGGTTCAAACAACACAATAAAGTTTTTCTCACAATTCACAAAATGGCATAATTATGTTAAGTCAGGTACAGATTAAACTTAGATGGCTCACAGTAGACCAGTTTTGAGAAGGAAGAATTACATATCACCAGAATAATCAAGAAAATTTAAACACAAGCCATACAAATCAGTGCAACCAATATTAAATAACATTAAATTCCTTGTATCCCAGTAATCTATTCTTAAGGTCCATTTAAGCATCACTTTTTGAATCTCAGATGTCTCATGTAGCTATCTGATCCCTAGATATCCTTTCTTTGACAATAGGTTTTATTCTTGGGACAATTCTAAAAGGGAGTTTTGCTTTTCTGTTTCATATCTAGAAGTTCCCTGATAATTCTGATGATATAAATTGTACAATCAATTAAATTTGGTCTTCCAATTTTGAAACTCAGAGAATTTCAGTTTATACATCATCTGCTGTTCTATCTTTTCCTAAATTCTGTAGCGGTTGTAAGAATCTTTTAAAATGTGAGGGTTCAACCATAAAATGAACTCATCTACCTTTTGAAATTATAGGACAGCTCTTTTAACAATAAAGACATAAATTCACTTACTTTTACTACTGTCTTATACAATTGTTGTGCAAAAATCCAAATTTGAGATCTTATTACCAAAATATGACAAACTTTAGAAGTCAATAATTTATATATATAATTCTTAAAAGGAATCAGTCTGATTCTGTTGCTTTTCTCAAAATTTGGCATCCTTTTTATTTAGACATCTATCACATTACATCTTTGTCTTATTACCTGGTCTAATTATTTGCTCCTTTCAAGGATGTTATCTCTATAATATATTTATTTGGCCATGAATATAGCTTAAAGTTGTAAACTATTCATTCTTGCATCCCATTATAGTAGCTCAGAGATATTCTAGTTTTCATCTATTATTTAATAGATTTAGTCTTGTAACTACTTGATATAGAAATTTGCTATAAAAGAAAAAGAGGGACAATGTCATGTGAGGGGCGACGACCACCCTGAGTGGGAAGGCGGCGGCCAGGAGTCCATACCCACCAACTGCGCAGGCGTGTCATGAGCACAGCTCGTGACACTCTGACGTAGGGTGCAAGGAGGGCTCGTGTAGAAGGTACAGCACCACCCTCAGGTGGCTAAGCGTCCAATCAGCACCCCAGGATAGATACATGACCATAAAGGGAGAATGACCTAAGAACCGGAACAGAGCGGGGATAAAAGACAACGCCCTAGGGAGCTCGGGGGGATCTTCTGGTGCAACTGATAAGAATAAACTGCTTCTCAACTGCACTCCGCGTCCTGCCTGGTTAAGAGCCTTCCCCTCCCCCAGGGGAAGGTCCGGAGACGTCCGAAGCCACGAGGGTTGGAGAGAAGGGGTCGGGATCTCGCCCGAAGGTTCGGGGGTCGAGCGCGCCCCGAACAGCTGGCGCCCAACGTGGGGCGACACCGCAAGTGGATCCGGGTGAGGTAAGTGAAGGGGGACCCCTTGCCTACTCCGCTGGACGGAGTAGAAGGACCAGGCAGCCTAGGCGAAAGCGAGCGGCGAAACGAAAGTAAAAACCCCGGCCGCTTTTCCAGCCGGAGAACGAACGCCGCCCGCTTCAGAGACGCCTAGAAGGCAGAATGGGCTCCGCCCATGTAAAACCAGAGGATAAGGGAGTGCTAGCCTGCCAGCTGTACAAGCTGTGCAAGAAAAATGGAGTAAAAATTCATATTAGAACATGTACGGACTGGGTCGAAAAAATACTGATAGTCAGCCCTTGGATAGAGCATACAGGAATTGATCCGACCCGTTGGCGATTAATAGAGCAGCAGGAAAATAGAGAGGAAGTAGATTGGAAAGGGGCCAACCTATTCCCCGTGTTTGTTTGGCCAGAACAGGGCTGACAGCCTCAAAGGGTGCATAAACCGCTGTCCTATAAATTCCTAAGAGATCTTAAAGAGACCGCCGCAAAATACGGTCCCGGCTCTGCTTATGTACAGACAGTCATACAATCTTGGCGGTCTGGGAGCTCAGGAGACAATCATGACCAGATAGGACAGAGAGGAAAGAGGGAGTTGGTGCAGTCAGAAATTCAACCAGGAAATACATCCAGAGTTGGCCCAGGGCCTGGTTTTGTGGCACAGCAAAAAATTTGCCCAGGATTTGTGGCACAGTGGTGAATTCAGCAGCCCGGACACAGTGATAGAAATTAAGCCAGAGTTATAATGTGTACAGAGGATTTCTGACAATTTTTCTCAGTTTTTTTGGATTCTTTTATTGTCTGTATATGTGTTCTGTCTTTACATGTTCTGTGTGCGTGTGTTTGTGAGTTATTACGGTCAGCTCCATGGTAGCTGGACCTTGGAAAGTTATCTCTTTTCCTCCCCCTCCTCCCTTCTCTCTGATGACTGCAGCATCGGGGAGAAGTATGGGAGAGAGAAAGAGAGGAACTAATCTTATATTATTTTTAGTTCATGTGATTGCAAGGTGTAGTCTTGAATGGGAAATGCAGGGACATAGTGTCTGTGCAGTTTTAAAGGGGGCTTTAATCAAAGCCCATTAGGAAAACAACATGGATATGAAGTTTAAGGAAAGCATAAAAGTTTTGGGAATTATTTGAAAGTTTTTGGTTAAACCCTCTCTCTTTGCCTTCCCGATCCTGGCCAGATTGTGGGGGTGGAGAGAGACGAGAGGAGATCTGGGGCAGGCTGATCAGCATTTTCACCTAAATCTCACCTAAAAGAAAAGTATTTTGTATAATAAGAAGTAACCAAAAGGTAGTTATTCTGTTCACATTTTAAGTGAAATGTGTCACTCCTAATTGGATGTTTAAAACAGATCAGGATTTGTTATATTATTTGGCACTAGGCAAATTGGAAATATGCATAAATCTTAAAGGGACACCTCAGCAGAGATAAAGCTTTTGAAACTCTCCAGCAGAATGGAATAGACTTGGCGCCACTGGGCAGTTGTCCAGAAGTCTCCCTCCCTTCAGCTGAGGAATTCAAAACCCTCTCATTCAAAAAAGTCCTTGAGGAGTGGACACAGAAATAAAATTTACTTGAGTAAAGGATGGAACCATTAAGATTTTTTGCCCTGCAGTCCCAACTCATCATTCAGCTGGGTCTACAGTGAATTGTAACTTTTATCATTCCAGATTAGATCAAGAGAAGAGAACTATTATTTTGAAGGTTTTCAACTAAATTTTTGTAAAAGTTTAGTGACTGTTAACAACAGGAGAAATTTTAAACGGTTTTAAATTTTCATTTTCAAGACAATGTATTGATAAATTAATATGTAATGGTCTATGAAGCAGAAAAGATCTTGCTCTTTTGATCTGAACTTGTAGTCATTCCTTGGCTCAAGCAAAAGTTAAATTTAGTGTTTGAACTTATTAACAACTTAATTTCTAAAAAGTTTTCTTTTTCAGAGTAAATGTAATCAGAGACGGAGAAACTACCCTGTGAAACAATGATGTAAGGTGGTAAGGCTTAAGTTTGAAGTCACCTATCATAGATTCTACAAAGGTTACAACTTTAAATGACTTTCAGAAATTGATAGGAGAAATTCAGTGGTGTAGGCCACAGTTGGGAATTACAACTGATCAAATGAAACCATTATATGATTTATTGAAAGGTCCTTCTCAATTAAAGTCATGCAGAGGATGGACAGATGAAGCACTGGAATGTTTGAAATTAGTGCAGAAAAAGATTATGGAGTGTACTACTAGCAGGATATTAGAATCACAGGACTTGGAAGTAACAATTTTATTCACTGAAAAAATACCCACTGGAGTTTTACATCAAAAACAAAGGATTATTGAGTGGGTACATTTGGCTCAGATGAAGAACAGAGCTTGTGTGCCTTATGCTGTGCTGGTAGCCCAAGTCATACATAAGACAGTGAAGAGAGTAAGGATGTTAATAGGACAGAAACCTCACACAATATATACTATGTATACAAGTCAACAAATAGAGAACTGCATACAAGAGTTTGTGGAATGGCAGATATTGATTAATCAGAATTTCCAACATGGGTTCCCAATTCCTTCTGGGTGGCAATTTGCCACGTGGCCATGGTCTTGGACCGACAAATGCTCTTCCTCACTGGTAGAGGGAGTTAATGTTTTTACAGATGCAACAAAAAATTTTAGGGCATCTATGTATATTCCATCTAAAAAGCAGATGCATAAATTTAAAACAACATTTACTTCTACATAACAAAATGAATTATATGAAGTATTGCAAGCATTATTATATGTGAAAGAACCTTGCAATATCATCACAGACAGAAAGTATACAGTACCATTGATACCTAGAGTAGAGTCAGCCTATATTCCTGATAGGGCAGATAGTATTAAACAGATAACTACGGAAGTTCAACTACCAATAAGGGCCAAAACAGCAATATTTTATATCACACACACTCGGTCACATTCTAAATCATGCAGTACCAAAAAGCATTAAACCAAACAATGGTCCAGCTTATGTCAGTAAAGCCATTGAACAGTTCATGGTGGAATTTTCCATTTTACATGTCACTGGAATCCCCCATAATCCCACTGGTCAAGCTATAGTGGAACGAGCAAATCGATCCCTGGACACCTACTTGCAAAAAGAAAAAGGAGGAGTTGGACCAGGAGTTGATAAATTCGCAATTGGCTGTTTATACTCTAAATTGATGATAAATTACAATTGGCTGTTTGGCTGTTTATACTCTAAATTATTTAAAATTCTATAATGATGGCTTATTGGCTGCTATGAAATTCTTAACATTTCCTAATAAGGAGTCTGCAAAGAATGAATCAGCAATAACAAGTGCCCTGAAAGTAGCCAGTAATGTGGCACGATGAGAATAAAAATTGATTTGGTCCTCATACAGTGTTAACGTGGGGAAAAGGGTATGTTTGTGTTTCAACAGATGATAATAAAGAAGTTTGGGTTCCAGTGAAAAGGATAACAATGATAGAGGACAACCGCCAAGGTGAAGTGGTCACAGGGAGTGAGGAGGTGCTATCAGCGGCGGATGAAAAAACTTCTGGAGAAGCTTAATCAACTAGGTCACAATGACTCCTTTCATTTTCTCATACACTCAAAGAACACTGCGTCCATCGACCCAGCACCGAAGGAACAACAGAGATGGGCGTTCCTCACGAATCCACCATGGTTAAGGGTGATGTCATGGAGTGAGACAATGCCTAAGTTTATCATCCAAGGCAATATTTCTCACATGTTTAAAGATGATGGACTAGACTATGATAATAATGGGACTCTCTTTCAGAGACACTAACTTTTCAGGACCAGTCGCAGGTTTCCCACTTTATCTATAGAAGGGTATTTCTGGGAATTGGAATGGGTTTGGTTTTAAATACACACAGGTGAATGGAACAGAGGGGTATCCCTGGTGTGCCACTATTGTGGACGGACAAGAGACATTGGATGAGGAAGATACATGACACGCTTATAATCTATTCACCTGGAGGATAAATGGGACAATAGTAGTTTGGTCAGACAAGGACTTTGTGGGACTTGTTCGTGGGATGAAATTTAGGCCATTTTGTAACTTACAAAAGAAGAGAAATGTAACCCTTTGGCATCTGTATACGGGGTTTTTACCATTTGAGAACTGTCACGCACATACTTGTCAGGAGAAAGAATTGATTATGGGAAACTACACAGAAATGTTATATTCATGTCACAATCTTACATACTTACTTGAGGAAAAATATGCACCAAACTTTCCTAGACAAATGTACATCAATTATAAAGGGTCTCCTGAGGTTGAAAGACCTGTTCAGGGACTAGACAAAGTTATTCTAGCTATGAGAGGACAAACAGTGCAGGGAATGCCTGCTGCAGCATCACCAAAGAAAGCTAACATTAATGGGTGAAGTATGTCTAAAGAACACCACATATGTTAACAACATTACACATGAGTTGGCACAGCTAGACAAAGTAATAGCAGCTATGGAGAATGCCACCATTGAATATACCACACGATGGGATCATTGGGTTACCCCATCCCTCTTTGATTGGTTTAAGGGATTGTCCCTCACAGATTTCTTTCATTGGATTGTTATTGCGCTATTGGCAATTGTTCTTGTTATGCTCTTACTGTGTTGTATACCATGCATTGTGCAAATGTTCTTTCGAATCCTCCGATGCTCCCTAGAGGCTCTGAAGGCAGAAATACGACTCCCTTTATAAAACAAAAAGGGGGAGCTGTGAGGGGCGACGACCACCCTGAGTGGGAAGGCGGCGGCCAGGAGTCCATACCCACCAACTGCGCAGGCGTGTCATGAGCACAGCTCGTGACACTCTGATGTAGGGTGCAAGGAGGGCTCGTGTAGAAGGTACAGCACCACCCTCAGGTGGCTAAGCGTCCAATCAGCACCCCAGGATAGATACATGACCATAAAGGGAGAATGACCTAAGAACCCGGAACAGAGCGGGGATAAAAGACAACGCCCTAGGGAGCTCGGGGGGATCTTCTGGTGTAACTGATAAGAATAAACTGCTTCTCAACTGCACTCCGCGTCCTGCCTGGTTAAGAGCCTTCCCCTCCCCCAGGGGAAGGTCCGGAGACGTCCGAAGCCACGAGGGTTGGAGAGAAGGGGTCGGGATCTCGCCCAAAGGTTCGGGGGTCGAGCGCGCCCCGAACAATGTCATATATCTTAACAGAAGGAAAGAACTTCCTTAGATTTGATTCCAGAAATGAGTCATATCTGATAGTCAATCATGTAAGTACTAGGTGCTGAAAGCAGGAGTTAGGAGTAATTAGGTAGAGAATTTTCCTTTTTCAGAAAGGAAATAGCACAATTGGGAAACAGAGTTAGGAAGATCCTACCTAGGCTGTAGCCAAGGTCATCTTCAAAACCTTCCCAAGTGTTCACATTTAGCAATTCTCAGTGTGTCAATTGACTTGATGATAACTTAGACAACTATTCCTGTAATCAGAGCTTAAAACAATAATAAATTGTAGTCCCATAAAGTCTTAAATAACAAATAAATATTGGCTGGTATCCTTCAGATAGGGTCATCTCAAATTTGATTGAGCTATTAATTACCAAATCAAATTATATAATTTTTCTGTTTTCTTAAAATACTTTTTCACTCTTTCTCTCTCAACATATTCAAACCATCTAAAACTGATCCAAAGAGAAACAGATCAACTACCTAGGAACAGGAGGGGTTTAGATAACCCCCACTTGTTCCCAAATCCTCTTATCTGCCTTCTATAGTTTCAACCAGATCTTTATTTATCTTTCCAAATCCCTCAATTTCATTATTCATATTATTCACTTTCCTTTACATTTCAGCCATAAGACAAGATAGCCCATAAATTATTACTTTTTTCTAACATAACTGCACTGGAATTCTATTCCAGCTTTAAAAAAGCAAAGAGGTTAATGGCTAACCTTACAGGCTGATGTATTTATGTCCTTGTTTCACAAGCCTGTTTATCCTTCCCTAATTATACTCACTCTGGAAGAATGAGATGTTTCAAGAATTAAATCTTTTACATATGATAAGTTCAAACACTAATTTTAACTCTTGCTTAAGCCATGAAGTGACTACAAACTCAGGTCAAAATCTCTTCTGATTTATAGCTTAATTTAACAGTAAATTATTTTGAAAATTTTGTAGACCTAAAAATTCACACAAGATTTTTCAAAACATTTCTTCTAAAAGTATTTCCTCTTCTTTAAAAACAGTTTAAAATTTAAAATTTTATCCCTAAACTTTTATGAAGAAAATTAGTTGAAAACCTTTAAAATGATAGATATCTCTTTCTTCCTCCTTAAAGCTAAAATAAACCTTTAAAATTGGAGATAAAATTAAGTAGATATTAAGTAAGACACATTCCCAAAGTATTATAACAAAACTAAATGGTTAGTTATTACAGAATTCCTAGATATCACAAAATTCCTTAGTCAATGTTTGGAATGGAGAGATTTAGTTTCTATAAGTCAAGAAGTACATACCCAACTAATTTAGTCTTATCACAATAACAAATTTTCCTTAAATATATCCCTAGAAATTAAGTACATTATGGTATTTCACATAGTCCATAAACCTTCAAATTAACACACATAAATATATCTTTTAGATGAAACAGGCTTGAAAATCACAGCCCTATTTTTTTTCAAGGATTCCCATTTCTCATTAGGAATTCTACAACACAAGAAACTTTTGCAGAGTTTCTAAAAACTTTTGGTGAATTTCTAAATTACCTTGCATAATATGTGAAAACTATAAATTTACATGACCATACATATTTTCATAATAGCCAACATTTCAAATGAAAAATATCTGCTATCGTAGTAAATGTCAAGTTATCTAATACATCATAATTCATAACACAAACAATAACTTCAAATGATATCAATTGCATCCAGAAATTATTGATCTTATTACTTTTGGTAATTAAAACCATTTCAAAGTTATCAATTGCATCAGATTGAGACAGATAATAATAATGTTGAATCTGACATATGCCAGTCATTATGTTAAGCATTTCACAATCATTATATCATTTTGATCCTACAAATCAGGAAACATGTCTAACAGAGATAAAATACATTTTTTTTTTTTTTTTTTGCTATTGCAACAGAGAAGTGTGAAGGTTACCAAGAGCAGAGAGGTTGGTGTTCCAGTGGTGATAAGTCTTGTAGGTAGGGCTTAGGGGATGCTCACCACAGGATAGACACATCCAACTCTCCCTTCCCCCACAGCTGCAGAATTTACTAAGCCTGGGGCAGTTTGCAGTTGCTGGGACAGGGTGGACAGAATGTATAGGACCCAAGTGACATTTCCAAGCTTTACCTAGAAGGGTGGACTGTTAGAATCACTCTTAGTCTGTGAATTGCTACCCTTACACTTCTCCTGCATTGTCTTCTCTATAACTTGATCGGGGATGAGAGGGGTTAATATGAAACCTTGTGGCTGTTAAAAATCTCCACACTGAGATATCCTCTTAACTCTTGGGATGGAGTGGGGAATGTTATGTGAACAGATTTTGAAGGGGTATTTTAGCAAGGTGAGCTCCTGGAGTTACATATAGTCTCAGGGGTTTCTTTTCCAGTAATTCCAAATGATCAGTTTCCAAACTTTTTAAGGATTAATCCCAGAATCTGCTAAGATGTTTTTACCTGCATCGAGCTTTCCATTGTAATTCCAGGTTGGCCAGACTGGAAAACAAAGAAAAGGTTCTTACAGTTTGGTTTGTTTCCCTAGCTGCAGCCCCTAAGATTTTAAATGTTACAAGATAACAGACTCATTCACAGCACCCACGAAACAGTCAGACAGACAGACATTAGAGACAAATTGACAATTAACGACAGGATAAATATAAGCATAGCTCACAATAACAGTGAGAGGAGGAATCAGAAACTTGTTAGAAATCCCCATTGTCTACTGGCTATTATTATTCTGAGGAAAGGGGGTTGCAAGGATTCAAAACCTGACAGAATAAGCGTGGATCCTGCAATCTTTGCTTGGCACTCTTCTACAGTCACTGGAGCGGTGGGGAGCCTTGGTGCCTCGAAGTTTCTGACTATCTTAAAGAATAGGTCCCAGTGGTTTTAGGTTCAGGACTCTTGTCTGTTAGTGGATTGTAGCTGTCTTCCTTAAGACCAGAATCCTTACGGGAAAGGGGAGAGGAAGGGGAAGAAGGCAACAGCGGCAGAACAGAGCTATCCTCCTCAGGGCTAGAGCAGTTAAAGGAAGACAAGTACGGAATAGGTAACTACAAAGTGTAGTTATTCTCCCCATGATCAGAGACTGTAAGGGAAGGGAGGGAGGAAGGAGGTGAGGAATCAGGCAGAAGGAATGAAGGGGAGGGACAGGGGCCCTTCTGATAGAGGGAATTAGCCAGTACTGGGGGTGTGTGCTGAAGTAGTTTTTTAAGCCTTAAGGGAAGAGGCTACTGCCTTTTGTTCTCTCTCTGTCTTTTCAGCGAGTCCAAGATAAAAATATTTTCACTCCTGGCTAGATGTTTTGTTGGCCTTTAAACTTAATTTGGTGTTAAGATAAAGTACCGTTGACTGCTCCAAAGGAGCCAACATCGTGGCCAACATAATTTTTTTAGTTAACTGACACTAACACTGGCGATACCTGTGATCATCAGGTTGGGAACAGATTGACATATAAGAAGCAGAGGTCTTGTCAGCTGGATTTCTAATTTTAGTTTTTAATTGACCCATAGCTAATTTTCCTAGATTGATACTTACCTCTATAGGATTTATATAGAGCATTTGACCGAAGACTTTATCCCTGCCCCCTGAGCTAACTTTAAAGGGAAATTTTGGGCTTCAACCAAATTAGTGGGAGTCCTTTGGAAGCTGGGAATAGAGGAATTTACCCAACACTGTCAAGATTAAGAAATGAATCCTGAGACGCCTGAGTCTTTGGTGTTGGCAAGGGGGAAACTGTTCTCTCCGAGTCCATCAGTTCCATCTGTCTGTAGCAGCACCATAACTGTGGACCTGAAAGTTTGGTTAAAAGACGCAAACAGGCTAAATTCATATTGTTCATTCCCTTAAAGCTAGCAGTTACATGATCATGGAGTGAGAAGGAAACTTCTGATTGTCTGATACAAGGATAACCAGGCTTAAATCTGTTTTAAGACAACCCAAGGATGTCTGTATCCTTCAGATTTATGATCTTTATATGTGTTTAACTATACTATGCGAAAGGAATTTTCTTAATTAAGTTGTAAATACAATAAGTTAAGAGAGGTGACAAAGTTTCAATTGAAATTATGATCCAGAATATCTGTGTTTTCTTTAACATTAACATGCCATAACATAGTATATGTCCACAAAATATTAAGATATGGGAAAAGTCCCATTATTCAACATAGTGTCTTGGGGTCAGGCTCTCATAAAGAGTGTTAAGTCAGCCCTATCTGACCTTCTTGACATAAGAAGAGAATAGTATTCTCTGAGTTTATTTCAGAGAACAAAGAGGCTATTAGGTCCAGGCTCTTCTTCTGATTGATTAATTCAAGGTCTGTCCCTTAAAGTCCCAAAATGATATTAAATGATTATCAATACCGTGGTCCTAAAAAACCATTGTTGTTGGATTGATCCTTCCATTAGCTCCTGAAGCAAAGGCAAATCATGGATGGGGCAGGTAGGGTGATGGGGATAGAAAACCCTTAACATAAACCCTTTTAATAAAGGAATATTGACTTACTCTCAATCTTCCCATCAAAAGGAGAGAAGCTTAATTTGAAATAGCAGGGGACTCATCCCCATTTATCAGGGAAATAGCTATAGTTGAAAGTTAGGGGCTCATTCAAGGGCACTCTTCAGCATTGGTAAAGCAGCAGCTCCCAGAGCCATCATCAGACCTATCACTGCCAGCTCCACAAAGCTACTGGACCTTGCTTTGTTCAGACCTTGGCCTTTTTAAGCTAAGGTCTTTCCAAGGACTCAGTTTGACTGAGGTACCATCCATTGAATGATGAAGGCTGGGAAGAGATGAGACAAATAATGGCCTCTTTTACCTAGTTAAAAGCAACAACAACGAACAGTCTAGGAGGGGAAGATGTTCAGAGTTTCTGACCCAAACAGAAACAACTGTTATTTACATTCACTATGATCCATCAGGGCCCAAACAATGACTACTAAGTGGGCTTTGGACTGGGACCTATTGTTGGCTAATCAATGAGAGCCAGGGTGAATTGGGTTTAAGACGAGGTCCTTAAGAAAGAAATCTAGTCCATAAACACCCAAATACCCTTCAAGGTTTCATTGATCAAAATTTACATTCTTTTGGGCAGAGTACCCCAAGGGTATTATATCCTTTGCGGACAGAGGGAGAGGAAGGAGGAAAGGAAAGGAAAAGGAAATGGGAAAAAGAAAAGGGAAAGGAAAGGAAATCTGGCATGATATATGCTTGATAAAGCCACGTGGGTTCGTTGTGATAGCTACTTCTTTTTCCTCAACGCTCACTAATCATCCCTTGAAATACATGTTGTACAGTTTGGCAGGCATCAAAGTCAAACTCACTGACCCTTGGTTGGAAGATTCCATTGCCTTCTATTTTTGAAAATTGGGACATTTGCCCTTCTCCAATCCTACAGCACTTCTGCCATTCTCCCAGATTTCAACACCGTGACTCCAATGTCATCTCACTCTGAAACTTCTATTAGTATCTGGAACCTCCTCATCTTGGAATATCCCTCAACACTGGCTGATGAATTCCTCCTGGGGCCAACCTTCACTTGTCTCCTGGTTCGGTT
Organism: Bettongia penicillata ogilbyi; assembly: GCA_023548195.1. Lineage (NCBI taxonomy): Eukaryota > Metazoa > Chordata > Mammalia > Diprotodontia > Potoroidae > Bettongia > Bettongia penicillata. The sequence goes on along the minus strand of JAJHZJ010000081.1, from coordinate 6,472,889 downwards.
TCTGACTAGGAAGTTCTTAGTCCCCATGCCTTCTTCTTCCCTCTAACCCTTTCCAACTCCCATTTGTGTATTTATCTTCAAATGGTCAATTACTAAACATTTACATTATTAAGTGCCTCCTATGTGCCAGGCACTGTGCTAAATGCTGGAGATACAAAAAAAAGGGGGCAAAAGACAATCCCTGTCCTCCAAGAATTTACAATCCAACCGGAGAGATAACATGCAAATAAATATACACCAAGTAAGCTATATATAGGATTAATAGGAAATAAGCAGCAGAGGATAGACACTAGAAATAAGAGGAGTTAGGGAAAGCTTTCAGCAAAGAGTGGATTTTAGTAGAAACTCAGAATGGAAGCATTTGAGGCCAGGGACTGTCTTTGCATTTCCAGTGTTTTTAGAGATCTTTTAGATATTCCATCTGCCCGTTCCTTTATTATCCCAGAGTGTAGCTCTAAGATATCAAAAGATATATTGTTTGTGAAGCACTTAACACAGACAGTGAAGAATGGATTTCAGTTGAGAAGTAGAAGGTAAGGTCCTTGATTTCAGGGATTCATCTTTCTCTTTTCTCTGTATTTGGATTCCCATCCTTCTCCAAAATCTTTTTAGATATTGTCTGCCTAGGTCACACAACTAGTAAGTGTCTGAGGTTGGACTCGGGTCTTCCTGACTCCAGGCTCAGTTTGAAAATAGAAAAAAAATTTTAAAAAAGAGAACATCATTAAGAATAGATACTGGTGAGGTAAAATATATTCCAGTCATAACCATGTATAAAGTATGAAGAAGTTCAATGTGACCATCAAAAAAAAAAAAATAGTTAACTATCTGAGACAGAGAGGCTTATGCGACCGCCGTCCTCCGAAGGTCCCGAACTTTTCATAGAGGTACCAGTGAGGTGGATCTCACAAGGTCCGGGGGTCACGTGCTGTAGGGTGTCAGCCGTTAGCCACTTAACCCTTTGGCTGCCGGAAACTGCCAACCAGAATCGATCTAGGAGAAGGGAAGGATCCCGACGTTCCGGGTGTGTCTGGTCCCCCTGGTTTGGGCGTGGGGGTGGAGGGGAGAGGAGGAAGACTGGAGCAATGGAGGACAGGAAGCAATAGCCGGGATGGGAGTGGACGGGAAAGTAGAGCAAAGGAAGGTAGAAGCAGGGGTGGGGCCAGATAAGGGGAAAGAATAGGCCTGGAGGGAGGGGCGGGGATTGGGGAGATTTGTCAAACCGCGGACTCCTAGGGTTCAGAGAACCCCTCCCCTACCTTCCTCAGGTGGCGTGGAGTAAATAAATCCTTGTCACTGACTCAGTTTCCCCAGTCGGTGAAAAGGGGGGAATTAATGACTCCATGGTGATGAAGGCTTCTTCGTTTTCGGAGACTCGCTCATTCGGGTGCCTGGAGAGGGAGAGGGCTAGGGGAAGGAGCGGGGTGTCCCTGCGCTTCCTTGGATTTCGCCCATGACTCCCTGCGTGGGGTCCCCAGCTCTGGACTCCTCACCCAGATGGTGGCCCTACTACTACTGCTGCTGCTCCTGCCACCGCCAATGCAGCCTCAGCTGGAGGATGCCTGCAAGTGGGGAGTGGTGCTCAACAAGTACAACACCTTGGGAGAGGGCAGTGAAAGGTTTTTCTTTCAAGAACCAATTTCCTATGTAGACGAATTCTTCAACCAAATGGAGGATTCACCCATCGACAAATCAGAGGTAGATGCCTGGCCCAGCTGCCCGTCTGCGCCCCTCCCTCCCAATTCTCTGTCCCTTCCACACCGTCCTCCTAGCCACCTACCCATCCCTCTCTGCCTTTACATCTTTCCAACTGTCCTCTGACCTCCCGTCTTCCTTCTATTCCACTTGGCTCCTGTCTGTCAACCCTGGTCTCTCCTTGGGCAAGCAAGTCCGTTTTACCTCTCTTGGCCTCAGTTTCTTCATTTGTAAAGTGAAAGAGTTGGACAAGATGGCCTCTAAAGTCCTTTCCAACTCTCAATCTTGGCTGTGTTCTTCCATCTTTCCTTCCATTCTGCTCTTTCATCTCTTCTCTCTCCCATCTATCCCTCTGTCTTTCCATCTGTCAAACACCGTATCCTTTAACTGGTCCCTGCCCCTTTCCTGTCTTCAGGATACCCTTCCAGAGCCTTGGATATCCCTTGCACTAGGGTTTGTGGAAGGGGTGTGTGAAGGGAAGAGGGGGATGGCAGAATAAGGTGAATGTGTGTGTATGTGTGGGGGTGGGTCAGGGAGATCACCCTGAGCTGGATGTATCCCCTATCTTCAGATGAACAGGGGCTTCCCTTACTTCATGAAGATTAACTTCACCTGCCCTGGAGAGGTGAGGGAGGGGTGGAGAAGGAGGAGAGAGGAATCGAACCACACAGGATAGGTAGAGGGGAAAACCTGACTTAGGATCAGTGAGGGTTGCTAATGGGTGAAGAATCATTTTAGGATGAATCAGGGAGGGTGGCCTCTACCTCACCCAAACCTTCCTCGGAGCCCCACCCATCACACCCTGGCTTCCTGCCCCCAGTATCCTCCCCCTTCCTACCCAATTTCCCCATCCTACCAAAGGAGCTTCTGGACGCTGCCATCCCTGCTCCCCCAATCCAAACCATTTCTATGTTTTAGTCCTCAGGGCTCTCCTACAATGGAGAGACCTTGGAAGATTCCCTGGAGGCTGAGGAAGGGGAATGTTGTCTCCCCTGGCAGATGGGGAACTCCATCCCTAGAGGCCAGTTCCTGTGTGGGCTCTCCTAGGAGGCTGGCTGTGCAGGAGGAGTCCTGTTGATAAGGAAGGCATGGGGGGCTGGGAAGGGAGGGAATCCCCAGAGGAAAGTTAGATCTTGGAGGTCTCACCTGGCCTTCAAGGATGGTGCTGGTGCCTTTACTGACCCACAGGTCTCTGCTCTTTAGTTTCTCTCCAGCTTCTAGGAATGAAGCCAGTATTTTTTTCCCTGGGTTCTTGCCTGGCAGAGCTCTGTTCTCTGCCCCAGCCCCCTATCCCCTTCATCCAGATGGGTGGGGTTAGAGGCCTTTCTCTAAGGCTGGGGCCAGGCCTAGGCACATGGTGGGTGGGACAGGGGGTTTCTGGCCATGCCCATAGACTGGTCATTGTTGCTCCCTCTTTGACCATCTCTCAGAATTCAGAAGCCTTACTCCGGGGAGGCCACCTTAAGGGCTTGGTCCCCATTGTGCTGGTCACCTTCTATGCCCCCGTGAATTTCCGGAGGTGGAAGTCCGAGAGGTTGCAAATTCGGATGGAGGGGGCACCATTCAGAAGCCATGGTGAGGGTCCTCTCCCAACAATGGTCTGGGTACCAGGAGTTAGGAAGGACAATGTCTTGGAGAAGGGGACTGCCAGAGGGATCTTGCCAAGAAGTTGGACAGGGTGATGGACAGACCTCTCCTTAGCCAGTTTAGCACATAGGCTGGGGGACATAGGTGGGGATAGAGAGAAAACATTTATACCAGGTCTTATGAGGTCTAAATCCTGGGACACTCATCTGGGGTGCCCAAAGATCCCTGCTGCCTAGTCAAGAATTCAACTGCATGTCACAAGGCCTTGGAATCCCACAGTAGCCGGTCACCTTGGGCTTTACCTTTGCCCTCAGTGACTTTTGTGTCTACTTTTTACACTTACAATCAATTGTGTTTGGATGGGGCAGAGTGGCCCAACCCTCAGAAACTTGACCTGTTAGACCAAGCTAATGATCCCTGGGCACTTCCATCCTCTATAAAAGAGGGGAAGATACAATAGGCCCCCCTGAGTTCTGGTACCCTGTCCCAAGGCCCCAGTGCTTCAGTAGGGTTCTAGTGGAGAGGGAAGGTAAGGTGGTGATGGCTGGGTGTGGGTAGCCCCCAGGCCTGTGCCCACTTTTTTTCATCCCATACTTACCAGTGTCCTGTACTGCTGAGGAGGCTTGTGTCATGGATTGGTACACTCCAATGCCCATGAAGAATGGCAGCGTGGTGATGGAAGTTGAAATCTCCAGCAACCAACTGGGGGAGCTCATTGGGAATGCCAGGTGGGTAGTGTTCTAGACATCTTTGTGGAAAGCAGAGGATGGTGGAAAATACAACTGAACTCACTGACAGCATAGCCAGGATCTGGTTTATAGACAGAGAGCTGAAACAAGTAAGCAGAATCTCTAAATGCAAAATGACCCAAGAGATCACCTGGACTGATCCCCTAGCCCATCCCCATTTTACAGATGAAGAAACTGATGCCCAGGGAGGCAAAGTAAAAGATGAGTAGAATATAGGCTCTTTGAGGCTATAATAGGACATAATAGGTGAGCAATAAATGTTTATTGAATTGAGTTAAATTAAAAGGGAAGGATCATAGATTAACAGATATTTAACCTAGGAAAGCTCAAAGGCCATGGAGTCCAACTCTCTCATTTTACAGATGAGAAGACTGAGACCCAGGGAGGGGCTTAGTACTGGGAAGGCATTTTCATAGAAATGATGATTGAACCCATGGTGGCCAATGAAGGATCACCAAGTGAGAGAGCACAGAGGGGCAGAGTTAAGGTTTAAGGCAGCAGTACTCAAAGTTACAGAGGTTCTAGGTGTCAAAGGCAACATTTGAACTCAGATCCTCTGACTTCAAACTCAGTGTTCTTGTCACTAAACCAAGTTGCTTCCTGTTCAGGATCAGGGTCCTGAGGCTTGAGAGGACCAGTATCTGGGCATCAGGTTAGGGTGTGGGGTGAGAAGTCTCCACTGAGTCTGGCAAGACCTAGGATACTAACTTGCCCTCCCTCGGCAGGTACATGATAAATATCAATGGGTTTCTGAAAAAACACAGGGACCAACTGATCTTTACTCTGGGACATGAGGTGAGAAAAAGTAGGGGAAGGGGATGGGAGAAAGGCTGAGGGGAGGGGTGGGGGGGAAGGTAATCCTCTTAACTGAGCCTCCTGGCTAGGATGGGGGAAGCCAATCTCTTCCTTTCTTCTTCCATTGGGTCCCTTGGACCTCTCCCCTTAGGTCTCCATGATCGACAGAGACTTCATCAATTCACCATCAAGGCCCGTCTGGGCTACAGTTGGCCAGGCTCCTGTGCTCATCCTTGGGGGTATTCCACATGAGAAGATGATTCTCATCTCTGACTCTAGCTTCCAAAAGGACATCTCCCTGGTGGAGGTGACAGGAACTGAGTGGTAGTTGACTGTGTGGATGGAGGGTGGGCAAGAGTGGACATTTTGTAGAGTTGGGAAGGGAGGGAGGGCAGGAAATATTGATCCCCAAGAATGGGTTGCAAGACCTCATCTAAGCCAAGGGCCACATGGCCTCATTCCTCTGGCAAAGTGGCATCATGGTATGGGGTGCAGGGTGGGGAGATGATGGCAGAGAGGTGGGGAGGGAGCTGGGTTGCACTCTCCATTCTGCCTCCTAGTTGCCAAGTCCCTTGCCCAAGTCTCTACATTCTCACTTCTTTGAGACCTCAGTGCCTTCATAAAGGAGGGGACTGTGGTGGCCTCCATGGCCTCTAAATCTCCTTCTTTTTCTCAATCCTGTGAATTTACATTCCTGCACTGGTTGGCTCAGCTGGACATTGATAGCTGCTGGCTGGGTTCTCTTCACTGCCCTCAGGAGGAGTTCACAGCCTCCATCTTTGACGCCATCTCCACTGAAAGCATCCTCTTCATCCGACAGAACCAACTCGTCTACTATTTCGCTGGCAACTATTTTCTTGGGACTGGAAAAGAGCCTAGTACCAGTGAGAAAGCTGGGAATGGGAAGATCTGTGAGAATAGGGATTGGGCCCTCCATCCAAATTCTAGCCTTTCCCTTCTCCTCACCTTGGTCAGACTGACTGAATCTGGAGTCTGATACCAGTCCAAAGGAGAATAATCTTCCAAGAGACCATGGAATGCAGAGCCCTGAATGAGATGCTGAGGATGAGCTAGCTGGAGTGATGGAGGGAAGAATGATTCAGGGAATTTTAGGATCAGTTGGATGAATTTACAGCAGTGAACCCTCAGAAAGTCTGATGGATGGGCTTCCATGGGGAGAGTGAGCACAGGGCACCTGTGGGCACCTTATATTCTCTATCCATGAGGAAGAACCCCAAAGGTTTGCTTCTGTCCATGTAAGCTCTTCCAGTTATTAGGGAGTTCATCAGACTACCCAGAGTTTACAAAAGACCAAGTTCCTTCCTTTGTCTTTGAGCCCATAGCAGGACCCTGACCCAAGCACAGAAAATTATAATATCCAAGAGTGTGAGAGAGGGACAGAACTAGGGATGTGTGTGGGGGAAGGGGGCAGGTTTCTTTTTCAATAAGAGTCTTGGGGAGGTGATGGAGGCATCTTGAAGGAAGCTAAGCCATTCTCAGATGATCCTGAGAAATTTCTGGGACTCAGTTTCCCACTGGAAGAATGAGGGGGGTGGTAGTCTTGGAGGAGAAAGGGAGGAGACTCCCAGCCCTGAGAATGGCCTTCCCTCTACCCAGGTAATTGGGTCCGAGTCTTGCATAGTCGGTGTATCAAGAAACTTTGTCCTGTGGAACTCCACAGCAATGGCTCAGAGTACATCTTGGCCTTGGCTGGGGGCAGTGAGGAGGGCTTCTTTCACTTTGGGACCATCACAGGTAGCCTCCTTCAGCTCCCTTTCTCTGAAAAAAATAGCCCCTGAAATTGTGGGGTGGCGTTGTATGATGTTGTATGATTCCAGATTCTGTCAGGGCCTCCTTTTCTTGGAACTTGTACTTTTTTTACCTTTTTCACCTCTGTTCAAACAAGTATTTATTAAGAAGAATGAATTTTAGAGACCTCCAAGGACCAAGCTGCTTCAACAGATGCAGTGCATTTTTTTTTATCCATAAGGAAAACCAAATCAAGAGAGTAGGATGAAAAATTTAGTTCAAAGTAAAATTATAGTAGTTGCTTATAATTGTTTGAATTTAAAATGCATTTGCACAGACAGGAGGAATGATAGCAAAATATAAAACATAATTTTTGCATCAGTTGAGGTATCTGATCCTTCTAATGTGTAACCTGCTTAGAATGTACAAGTATCACTTCTGTCATTTATAACTTGTGTGACCTTGAACAAGTCTCTCTCCCTGGATCTCAGTTTCCTCATCCATAAATAAAAAGGTTGCACTAGATCACCTATGAGGTTCATTCTGACTGAGATCTGTCATAAGTTTCATTTTAAGTTTGAAATGCCCATGAGAAAATGAAAATTGATTCCTACACTCAACTAGGGTATACATTACATACATAACTATGTAAATATAAGATAAATTGAGGGGAAAGAGCCTTAATGAGGGCGTACAGGAGGTACACTGATTGGGAAAAGCTTCCCCTAAGGGGTGGTACCTCAGTGAAGACATCTTTTGGAAGACACAGAGTTAGCAGATGAAATATTAGTACTTTATTCTAATCCGGACTAGAATGGTGATTGATTGATGGGGAGTAATTAGAAAAAAGCCTGGAGAGTTAGGTTGAAGAGAACCTTAAAAGGCATTAAGTGCTAGGCTGATGAGTATGTATATTATTCTGGAGGCAATGGGGATGAAAATTCTGTGATTTTTGATTAGGATTGTGACCTGGTGGGACCTGTGCTTTAAGAATATTAATATGGCATCCGTGTGGAGAATGGAGAGGTGAAATCCTGAAAGCAGAGAGACCAATGAAGAGCCTAATACAATAGCACAGGCAAAGGTGGTGAGAACCTGAATACCATGATAAATGGAACAAGGAGGTAAAGAGAAAGGAATGAAGTTGAGAGACATAAAGATAAAACTTGGTGACTGCTTGGATATAAGAGAGAAGGAATAGAGAAGAACCAAGGATAATTTTAGATTGTAAGTCAAGGTGACATAAGAAAAACAAAGAAATTCAGAGGAGAAGTTTGTTTCTGGGGAAGGAGAACATGTTTCATTTTGAATTTGAAGTGCATTGAGATATGTATTAGGAACTGAGATGGAGATGTCTACAAAGTAGTTGGTGATGTGGGTCTGGGGTTTTGGAGAACAGCTAGGGCTGGACATAGTACAAAAATCTAGGAGTCATTTTCAGAAAAATGATGATTGTACCTGTCACAACTAATAAGGGATCACCAAGTAAGATAGTATAGAGGGTCAGAGCAGAGATGAATGAGGAAAGTGAAGTTTTTTGCTGAACTCTCCCAATATTCCCCACTAAACAGTTTTCAAAAGTGCATCAAATGAAATTATAATAACCAACAAAAAGTCACAGTGAGTTATTTTTTCCAGCCCCAGGTGGCTTAGGAACCAGAGAGAGGTCCACAGACTGCTGGGATGGGGGCTGGCTGGAAGTGCATCATTGTAGAAGTAGCACCAGCTGTGAGCCCTAAAAACATCTCATCTGAACTGGTTCAAAGAGGGAAGAATATAGAAATTCATCTTACTCAACAGGGGTGTAGGAAGGGAAGGGACTACAAAAAAGAGGTAGTTATGATAGTGAGGAAAATAGTTTAAGGAAGGCAATGGTCAGAAGGAAAACAGATTTTTAAAAAGTGGATAGAGTAAAAAAAAATAGAAGAATTAGTAGAAAAGAATAGAAGAGGGAAATACATATTTAGCAATCATAACTATGAATATGGATGGTATGGACTCACCTATAAAATGAAAGAGGGTATCAGAATGCCTTAAAAACAAGAACCTAAGAATATGTTGTTTACAAGAGATACACTTGAAACAAAAAGACAAAGCTAAAATAAGGGGCTCAAGCAGAATCTATTATGCTTAAGCTGAAGTTAAAAAAAGGCAGGAGTAGTAATCATGAACTCAGATAAACAGATCTAAAAACATAATCAGAAAAGCTACATTTTACTAAAAAGTACCATTCTAAAAGGTAGCATTGCTGAAAGGTAACAATTAATTAATATTAATGCATGGCATGTATGGTATAGCATCCAAGTTATTTTTTTAATCTAAATTCTTAAAAGTTAAATTAATTATAAGAGGAAATTGACAGTAAAGCTAGTGGGGGACTTCAATTTACTTCTCACAGACCTAGATAAATCTAACCACATGATAAAAAGAGGCTAAGATGAATAACACTTTAGAAAAGATATGGTAGACATTTGGAGAATATTGGAAAGGTATAGAAAAGAGTATACCTTTTTTTTAGGTGTACATGACACACAAAAATGGACCATTTGGGGGTCATAAAAACCCAAAAAACAAATTCAGAAAGGCATAAATATTAAATTCACTCTTTTGGGGCCATAATACAAGTAAGGACGCAAGATTTGTAGAACAGGGTAGGGCAGACTATCCTACTGATTATGTCAATTGTCAGGACACAAAATGTATTCAAAAGAACTGTTGCTCTGATTATGTAAAATGCAAGAATGGAGACCCTTTGAAAGAATATTGAGATACCAGAGAAAGGTCAGCCTATGCCAGAAGAGGTGTATATTTGATAGGGTTAATTGGATTAATTGGTGGAGTTTATTCACAGAACTAGTCTTTGACAACATGAAGACTGAGAAGTGGATCTCTGCACCACCCTTAGGCTAGGTCAGGTATATAAAAACAGAACAAAGAAGGCATACGGCAAGGGATGGCCCAGCATCATGTACAAGTGTTTATTCCCATGAGTTAGAGCTTGTTTTGCTTTTTACATTTGCTCAAAGTAGGTTTAGTTCACTGTGAGATTCAAGGTCTTGTTTGCAGGCTCTGGTTTCCACTGTACAATGCAATAAAAACTACATCCCATAAAGGACCTTGGAGGCATAGATTAAAAATAAATTAAAAATTAAGTAATCTAATTTGAAAGAATGAGTGAATCAAAGAAGAAAATAGAAACAATTATTTCATTAAAGATGCTGACAATGAGATCACATATCAAAATTTGTAGAATGTAGCCAAAGTAGTATTTAGGGGAAATTTTATATCTTTGAATGCTTACATTAATCAAACAGAAAGAGTAGATCAATGGATTTGGCATGTAACAACAAGAGCAAAATAAACTCAGAAAAAGAACAAATTAAAAATCCAAAAGTAAACACCATGAAAATCATGAAAATCAAAGTAGAGGTTAATAAAATTAAAGAAACCCCCCCAACATTGAACTGATTAAGCTAGGAGCTAGTTTTATGAAAAAAAAAGATGGACCATTTTTTAATTTAATTTTTTAAAAAATACTAAATTTCCAGTGTGAATGATAAAAAGTATGGCAAATGCACGACCGATGAAAATGAAATTAAAATTAGGTGCTATTTTGCTCAATATATGCCAATAAAACTGATTAAATGAAATGGACAAATATTTATGAAAACATAAATTGCCCATATTAATGCAAAAGGACCTAGAATGCTTAAATAAGCTTATTAGAAAAAGAAAATGAACTAACCATGAATTAACTCGCTAAGAAAAAAAAAAAGACCAAGTGGAAATACAAGTGAATTCTACCAAACATTTAAAGAATGACTAATTCTAATATCATACGTAACCTGTTTGAACAAATAGCAAAAAGAGTCCTACCAAGTTCCCTCTGTGGCACAAATATGGTTCTGATCTCTAAACCAGGGAGAGCAAAATCAGAAAACTATAGAGCAATTTCCCTAATGAATATAGATGCAGAAATAGTAAATAAAAGACCAGTAAGGAAATTACAGCAATATATCACAAAGATCATACACTAAAACAAAGGATTTATACCAGAAATGCAAGGCTGGTTTAATTTTAGGACAACTATAAATATAATTTGATGAAATAAGTAACAGAAGCAATAAAAAGCATATGATTTCTCAGTAAATGCAGAAAATATGTTTGAGATAGTATAGAAGAAAAAAAGGAGAGGACCCTGGACAGATCTGCTGAGTACACCCACACTTAGTGGGTGTGATGTGGATGGAAGATACATCAAAAGAAAGAGAAGGATTGCTCTAACTGAAAGAGAACCAATAACTTGAAGTAAGAGTATTTGGGAAGAGAGGGTGGCTAACTATGTCAAAAGCTTCCAAGAGGTCAAGAATCTAGGACTGAGGAAAGATGTTTGGATTTAACATTTCAGCGACTGTGGTAACCTTGAAGAAAGCAGCTTCAACCAAGCTGTAAGGTAGGAAACCAGGCGGCTGAGAATGAAACATCAGTGGCAAGTGAAGAGATGAAGGCAATGCGTATAGATGGCTTTCTCTAAGAGATTGTTATGAAAAGGAAGAGAAATGAAGGATGTTGATTTCAGGTGATAGGTGATTTCAGTGCAGGTTGTTTAAAGGATGAAATGGGCTTTGGCATGCTTGAGGCAATATGAAAGGAATTAATAGGCAGAGGGAGATTGAATATAAGAAGGGTAATATTCAGTGGCACAAGCCACTGAAGGAAACAGGATAAACAGCACAAGTAGAGGAGATGCAGTGGGCAAAGAGGTTATGTCTTCCTCTAAGACAAGAGTAAAGGAAGAGGTAGGGGAATTGTATGGAGAAGGGCAAGGAAGGGTACTCACAGTGGGATGGCCTGTATTTCTCATGAAAGAAGAAAGAATGTTCTCTGCTTAGACCAAGGGTTCTTAACCTTTTTGTGTGTCAGGTTTCCTCTTTTGGCAGCCTGCTAAAGCTCATGGACCCCTTTGAGAAGGGAGAATCATGTTTTTAAATGCATGAAATAAAATACATAGAATGACAAAAGAAACCAATTATGTTGAAATGCAGTTAACTGAATATTTTTTTAAAAACAAGTTCACAGGTCTGAGGTTCTCAAGGTTGTATGGTTCTCCATGCAAAGACCAAAATTACTATTGCCTTGAATTCCTACTCTATCATTTCTACAGTGTAATTGATTTTATGCTGCATTTTATAATTGAGTCTGCATCTGCCTAAAGCTATCTTGTTATACCCTTGAGTTGAGCTCAGAAATTTTGCTTTCCCTCTGAGTTAGTTTAAAGATAAAATTAAGAAAAAAGCTGGTATCTCTGATACAGGGATACTTCCAAGGTTACTTCCTAGATGTTTGTCATTTGTCCTTACCTGTCCTTGTGAAATTAAGGGATATTTTATCTCTTCCAGCAGGTCTGATAGTTCTGATCACCTCACAGAGATTATATGATTATATACATATAATACATATATAATATATGTAATACACAAAATTACATATATATATTAAATTATAAAATTTTAATGTTCCTGAATTGTCAGAGAGGGGCAGAATGCCAGCCCATTTATCTTGGTATAGCCAATTGTAATGTTCCATGACTACCAAGATCCCCTCTTTCTTATATGTCAGTAAAGAGCTGGTCCTTTCTCACTGTCTTTACTGAGGTGGCCAGTCTGACCCACTTAGTTAACAGTTCTATGCATCACTTTTAATAAAGTGATTTTTCTCAGAGTCGTGTCCCTCAGTCTACCTTTATTAAATTTACTGAAGACAACCCCTGACTTAAGAAGAAATTCTGGAGGGGACTTTTGGAGAGAAGTGAGGCTTTGAAATAGCTGCTGTAAGAAATTGAGCAGAGAACCAGTCAAGGGAGAATAAAAGTATTTCCATGCAGCATTGAAGATCCATTTGAGATTAAGAGACAGAAGTAGGTAGAGGACCCAGAGTGTACAGCAGTGAGACATGTCCTAGTGTTCAGTGGTGTTTATACAGGGTTGAGGTGGATGGGGAATGATAGGGACTGTTGTTAAGTCATTTCAGTGTTGTCAGACTCTTGGTGATCCCATTTGGGGTTTTCTTGGCAGAGATACTGGAGAAGTTTGCCACTTCCTTCTCCAATTCATTTTACCCATAAGGAAACTGAGGCAAAGAAGGTGAAGTAATTTACCCAGGGACTCATAATTTGTGACTGAGATCAGATTTGAATTCAGAAAGATAACTGGAGAAAGGAGTTAATTGCCCTGCCCAAAAAACTGAACAAAGTGTGAAGGGAGATTCTGGACCCCAAGGCTGAGAGAGTAGGTGGGAGTAGCTTGCCATAGGATGGAGAAGAGAGCCTTTAACTGAGGCTTCCTTCTTCCTCCCAGGGCCCTGCAACAAGGGGCAGTTTGTTCAGGGATGGAGTTGAGCCAGCAGGGAAAAGACTTTGGTTATAGCAGTCCATGGCTCAAGCAAGGCCTTGACAGTCTTGTCTGGTTTCTGTGAGCTGAGTAATTCTGGAGAGTGGGTCAGTGTTGCAGTTGTTTGCAATTTATACTCCATAATTATTCTGAGTTACCTCCATATTATAAGGGGGCATCGAGGTGGTGCAGTAGATAGAGATGGGCCTGGAGTCAGGAAGACCTGAGTTTGAATCTTACTTCTGAAACTTGCTAGCTGTGTGACTCTGAGCAAGGCACTTAACCCTGTCTGCCTCAGTTTCTTCATCTGTAAAATTATCTGGAGAAGGAAATATCAAACTACTCTGGTGTCTTTGCCAAGAAAACCCCAAGTGGGGACATGAAGAGTCAGACACCAGTGAAAGGACTGAACAACCTACAAATATGTAATCTCCTTGAGGGTAGGGATTGTTCCAGACTTTGTCTTTATATCCCCAGCACCCAGCATAGAGCCTCAGAGATAGTCAGTGCTTAATAAATGCTTGTAGATTGACTGACTGGTTGCTCTTTTCCTCCCAGGACAGGATAATGTAGGTGATGGCTCTCTCAGTCAATCCACAAGCGCCTATTAAGTGCCTGCTGTGGACCAGCCACTGCTCTAGGTGCATAAGTGCTGGAGATGCAAAGAAACAAAGCAAAACAAGCCTGCCCTTGAGGATCTTACCTCCTATCAGTGGACTCTAGAACAAGGAGGCTCCTTCATTCAATCCCCAAGTTTGTTATTGTATACTCAAGTAGTAATGATGCACAGAGCTTTAACAAAGACAAGGCATGTCCAGGGCACACAAAGCAGAGAGGCACCTTTATTTTTTTACTTTTATCCCAAGAATTCTAGGCCATTTTATAATTGCATATATAATTATGTATTGTAATTACAATAATAGGAGCTTGATTGAGGTGTGGATGGCTGACACAGGGTATGAGCTTTCTTCTTCCCCTACCTCCCATGTACCAGGATGCTTGACAGTAAAGTCTGGGGGCAGTGCCATGCTGGCCACACCTGGCATCTAAGTCCATTCCTTGAAAAGGACTGGGGTTAGATCTCAATGCATGGGGGCAGTAATGGAGTAGGAGGTGTGTGCAAGGCTGGGGGCCTGGGGTTCAGCAGTGACACTCAAAGAGGAAATGGAAAGCAATAGTGTGACATCGGGGACCAGGGTTGGCATATGCTTGTGAGAGTCCCCTTGACCCTCTGTGCCCAACCTCATTTTGGGTATAGTGTCCTTGTGGATTCCCTCTCTCAGGGATTAGAGGCTGCTCATCCTGGACCACTTTTAAGGCCAGGGAATGAGAGAAAGGTTGCTCTTCCTTAGTCCTGGGGCTGACCCCTCTCCTTATGCACTACTCCTCCCTCCTTTCCCAGATGGCAAAGTGAGCTTTACAAGAATGCCTAACATGAGATCTATGTGTGACATCCAAGAAGGTATGGATATATGGTGGTGCTGGGCTCCCCCAGGTTTGGGTTGGGTCTAGGACTAAGGAGGCAGGGTGGAACAGTAGAGAGTGCTGTCTTTGCCCCTGACTAGCATTGTGACCATGAGAAAGGCACTTACTTCCTTCTTGGACTTCAGTTCCTTCATCTGTAAAAGGAGGGTGTTGGACTATATGACTTCTAAGGTCCTTTCCAGTTTCTGAACCTCAGGGTGTCTAGGGAAGGCCATTACTCCTGGGAAGGTCCTGAGCTCTCTAGAGTGCTTCCAAACTAAGGGAGAGGCAGTCAGCAGAGGCTACTTGGGTCCACAGGACAGGCCCTAAATAAAGTTCTGGGAAAGCTGTAAGTGCACAAAGGGGTTCTGGGTCGTTCCTGGGAGGTGTCAATGGCCTGCATGGACAGCATCAGGCCAACAGCCCTGGCCACCTCCCTGCAGTCCTACTCTGTTGGCTCCACTGGGTGGTGTACAAAGCGGAGGATCACACTTTCTTGCTTCTCATGGAGTTTATTCAACACAATGGGACGGCTTTCCAGATTTTACAGTACTCACCAGTTCGTAAAGGCTCCTATCTGGATTCAGTCAACTTGCTCTTTCAAATTCCCCGTTTTGTTCCCCTGGGTAGGTGGAGTTACCTCAGAGCTAGATACTTGGGGAAATCTGGGCAGGGAGAGGGTTGTGTTGGGCTGCAAAGTCAAGAGGCTGGAGGGCTGGGACTAGGGAGTGAGTGGGGTTCAGGTGTTGGGTGAAGGGTGAGTGATGCTAGCTAAGAGAATTCACTACAGCAGTATGGATCCCTGGGCAGGTGACGAGAAGGACTTTGTGATGGTGCTGGGCGTGGAGCAGTATACTGACTACCCCCTCGTGCCCAGGGGTCTCTTCTATAACCCTTTTTCCCACCTGCTATTCATTTGGGGCAATGCTATTCTGCAGAGGTGAGGGCAAAGGGGAAACTGTGGGGGAGGGCATCCAGGCCAGTAGCCATGTGAACAAGTGGGATTCCCTGAGTTTTGGGGGTCCAGAAGCCTCTCCCTTTACCCTCATGCTCCTTTTGGGAATTGGCTATGGCCTTCCTCTCACCCACAATGTCCTAAGTCACCTAAGTGACTAGAAGTGGATGGAGTGGTGGGCCTGCAGTAAGGAAGACCTGAGTTCTAATCCAGCCTTAATAATCACTTAATAGCTGTGTGACCCTCAGCAAGTCCTTCAGCCTCAGTTCCCTCACTTGTAAGACTGGAACCATAATAGCACCTGCCTCCTGGGATGGTGGTGAAGATGTAAAATGAAGTGATATTTGTGAACTTGTAAACCTAATACTAAGTCTAGATGCTGGTCCCAAGTGCTCTGGGACTGTGTACTAGGGTAAAAGGAGTCCTGAATTCAAGTTCTGGTCTCTGACTCATTATGTGATTCCAGCCCTCTATTTCCTTATCTGTCCAGCTGTGACATTGGATTCCTTGAATCTTTAGGCTGGGAAACTGGGGGTGTAATGGGCAGGGAGGGGGTTGCATGGGGGCAAGCAGAGAGAGAATGAGCTTTTTGGGCTTCTCTCCTTGGATGTACTTGACCAAGCCTGAGTTCCACTCTCCTCCCCCCACAGCTTTGACAATAAGAATTACATTTACTTGTCTGGATTCCCCAAGGAGTCCTCAATAAAGTACATGGCCAGCTCCTACAAAGGCCAAGTGGTCTGTGTCACTGAGAACGAGGAGGTGGGGAACAGGAGGTTGACCTGACCACCCCAGGCTTCTGCCTCCCTATTCTCTGCCCCTTCCTGAACTCCAGGCCCCTCCCTGGGGGCTCCACATCCCTTGCATGGCCCTGAATACTCCTCCCCTCACCCTGGGTACCCTCCTTCCCAGCCCCCCAGTGGATCTAGACTGAACCCTCAAGATCCTGTCCTTTCTCACTTTCTCCCTCCTTATCCCTACTGGGCTCTTGTCCCCCAGATCTGGATCATTTTTGAAGGCAGCTTCAACGTGTATCGTCTGTACCCATCAGATGGCTGGGACATCCTTTTCACTCTTTCCCAGATGCAGTCCTCAAGCTTATATTCAATCAATGAGACCTCAGTCAGCATCTTCTATGACAGTATGGGACTGCAGCAGGTGAGCTTAAAAGAATGTTCAGACTTTCCAAGCTGGCCCCCAGGAAGGAATCCATCTGAGATGACTGAAATGACCTTTCCTCTCTCTTTTTTAAACCCCTTCCCCCACAGCTAGTTTACGTGATTAATAGTGAAGGGGAAGGAAAGCTGGTGAAAAGGCTTGTACCAGTGAACCAAATCCTGGTGTATCAGTTGCTGAGTCTGACTACCTATGAAATCATAATTAACTCGTGAGTGAGCCTGAACCCAACTGCACATCAGAAGTGACAGTGTTTGGGGTGGGGGTGATAAAGGAAAAACTGCAAGAGCCCAGGATCCCTGAGGACCCCTCCCCTGCAAAGGCTCCTAGAGGAACCCTTGAATATCTAGTTCGGATGCCATCTTCTCCATAAGGGCTTCTGGGACTCCCCTAGGTGAAAATGGTGCTTCTCATCACCATTTCTTCTCATATTTTGCCTAGAACTGCCTTCACAATGATCTCATTATTTTGTTTCATAGTTATTTTTTCACATGACTTTTCATCTTCCTTTTTCTCATGGTCTTTGGGAATACATTCTATGTTATGTCACCATTTTCATTTTACCAATTATTTTTTGAATAAATAAATATGGTCTAATGGATGGATAAATAGATGGATGGAAAGATAAATAGATAGATGAATAAATTTGTGAATGAATCAATAGATGGGTAGTTGATACATGTACAGATTGATGAATAAATGGACAGAAAGATAAATGGATTGGTAAATCAATGAAAAGATGATTAACATTTATTGACAGAATGATTAGGTAAATGGATGAACAGTGAGATGGATAGATGACAAATGACATGTGGATGGAAGGAGCTGGGCAGGGAGGCCTTGCTCGGGTTGGTGTGTGAGGGGCCATCCAGTCTCTTTCCCTCCCTATCCTTCCTAGGCATCCAGCAATCGTCTCCTACAATAATCCCTGTCCTTTCAAGTTGATGCAGCTGAAGTACCTGCCGAACCCACAACGATTCACACGACTGGAGCGCTATAGTGCACAGGCACCATTTGTGAACTCTGTATCTGGCTTCCACACCAAAATCTCTTTGGCCATCTACCAGGGCCTTGTCTACCACTTGCTCTGGCTGCATGCCAAGTATAATAAGGTACATGCTAGTGAATCCAGGAGGGGAAGTCCAAAGTAGTGGGGAGGGTACTTGGAAAACTCAAGGAGCTTCTTTCCCCAGCACCAGCCTGTACCTTCTTTGTTGCCTTTCTAGCCCTATGCTGATCCTGTCCATGACCCCACTTGGCGTTGGTGGAAGGATAAGCAACAAGATAAGGTAAAAAGGATGGCAAGAGAAGTCCCCCAGACTCATTTTTCCTACTTTGTCCATTCCTCTGTTAGAGGGTGGGAGAAAAGTTATGGGAGTGTATAGGCAGGGGTTATGATATTGGGTCAGAGGGTTCTCAGTAGTGTGCTGTGGGAGAACTAGTTGTTGAATTTTCAGAGTGAGCACTTATACCTTGGAAATCAGCAAACACTACAACTAGAGATCCAGTTGTTAAACCATCTACCCGCATGTCATTGCTGCTCTGGGATTTGGGACTGGTGACACCATAGCCCAGAGGGACAGCTAACCCACTGGATGACAAAATCTAAAAAAGTATAGTCATTAATGGTGTGATGCTGGTGTGGCATCAGAAGGTCTTTAGGGGAGTACCCAAGGATCTATGCTAGTTAGTATTTATATCAATCATTTGGATCATGGCATAATATTCTGATTAAATCTGAAGGTGACAGAAAGGAGAGATAGTTTACACAATGGATGACAGAGTCAGAGGTTCCCAAACTTATTTGACCTACCACCCCCTTTAAAAAAATTACTCACCACCTCCCTGAAAATCTTCTTTCTTCAACTCTTCAATGTCTTTTTGAATGTTGTGAACTTCCAAAAAAAGTGAAAAATTTTCTAAAAATTCTAAAATACATTAAATAATTTATTGTAAAATTGTGGGGGTTTTTCCTGTACTGAAATTTTCATGATGCTATCATATGTCAATATTGCATCATGTATCATATTGTTAAAAAAATCATTACACACAAATATTCCTGCTGATTCATGTTGGACTTCCCAACGATGCATGACATGCTTGTCTGCCGACACTTGCTTGTTAAGACCTGTTAGCAGATTTGACAACATTGATGGCTTATAACTTGCATTTTGTGTGTTTATTTGAAAAATATTGTAATCACTATGACTTTTACTCTGTTATACAACAGATGAAACCTGTATGAATAGTTTTTCAAAAAGTTTCTTTTTTCCTTATGCTTCCACCACCTCCTTATTTTTATTTCACACCCCCAATTGCACTTAAAGCTACTACTGCCTTCTGGCACCATTCCAGCAGCTCCTGAGGCTGGATCGCCCACTTTGGGAACCTCTGGAACTAAAAATATCTGGGACAGTGAGAGCACAGGGTTTGGAACTAATATGATCAAATTCAGGAGAGAATAAATGTGAAGTCTGAACATTTGGGTTCAAAAAGTGCCCCAAAGACAAGCTGGGGAAAGTGTAGCTATGCATAGGACAAACGATCTTAGGGTCCTTGTGGATTGCTAGCTAGCTAGCTCCATATGAATTCACCTTTTGATGTCACAGCCAAGAATGCCAAAGCTACCTTTGCTCCATTAAGAGAGAAGAAGGGAGGTGATAGGGAGTTCACTTGTACTCTGCCCCAGTCAGACTGCACTGGACAGTTGCATTTGGTTCTGGATACCACATTTTCATGAGGTCATTGACAAACTAAGGGGAGGGCATGAAGGTTGATGAGAGCACTGGAGGTCATGCTGTGAGAGAATGTGTTGAAGGAACTGTCCTAACTTAGCCTAGACAGGAGAAAACTTAGATGGAGATGGAACAGCAAGATTTCATGTTGAGACAGTTGCTGTGTGAAAGAGGAATTCAACTTATTCTTCTTCTCCCCAGAGAACCAACTGGGGATAGTTGGGAGGAAAAGGGAGGAGAGATAAGGAAGATGAAGGGAGGCAGATTTTGGAGAAAATAACAATCAGGGTTTTCCAGTAAAAGATCTGAGAAAAGCTGGAAGAAGCGGGGGTGGGGCAGTAGAGAGAGACAGGGTATCCTGCAGAGGGATTCCTCTTTGGGTCTATGAGTTCCCTCCAGCTCTTGAGATTCTGGGATGCTTAGAGCTATGGGGGCTGATGGGATCTTCAGGAGGTGCCCAGAGCCTGACCAATCCCCCCTGGTCTTGGCAGGCTTTCTATTTTTATAAAGCCAGTAACTTTCAGACCAAGTTTGGTGTGTACATTAACATGGACAGCTATGGCAAGCTTTATAATCAGAAGGTCATGAATTTCCTGCCAGAATACATCTACCTGGACAAGGGGACCATCTACAGCTTCTCCATTTACCTTGTCTTTACGAAAACCTCCTGGGAAAGTGGGCAGGCCTCCGGGGACCCCAAGGGCTGGTGGAATGGAATTGGGTTGGGGGAAAGATGGTGGGGCAGCCAAGCAAGTGGGTGGGAGGTGGTTCTCTGAGCTGCTGGCCCACCCTTGCCTCTCTTTTTCCCTCTTGCAGGTAGCTTCCTGGTCAGCAAGAAGCATTTGCGTCTGGCTGTGATACTGTCCCATCCGTGGTGTGTGTCAGCAACAGTGAATGAGAATTATCTTATTAACCGAAATGCCATGCTCTTCGAGGTGAGAAGGCCAGGCCATGTGAACATACATGTGCATGTATACCTGTGTGTATGTGTGTGTGTCTTCTAGTTGCAGTCTAATTTACCTGGATTCTTGGCCAAGGAAGAATTTACATCCTAGGTACCAGATGAGGAAACTATGACTGAGAAAGACCAAAGAAATGGTCTAGGTTCCACACCAAGGGAGGTCTCAATTTCAAACTCCAAGGCTCTTTGACCAGCAGAGTGCCTCCATTAACCATTCAACACCATAAGCATTGATTAGGCATCTTTACATACCAGACACTTGTACTAGACCAGGGATAAAGTCCAACAACATATTTGTTTTTCTTCTCTCATGGAGTTTGCAATCTATGAAGGATAGGCACACAAGATATATATACAGGCACACAATCACACTCACAGAATGATTGTGATTGAGTACTACAGTCAGGATGGGCCTTAGACTCATGGAAAGACTCAGATCTCTCTTTCCCTCTTCTGGGAGAAGATTAAGGGGATAATAGGGAGGAGTTCTTCAGAACCCTAAGCCCTTAATAGCTTCCTCTCAACCTGACCAGGTGTCTGTCAAGGACAAACTCAGATGTTTTGATCAAAGCATCAGTGGACACAACCTGAAGAAAACAGCATTATTCATCAAGGTGGGAGACAGGGAGTGACAAAGGGAAGGGATTGGCCCCTGTCTACTGGGTTAGCAGAGGGAATCCCTACTTGACAATAAGGAGCAAAAGACCCTGCAGGCCTGGGATGGCAGTAAAAGAAATGGGGGTGGGGTAGGTGGCTGCCCAACACTGAGCAGTCCTCTCTACAGGTGGTTGGCTCAGCTGGAAAGTGCTTTCTTAGAACCCGATATGGATATCGGATGCAGGTAACCAAGGAGAGACTATGAGGGCCTGACAGACACTTAAGAGAGGGGGACAATCTCCAGGCTGGGATCTGGTCTTCCCAAAGCTGAGGAGAGTGAAGAATTCATTGTCCTGCTCACTCAAAACTAACCCCGTCTCATCTTTCTCTCCCCTCCTCTGTCCATGGGAACAGCAAAATGGATGCAGTGGTTCTTGTCCTTGGGCGGTTTCAAGGCTTTTTTCATCCCACAGAGAAAATGTTTTCTAAATTTTGTACCCTAGAGAATGAGGAGAAAGGGATCTTAGAGGTCCTGGCACATGTCCATTTTCCTCTTTCCCCTTCACTCTGTATAGTAGGGGTCAGGGCCCAGCTAGAGTCTGCTCAAACCAGGAGGGTTTGCTCCCAGACAAGAGGGTAATCTGTGGGTCCCCTGGGAGAAAGAGCAGGACATGTTCCTACTTCCTAATGGCTTGGCTTAGAAAGGACAACAAGGGATTAGGAGTAATGGATGAATTTGATGTTTCTCTCTCCCCTCCCCCCACTTCCTTGGGCAGGGCAATGACATGATTCCCATGTTCATCGGCTGTCCCCCAGGCAAGCGGTTGGCCTTTGACATCACCTTGACCCTTCAGCACAACAAGGAGATCAATAAAAGATACTTTGACTGCGTGTATCCAGACCCTGAAATGCCTTGCTTCTTATTCAGTGATCGTGAGAGAGGGTCCCCTGCCCAGCCACCTAGCAAATGACCTTCCCACAGCCCAGTACCACCCTCTGCCCTACCAAGGCCCCACACCCTTTCCCAGTTCAGCCTTGTCCCTTCCTCCCACAGCTTTCTCCCCTTTCTTCCTGATTCAAGACATGGTGACTGGTGAGTCAGGAAGCTTCAATGGCAGGTGAGCCCCCTGCCTTCCCTGTTCTGGCTGCCTTTTGGGGAGGCCTGGGGAAAATAAATATAGGGATTTCCTGGGGACTTCAGAACTATTGGAGAGATGCCAATGGTGAGATACAAGCTCTGATCTAAGAAGTGCTGCCCCACTAAGCCTTTCCTTAAAATCCCCAAGGATATTTTCTTTCCCTTAGACTTTCCTTCTTGGGATCTACCTCATGTGTGGGGTGTGTGTGTGTGTGTGTGTGTATGTGTGTTGTGGGGGTAGGATGAGAACAACAGTGCCCCTCCCTTTCTCAGGGTGGGGAAGAGTTGGGGGTTTGAGGTGGGGAACTGGTTACCTGGTTGGACCCTTGTTGTCCAAGACCCTGTGTCTCTGGTGCAGCTATGTCCTGAAGGTGATTGGAGGAGGAACTTCCCTGGAAAACATTGTGGACTACTCAGAGGCTGACATCTTCCGCTACAACAGTCCTAAAGACAAGTGACTACTGACCCCAAGCCCATAGGGCTCCATGAGTCCCATATCCACCTTCCCCAGACATTCTCTCCCTAAACTCCTTTTACTTGTAACACTTGTGGGTCCAGACAGGGACACGCATGCATAGATGGACCAACTTTTCTTGTTCAGTCATTTCAGTGGTGTCTGACCCTTCTTGACCCAATTTGGGGCTTTCTTAGCAAACATACTCTTTGCCATTTCCTTCTCTAGCTCATTTTATGGATGAGGAAAGTGGAGCAAACAGGATTAAGTAGCTTGCCATGGGTCACACAACTAGTGAGTATCTAGGGCTTCCTGATTCCAGGTCTGGCACTCTAGGCACTGTGCCTCCCAGCTGCCCTAAAATAAACTTACACTCTTACATATACTGACATGGTTGCCTCCAGATACTCATTACAGGATCTCTGAGTTGGAAGGGACCAGATTAGCCATCTAGTCTGACTCACAGACCTGACCAACAAGGCCCCCATGACCAACAAGAAATGGTCCTCCAGACTTGGCTTGAAGACCAAAAGAGGGTGCTCACCATCTCCAGAAGCAGTCTGCTTCCATCTGGAACCCCTTTCCTCATTAAGAGGGTTTTTTTTGCCTTTGGGCTAAAATCCAATGCCACTTCTCTCCACCTCTCCTCATGTACAAGATCACAGAAGAACAGATTCTGAGCTGAAAGGACCCTGAAAGCTCCAACCCCCTCATTTTATAGATGAGGACTCTGAGGACTAGAAAGCTTAAGTAATTTCTGCAAGCTCATATATCTAATGTGTGTCAGAGCTGGGATTCAGACTCAGGTCCTCTGACTATCTAAATCCAGCCCTTGCCCCATGGTACCATCCTTGGCTTCTGGGGCCAAACAGAATCCATCTAATCTCTTCTCTTCACATGGTAGCCCTACAGTTACTTGATGACAGCTCTCATGGCCCCTCTGGGTCTCAGCTTCTCTAGGTTAAGCATGAGTAAAATCCATGATTTAGAGCTGAAGATCTTAACTCTGGGCTTCAATAAGCATTTGTTAATCGCAAGTGTACCTGCTATGAGCTGAGACATGTCCTGAGGCACACCTGTGTACAAACATGTGCATGCACACACAAGCATCCCACAGAGGATCTAAGTTCACCAGATGGCTGTCACAGCAGGACCCAGCCAGAACTAGAGCATGGTCTTTTCTCTCTCTAGTACTACCAGCCTCATCTGGATTGTCAAGAACAACTGGACGGATAGCCAATCCTTTAGCATCCTGAACCATACAAGCTCTGGCATTCAGTATGCAAGTCCCTGGTCCCTGAACCCTTCTGTCTATCTGTCCAGTATCTGCAGCCTTCTCCCCATCCTTGGGGAAGGGGATGGAACATCCTGCCTCCCTAGTATCTGCAGGCTGCTCCTGATCCCCTTTCAAGGCGGAGGGGCTAGAGTGGGGTTGGGAGCCTGCTTTAGGTCTCTCAGTCCCCAGAGCTCCACAATTCCCCTAGGTGGCTCTGCCTGGAGAACTCTCCCTGTCATGATATCATTCCCAAGCATATCTTTTCTCCTGACTTCTTTTTCAAAATCATGGTGAGCAACAGGTAAGGTTCTATGAAAAGGGAAGGTGGGGTAGGGTGATGGGAGATGGGAGAGCCTCTAGCTTCCCCTTTGGGCCCAGTTCTACCCAAGAACAAACATCACTGCCCCTCTGTCCTGGCCAGGGGTGTGGACACCAGCACCTACTGTGATTATCAGCTCATCTTCATCCTCCACGTCCATGGGCTCCCACTCAGCAATCGCAGGGCCCTCTTTTTCCTGTGGGTGAGCCTCTCTTCTCCTTGCTCCTCCCTCTCCCTCTCACCAACCCAAACTCCTTTCCCAGTCTTCCCAAGTCTCATGTGGTAGGACCAGCTCTGGGCCTAGAGTCAGAGGACCTGGATTTGATTCTTGACTTTGTCAGTTACCTGTGACCTTGGACAAGTTATTTGATCTCTCCTGGCCTCACTTTCCTCATCTGTAACATGAAGTGATTGATTTAGGTGTCTTATAAAATTCCTCTCAGCTCTCAATCTACGTTCCCATGGACAAGCTTTTCCATCCCCATTCCCTGCCCCCAACCTGAACCCTAAATGACTCATTCCTTCACTCCATTTTATGCAGTTTCTCCCCTACATCATAATCACGTATTTTCTCAAGCTTTAGGGATCCTGCCTTATGCCCAGACTTTCACCTCATCTCCCTTGGAGTTTTCAGGGATTCTTTCCTTCATTACTTGCTCTGCCCCACTCTCCTCAGGCTCCTCCCCTCCCCTCTTGCCCCCCACCAGGTAACCATGGCTGTGCAAGTGGCCTTCATTTTCCTCTACATCTCTTGCTGCTTTTTCTGGCCAATCTTGAAGCATTGGTGGTCCCAGTTCAAGTGGAAGATCTCTGATATGATCATGGCAGGTGAGGTCTGACTTAGTTGACCAGAGGAATCGGGGGGAGGTCTAAGGGCTAGGTAGGGAAAGGGATCCAGAATCTAGCCAAGGGGGTGGAGGGGCAGGGTTTGGGGCCTCCCCAGGGGCAGGGAGCAGTGACTACCTAGGGTAGCAGGTAGGAATTATCGTCTTGCCCAGGGCACAGGCTCTGAGCTGCATCAGAAGACTAACCCACTAGGTCTGGCTCTTCTTCATGCAGAGTCTTTCTCAACATACTCATCATCCAGCAGTTCTGTTCCCTCCACGGTCAGTGGTAAGGGCAATGAAGTACAGAACATTGAAAGAGAAGCGCGTTCTTTCCGAAAGTCAAAACCCAAGAAGAGAATTTGAGGCTACGATAGCCTCCATCTATCTGTTCTAGTTTGTCCCTCTCTTCCTTGGCCTCTCCCCTTCCATTCCCACCTCTTCCATCCCTTTCCATCCCTTCTGGCCTATTGCCCTCCCTTCCAGTCTCTTGCCAGTGCTCCCAGAATACCCCATTCCTCTCTAACCCCACATCTCCTGAGAGATCAAAAGAAAACTCAGAAGCACAGAAAAGAAGGGTAACTTTGAAAATATATGTGCTGTATCACATAGTTTTACAGAAAAAGCAACTGTGAAATGAGAATTTATGGTTTCATATTGAGTATTCTTTTTGTGTTGTGAGGTATACATGGAATTGTTTTTGTCTTTTTGTATATAAGTTTAAAATTAATAAAAATTATTGTACTTGAAGCAATGGCAGGTAACAAAGGTTGAATGTAAGAGCGTTCAATGGTTCTGTAAAAATAGTGTCAATAGACCTAAACAATTGCAGAAATATTCATTGCTGATGGATGTATGGAGCCATCATAATGAAAAATAGCAGTACCACCTAAATGAATTTACTTACTCAGTGTCACATCAACCAAACTACCAAAGGTTACTTTGTGGAGTGAGGAAATTGATTCATTGAGGAGCTCTACTCTTTTCCAATAAATATTAATCAATTTGGTATGATTTCATAGGGGTAGTTATTGTAAGTTATATTTATCAAATCCCAGAGCTGTGAGCTATAAATTTGTAAGATCACTTGCATATTCATAGGAAGTTAATTAGAGGTCCTCTACCCATGTTTTTCCTTATCATGGTGACCAAGCTTGGTGGTGGAGGTGAGTCAGCTACATGGACAGTTCTCAATTTATTTTTGTATCTCTGGACCATTCATTCTCTCTTGTCCAACCCAAGCAGGTGATCATCTTAATGTCAGTGGAGATACCCCATGCATCACCCAACCTGTGACACACACCCCCTTACTTATATGTCACTTTTGGCCTAAAAGACCAAGTTCTATCAACCAATGAGATTCTGCATTTTGCCAGGCCTCTTTTGCACATTTGGGTAAGAATGAGCATTGAATTAATCCATATTTTTTAAAAGTCACATAGGAATATAGATTATAATAGAAGGGCCATGTAACAGGTACTCAAACTTTAATGTTCATTACTTGTTTACCAGTTGTGGAGCTCACTTGCACAGCCAAAAGAATGCTGACAAAGATATATCCATCCTGTTTTCCTCAAATTCCATGACCTAACCAAAAGTGGATGGTGGCATGATATGGAAAGTCTCCCCAGTGTGTTCTTGGAGCATAAGTATTACTCCTGCCTAATCTAAGGAGAAGCCCATCCATCTTGTGACCACCTAGTCTGCGGAGATATTCCTTCCTTCACCCAACTTGTGACTGCCCACATTATTTTTACTTATCTTAGCCTATGCATTATATCTCAACCAATGGAATTATTCTGTATTTGGTATTGCTGTTCTTGAATGTCTAGACATCTATCACTATAAAAATAGGGCCTGAGAAGGAGGGGGCACCTTAGATCATGAGGAAAATCTGAGGTCCACTTCATTAGAGTGGACCATGGACCCTTTAATAGAGTGCTATTGATTCAGAGCTCTGCCTCATTTACTCTCATTGCAAGTTGGATAATATTTATCATCACAGGAGTTAGAATAACAAAATTCATCTCAAGAGGGAAAAGGTCCAGAATCTCAAGGGAAATAATGAAAAAAATGGGAAGGAAAGGGAGCTTAGGAATACCAGATCTCAAACTATATACTGTAAAGCGTTATCATCAAGATGATTTGGTGTCAGCTAAGAAATAACTGAATTATTGGAAGAAATTTGGTATGCAACACAAAAAGACACAATAGTCTGTTATTGTTCAGTCATAAAGTTATATCTGACTCTTGGTGACATCATGAACCAACGTCCACCAGCCCCTTCTATCCTCAACTATCCCTCAAAGTCTGTCTAAGTTTGTGTACATTGTTTCTATTATACTACCTATCCCATCCTCTGTCCTCCCCTTTGCCTTTTGTCTTCAATGTTTCCCGACATCAAGTTCTTTTCCAATGCGTCCTGTCTTCTCATCATGTGACCAAAGTGTTTCAGCTTTAGTATTTGATCTTCTAGTGAGTAGCCTAAATTTAATTACTGACTGATTTGATGTCCTTGCTGTCCAAGGGATTCTCAACATTTTCTCCAGCCCATATAAACCACAGCATTGACTATATGGACCTTTGTCAGCAAGGTGACATCAATGATGCTTTTGAGTATGCCATCCAGATTTGCCATAGCTTTCCTTCTACGGAGAAAGCATCTTTTAATTTCATGACTGTAGTCACCACCTGTAGTGATCACTGAGACTAATAATATAAAATGTGACACTTCCATTTCTTCTCCCTCTATTTGCCAGGAAGTGATGGAACCAGTTACCAAGATCTTAGGTTTGCTTGGTTTTGTTTTGTGACATTATGCTTCAGATCAGTTTTTATACTGTCTCATCCTCATCAAGAGGCTTCTTAATTTCTCTTCACATACTGCCATCAGAGTGGCATCCTCTGCATATCAGATATGGTTGGTAGTTCTCCTGGCAACTTTGATTCCAATTTTCATTCATTCAACCTGGTTTTCACATGATGAACTCTTTTTATAAATTAAATAAGGTAAAAATACACAGCCTTGAGGTCTTCTGCATTTGGTTCTAATTGTTGCTTCTTGGCCTGAATATCAGTTTCTCAGGAAACAAGTTAGATGATCTGGTATTCTTATCGCTTTGAGTACTGGCCATATTGGTTGTGATCCACACAGTTGATGGCTTTATTGTAGTCAATAAAGCAGAAGTAGATGCATATCTGGAGCTTCCTTGAATTCTCTCTAATCCAATGAATGTTGGCAATTTGGTCGCTAATTCCTCTGCCTCTTTGAAAACCAGCCTGCTCTTCTGGTAATTCTCAGTTCACATACTGTGAAGCTTAGCTTTCAGAATCTTAAGCATAATTTTGCTGGTGTTTGAAATGAATGCAACTGTTTGGTAAATTGAACATTCCTTGGCTTTTCCCTTCTTTAGGATTGGAATATAAACTGGTCTTTTGTGATCCAGTGGCCACTGTTGTGTTTTCGAAATTTGTGGTATATTGAGTTCAGCACTTTACAGCATCATCTTTTAGGATTTTGAGTAGCTCAGATGCAATTCTATCTACTACCTTTATTGTTAGCAATGCTTTTAGAAGCCCACTTGACTTCATTCCCCAGAATGTCTGACTCTAGATCAGTAACTGCACCATCATGATTTTTGGTCATGTAAAGATCTTTCTTATATAGTTCTTTTGTGTATTCTTGCCATGTCTTCTTAGTCTCTTCTACTTCGATTAAATCCCTACCATTTTTGTCTTTTATCCCACCCATTTTTTCATGCTCTGGGCATTTTCTCTACATGAAACTCCCCCATGTCTAGAATGATCCCCTCATTCCTTCTCTGCCTCCTTCCTTGCTTCTCTGACTTCTTTTAAATCCCAAATAAAATCCTGCCTTCTACAGGATCTCTTCTGTCTATCAATTCCCTATGTATTCTGTACAGAGCTAGTTTATACATATTTGTTTCTCTCATCTCCCTCATTGGATTGTGAGTTTCTTAAGGGTTTCTTTCTTAAGTTGCTTTTGGCCTCTTTATGTATTCCATCACTTAGCACAGTGCCTGGCAGATAGTAGCTGCTGGATAAATCTTTATTATTTGGTTGATGCATTGAAGAAAGGTAAAAAATATTTTTTGGTTCTATGGATGAGTAAAAATTAATGATTAAATCAGGAATAGAGAGGATGACAGAAAATAAAATGGGCAACTTTGGTTACCTAAATTTTTAAATTTTGGCACAAAACCAATGCAGCTAAAATGAGTAGGGAAATATTTAATTGGGTTATGGTGGTGGAAGGGTCAAATCTTTCCAGAAAGTTTCTCTGAAAAAGGTCTCATTTTCAACATTTATAAGGAACTAATTCAAATGTATACAAATAAAAGTCTTTCCCCAGTTAGTAAATGGGTAAAGGATATAGACAGTTTTCAGATCAGATCAACATCAGATTAACAAGGAAAAAGACAAAAGCTGGAGGGGCTGTTTAAAAACAAGATATTGATTCACCATTGGTCTTATTGCCTGAATTGGTCCAGTTATTTTGAAAAGCAATTTAGAATGATGTCCCAAAAGTTACTAAATCATGCATACTTCTTGATTCAGCAATACCACTGGAAGACCTGTATCTGAAAGAATGGAAAATATAATCCATAAGTATAAAAATATTAATAGAAACATTTTTGTAGTATCAAAGAACTGGAAACTAAGGTTGTCTTCAAGTGGGCGGGGGGGAATGGCTATTCTATGGTGTCACAAGAAATAATGAAGACAGTTTCAGAAGAACTTAGATAGAGTTATGAATTGATGCAAAATGAAGTGAGCAGAGCCAGGAGAACAATTTATACAGTAATAACAAAATTGTAAAGACATCTTGGAAAGACATAAGAACTCTGATCGATGTAATGACCAACCAGGATTCCATATAATCCACATGCTACCTACACCACTTGCTTCTTGATGGAGGGAGGAGTTGGGGGTGTGGTGGTGGACTCATGGTTCCAAATGAAACAGATTTTTGAATGCATTCAATCTGGGAACTTGTTTTGCTATACAAACACACACAGACATCTGTGTGCATGTATGTCTAGATAAATTTTTCCTTGCATAAAGCGGGAAATTTTTTAGTTTAAAAACAGAATTTTTAAAAAATGTCATGTTCTAAAGTAAAGAATAAGCTGAAACTGTCAAGAGAAGCTAAAAACAACTAAAAGGTGTATTTTTTAGTTTTTTGGAATTTTTTTTTTTTGCATTTTCAATGTTCACTTCCATAAGAAAAATCTCATGTTCCAAATTTTCTCCCCATGCCTCTCTTCCCCTCACCCCAAGAGGGTGTGCATTCTGATTGCCTCTTCCCCCAATCTGCACTCATTTTTATTGCCCCCACCCACTTCTCTTATCCCCTTCCCTTCTATTTTCCTGTAGAGCAAGATAGATTTCTAAACCCCATTGCCTGTATATCTTATTTCTCAGTTGCATGTAAAAACAATGTTCAACATTCATTTTCAAAACCTTGAGTTCCACATTCTCTACCTCCCTCCCTTCCCACCAACCCTCATTGAGAAGACAAACAATTCAATATAGGTGCTACATGTTTAATCATACAAAACGCTTCATAATAGTCATGTTATGAAAGACTTAATTATATTTTCCTCTATCCTATCCCGACCTCCATTTACTCTGTTCTCTCCTTTGACCCTGTTCCTCCTCAAACATGTTTTCTTCTCATTACACCTCTCCCCATTTGCCTTCCCTTCTATCATTCCCCCCTCTCTTATCCCCTTTCTCCCTACTTTCCTTTAGGGTAAGATAGATTTCCTTACCCAATTGAGTGTGTTATTAGTCTCTCCTTAATTCAAATTCAATGAGAGTAAAATTCACTCATTGCCTCTCAATTCCTCTTTCCCCTTCCTCTCAAAGTTTTTTCTTGCCTCTTTTATGTGAGATAATTTCCCTCATTCTACCTCTCCCTTTTTTCTTCTCCCAGCACCTTCCTCGCTCACCCCTTAATTTTATTTTTTCTTTTTTTTCTTTTTTATTTATTTAACTTCTTACATTCATTTTCACAAAATTTTGGGTTCCAAATTTTCTCCCCTTTTATCCCTTCCCCCCACCCCAATACCCCAAGCAATCTAATTTTCCCTATCTCCAATCTGCCCTCTCTTCTGTCATCCCTCCCTTCTCTTGTCTCCATCTTCTCCTTTCTTCTGTAGGGCCAGATGACTTTCTATTCCTCATTAACTGTATGTCTTCTTCCCTAGTAGCAACAACAATACTAAACAGTTGTTCCTAAAACTATGAGTTCCAAATTCTCCCCATCCCTCCCTCCTCATCCATTCCCTTTGGGAAGGCAGGCAACTCAATATAGGCCATATCTGTGTAATTTTGCAAATGTCTTCCCTGATAGTCGTGTTGTGTAAGACTAACTGAATTACCCTCCATCCTACCCTACCCCTCATTGTTTCTCTTCTGTCTTTTGATCCTGTCCCTCCCCAAGTGTTGACTTCAAATTGCTCCCTCCTCCCTTTGCCCTCCCTTCCATCATCCCCCCCCCTTGCTTATCTCCTTCTCCCCCACTTTCCTATACTGTAAGATAGGTTTTCATACCAAAATGACTGTGCATTTTATTCCTTCCTTTAGTCAAATGTGATGAGGGTAAACTAATTGTGTTTTTTTTTCTCAGTTATCTCTTTTTCCCTCCACTAAGAAGTCTCCTACTTGCCTCTTAAATGACATATAATTACCCCATTCCATTTCACCCTCTCTCCTCCCACTATATTTCTCTCTCACCATTTACCTTAATTTCTTTTAAGATATGGTCCCATCCTATTCAATTCACTCTGTGCTCTCTGTCTCTGTATGTGTGTGCATGTGTATATGTGTGTGTGCGTGCATGCATGTACATGTGTGTGTGTGGTCCCACCAACTACCCAGATACTGAAAAGTTTTAAGAGTTACAAATATTGTCTTTCCATGTAGGAATGTAAACAGTTCACTTCTGGTAAGTCCCTTAAGACTTCTCTTTGCTGTTTACTTTTTCATGCTTCTTCTCATTCTTGTGTTTGAAAGTCAAATTTTCTTTTCAGCTCTGGTCTTTTCATCAAGAATGCTTGAAAGTCCTCTGTTTCATTGAAAGACCATATTTTCCCCTGAAGTATTATACTCAGTTTAGCTGGGTAGGTGATTCTTGGTTTGAGTCCTAGTTCCTTTGACTTCTGGAATATCCTATTCCACGCCCTTCGATCCCTTAATGTAGAAGCTGCTAGATCTTGGGTTATCCTGATTGTATTTCCACAATACTGGAATTGTTTCTTTCTAGCTGCTTGCAAGATTTTTTCCTTGAGCTGGGAGTTCTGGAATTTGGCCACAATGTTCCTAGGAGTTTTTCTTTTTGGATCTCTTTCAGGTGGTGATTGATGGATTCTTTCAATACTTATTTTGCCCTCTGGTTCTAGAATGTCAGGGCAGTTT
Source organism: Bettongia penicillata ogilbyi (assembly GCA_023548195.1). Taxonomy (NCBI): domain Eukaryota; kingdom Metazoa; phylum Chordata; class Mammalia; order Diprotodontia; family Potoroidae; genus Bettongia; species Bettongia penicillata. Next base: position 6,440,583 of record JAJHZJ010000081.1, on the reverse strand, counting down.
TCCTTGATAATTTCATGGAAGATGATATCTAGGCTCTTTTTTTGATCATGAGTTTCAGGTAGTCCCATAATTTTTAAATTGTCTCTCCTGGATCTATTTTCCAGGTCAGTTGTTTTTCCCATGAGATATTTCACATTCTCTTCCATTTTTTCATTCTTTTGGTTTTGTTTTGTGATTTCTTGGTTTCTCAGAAAGTCATTAGACTCCATCTGTTCCATTCTAATTTTGAGAGAACTATTATCTTCAGTGAGCTTTTGAAGCTCTTTTTCCATTTGGCTAATTCTGCTTTTGAAAGCATTCTTCTCCTCATTGGCTTTTTGAACCTGTTTTACCAATTGAGTGAGCCTATTTTTCAAGGTGTTATTTTCTTCAGCATTTTTTTGGGTCTCCTTTACCAAGGTATTGACCTGTTTTCCATACTTTTCTTGCATCTCTCTCATTTCTCCTCCTAGTTTTTCCTCCACCTGTCTAACTTGCTTTTCAAAATCCTTTTTGAGCTCTTCCAAGGCCTGAGCCCACCCGACATCCCCCTGGGATGTCTGGGATACAGAGGTCCCACCCTCCACGTCTTTCCCTGATGGCAAGTATATTTCCTCGTCGTCAGATGCGAAAGTTGGGATCATTTGCATTTGTTGGAAAAAACTCTCTATAGTCTTATTTTTCTTCCCTTTTCTAGGCATTTTCCCAGCCAGTTACTTGACTTCTGAGATTCTTGTCCACCCCCGCCTAGATCTGCCCGGCTAGTGCTTGGCCTCTGAGATTCAAATGTGCTTTCCGTTCCGCCCGCCCAGCTGCTAATCAATGTGAGCTTTAGTTCTGGTGCTGGGGTGGGGGCAGGGCTGCCTCCCAGGCTCGACTTCCTCAGGGCCTTTATGCAGAGACTTTCAGGAACGGAGCGGGTGGGGCAGGGCCGTCTCCCAGGCTCAGCTCCCTCAGGTTGTTTATGCAGAGACTTTCAGTAATGAAGATCCTGCCTGCTGCTGGGGGTGTCCCGGGCCGCTGCTGCCTCCGCTGCTGCCCACGCCTCTGCCTCCGCCACTTCCTGCCCCCGTCGCTGCCGCCACTGCTTCCTCCCAAGGGGGCCCGAGTCATGGAGACACCCCACTCCCCTCAGCCAGCCAGCTGTCTCTCTCACTGACCTGTAGCTTCTGTGGGCGGAGGGACTTTCCCGGCTGCTGGAGCTTCCATCCCTGAAGCCTGCTCGGGTCAGCTTCTCTGGGGCCACGGCCAGGGCAGCACTGGGGTGGGGTCCGCTTTCCGGAGCATGACGGACTCTGTGGACGTCTCTCCAGGGCTCTCTGGAACGGAAATCTCTTCCACTCTGTTTCTGTACACCTTTCAGTGGTCCAGAAGTTATGGGGGTCTCTTTTTACATTAATTCTATGGGCTGTGGTTTCGGAGCTCGTAAACATGCGTCCTTCTACTCCGCCATCTTGGCTCTGCCCCCTAATTTTATTTTTTAGATGTCATCCCTTCATACTTAATTCACCCTGTGCTCTCTGTCTACATATATATTCCCTCCTACCCTAATACTGAGAAAAGTCTCCTGAGTTACAAATATCATTTTTCCATGTAGGAATGTAAATAGTTCAGCCTTAACAAATCCCTTATGATTTCTCTTTGTTGTTTACTTTTTCATGCTCTTGAGTCTTGTATTTGTAAGTCAAATTTTCTATTCAGCTCTGGTCTTTTCATCAGGAGTGCTTGAAAGTCCTCTATTTCATTGAATACCCATTTTTCCCCCTTAAAGTATTGTATTCTGTTTTGCTGGGTAGGTGATTCTTGGTTTTAATCCTAGCTCCTTTGACCTCTGGAATAACATATTCCATTCCCTCTGATCCCTTAATGTAGAAGTTGCTAAATCCTGTCTTATCCTGGTTGCATTTCCACAATACTTAAATTGTTTGTTGTTTTTTTTTTTTTTCTGGCTGCTTGCAATATTTTCTCCTTGACTTAGGAACTCTGGAATTTGGCTACAATATTCCTAGGAGTTTTCCTTTGGAGATCTCTTTCAGGAAGTGGTCAGTGGATTCTTTTCATTTCTATTTTATCCTTTGGTTCTAAAATGAAAGAGTAGTTTTCCTTGATGATGTCTTGTTTTTCCAATGAGATATTTCACACTGTCTTCTATTTTTTTATTCTTTTGATTTTCTTTTGTAATTTCTTGATTTCTCATAAAGTCATTAATGTCCATTTGCTCCAATCTGATTTTTAAGTAATTATTTTCTTCAGGGAGCTTTTGGGCTTCCTTTTCCATTTGGCTAATTCTGTTTTTTTAAGGCATTCATCCCCTCATTGACTTTTTGGACCTCTTTTGCCATTTGTGTAAATCTATTTTTAAAGGTGTTATTTTCTTCAGCATTTTTTTGGGTTTCCTTTAGCAAGTTGTTGACACATTTTTCATGATTTTCTTGCATCACTCTCATTCTCTTCCCATTGTTTCCTCTGCTTCTCTTACTTGATTTTCAAAATCCTTTTTGAGCTCTTCCATGGACTGCAATCAATTTATAGTTTTCTTGGAGGCTTTGGATACAGGAACTTTGACTTTGTTGTCTTATTCTGTTGGTATGTTTTGATCTTGTTACCAAAGTAAGATTCTATAGTCTGAGTTTTTCTGCTGTTTGCTCATTTTACCAGCCAATTACTCGACTTTTTACCTCTTTGTTAAGGTAGGATTCTGCCTGTAGTATGAACAGTGTACTGTCCCAAGTTTCAGGGATTTTGTGCAGCTGTTTTCAGAGATACTTCTTGGGAACTGTAAATTTTTAGTTCTTCCAAGGCAGTACAATCATAGGAGATTTTTTAATGGTTTAAAAACTTTTATCAAATCTAAAATGAGTTACAGAATGAAATAAGAAATGGAGCTCATTATTACATTGCTTACAAGAAATACATTCAGTGCAAATCAAATTAAACTATATGAACATGTCTCTCTATGTTATGTAGCTAAATTTTCTCCTTCCATATGAATTTTCTGACGTTGAAAAAGACTTGTATTTTGATCTAATCTTTCTCATGTGAATAAGATATATATGACATTCATTTAGTTCTATTTCTATAGTAATCAACAGACACCTTTCACACATTCATGACAATTACAAGGCCTCCCTCCAGTATTAAACTTCTGATATAAATTAAGTGAGCTATTCCAGAAGTCTTTCCTTTGGTCACTACATTTATCAGGATTTTCACCAGTATGAGTTCTCTGGTGTACAATCAATTTTGAGTTCTGATTGAATACTTTCCCACAATCATTATATTTATAACATTTCTCAACAGTATGAATATTCTGATGTCCACAGAACTCTGAACTCTGACTGAGAGCTTTCCCACCCTTATCATATTTATAAGGGTTCTCTCCAGTATGAATCCTCTGATGGACAGTAAGTTTTGAACTCTGAGAAGGCTTTTCCACATTCATCACTCTTAAAAAGTTTCTCTCCAGTGTGAATGATCTGATGTGCAGTAAGGCTTGAACTCTGATTGAATTCTTTATCACATTTATATGGTCTGTATATGAATATTCTGATGTTGGAGAAGATGTGACAACTGAAGGCTCTCTCATATCCATTACATTTATAAATATTCTCCCCAGTATGGATTCTCTGATGTACAATAAGTTTTGAATTCTGACTGAAGGGTTTTGTCACAGTCATCACATTTATAAGGTTTCTCTTCAGTGTGGATAACCTGATGTAAAATAAATCTTGAGCTTTTTTTTAATACCTTAATTTATTTGTTTTCAGTTTTCTATAATCACTTACTTGAGTCTTAGATTTTCTCCCCTTCCCTCTCCCCTCCCTCACTCAGATGGCACGCAATCTTATTTGGGTTCTACATATACATTCTTATTAAATACATTTTCCATTAGTCATGTTGCATAGAAGAATTAAAATAAATGGGAGAAACCATGAGAAAAACCCATACAAAACAAAATATAACACAAGAGAAAATATTCTGCTTCATTCTACATTCCAATTCCATAGTTCTTTCTCTGGATGTGGATGGCATTCTGCCTCAGGAGTCCTTTGGGAATGTTTTAGGTCCTTGCATTTCTGTGAATGGCTAAGTCTACCAGAAAAATTCCTCATACACTGTAGTTGTTAATGTGTACAATGATCTCCTGGTTCTGCTCCTTTCACTCAGCATCAGTTCATGTAAGTTCTTCCGGGCCTCTCTGAAGTCTTACTGTTCATCACGTCCTATGGCAAAATAGTATTCCATTACATTCATATATCACAACTTGTTCAGCCCTTTACCAATTGATAGACAGGCCCTCAATTTCCAGTTCTTGTCCACCACAAAGAAAGTTGCTATAAATATTGTTGTGCATGTGGAACACTTTCCCATTTCTATGACCTCTTTGTGATACCATCACAAACATCACCTAGAAGTGATATTGCTGGGTCAAAGGGTATGCACATTTTGTAGCCCTTTGGGCATGGTTCCAAATTGCTCTCCAGAATGGTTGGATCAGCTCACAGTTCCACCAACAATGAATTAGTTTTCCACCTCTCACATCTTCTCCACCATTTATCATCTTCCTGTTTTGTCATATTAGCCAATCTGATAGGTGTGATGCAGTACCTCAAGAGTTGTTTTGATTTGCATCTCTCTAATTAATAGTGACTTAGAGCACTTTTTCATATGACTATAGATAGCTTTAATTTCTTCCTTTGACCATTTATCAATTGAGGAATGACTTGTATTCTTGTAAATTTGACTCAGTTCTCTATATATTTTAGACATGAGGTCTTTATCACAGATACTAGTTGCAAAAATTCTTTCCCAGTTTTCTCTTCCCTCCTAATCTTGGTTGCATTGTGTTTGTGCAAAAACTTTTCAATTTAATATAATCAAAATTATCCATTTTGCACTTTATAATGTTTTCTATCTCTTGTTTGGTCATAAATTTCTCCCTTCTCCATAAATCTGACAAGTACACTATTCTTTGCTCCCCTAATTTCCTTATAGTATCAGTCTTTATACATAGATCATATATCCATTTGGACTTTATTTATGGTGTCAGGCATTGGTCTGGGCCCAGTTTCTGCCATGCTGTTATGCAGTTGTCTCAGCGGTCTTTGTCAAACAGTGAGTTCTTATCCCAGAAGTTGTGGTCCTTGCATCTATCAGATAGTAGGTCACTATATTCATTAACTTCTGTGTCTCGAGTACCTAACCTATTCTACTGGTCTACCCCTCTATTTCTTAGTCAATACTAAGTGGTTTTGATGACTGCAATTTGAGATCTGGTAGGGCTAGGCCCCTTTTCCTAGCATTTCTTTTCATTAATCCCCTTGATAGTCTGGATCTTTTGTTCTTTCAGATGAATTTTGATATTATTTTTATGAATCTAGAAAATATTTTTCTGCTAGTTTGATTGATATGCCACTGAATAAGTAAATTAATTTAGGTTGAATCATCATTTTTATTATATTAGCTCAGCTTACCCATGAGCAACTGATGTTTTTTCACTTACTTAGATCTGACTTAATGTGTATGAAAAGTATTTTGTAATTGTTTTCATATAGTCCCTGAGTTTGTTTTGGCAGGTAGACTCCCAGATATTTTAGAGTGTCTACGTAGCTTTAAATGGAATTTCTCCTTCTATCTCTTGCTGTTGGACTTTGTTAGTAATGTACAGAAGTGCAGATGATTTATGTGGGTTTATTTCTTAACCTGCAACTTTGTCAAAGTGGTTTATAATTTCAAGTAGTTTTTTACTTGATTCTCTAGGATTCTCTAAATATATCATCATATCATCTGCAAAAAGTGATAGCTTAGTTTCTTCTTTGCCTATTCTAATTCCTTCAATTTCTTTTTCTTCTCTTATTGCTAAAGCTAACATTTCTAGTACCATATTGAATAACAGTGGTGATAATGCACATCCTTGTTTCATCCCTGATCTAACTGGAAATGCATCTAGCTTGTCCTCATTGCATGTAATGCTTGCTGATGATTTTAGGTAGATATTGCTTATTATTTTATGGAAAGTTCCATTTTCCTATGCTCTCTAGTGTTTTCAATGGGAATGGCTGTTGTATTTTGTCAAAATCTTTTTCTGCATCTATTGAGATAATCATATGGTTTCTGGTAGTTTTATTGTTGATGTGATCAATAATGCTGATAGTTTTCCCAATATTGAACCAGCCCTGTATTCCTGGTATAAATCCTACCTGACTGTAAGGTATTATTCTTGTGATAAGTTGCTCTATTCTGTTTGCTAATATCTTATTTAAAATTTTTGCATCTATATTCATTAGAGAAATTGGTCTATAATTTTCTTTCTGTTTTGGCTGATCCCAGTTTAGGTATCAGAACCATATTTGTATCATAAAAATAATTTGGTAAGCCTCCTTCACCAATTTCCCCCAATAGTCTATATATAATTGGAATTAACTGTTCTTTAAATGTTTGGTAGAATTCATTTTTAAATCCATTTGACCCTGGAGATTTTTTCTTAGAGAGTTCATTGATGGCTTGTTTAATTTCTTTTTCTGAGATGGAGTTATTTAAGTATTCAACTTCCTCTTCTGTTAATCTGGACAATTTATATTTTTTAAAATATCCATCCATCTCACTTAGATTGTCAAATTTATGGTCACATGGTTGTGCAAAGTAATTTCTAATTATTGTTTTAATTTCCTCCTCATTAGAGGTAAGTTCACCCTTTTCATTTTTGATATTGGTAATTTTGTTTTCTTCTTTCTTTTTTTTTAATCAAATTGACCAAAAGTTTATCAATTTCATTGTTTTTTTCATAAAAACAACTCTTATTTTTATTTATTAGTTCAATAGTTTTCTTAATTTCAATTTTATTAATCTCTTCTTTGGTTTTCAGTATTTCTAATTTGGTATTTACTTAGGGATTTTCAATTTGTTCTTCTTCTAGCTTTTTCAACTGCATGCCCAATTCATTGATCTCCTCTTTCTCTATTTTATTCATGTGGGTGTTCAGTGATATAAAACTTCCCCTAAGAACTGCTTTGGCAGCATCCCATAAGTTTTGGTAGGTTGTCTCATTATTGTCATTCTCTTGAATGAAATTATTGATTGTTTGTATGACTTGTTGTTTAACCCATTCATTAGATTATTTTATTTAGATTAGATTATTTTAGTTTCCAATTAATTTTTGTTCTATCTTTCCATGGCTTTTTATTACATATAATTTTTATTGCATTTCTGCTCCAGACTGTGATCTTTTTATGCCCTAGTATATGGTCAGTTTTTGTGTATGTGCCATGTACTGCTGAGATAAAGGTATATTCTTTTCTATACCCATTCAATTTATTCCACAGATCTATCATATCTATCTTATCTAGGGTTCTAGTCACTTCCTTAACTTCTTTCTTGTTAATTTTGAGGTTAGATTTATTAAGTTCAAAGAGGGGAATGGGGAGGTCCCCCACGAGTATAATTTTGCTGTCAATTTCTTCCTATAACTCCCTTAACTTTTCCTTTTAAAAATCTGGATGCGGGAGGAGCCAAGATGGCAGAGTAGAAAGATACACATATACTAGATCCTAACCCACAGCCCATAAAATACCTGTGAAGAAGAACTCCCAAAGAATTCTAGAGCAGAAGAAGTCACAGAAGAATGGAGTGGAGGAGATTTCTGTTCCAGAGAGACCTGAAAAACTGACGGGAAAGGTCTGTCACACACCACACCCAGAGCAGAGCCCAACCCTGCCTTGGCTGCATGGCACTGAGGGAAGCAGATCAGAACAGGCTTCAGGGATGGAATCTCTAGAGGCAGCACAGGTCCTTCTACCCACAGGCACCAAAGGTCAGTGAAAGGGTCTTTTCTGCTGGCCGAGAGGGGAGCAGGGTGCCTCCGTAACTCAGGCCCCCTGGGGAGACAGCAGCAGAGGCAGCAGCAGACAGGAGCTCCCAAAGCAGACAGGAGCTTGGATCTATTGTTGAAGATCTCCTCCTAAACCCTCTGAGAGCACTAAGCCCCATGTGGTGGCCTTGCCCCCACCCAAGCACCTGAACTTAATCTCACACTGAATAGCAGCCCCACCTGCACTGAAAGCCCCTAAGGCTTGGGAGCAGCATTTGAATATCAGCCCCCAAGCGCTGGCTGGGCAGATCTGGAGGTGAAGAGGGTGTGGAGAGGAAACTCAGAAGTCAAATAACTAGCTGGGAAAATGTCCAGAAAAGGGGGGAAAAATAAGTCTATACAAGTTTACTTTCTTGGGGAACAGGTGTCTTTCCCCATCCCTTCAGATGAGGAAGAACAAGGCATACTGTCAGAGGAAGTCAAGGGCCCTGCCTCCAAAGGGACTTAAACTTGGCTCAGTCAATATAAGACCTTAAAAAACAAGTTAGCAGCTTACTAAAGAAAAACCAAAACAAATGCTGAGGAAAATAACAGCTTTAAAAAGAGGCTAACTTGGGGGTGGAGCCAAGATGGCAGAGTAGAAGGACGGACGTTTACGAGCTCCAAAACCAAAGCCCATAGAATTAATAAGAGTCCCCCATAACTTCTGGGTCGATACAAGGTGTGCAGAAACGGAGTGGAAGAGATTTCAGTTCCAGGGAGCCCTGGAGACCCGTCCCCAGGGTCCATCGCACCCCAGAAAGTGGACCCCCACCCTCAGCGCTGCCCTGGTCGCGGCCCCAGAGAAGCTGACCTGAGCAGGCTTCAGAGACAGAGGCTCCGGCAGCCGGGAAAGTCCCTCCGCCCACAGAAGCTACAGGTCAGTGAGAGAGAAGGCCGGGCTGGAGGAGGGGAGCAGAGCATCTCCGTGACTCGGGCCCCCTTGGGAGGAAGCGGCAGCGGCAGAGACGGGGGCAGAGACGGGGGCAGAAAGTGGCGGAGGCAGAGGTGTGGGTGGCGGCTGAGGCGGCAGCGGCCTGGGACTCAGGAATCTCCCAGCAACAGGCAGGATCTTTATTACAGAAGGTTCCTGCATAAAACCTGACAGAGCTGAGCCTGGGAGATGGCCCTGCCCCCACCCCACTCTACTACTGAAGGCTTCTGCATAAAGCCCCTGAGGGAACTGAGCCTGGAAGGCGGGCCCCCCACCCCAGCACCTGAACTAAAGCTCACTGATTGACAGCCGGCAGGAGGAAAGCCCATTTAAATCTCAGAGGCCAAGCGCTAGCTGGGCGGATCCAGGCAGGGGTGGAAAGGAATCTCAGAAGTCAAATAACTGGCTGGGAAAATGCCTAGAAAAGGGAAGAAAAATAAGACTATAGAGAGTTTTTTCCAACAAATGCAAATGATCCCGACCTTCGGATCTGATGACGAGGACGTATCCTTGCCATCAAGGAAAGACATGGAGGGCAGGGCCTCAGTACCCCAGACACCCCAGGGGGGTGGCAGGTGGGCTCAGGCCGTGGAAGAGCTCAAAAAAGATTTTGAAAAGCAAGTTAGACAGGTGGAGGAAAAACTGGGAAGAGAAATGACAGAGATGCAAGAAAAGTATGAAAAACGGGTCAATACCTTGGTAAAGGAGACCCAAAAAAATGCTGAGGAAATTAACACGTTGAAAAATAGGCTCACTCAATTGGCAAAGGAGGTTCAAAAAGCCAATGAGGAGAAGAATGCTTTCAAAAGCAGAATTAGCCAAATGGAAGAAGAGGCTCAAAAGCTCACTGAATTTAATAGTTCTCTCAAAATTAGAATGGAACAGATGGAGTCTAATGACTTTCTGAGAAACCAAGAAATCACCAAACAAAACCAAAAGAGTGAAAAAATGGAAGAGAATGTGAAATATCTCATGGGAAAAACAACTGACCTGGAAAATAGATCCAGGAGGGACAATTTAAAAATTATGGGACTACCTGAAACTCATGATCAAAACAAGAGCCTAGACATCATCTTCCATGAAATTATCAAGGAAAACTGCCCTGACATTCTAGAACCAGAGGGCAAAATAAGCATTGAAAGAATCCATCGATCACCACCTGAAAGAGATCCAAAAAGAGAAACTCCTAGGAACATTGTGGCCAAATTCCAGAACTCCCAGCTCAAGGAGAAAATCTTGCAAGCAGCTAGAAAGAAACAATTCCAGTACTGTGGAAATACAATCAGGATAACCCAAGATCTAGCAGCTTCTACATTAAGGGATCGAAGGGCGTGGAATAGGATATTCCAGAAGTCAAAGGAACTAGGACTCAAACCAAGAATCTCCTACCCAGCTAAACTGAGTATAATACTTCAAGGGAAAATATGGTCTTTCAATGAAACAGAGGACTTTCAATCATTCTTAATGAAAAGACCAGAGCTGAAAAGAAAATTTGACTTTCAAACACAAGAATGAGAAGAAGCATGAAAAAGTAAACAGCAAAGAGAAGTCTTAAGGGACTTACCAGAAGTGAACTGTTTACATTCATACAGGGAAAGACAATATTTCTAACTCTTAAAACTTTTCAGTATCTGGGTAGTTGGTGGGACCACACATACACATGTACATGCATGCACACACATACACACATGCACACACATACAGAGATAGAGAGCACAGATTGAACTGAATAGGATGGGACCATATCTTAAAAGAAATTAAGGTAAATGGTGAGAGAGAAATGTAGTGGGAGGAAAGAGGGGGAAATGGAAGGGGGTAACTATATGTCATTTAAGAGGCAGGTAGGAGTTTTTCTTAGTGGAGGGAAAAAGAGGAGAGCTGAGAAAAAAAAACAAGAAGTTTACCCTCATCACATTTGACTAAACGAAGGAGTGAAATGCACACTCATTTTGGTATGAAAACCTATCTTACAGTATAAGAAAGTGGGGGAGAAGGACATATTGCAAGGGGGGGATGATAGAAGGGAGGGCAAAGGGAGGAGGGAGGGAGCAATTTGAAGTCAACACTTGGGGAGGGACAGGATGAAAAGACAGAAGAGAAACAATGAGGGGCAGGTTAGGAGGGATGGTAATCCAGTTAGTCTTACACAACACGACTATCAGGGAGGTCATTTGCAAAACTACACAGATATGGCCTATATTGAATTGCCTGCCATCCCAAAAGGAATGTGTGGGGAGCGAGGGATGGGGAGAATTTGGAACTCAAAGTTTTAGGAACAACTGTTGAGTATTGTTGTTGCAACTAGGAAAGAAGACATACAGTTAATGAGGAATAGAAAGTCATCTGGCCCTACAGGAGAAAAGAGAAGATGGATGACAAGAGAAGGGAGGGATGACAGAAGAGAGGGCAGATTGGAGATAGGGAAAATTAGATTGCTTGGGGTATTGCGGTGGGGGGGAGGGGATAAAAAGGGAGAAAATTTGGAACCCAAAAATTTGTGAAAATCAATGTAAAAAATTAAATAAATAAATAAAATGTTAAAAAAAAAAAAAAAGAGGCTAACTCAATTGGAAAAAGAGGTCCAAAAAGCCAACAAGGAGAAGGAGGTTTTAAAAAGTAGAATTAGCCAAATGGAAGAGAAGGTTGAAAAGCTCACTGAACAAAATAATTCATTGAAAGAGAGAATTGAATCCAGGGAAAAGAATGATTATGAGTTAAACGAAGAAGTTAGTAAACAAAACCAAAAATTTAAAAAAATAGAAGATGAGGTGAAAGAATTCATTGGAAAAACAATTGACCTGGAAAAGAGATCCAGGAGAAATAATTTAAAAATTACTGGTCTACCTGAAAGCCATGATCAAAAAAAGAGCCTAGACACTATCTTCCATGAAATTATCAAGGAAAACTGCCCTGATGGTATAAAAATGCCCAGAGGGCAAAATGGATATTGAAAAAAATTCATCACTCACCCCCTGAAAGAAACCCAAACAGAGAAACTCCTAGGAATATTGTGGCCAAATTTCAGAGTTCCCAGATCAAGGAGAAAATACTGCAAGCAGCTAGAAAGAAACAATCTGAGTACTGTGGAAATATAATCAGGATAACACAGGATCTGGCAGCTTCAACATTAAATCGTCAAAGGGCTTGGAGTAGGATATTTCAGAAGTCAAAGGACCTGGGATTGAAGCCAAGAATCACCTACCCAGCAAATCTGAATATAATACTTCAAGGGAAAAAATGGACATTCAGTGATATAGACAAATTTGAAGATTTCATGTTGAGGAAAAGACAAGATCTGTATTTAAAAATTTGACTTCCCAAGACAAGAATCAAGAGAAGCATGAAAAAGTAAACAGGGAAAAAAAAGAAAAATCATAAAAGACTCTCTAAAGCTGAACTGTTTACATTACTACATAGAAAGACAATGTTTTTAACTCTTGAATCTTTTCTCAGTATTTGGGTAGTTGGAGAGATTGTACACACACGCTCACACACATACACATAGATAGATAGAGAGTGCAGGGTGTGTTCTATCAGAAGAGATGATATGCACACACACATACAAAAAATTAAATAAAATAAAAATTAAGAGGTGAAGGAGGAAAATTCCAGGAAGAGAAAGGGAGTAATGAAATGGGGCAGGCTATAACTCATAAAAGATAAGAAAAATCTTATTCAATGGAGGAGATAAGGGAAAAGGGGAGGGGGGGAATAAAGTTACTCTCCCCACATGTGGCTGAAGGAAGGAATAACATGCTCACTAAATTTGACAGGAAAATTTATATCACACTACAGGAAAGTAGGAGAGGAGGCAATAAGTGGAGCAAAGGGAATGTTAGAAGGGAGGGCAAATGGGAGAAGGGAGTCACTAGAAATAGACACTTTTGAGAAGGGACAGGGTCAATTGTAAGGGGGAAAAATAAGGGGGATAGGGTAGGTCAGAGGGCAATATAATTAGTATTACACAACATGATTACTATGGAAGTCTTTTGCAAAACAACACATATTTAGTCTGTATTGAATTGCTTCCCTTCTTAGTGGGGCTGGGGGTGAGGCAGAGAAGTAGAGAAGTTGGAATTCAAAGTAGTAGAAATGAATGTTGAGAATTTTTATTGTATATAATTGGGAAATAAGAATTATAGGGATAGGGGTATGGAAATACATCTTGCCCTGCAAGGAAAGAGAGAATATGAGCATAGGACAGGGGTGGGGTATGATGGAGGGGAGGGTACATTGAGGGAAGGAGTAATCAGAATGCAAGATAATAGGAAGCAAGGGGAGGGGGATGATGGGGAGAAAAATTGGTCATGTTACAAAGTGAGGTAAAAGCAATTAGTATTAAAACAATAGACTGAATTAATTACTGAGAATAAATCAATGACATCTTTAGTTTGGAGAAAAGAATTTCAATCTAACTTTCCAAGAGGAAGGTAACCTCTGATAAAATTTGGCACTGATGGAAAAGTCAAAGTTTTAATGGTAAATTAGATTTTATGATTGCCACTTAATCAGGAACTAGAACATGCATAGAAAGACATGTAAGCCACTTAAGACTTGCCTCAAGAGATGTTCCTTAGCCAAAGTGAAACTACAATCATATTTGAAACCTGGTTATAGGAACTTGCCATTTTTAGATGCTATGGGACTATTAAGTGACTGTTCTTCTGAGTCTAACTCCAGGTATGGGAAACAAGAAAGACGATCTGAACCTCCATTACATGATGCCAGTAAGCTCGTGAGATGCTGGTATGAACTACATAGGTGATCTCAAGGGAAGGGTGGAAGGGCAACTGTTGAGCTTGGACTGAGGTAGGACTCTCCTGACTCAATTTCCCCACTGACACCTGGCAGACTTTAAGTCTGACTGAATGCAAGTGGACAATCTACTCCTGCCTGGAATTGACATGAAGTTGGGGAGATATTGTATCCCTGCAATGTCCCTACTCTTGGTGGCAATTTCCTATAGTCAAAAGTAAGCTTAATACCAGATCTATTTAATTACAGATTATGGGCAGAGGAACATCCGAGGCTGTCTAAAATTAAGCTATAGGACTTTAGACCAACAACATTAAGTTACAGTCTTTTTGTTCTTAGTAATACTGTGGAGACAATTAGGTCAAGAGCTTGTGACGTTAGCAACATAAATATTATCTGTATCTCAGTTGGTTTATGTTTTTAAAAAAATTCTTTTTATGGTCCATATTGTAAATGCTTTAAAAAACGTATCACCTGATCAAAAGTTTGAATTGCTTTATCTATTATAAACTGTGTTAAAAAAAATTTGGATGCTATACCACTTGGTGCATATGTGTTTAGTAATGATGTTGCTTCATTGTCTATGGTTCCTTTTAGCAGGACATAGTTTCCTTCCTTATCTATTTTGATCAGATCTATTTCTGCTTTTGCTTTGTCTGAGATTAGGATTGCTACCCTTGTTTTTTTTACATCAGCTGAAGTATAATATATTCTCCTCTAACCTTTTATCTTTACCCTGTGTGTATCCTCCTGTTTCAAATGTGTTTCTTGTAAACAACATATTGTTGGATTATGATTTTTAATCCATTCTGCAGTCTGCCTCCATTGTATGAGAGAGTTCATCCCAGTCACAGTTTTGATTACTACTTGTGTTTTTTCCTCCATCCTATTTCCCCCTGTTTATGCTTTTAGCTTTCTCTTCTCCCTTCCCTTCCACAACAAAGTTTTAATTTTTGACTACCACCTCCCTCAGTTTTCCCTCCCTTCTATCAGCCCTCCCTTCCTTTATTTCCCCTTTTCCCTTACTATTTCTTCCCTCCTTTTTCTTTCCCCTTTCCCCTCCTACTGCCCATAAGGCTAGTTAAGAGTTCTAATACTTAACTGAGTTTGTTGTTCTCTCCTTGAACCAAATCAGATGAGAGTAAATCTCAAACAGTGCTCATCTCCTTCCCCTCTGTTCCTCTGCTGTAGTATGTTTTTGTGCCTCTTCCTTTGATGCAATTTACCTTTTTCTGCCTTCTCCTTTTAACATCTCCCATTACAATCCCTTCACACTCTTAAATCACATTTTTTATCATCACATCATTTAATTTATGCCCACTCCCTCTATCTATGTATATCCTTTTAAAGTATCATAATAAATATACAATATCAGGATTAACAAGTATCATCTTCCCTTACAGCGTTGTAAACAGTTTGGCTGTATTGAATAACAAGTTGTTTATTTTTCTCCTGTTTGCTTTTTTATGCCTCTCTTAAGACTTGTATTTGAAGATCAAATTTTCTGTTGAGCTCTGGAAATCCTTATTTCATTGAATGTCCATCTCCTTGCCTGAAATATTATGCTCAATTTTGTTGGGTAATTGATCCTTGGTTGTAGTTCAAGTTCCTTTGCCTTATGAAACATCGTATTCCTGTCCCTCCTATCTTTTTTTTAAATATAAATTTATTTATTTAACTTTTTACATTCATTTTCACAAAATTTTGGGTTCCAAATTTTCTCCTCATTTCTCCCCTACCCCCACCCTAATACACCAAGCATTCTAATTTCCCCTATCACCAATCTGCCCTCTCTTCTATCCTCCCTCCCTTCTCTTGTCCCCATCTTCTCTTTTGTCTTGTAGGACCAAATGACTTTCTATTCCCCATTAACTGCATTTCTTCTTTCCTAGGAGCAACAACACTACTCAACAGTTGTTCCTAAAACTTTGAGTTCCAAATTCTCCCCATCCCTCCCTCTCCACCCATTCCCTTTGGGAAGGCAGGCAATTCAATATAGGCCATATCTGTGTAGTTTTGCAAATGACTTCCATAATAGTCATGTTGTGTAAGACTAATTGTATTTCCCTCCATCCTATCCTGCCCCCTATTGTTTCTATTCTGTCCTTTGATCCTGTCCCTCCCCAAGAGTGTTGACTTCAAATTGCTCCCTCCTCCCATTGCCCTCCCTTCCATCATCCCCCCACCCTGCTTATCTCCTTCTCCCCCACTTTCCTGTATTGTAAGATAGGTTTTCATACCAAAATAAGTGTGCATTTTATTCCTTCCTTTAGTCGAATGCAATGAGAGTAAACCATGTTTTTTTCTCAGCTCTCCTCTTTTTCCCTCCACTAAAAAGTCTCCTGCTTGCCTCTTGAATGAGAGATAATTTACCCCATTCCATTTCACCCTCTCTCCTCCCACTACATTTCTCTCTCACTGTTTACCTTAATTTCTTTTCAGATATGATTCCATCCTATTCAATTCACTCTGTGCTCTCTGTCTCTGTGTGTGCATGCATGTGTGTATGTGTGTGTGTGCGTGTGTGTGTGTGTATGTGTGTGTTTAGTCCCACCAACTACCCAGATACTGAAAAGTTTTAAGAGTTACAAATATTGTCTTTCCCTGTAGGAATGTAAACAGTTCACCTTTGGTAAGTCCCTTATGACTTCTCTTTGCTGTTTGCTTTTTCATACTTCTTCTCATTCTTGTGTTTGAAGGTCAAATTTTCTTTTCAGCTCTGGTCTTTTCATCAAGAATGCTTGAAAGTCCTCTATTTCATTGAAAGACCATATTTTCCCCTGAAGTATTATACTCAGTTTAGCTGGGTAGGTGATTCTTGGTTTTAGTCCTAGTTCCTTTGACTTCTGGAATATCCTATTCCACGCCCTTCAATCCCTTAATGTAGAAGCTGCTAGATCTTGGGTTATCCTGATTGTATTTCCACAATACTGGAATTGTTTCTTTCTAGCTGCTTGCAAGATTTTCTCCTTGAGCTGGGAGTTCTGGAATTTGGCCACAATGTTCCTAGGAGTTTCTCTTTTTGGATCTCTTTCAGGTGGTGATCGATGGATTCTTTCAATGCTTATTTTGCCCTCTGGTTGTAGAATATCAGGGCAGTTTTCCTTGATAATTTCATGAAAGATGATGTCTAGGCTCTTTTTTTGATCATGACTTTCAGGTAGTCCCATAATTTTTAAATTGTCTCTCCTGGATCTGTTTTCCAGGTCAGTTGTTTTTCCCATGAGATATTTCACATTCTCTTCCATTTTTTCATTCTTTTGGTTTTGTTTGGTGATTTCTTGGTTTCTCGTAAAGTCATTAGCCTCCATCTGTTCCATTTTAATTTTGAGAGTACTATTTTCTTCAGTGAGCTTTTGAACCTCTTTTTCCATTTGGCTAATTCTGCTTTTGAAAGCATTCTTCTCCTCATTGGCTTTTTGAACCTCTTTTGCCAATTGAGTGAGCCTATTTTTCCAGGTGTTATTTTCTTCAGCATTTTTTGGGGTCTCCCTTCCTATCTTTTAATGTAGAAGTTGCAAGGTCCTGTGTGAGCTTGACTGTAGTTCCTCAATATTTGAATTGTTTCTTTCTGGCTGCTTGCAGTATTTTCTCCTTAACTTGATAGTTTTGGAATTTGGCAACAATATTACTTGATGTTTTCAGTTTGGGATGTCTTTCAGGTGGATTCTTTGGGTGACTATTTTCCCCTGTAGATCTAGCACCTCAGGGCAGTTTTCCTTGATGATTTCTTGGAAGATATTGTCCAGGCTCTTTTTTTTCATCATGGATTTCTTGTAAACCAAGCATTCTTAGATTTTTCTCTCCTGAATCTATTTTCCAGGTCAGTTGTTTTTCCAATGAGATATTTTGCCTTTCCTTCTACTTTTTCATTCTTTACATTCTCTTTGATTCTTGATGTCTCATAGAATCATTAACTTCTACTTGCCCAATTCTAATTTTTAATAGATTGCTATCTTCAGTTAACTGTTGCATTTCCTTTTACATTTGTCCAATTGTTCCAGTTAAGTTTTGTATCTCTTTATCCATTTGTCCAATTTCCTTTTTAAATTCTTCTTGAATTTTTTTTCATATTTTTAAAATCATCAGCCAATTTTTCTTCTACCTCCCTAATTTGGCTTATAAATCCTTCTTGAGCTCTTCCAAGAATGCTCTTTGGGCTTGAGACCAGTTCATATTCCCTTTTCAGGTTTCACATGGGTACACAGTCTCAATGCTGATCTCTTCAGTATTTGTGTTTTGGTCTTTGTCCCCATAATAAGATTCTATGGTCTTTTCTGGTTTTTTTCCTGCTCATAATGATTGCCTTTTTCCTGGCTTTTAGAGTGGATCTCTTCTTCTGGGGCACAGGGGGCTCTTTCCCATGGTTCTTGTGCTTAGAACTTGAGGCTTTGTGTATTGTGGCCTCTGGTTCTTTTAGCTAGAAGCTAGAATGCTGTGGTTTACCTGGTGCTAGGCTGACTGATGTGCGAAAGCAGAGGCCAGGTGAAATCTTTCTGAGCTTCCCTGGAGTTAACCTGCAATTTGCTGCAGGAGGTGTGGGGGAGGGGTGGTCTGACTGCAGGAAGTCTTCTCTCCTGAGCTAGAGTACAGGCAATCTCAGTGGCTAGTGAACCCCCATCTGCACTAGTGTCTGCCCAATTCCTCTGGCTCTGCTAAAGTACACCTAGGGTTCTGGTGTTGGTGCTTCCAGCTCCACCCCCCCCCCAACCTAAACCCCCCTCCACCAGGGCTCAGGATATCCTCCTGGTTCACAGATGTGTGGCTATCTGGGACAGTTCTGGTCCTGCACTGGTCCCCTTCAGCCACAGCAAAAAGGACCCCCCCATCCTTGTGATTTTCCTAGCCTGTCAGGCTAAGAGACTGTTTACCCCTTTGGCTGATCCCACTATACCAGGATTTTTCCTGGGGAAATATTATCTGGGTTTTTCAAGGTCAACAATGGAAGGGGGAGAGCATTTAGAGATCACTATGCCATCTTGGCTCTCAGAAGTTCAAGTAAGTGACTTACAAACATTTAATTGTTGAGGGCCAGGGTGGAGTGTGGTTGACAAGATCAGAATAGACCTTCAGGAAAACTGTTCTTGGAGACTGTGCTCATTATCATCCGGAATGACTCTCCATGCCCCCCCCCCCCCCATGTTGTTGTCTCTGTGAGACAAGAGAATTATAGAAAACAAGGGATATGTAAAATAGATGCTCCTAGGCTCACAGTCTGATTAAATCAGTCTTATAAGACTGACTGATCACCCTGACTGATTTAATCACTGGGACAGCAGAAGAAGTCTCACGTAGACTTGCAGTACCTTGTCTATATAAACCCTAACCCTCAGATCAATTAACGGAATTGGTCTATCTTTTCCCACCTCCCATGACTCTTTTCTTTAACCACATCACCAAGCTGTGTAGGGACACGGGTCGTCCGCTAACATTTAATCTGCTGGCTGATATTCTCAGGAGTGGCTGCTGCTGTTACCTAGGGTTTTGCACTTCTCTCTCACTCAGTTCCACTGGACTCCCATCCTGGGCTGATATGTTTGAGAATCCACACTGCTGCCTCTACTTCAGACCGCCCTTGATTCCTGCTCAACTTTGCTATGGTGGGATCCATGCTGGTACAGCCTTTGCACTCTGTGCTCCTCCAGCCCCCTGAAACAGATCCTTCTCATCAATCTTCCAGGCTCTCCTGGGCCAGAAACCTGCCACACTCTGTCTCCTAGTGGATTCTGCCACTCTAAAATTTGTTCTCTTTTTAGAGGAATCTGAAGGAATTTGTCTTAGCTCCACCATCTTGGCTCTGCCCAAGTCTTGAGCTTTTAATGAAGATTTTCTCATGGTCATTGCACTTACAAGGTCTCTCCTGATTAAGAATTTTCTCATGCACAAGAAGAGTTGAATTCTGACTGAAAGCTTTCCCACATTCATCACATTTATAAGGTTTCTCGTCAGTATGAGTCCTCTGATGTACAGTAAGTGTTGACCTATGACTGAAGGCTTTCCCACTCATTTCCTAGCTGGTGTTCTGATCTGTGAGTGACCACAAGTACTCTTTTCTGCCTTGGAACTGTGAGAAGGATTCCCTCTTCCTTACTTCCACATGTCCCACCACACCATCACTCCTCCTAGCTCCAGCACCGCCACCCAAGACTATGACCTAGATCCAATCACAGGCAAAGCAAGAGAATCCTGCCTCAGTGCCAGCAAATAGATTCCTGCAATTACCCTCTGATCAGCCACTCAATCCTCCCACTATTTGAGGTCTGAGAGCTCCAGAAGTAGCCACTGCCACCACTGCTGCTGCCCATAGCTGACACTGTAACAGTAAGCACCCCAACATACATAAGGGGACTTTGTACAACAGGTTCTTAGATCTGCATTCATAAAAGAAAAGCAGCTTTCAAGAGGTTAACAATCACTTTAATCAAGCCCAGATATCAGAGAAAATAAAAATAAAAATTTCAGAGAAATCAAAAATACAGACAATGCTTCCAAACTGCATGACTATTATATACATACATAGTTACCAGAAAGGGAAACATCAACTTCTGGATTTGGGGGAAGGGGGGAGGGAGGGGCTCCTTAACAGCTTTCCAGAGTCCCTTTGGCCAAAGAAACTCTTCCAGTCAGTAAGCCCAAAAATAAAACCTCATTTTCAGAGTATTTATATACTTTTTAGAGCTAGAGGGCATAACCCTTTGACCCAGTGCCTCAATAGAAAAAACAAAAGGTACTTGGGACCCTCCTACAAACAATTCCCCTAATCAAACTTCCCACAATTGGCAAACCCATCAATGGGTGGGAAAGATCCTCCTCAATCTCATTATTCAATCACAGGCACTTTTAGGAAAACAAAAATAGCAAAAAATCCTAATTTCATTTCCCTTACCAGTTGCTCTGTGCTCCTCTCTCACCCAGGTCTGATAGACCCTTCTTGCTGACTTTCTAAGTTGTCTTTGGTGTTGGTAGGTTGAGAAGTCTGGAAACTTGACAGTGATTCAGTGCCCTGAGACCTTCCCCAGGCTTGCTCTAGCCACATCTATGCCAGGTTGTCTTGGGCTGGAAATTTGTTTTATCCTTTCATTTTGTGGATTCTGTTGCTCTAGAATTTGTTTAGAGTCATTTTTTACAGGCATTTGGAGTGGTTTGGGGGAGAGCTCAAGCAAGTCCCTGCTTTTACTCTGCCATCTTGCCTGGGTGGAGTTTATAAAGTTATATTTGGAACAAAAAGATCAAAGAAAATTTTTTCTACTCCCTGTTCTCTGCATTCACAAGCTAGTGATGGGGTTCAGACTCTGGGAGCCTCCTTGAGCTCCCCTTGAATCTTCCCATTTAATCTAACTTTTCTTACTCAAATCTAATCTTCCCATTCGCTCCTGCAGTCTCAGGAAGCCCATGGGCTTTTCATTATCATTTCAGGTCTCTGTTGCATCCCCCCACCCTTGATCCCATCAAAACCCCATTCCCCAGGCTGCCATCAAGATCTGTATCCATTCCCATACTGCCCCTATCAAGATCTCTGGATTGCCCCAACTGCTTCCCACCCAAATCCTCCTTTGTCTTATATCTCCTGATAGCCTCCAGCTGTTTCCAGCCTTTGACCCTCCTTGGACTTCTCCTCAAGACCTTTCCTAAATCCCTCCTGCCATCAGCCTGGACCACCAGACCACCCCCCAGATTCCTCCTATACTCTTTTCTGTATTTAAGTTCCTTCCTGCCTCCATGAAGGCGGTGAGAGTCAATCCAGCTCAGACTCTGTCTAGCTGGTATTCCATCTGGCCCACTTGTGAATACAAGCGTTACAAATGCTTAGGCTCCTTAAGAGGCAACCCAATTAGGCAAATCCTTAATAAACTTTGTTTTCTTTGACTTTAAGAAGGCTTGAGTCGAATTCATTCAAGCACAACCCGGACTGTCTGTATTTTGGGGTCCTGATCACCTCGGAACCTCATCTCTAGGATTGAGATCCCTAGGGGTGTCTTTGACTGCTCTCCCTCAGTGTTCTGAAGGCTTATGGTTTCTTACAGTGTTATACCTGATGCCCACCAGTATGCTATCTATGATCAATAAAATAGTTGAAACTCATTAGATTTTAGAAAAAGGTTTTGCTGAAAAGGCATGGTAAGAAAAGTTGGTAGAAAATATTCCTCCATCCTAGGGATACACTCTTGCTTTACACACACAAGATCCTTTGAGGGATGAGCTCAAGCTAAAGTGTGCTGGTAGTCAAGCACACATATACAGTACACAGGTGACAAAGGGATTGGTAACTCTCAACACCTGGCCCTGGGAGTCCTTTACTCCCTTCGTGGAGTCCTCTACTCCCTTCGTGGAGTCCTCATGCAGTTCCCCTTAGATGGTTCTCTCTCTGGGTAAGTTATCCCTGCTGCTGAGTTGAGCTGATCCTCTGCTGGACCAGTGACCAGCTGGGCTTTCCAACAGGCTACTTCAGATTACTGTTGTTTCTTTTTTGACAGGATTACTAGACAGGTAGGTGAGTTTACCTAGGGAATGTTTTTCTTAATTTATTTTAGTTTTCCACATTCACTTCTGTAAGATTTTGAGTTCTAAATTTTCTCCTTCCCTTCCCCCTCCCCAAGATGGCATGCAATCTGATATAGGCCTACATAAACATTCATATTAAATATATTTTCACATTAGTCATGTCATAAGGAATTAGAATCAATGGGAGGAAGCACGGGAAAGAAGAAACAAAACAAAACCAAAAAAAAAGAGAGAGAGCAAATAGTATACTTCAGTCTGCATTCAGACTCCACAGTTCTTCCTCTGGATATGGATGGTATTTTCTATTGTGAGTCTTTTGGAGTTGTCTTCGATCATTGCATTGCTAAGAAGAGTTAAGTCTATCAAAGTTAGTCGACACACAATGTTGCTGTTACTCTATACAATGTTCTCCTGGTTCTGCTCACTTCACTTCAGTTCGTATAAACCTTTCCAGGTTTTTCTGAAGTCCATTTGCTCATCATTTCTTATAGAACAATATTATTCCATTAAATTTATATGCTACAACTTGTTCAGCCATTCCCTAATGGATAGGCATCCCCTTAATTTCCAATTCTTGGCCACCAAAAAGACAGCTACTATAAATATTTTTGTACATGTGGGTCCTTTTCCCATTTTTATGATTTCTTTGGGATACAGACCTAGAAATGCTATTGCTGGGTCAAAGGACATGCACAGGTTTATAGCCCTTTGGGCATAGTTCCAAATTGCTCTCCAGGACTGTTGGATCAGTTCACAACTCCACCAACTAGGGTATGTTTTAACATGGCTTTTGATAAAGTATCTCAGGCTATTCTTTCAGTGAAGACACAAAGATGTGGATTAAAGGAAAATAGATTTGCATGAATTCAAAGCATGGATGGCTGCACTGAAAGAGATGTCATTACTGGGTCAACGCTAACAACAATAACAGCTAGCTTTTCTCTAGTGTTTTAAGATTCGCAAAACATTTTCTATGTGTTATCCTCCCAACAAGCCTCTGAGGTAGGTACTATTATTATCTTTATTTTCCAGATGAGGAAACTGAAACTTTGAGGGGCTAAGTGATTTGCCCAGAGTCACACAGCTAGTAAGGGGATGGAAAGGGAAGGAAGGGTTCAAGCATTTATTAATGTGTCAAGCATACACACTGAGACAGGATTTCAATCCAGATCTTCTGACTCCACGCCTCCAAGTCTAGTGCTCTATCCACTGAACCACATGACGAGATAGGAAGATTTTGATCTGTGACTTGGATAGTTACAGATGGTATGGCCAACAAATGTGCTGATACTGTAAAGCTAGGAGAGTTTGTTAATACATTGGAAAACAGTCAGGATGCAAAAAAGGTCTTAAAAGGCTACAGAATTCAACTTAGCCTAATAAGATGAAATTCAGTAGGGATAAATGTAAGTCTTAGATGTGGGTTAAAAAAATCAATTTCTAACAAGGAACTAGAGTCCTAACAAAAAACTCCCAATGTCAAGAAACTGTCTGCCTGAACGCAAGGGATGTTTTTTGTTAAGAATCTAGGGTTCAAGGCTCTGGTTCTTCATTTGGGTCACCATTAATTTTGACATTTGAGAAGAACTGAGAAACACAATTTTGGGGGCAATGTAATAATTTTATTAATAAGGTCAAAATGATTGTTAATGAAAGGATAATCATTTGGCCATCTCTCTCAGACCAAAGATCCCTTTTGACAGTGGGCTCACAGTTTAAATGCCCTTGAAAGGGTAGGTGTTCCTGAGGGTGGCAATAAACTCTGGTTAACAATTAATGAGAAAATGAATATTGCAATGAAAGGGTGGGCCATATTACAATGAGTGTCTTGGAGTATGTGACTTGGATCACCCAGATCTTGGGCAAAGAGACTTATCAATTTCCATATCACCTGTCTGACAAAGGGGAAAATCAGCACATCCCCCAGATCCATCTGAGCAAACACAATGAACTGGAATGAGCCCATGAGCTCAAACTTAAAATTTCTTTAAATGTCTGATTAAATCTTGGGCTGATTACATTTTTGAGAGTGATTTCCCCCACTGGCTGATTTCTGGATGAGGAAATAGAAAAGAAGAAAAACCTTGGTCCTAATGCAATCATTAGTTATTAATACCAGAGAGAAATAATAATTTCACACAGAGTTTATTATTCAATATGTAAATAACAACTGTTTGTAGAGCATGTCCTGTGGTGCAAACATGCTTTATAATAAAAAATTTGTTTGATAGACATTGTTTTGAAATTGGCTACTTAAGTGTCATCCTCAGTCCTTTGCTATGACTGAAGTTAATTCAGTAACTTTTATGTAAATTCATTTGTGTCTTATAGGTCATATTCTTATAAAAGTGTTCTGTAACCTATGTTTTAATGCAAGGATTATATCCTTTTCTGTGTGTCATGTGGAGGGCATTGAATAACTGGATTGAATTGGAATTCATTTAAGTGATATTAAAATTTGGAGTTCTAAAATAATAGTTAAAAAAATTGTAAAGCAAACAACTGAGTAAAAATTTTGAGAAAACAACAAACTTAAAGCAATATATATGTATTTTGGAAGGGTTTAAGGCTTCTTTACCTCTTGTGGTATTTTAAAATATTTAGTTTGTATTTGAATGTGTTACATATATCAATGTAACAGTTACCCTTTAGCTTGCTGTTCACAATGTTCATGGCAGGTACAGAATTTAGATAAAGATCCAAAACAGCAAGGGTTATTTATCAGCTAAATTTCCTGAAATTTCAGGTGAACTGTGGGCCCTTAACTGTATGTCTCCCTTATAGATCTATTACTAGTAAGATTAGAATTATCATGTTTGAGCTGGTTTTCACAACATGACCTCGAGAAGTCAACTTTGTGACTGGTATTGAAATCTATTTTGTAAAAGCTTTTAGCAGGAACATCTGACAAGTCTTTATTAAATTACTTGGAATCAGTGAAGTAAATATACTGCAGTGATGGCCTTGAGGACAGAATATTTTCCAGACTATCCCAAGAAAAGATGTTTCCAGGGATGAGTTAACTGTATGGGACACCTGGGATTCAAAATGTGCTCATCAATTGAATATTGGCAATGGGATACTGGGCTACATTTTCATTTGATCATTATTATATTACTTCTGTCTTTTGTTTCATGATATTTATTATATGTGTATCTTTCCCTTTCTCCACTTCTTCCTCTTTGACTCTGTTGTCCTCAGGAGCTTCACTGATTTTGAATCCCATTCTATTAGAGCCACTGGACTTTTCATTGTGTCCCTTGCCTCTTTAAGATATCAACCACTATTAAGTCTGAAAAAAATACAGAAAATTCTTCTTGGTCTTAAGGGGGTCTAGTGCCCCCTTTGACTAACAGGAGGGAATGTGCGCATGGGCTCTGTCCTTTCTGTACTTCCACATTAAATCTGCTAGAGCTTCCCTTTTTCACAGGGGAACCAGAAAATGGAGTGGTACAACTAGCTAATCAGTAGGATTTCTTGTGGCCAGGGTTGCTTGAAATACCAGTGATCCTTTGAAATAAACTTTAGCTGAGTTTGGAGATACCAAGAACTATTGAAACCAATCTTGACCATTAGACTTCTCAATATATTGTGTTTCTCTCTTAATCCCCACTTAGTATATATTCGTATCTCACCTTTACCCCCTTCCCTCTGAGCAGTGGAGAAATTGTATCCCTGCTCCAACTTGGTTGTATCTTAATTTCCAAACTGTCTCCCTCCCTCTCTCTCCACCCCTCCCTAGAGAAGGCCACCATGTGACACCCTCCCGCATGTATGTATCTAGATGCACATATATGTATGCATATGTAAAACCATATTATGCATACTTCCATTTATCAGTTCTTACTCTGGAAGTGGATAGCATTTTCCTTCATAGGTCCTTTGCATTGATTTGAATATTTATAATATTCAGTGTTCATAGTTCTTCCTTGAACAATATTGCTGTTACAGTATCCAGAGTCCTCTTGGTTCACTCTTTTTCATTCTTCATTATTTCATGCAAGTCTTTCCAAGTTTTGTAACATCAACCAGGTCATCATTTTTTATAGTACAGTAAAATTCCATCACAATCATATACCACAACTTGTTCAGCCATTCCCCGAGTGATGGGCATCATCACCTCACTTTCCAGTTCTTTGCCACACAAAGAGAGCTATAAATATTTTAATACAAATATATCGTTTTCCTTTTCCATTGATCACATTGGGAGAGAGACCAAAAAGTGATACATCTAGGTCAAAGGGTACACAAAGTTTTGTAACGATTGATCTCCAAATGGGTTGAATCAGTTCACGGTTCCACCAACAGTGTAGTAGGGTCCCAATTTCCATATCCCTTCCAACATTTGTCATTTTCCCTTTCTATGATTTTAACTCATTTGTTAGGTATGAGATGATATCTGAAGGCTGTTTGAATTTGCATTTCTCTAATCAATAATGGTTTAGAGCATTTTATTCATATGACTATATATAGTTTTAATTTTGAGAGAACTGATTATTAATAACTAATGATTTGTGGAGATCCAGAGTTCACCACTTTTTCTGAAGTCCTGATTTCAAAAGTTCAGTCTTCTAAAGGACATTACCGATAATGATATTGCATTAACTTTCTTGTTCAGACCCCACTCAGGTGGGGAAGTCATTGTGCTCTGCTTAGGTTTGGGTGGGGATAAATTCTTTGAATAGATTGCCCAAGGCAGGCATAACTTAGAAGTAAATTACATAATCAAATTTCATTTGAATAGGTTGAGCCACTTGTTGCAATATTCGTTTTCTCATTAATTGTTAAACAATCACAACTGACTGCCACTTTTAGGAACACCCTTCTTCCAAAGGGCATATAAGCCTGCTATGATTGTTTTCGGTCTGAGAGAAGTGGCCAAATGACCATCCTTTTATTAAAATGCTGGCATTATTAACAAAATGATTAAATTTCTCAGAAATTATGTCTCTCAGATCTTTTTAAATGCCACAAGTTCTTCATTCCAAAGCTTCCTATTCATATCCTTTGACCACTTATCAGTTGGGGAATGACTCATATTCTTATAAATCCAACAAAGTTCTCTCTATATATTTGAGATATGATATATATCTGAGAAGCTATAAATCCTCCTGCCCCTATTTTCTGCTTTCCTTCTAATCTTGGACAATTTGATTTTATTTGTACAAACCCTTTTAAATTTAATGTAATCAAAATTATCCATTTTACATCTCACAATGCTTTCTATCTCTTGCTTATTCATAAATTCTTCTCCTATTCATATGTCTCATAGGCAATATGTTCCATGATCTTCTAATTTTCTTATGATATCTCCCTTTATGTCTGGATCATTTGTGACCTTATCTTGAGAAATGGTGTTGGATATTGACCTATACCTAATTCCTATCAGATTGCTTTCCAGTTTTCCCAACAATTTTTTTTTTTTTTTTACCAAATAATGAAATCTTGTCCCAAAAGCTTAAATCTTTACACTTGTCAAACACAAGGCCAAATACTCATTTACTATTTGTGTATTGTATGTGATTCACCTTTCTATTTCTTAGCCAGTACCAGATAGTTTTGATAATTACCACTTTATAATAAATACAGTTTAAGATCTGGAATTGCTAGAAATCCTTACTTTACATTTTTTCATCAATTCTTTTGATATTCTTTCTTTTTAAAGTTAGTTTCTTTTGAGTTTTTCAATATTTCTTTCCATAAGCTTTAAATTTCCCCTTTCCCTTTCCCTTCGCTCCCCAAAACAGCCTGCAATCTGATATAGGCTTTACATACACATTCCTAATAAACATATTTTCACATCAAACATGTTTTATAGAAGAATTATAATGAATGGAAGAAACCATGCTAAAGAAAAGACAAAGCAAATAAAAAAGAAAACAGTCTGCCTTGTTTGCCTTCAGACTCCATAATTCTACCTCTGGCTGTGGATGACATTTTCCATCATGAGTCCTTTGGAATTATTTTAGGTCCTTGCATTGCTGAGAAGATCTAAGTCTATCAAAATCAATCATTGCAGACCGTGGCTGTTACGGTGTACAATGTTCTCCTGGTTCTGATCACTTAACTCAGCATCAGCTCATATAAATCTAGGCTTTTCTGAAGTCCTCTTGTTCATCATTTCTTTTTTTTTTAATTAAATTAATTTGTTTTCAGTTTTCAACAATCACATCCATAAGTCTTACATTTTCTCCCCCTCCCTCTCCCCTTTATCCCTGAGATGGCACACAATCTTTTATGGGTTCTACACATACATTCTTATTAAACACATTTTCACATTAGTCATATTACATAGAAGAATTAAAATGAATGGGAGAAACCATGAGAAACCAAACCAAAACATTACATGAGAGAAAATAGTCTGCTTCCTTCTGCATTCTGATTCCATAGTTCTTTCTCTGGTTGTGGATGGTATTTTGCCTTGAGTCCTTTGGGAATGTTTTAGCTCCTTGCATTGCTGTGAAAGGCTTAGACTATCAGAAACAGTTCTCACACACTGCAGCCGTTACTGTGTATAATGTTCTCCTGGTTCTGCTCCTTTCACTCAGCATCAGTTCATATAAGTCTTTCCAGGTTTTTCTGAAGTTCAACTGTTCATCATTTCTTATAGCACAATAGTATTCCATTACATTCACATAACACAACTTGTTCAACCATTCCACAATTGGTGGGCATCCCCTCAATTTCTAGTTCTTGGCCACCATAAAGAGAACTGCTATAAATATTTTTTGCATGTGGAGCCTTTTCCCATTTTTATGATCTCTTTAGGATACAGTCCTAGAAGTGGTATTGCTGTTTCAAAGGGTACGTACATTTTTATAGCCCTTTGGGCAGTTCCAAATTGCTCTCCAGAATGGTTGGATCAGCTCACAGCTCCACCAATAATGAATTAGTGTTCCAACTTTCCCACATCTTCTTCAATACTTACCATTTTCCTGTTTTATCATGTTAACTAATCTGATAGATGTGATATGGTACCTCAGAGTTGTTTTGATTAGCATCTCTCTAATTAATAAGGATTTAGAGTATCTTTTCATATGACTGTAGGGAATTTTAATTTCTTCCTCTGCAAACTTCCCGTTCATATGCTTTGATCATTTATGAATCAGGGAATGACTTTTATTCTTGTAAATTTGACTCAGTTCTCTATATATTTTAGAAATGAGGCCTTTACCAGAGACACTAGTTGTAAAAATTCTTTCCCAGTTTTCTGCTTTCCTCCTAATCTTGGTTGCACTGGTTTTGTTTGTACAAGAACTTTTCAATTTAACATAATCAAAATTATCCATTTCATAATGTTCTCTTTCTCTTGTTTGGTAATAAATTCCTCCATTCTCTATAAAGCTGACAGATAAACTATTCCTTGCTTCTCTAATCTGTTTATAGTTATCAGCCTTTATACTGATTACACTAAATTGTGTACCCATTTGGACTTTATTTTGGTATACAGTGTCATTTGTTGGTCTGTGCCCAGCTTCTGCCATACTATTTTCCAGTTTTCCTAGCAGTTTTTGTCGAACAGTGAGTTTTTATCCCAGAAGCAAGAGTCATTGAGTTTATCAAACAGTAGACTACTATAATCATTGACAACTGTGTCTCATATACCTAACCTATTCCACTGATCAATCCCTCTGTTATTAGTCAGAACCCAGTGGTTTTGATGATTGCTGCTTTGTAATGCAATTTAAGAACTGGTATGACTAGGCCACCTTCCCTAGCATTTCTTTTCATTAATTTCCTTAACATTCTGGGGGTTTTTTACTTCCAGATGAATTTTGATATTATTTTTTTTAGCTCTATAAAATTTCTTTTGGTAATTTGATTGGTATGGCACTGAATACATAAATTAATTTAGGTAGAATTGTCATTTTTATTGCTAACTCAGCCTGCCCATGAGCAACTTATGTTTTTCCAATTATTTAGATCTGAATTTATTTGTGTTAAAAGTGTTTTATAATTGTGTGCATATAGTTCCTGGCAGGCAGACTCCCAAATATTTTATATTGTCTACAGTAACTTTACATGGAATTTATCTTTCTGTCTCTTGCTGTTGGCCTTTGTTAGTAATATATAGAATGCTAAGGATTTATGTGGGCTTATTTTATATTCTGCAACTTTACTAAAGTTTACTAAAGTTATTTCAAGCAGTTTATTATTTGATTCTCTAGGATTCTCTAAGTATATCATCATATCAGCTACAAAGAGTGATAACTTTTCTAATTATAGTTATAGTGATATATAGTGATAAGTTTCTAATTCCTTCAATTTTTTCTTCTCTTACTGCTAAAGTTAACACTTTTAGTACTATATTAGTAATATTATTACTATTATATTAGTACTATTGTTAGTATTATATCAACAACAATATCACCAACAGTTGTTATAATGGACATCCTTGTTTCACTTCCAAGCTTATTGGAAATGCATCTAGCTTATCCCCATTGCATATGATGCTCTTGATGGGTTTAGGTAGATGCTACTTATCATTTTAAGGAAGGCCCCATTTATTTCTGTGCTCTCTAGTGTTTCTAATAGGAATTGTGTTGTATTTTGTCAAAAGCTTTTTCTGCATCTATTGAGATAATAATATGGTTTCTGTTAGTTTTATTGTTGATATGATCAATTATGCTGATAGAGTTCCCAAAATTGAACCAGCCCCGCATTCCTCATGATAACTTGATGTAATCTTTTTGCTAATGTTTATTTAAGATTTTTGCATCTATATTCATTAAAGAAATTAGTCTATAATTTTCTTTCTCTGTTTTGGCTCTTTCCTCTTTAGGTATAAGTACCATATTTGTATCATAAAAAGAATTTGGCAGGATTCCTTCTTCATCAGTTTTCTCAGGTAGTTTATAGTCTTGGAGTTAATTGTTTTTAAAATGTTTGATAGAATTCACTTATAAATCCATGTGGCCCTGGAAATTTTTTTCCTAGGGATTTCTTTGATGGCTTCTTCAATTTCTTTTTCTGAGAAGGGGTTATTTAAATATTTTACTTCCTTTTCTGGGCAATTTATATTTTTGTACATAGTCATCCATTTCCCTAAGATTGTCAAATTTATGGGTATACAGTTGGGCAAAATAATTCCTAATTATTGTTTTAATTTCCTCTTCATTGGTGGATTCATCCTTTCATTTTTGATACTGGTCATTGGTTTTCTTCTTTTTTAAACTCAAATTAACCAAAAGCTTGTCAATTTTATTCTTTTTTTCATAAACCAGATCTTAGTTTTATTTATTAGCTCAATAGTTGTCTTAATTTCAATTTCATTAATCTCTCCTTTGATTTTCAGTATTTCTAATTTGGTATTTAATTAGGGATTTTTAATTTGTTCTTTTTCTAGTTTTTTCAGTTGCATGCCCAATTTATTGATCTTCTCTTTCTTTCTTTTATTCATGTAAGCATTCAGAGATATAAAACTTCCCCTAAGAACCACTTTTGCTGCATCCCATAAATTTGGTATGTTGATTCAGTATTGTCATTCTCTTGAATGAAGTTATCAATTGTTTCTGTCATTTGTTGTTTAACGCACTCATTCTTTAGGATTAAATTATTTAATTTCCAATTAATTTTCAGTCTTTCTATGACCCTGTATTACACATAATTTTTATTGCATCATGATCTGAAAAGGATGCATTTACTATTTCTGCCTCTCTGCCCTGGATTGTCAGTTTTTTATGCCTTTTTACACCATGTACTACATGGTCAGTTTTTTGTGTATGTGCTATGTACCACTGAGAAAAAGGCATATTTCTTTCTATCACCATTCAGTTTTCTCTACAGGTCTGCCATATCTAACTTTTCTAAAATTCTATTCACCTTCTTAACTTATTTATTATTTATTTTGAGACTAGATTTATTAAGTTCAGAGAAGGGGAGGCTGTGGTCCCACACTAGTATAGTTTTGCTGTCTATTTCTTCCTGTAACTCCCCTACTTTCTCCTATAAGAATTTGGATGCTAAACCACTTGGTACTGTTTAGTAATGATATTACTTCATTTTCTATGGTGCCTTTAACAGGATATAGTTTCCTTCCTTATCTCTTTTGATTTGATCTATTTTTGCTTTTGCTTTGTCTGAGATCAGGATTTCAATCCCTGCTTTTTTTACTTCAACTGATGCATAATATATTCTATTCCAGTCTTTTACCTTTACCCTGGGTATGTCCCCCTATTTCAAATGTATTTCTCATAAACAACATATAGGATTCTGGTTTTGAATCCATTCTGCTATCTGCTTCCATTTTAAGGGAAAGTTTATCCCATTCACATTCACAGTAATGATTACTATCTGTGTCTTTCTTTCTATCCTATTTCTCCCCTCATTTATGCTTTTATTCCTCCCTTTCCCCTTCCCCTACTCAAAAGTTTTGCTTTTGACCACTGTCTCCCTCAATCTTCTCTCCCTTCTATCAGTCCACTACCTTTTCTTTCCCTTTTCCCCTTCTACTGTCTATAAGGCAAGTTAGATTTCTATACTTAACCGAGTATGTTATTCCCTCCTTGAACCAAATCTGATGAGATTAGAGTTCAAACAATGCTCATCTCCTTCCATTCTTTCCTTCTACTGCAATACATTTTTGTGCCTCTTCCTGTGATGTAATTTACCCTTTTCTGCCTCCTCCTTTGCTCTCCTCCCATTATAATCACTTTTCACCACTTAATTAGGTTTTTTATCATGACATCAGTTAATTTATACCCACAACAGCTGTCTATGTATATCCTTTTAGGAACAACTGTTGAGTATTGTTCTTGCTACTAGGAAATAAGAAATACAGTTAATGGGGAATAGAAAGTCATCTGGCCCTACAGGACAAAAGAGAAGATGGGGACAAGAGAAGGGAGGGATGATAGAAGAGAGGGCAGATTGGTGATAGGGAAAATTAGAATGCTCGGGTATTGGGGTAAGGGGAGGGGATAAATGGGGAGAAAATTTGGAACCCAAAATTTTGTGAAAATGAATGTAAAAAGTTAAATAAATAAATTTATATTAAAAAAAACATACCTCAAAAAAAAATAAATGTAATAAATAAACAGTTTTCAAGATTTCCAAGTATCCTTCTCCCATATAGGGATATAAATGCCTTGCTCTTGTTGAATATCATGTTTTTGCCCCTTTTTTTTCCTGTTTACCTTTTTATGCCTCTCTTAAATCCTGTATTTGAAGATCTAATTTCCCATTGATTTCTGACCCTTTTATCAGGAAAGTCTGGAACTCCCCTATTTCATTGAATATCCATCTCCTCCCCTGAAAGACCCTGCTCATTTTTTCAGGGTAGTTGATCCTTGGTAATAATCCAAGCTCCTTTACCTTATAGAATATCATATTCCAAGCCCTCTGATCTTTTATATAGAAGCTACAAGGTTCTGCGTGATCCTGACTGTGGTTCCAAAATATTTGAGTTGCTTCTTTCTGGCTGCTAGCAGTATTTTCTCCTTAATCTGATAATTCTAGAATTTGGTTACAATATTCCTTGGCATTTTCAGTTTGGGATCTCATTCAGGAAGAGATGGGTGCATTCTTTCAGTGACTATTTTACCCTCTGGTTCTAGGACCTCAGGGCAGTTTTCCTTGATGATTTCTTGAAAGATGCTGTCCAGGCTCTTTTTTTTCAAAATGGTTCTCAGGTAGGCCAATAATTCTTAAATTCTCTCTCCTAGATCTATTTTTCAGGTCAGTTGTTTTTATAATGTGGTATTTTATGTTTTCTTCTATTTTTTCATACTTTTGATCTTGTTTGACTGATTCTTGGTATCTTATAGAATCAATAGCTTCCAGATGCCCAATTCTAATTTTTAATGAACTATTTTCTTCAGTTAGCTTTTGTACTTCCTTTTCCATTTGGCCAGTTGTACTTTTTAAAGAGATGTTTCCTTCAGGGTACTTTTTTTTCACATTTTGTCAATTGTATTTTTAAACTTTTCTTCTATTTCTCTTATTTGCTTTGTAAAATCCTTCTTGAACTCTTCCAAGAATACTTTTTGGGCTTGAGACCAGTTCAGGTTCCCCTTTGAGGGGTCAGATGTGGGTATATTGTCCATGCTCTCCTCCCCTGAATTTATGTTTTTATCTTCCCTGTCACCAATATATTTCTCTATGATCACTGATTTTTTTTATTCTCCTGTTGTTTGCCTTTTTTTTTTTTTTTGCTCTGTCCCAGAATTCTTGTGCTGTGGGGTAGGGACCTGATTACTAGTTTTCTGTGTTGAGGCCTCAGGTGCTTGCAGTTGAATGTTGTAGTGGGCTGGTATTTTACCTGGTGCTGAACTGGAGGCAGTGTGTGCCTGGGATTGACACTTGCCTGCTCCTTTACCCTGGGGCTGAAGATCTCCCACTGGTCTGCTGAGATGGCTTGTTGGGATACCTCCCATCCTACACTGGTCCCCTTCAGCTACAGCAAGAGGCAGCTTTACCACTTCCCCTAGCCTCCTGAGCTAAAGTTACAGCTAAAATACTGACATACCAGTCTTGCTGCTTGCTCCACTGTTCCAGGATTTTTCTTGGGGCAATATTCTCTGGGTTTTTCAATGTCAAGAGAGAGTGAGAGCAACTTTCTGTTTACTCCGTCATCTTAGCTTCTAGAAGTTTAAACAGGTGATTTTCAAACATTGAGTCTATAGTCTAATAGACCCAGGAGTAGCTGCTGCCACTGCCACTGCAGGACCCATGCAGGACTGTGCTTCTCTCTCATCCAGCTTCGACAAACCCCACTCCTGCACCAAGAGGTCTGGGAGTTGCCACTGCTGCTGGTAATTCAGCTTGCTGAGTTCTGATCAGGTCTTGCTATAATCAGATTTGTGCTAGTGCAGCCCACACTCTGCAGTCCTCTCCCAGCCCAGTTCCACAGATCCCTCTTGTTAACCCTCAAGGTTCTTCTGGGTTGGAAATCTGCCACACTCTTTATCTTTGTGTATTCTGCCATGTAGCACTAGTGCAATATTCACAGTGCCTATGGAGATTATAAACATGCCAGCACAGTTCTGAATCACAAAACATAACAGACTCTCCACATGGAGGACAGCACCAAAACATTTACTCAAACTAGAAAGCCAAATCCCAATACCAGAAAACCAAATCCATCATAGCAACAAACAAATCTATACGCAATTACAATGCAGGGGGTACTACCATCCCCAAGTCTTCCCACTGTTAGGCTTCCCACAGAGCGGCTCCCTTAAACAAAGTCACAAACTCATGTTAGTTGCTGCCTGCTCCTTTTCCTAGCTCTACAACTGCTCTGACTCACTTCCTGCTCCAGCCATTCGACAAACTCCTCCCACCACAAGCTCCATGTGACTCAAACTTCCAGGCAGGACACATGGGTCTATTAATGGATGGGAAAGATCTTCCCATTTTAACTACCATTACATGTCTGCTCTAAAATTTGTTCAGATTCACATTTTAGAGGCATCTGAAGGAGTCTGTTGAAGAGCTCAGGCGAATCCCTACTTTCAATCTGCCATCTTGGCTCTGCCACAATTCTTTTGATATTCTTTATCATGTGTTCTTCCAAATGAATTTTGTTATCATTTTTTTCTAGCTTGATAAAATACTTTTTGGTCGTTCAACAGGGATGGCATTGAATAAGTAGATTAGTTTAGATAGAAATGTCACTTTCATTATATTGGCTCTACCCACCCATGAAGAACTAATAATTCTCCAATTATTTAAATCTGATTTTATTTGTATAAAAAGTGTTTTATCATTTTGTTCAAGTCATTCTTGGGTTTGTATTGGCAAATATTTTCCCAGGTATTTTATATTTATATTATCTGTTTATTTTAAATGGGGTATCATTTGCTATCTCTTCTTGCAGGGTTTTGTTAGTGATATATAGAAATACTGATGATTTATGTGGGTTTATTTTATATCCTGCTACTTTTCTAAAATTATTAATTACTTCAACTAACTTGTTAGTTGAATCTTGAGGATTTTCCACGTATATCATTCTATCATCTGCAAAAAGAGATATTTATATTACCTCATTAACCAATCTGATTCTTTCTAATTTATTTTCCTCTCATTGCTATAGCTAATTTTTCTAGCACAATATTGAGCAATATTGGTGATAAAGGGCATCCTTTGTTTCACTCTTGATCTTATTGGGAAGGCTTCTAGTTTATGTCCATTATAAATAATGGTCACTTATAGGTTTAGGTAGATGTTTCTCATCATTTTAAAGAAAAATCTATCTATACTTATGCTTTCACATTTTTAAAATTAAGAATGATTTTTATATTTTGTGAAAATCTTTTTCTGCATCTACTGATATAATCATATGCTTTTTGTTACTTTTGTCACTGATATAATCACTTATGTTAATAATTTTCCTTATATTAAATCATCCCTGCATTCCTGGTATATATCCCACTTAGTCATGATTTGTGATATATAGTTGTCGTCTCTACCTGGTATTTTATTTAGGATTTATTGCATCCATATTCATTAGAAAAATTGGTCTATAATTTTCTTTGGTTTTCCTCTTCCTTGTTTAGGTGTCAGCACCATATTTGTTTCATAAAAGAAGTTTGGTAGAACTCCTTTGCAAATTATTTGAAGTAATTAATTTAGTATTGGAATTGATTGATCCTTAAATGTTTGGTAGAATTCACTTGTGAATACATCTGGTCCTGAATGTTTTTTTCTTAGAAAGTTCATCTATGGCCTCTTTACTTTCTTTTTCTAAAATAGGTTTATTTAGAGATTCTATTTCCTCTTCTATTAACCTAATCAGTTTATGGTTTTATAAGTATTCATCCATTTCACTTAGATTGTCAGTTTTATTGGCATATAATTTGGCAAAATAACTCATAATCATTGCTTTGATTTCATCTTCATTAATGGTATTGTCACCCTTTCCATTTTGGCTACCATAATTTGGTTTTCTTATATCTTTTTCAAAAAATAACATTAATTAATGGTTTATCTATTTTCT
The DNA here is from genome assembly GCA_023548195.1 of Bettongia penicillata ogilbyi. Lineage (NCBI taxonomy): Eukaryota > Metazoa > Chordata > Mammalia > Diprotodontia > Potoroidae > Bettongia > Bettongia penicillata. Next base: position 6,403,629 of record JAJHZJ010000081.1, on the reverse strand, counting down.
TGGATTTTTTTTCATAAAGCCAACTCTTAGTTTAATTAATTCAATAGTTTTCTTATATCCATACTTGGTTGCATCTCAGCTTCATTGGGTGCACTGAGTGCATAATCATCTGCAAACAGAAAGTCGTGCACCAACACAGCATTCGCTTTGGTCTTGGCTTGTAGCCTTTTCAAGTTGAATTTATCATCAATGTGATAGCTGACTTTGGTACTGTGTTCATCTTCACTGAAAGCATGTGACAGCATGGCTGGAAACATCATTCTAAGAAGCATGGGAGCAAGCACACAGCCCTGTTTCACTCCATTGGTGACAGGAAAAGCCAGAGAACATTGTCCATTATCTAGAATCCAGACAAGCATGCACTCATTAAATTGATGTATAATGCTGATGAACTTCTCTGGGCAACCAAATTTTGACATAATTTTCCATAAGCACTCACAAATGACAGTATCAAAGGCCTTGGTCAGATCTACAAATGTTGTATATGGATCTCTGTTCTGTTCCTTGCATTTCTGCTGGAGTTATCGGGCAGCAAACGTCAGATCAACTTTTCCTCAGCCCTTTCCGAAGCCACACTGGCTCTCAGGTAGATGACCATCTTCCCAGTGAAGGATCAGCCTATTAAGGAGGACTCTGGCAAGAATCTTGCCCACAAAGTATGGATCAATTCTCTACTACTTGTGCTAATTTTGACCTAACAATAAGCACCAAGAAAACACAGGTGCTCCATCAGTCACCACCACACCACCCATACATGGAACCAATTGTTACAGCAAATGAAGAAGTTTTGAATGCTGTGAATGAGTTCACTTACTTTGGTAGTGTACTTTCCAGTACACTTTCTAGCACACATTGATAATGAGGTTAATGCATAGTTCAATGTTTGGGAGGCTCCAAAGGAATGTTTGGGAGAGGAAGCATTAGACTGACTAGCAAACTGAAGCTCTACAGAGCCATTGTGCTGGCCTCATTCTTGTATGCCTGTGAAACTTGGACAGTCTACTAGCTCTGTGACAGTAAACTGAATGCTTCCATTTGAATTGTCTTAGGAAGATTCTGAAGATCACTTGACAGAATAAGGTACACTGATGTCATTACTGGAGCTAAATTGCCAAGCATTCAAACTCTTATGCAGAGATTACAACTCCAATGTACTGGCCATATCGTTCAAATGCAAAACATGCTTGTGAAAAAGACTATTTTACGGAGTACTCACACAAGGCAAAAGTTCACATGGTTGTCAGAAGAAATGATACAAGAACACTCTCTAGGTCTCTCTTAAGAACTTTGCAATTGATTGTGTGACATGGAGACACTGGTGCAGAATAGCCCAGCATGGCATGCCCATATCAGAGAAGGTGCTGTACTCTATGGGCAAAGCAGAATTGAAACAACTCAAACGAAATGTAGGATGCACAATCCACCTCAATGGTCATGTGGATTATTTGTACTCAATCTGTGGTAGCACAGGCAATTCGAGGTTGTATTGATCTGATCAGCCATAGTAGGACACAATGAAACTTTATTCTAGCAGAGTGATGTCATTTTTGTCCTCTTCAAGAATGAAGTGCCACCACCACATTCAATTTTATTACTCTCACTTTAATTTTTATGATTTACAATTTGGTGTTTAATTGGGAATTTTTACTTTATTCTTTTTCTAGTTTTTTCCAATTGCATACCCAATTCACTGATGTGTTCTTTCTCTGTTTTATTGATATAACCCTTAAGAGACCTACATTTTCCTCTGGTTACTGCTTTTGCTGCATCTCCTACTTTTTGGTATGTCATTTCATTACCACAATCTTTTAAAAAATTATTTATTGTTTCTATGACTTATTCTTTCACCCACTCATTCCTTAAGATTTGGTTATTTAGCATTGTATTAGCAAGCACCCTAGTAGATCCAGGATGTCCTGCTATCACGGGTTCTTTAATCTGCTTTATAAAAGAAAGACAGTTCCAAAGGTGTTAACAATCCTTCTTTAACTAAACATATATAAGTCACTCATTAGTTCAGGGGAAAGGTTATCACCCTGAACTTGGAGAAAACACAAGCAGAGAAATTAGCACAAAGATCAATAGACAGGGCTCCAACTGTGTGACAAAGTAATACAACCTACATATACCACCAACAGATGGGGGAACACCAACAACATCTGAGTAGTCAGGGGCTCTTGACAAATGGCCACTTAGAATCTCATCCAGGGAATCAGAATGTTCTTCTCCTAAATGAAACCCCCAAAGCAAAATGCCAACCTCCGAGTATATATATAACAAAGACTCTGCTTCTGATTGGCTCAGAGCCAGTAGGCATGAAACCTACATGACTCAGCACAGCTGTGATCCTTCAGGGTTCAAAGGAGATCAATACTTCAGATGTTTTCAATGAGCTTGGGAAACTGAATTCCAAAAAGAAAGCAACAGAAATGCCACTTTGCTTGCTCTCATAAGCCTCCAATTAATGTTTAATCTCTTGTGCTATAATGTAGAATATAAAATATTTGGCAGAAACTTGCTTGCTCCATTTCCATTCATTTATTACACATGCTATAACTTCATAGTCACACAAGCTTCTCAAAAAGTATGGAGAGTACAAGATTCCATTGTAATTATTGTTTGATGGATATTTTAAAAAATTAGAAGGGTAAAAAGGCACTTCAAAGGATATCATTTATCAAAGTATCTGTTGGATATAGTAAAATTATATAAAATGCTTTGAATTGCACTCATTAAGATTTCATCAATATGGGGAAACAACCACATTAATTATTGCTTATTAGTAAAATGTTTTATGAATCACCATTTTGGCCAAGGTGTTCAATTCCTCTGAGCTCTGCTGCAACAAATTTTCCTTGATACCACCGCATTAGTTTCAAGCATGTCTAACAATTTTGGCACCCAACGTGGGGCTCCATTTGCAGACCTCAGATGGAATTAGATAAGATAACCCAGGAAGTGCACACACTCATTCAGTTCAATGGTCCCTGTAGGTTGAACCTATTCTACCTAAACTCATGACATCAGACCATGGACAGGGAGTTCAGAGGAATTGGGGGAGCTACCTTCTAGCTGACCATGGGACAAAGATAAGGACAGACCAGGAACTTGCACTCTGGGTTGGTCTTTTACTGGCAGAGTGAAATTCAGTGCTGCAATCTCTTTGTTGGTCATATCCCACTCCGGGAGTCCATTTCAGATTGGCATTAAGCTGAGTACTGGACTCCCCAGAGTACCAGGAATCTGTGGATTAGAGAAATGGGAGGGAGGGGTTCTAGGCCTAAAAGGGGAAAAGTTCCCAGGACAGCTTTGGATATCCAGGACGCTCCCTGCTCAGGGAGGCTGTCAGGATTGACTGTGGACTGAAGACAGGCTCTACTATGGGAGGGAAAAATTCCAAGGTACATACAAAGGGGAGATATCTCTTGGAAAGACTGGGAGGATGCTCCCCTGACAGAGGGCAAGAATAAGTGAGCGATTTTAAGATAATGGTGCCAGGAAGGAGATTAAGAATCCTCTGCGTATTCCTTTGGAAATGCCAGCAGATTGGGGTGGTGCATCTTCCCCAGAACAAGGATATTAAATGGTCAAAAGAACTGATTCTTGGATCTGTATTGCTCTGTCTATATATGTTGTGTTGATGTTTCTATGTGAGTGAATGTCTGTGTCTGTGTTTTATCTGACACTTTGTAAGGCTGTAAATTTAGCCAGCCAGCAAGAGCAGAAATTCTGTCCTTGAAATTCTTCTTTAACCCTCCCACATCAGTTTCAGAGGAGCAGAGATTCAGGGAGGGAGAGATGGGAGAGAAAAATTATTTTACTGTTTAGTTATATGATTGGCAATAGCAAGTAAAAGAGTGCAGAAGTGTCAGGCCAGAAGTAGAAAGAAATACGTTACATACCGTTTTAAAGGGGCTTTAATCAAAGCTCACCAGAGGAAAAGGCAAGAAAGTTTAAGCAGGTAGAAACAAGAGGAGCATGGGTACTGTGTGATCAGAAGGCTTGAAAGAAGGGGGACAAAAGTAGGGAGGGATTCTTTCTTTTTCCCTCAGACCAAATTAAGGCAGGCTAACCAGCAATTAACCATCTCCTGCCTTACCCAAAGGAGAAGCTTTTATGTAGTGGAAAACAACTGAAAGTTAACTGAATTCATTCTGGTTGTATTTGGAATTGTAAAAAGGTGAACTGTGTCACTCAACTTAATGTTTAAAGATAGGTTAGAATTTGTTAAATTGTGCTGGAAGTAAGTGGAAGATAAGTAAGTGAAAAAAATTTCTCAAGCAGGTAGTCTATTTAGGTTTAATTAGATCTTGAAGTTAAAGTTGGTATTTTATGTTCAGATTAAATCAATATATCCAATACCAAACAATGTGTTTAAAGTGGCAAAATAATAATAATAAGTTTTTCTGACTTCAAAAAGTGATCACTTTAGGATAAGGAAAAAAGTTGTTTTTTGTGTTTTTTGCAGAGGTAGAGGGGAAGAAATGCCACATTCTCGGTATGTAAATTGTTAGACATTTAACTCCCTCTAGTTTTTAAGGTTCAGAGAAGGAGGACAAAATGCATTTTATTTTAATTTGGAATATAAAGGAGAATAAAGGTAATCTGTGTAAAGGTAGAAAAGAAAAAAGGAATGGTATAAAGGAAAATGGGAGATAGGGGAGCAATGGGTCCATGTGGTTTCAGCCACTCCCTTCCCCATATTATTTCAGAATATTTGGGCATGTTGAAAGAATACAGAGGAAACGAAAATTTGCAACCTGATTGAAAACCCGACAGACTAAGTTACAGAAAGTTTTATTAAATTTAAAAATGGATACTGATTGGGGTAAAGTTATTGAATATTGTGATTGGTAACTGTTGTGATTCAATTAATTATTAAGTTTCCAAGTTCCCTGCTTGGAGGAGAAGACAAGCTAACCTGCTTAACATTGGTCCAAAATTAATAAGATCTCCATTACCTAAGCTAAAGACAGAATATTAACTTAAGCACATTTTGAGTGACCATAATTTTAAACTTTTTAAGAAGGAGAAAGATTATTCAGATTGAACACATATACATATGTATATATATATGATACATATGTATGATTAAAATGCATATATATATACATATATATATAGTCACTTCACATTTATGATTTTAAGGTGCTGAACATAAAGGAATATAGTGTAAGGTAACTTTGAAATGGGTTCTAAATGCCAAAAGTAGTACAATAATTTCTGGAAATGCATTTGACATGTGTTTCTCTACTGTATTGCATTTCTGTAGAAATTTGATCATTTGAAACTGTTATAATTTGTTATAAACAAGCAATGATGATGCTGATTTTAACTGTATAATGGTAGATTTTTCATTTGAAATCTTGGCTAAAAGGATTTAATTCCTGAAGTTTGTCATCCTTCCAAAGTGAGCATAATTATGGAAGAATAAACAAGCTTGTGAAACAAGGACATAAATCCATCATACTGTAAGGTTAGTCATTAACCTCTTTGCTTTGTTTAAACTTGAATGAGGTTCCAGTATAAACAGTCATGTTAATAAAAAGTAATAACTTATGAGCTATCTTGTCTCATGGTTAAAATGTAAAGAAAAGCTGGGTAACCTGAGTAATGGGATTGGGAGATTTGGAAAGATGAATAAAAGTTTGATCAAAAATATGGGAGGCAGATAAGAATGATTGGGGGCAAACAGAAGTTATTCAAACCCCTCCTATCTCTACATAATCGTTCTGCATACCATTGTGTCAGTTTCACATGGTTTAGGTATGTTGTGTGATGACGTGAGAAAATATTTTAAGAGGACAGAAAAGTTATGTAACTTGATTTGATAATTAATTGCTCAGTCAAATCTGAGGTAGCTCTATCTGAAGGATACAAGCCTATATTTAGTTGCTATTTAAGACTTTATGGGACTGCAACTTACTATTGTTTTAAGTTCTGATTACAAGGATAGTTGTCTAAGTTATAAAACCAATTGACATGGACTGCAGGCTGACACAGTCCAGCAAATTTCTGTAATAAAGAAGTTTTATTAAATGATTATTAGGTGATAATGTGTGTCAGGAGGAGATGAATTTCTGGGTAACGCGATGTGGGAATGCATTCACCTGAATGGATAATGGGTTGCTTCAAGTTTTAAATATATAATAGTAATTTATCTAAATGTTGTTATATTAGGAACTGCATTGTTAAATTAATGATGAATGGGTTAAGAAGCTGTTATGTAAGGGAAAGTTCTTATGAATTCTGTGTAAAAGTTGCTTTGTTGTAAGTTTTCTATCAAGAAAATGATAATCCTTGAAAAAAATAAGTGTGATTTTTAAGTCTATTTCATCTAAAGATGTATTTTGTGTATGTTAATCTGGATATTTATGCTCTATTATATTAATTCCACAATAATTTAGGAATTAAAAAGAACTTAAAGTGGTTTTAATGAATTCCAGTGTTTAAAGGTTTATTTTTGTTTCAAGAGAGAAATTTTAGTCAAAATTGGTTTGCTATCATTTATGAAATTTGTGATATTGTTGGCTGTTATTTGGGTTTTTAAATTTTTAATCTCTTTATTTAATACTTTATTTTTATTATTTTATATAATAACTTTATGATATATTTCATATAATACATAATTTAATTTATAATTTTATATAATTATATATTCTTGTAATATAATTTTATAATAATAAATAATAATTTTATTATTTTTATTTAATATTTTAATACTAATCCCTAAAAACTGATTGATTACTGTGAATGGAAAGGAGGGGATTGGGTGAAAACTTTATTTGGATTGGTTCTGCCTATTCAGAGCAGTCCTCCTACATGGTTCAGGGTTGGCAGGTGGGGACACTAGCATCAGTCCTCTCCCTGGGGTCCATGTCAATTCCCTTTATTTTGTAACATTGCCATGGCCCCTGGAAACCATTTGTGTAGGCAAGGTCATCAGCCCCAGGAAAAGAACTAGTTTGAGTTATGTAGTTGCTTAAACAATGAAAGGATTTTTTAACAACAGGCTTTTACACCAGGACAAATGTAAATTTGAGAAGGAAATGGAATCCCTTATGTATATGAGTCCTGGTAAATCTTTATGGCTTATTACAACTCATTGAGAATGAAATTGCTGTATTTGAATCTAAGCTGTGATTGGTGGAACTTGTTGTTTGAGTTCTTGGGACCATAATTAATCTTGTTTGGAGTTTGAATTTAAGTATAGTTGTCCACATTAAATCAGTATCTGGGGGAATACCATTTACTACTCAGAGAGAGAGAACATAAGTGTTATTCTTGAGTCTGATTATCTAGTCATGTCCTTGCTTTTCCTTTTTATGGCATGTTTCTGAAATGAGCACAATGCAAGCATGTGGAATTTTGCTATTTTCAATACAACAACTGTGTGAATTGGTACTCTTGTATAGTCTTGCAAAGGACAAATTCACTGGAATAAGAATATTCTTTCTGAATGAGACAGGAACAATAGGCTAAAGGAAAGGAAACAGGAAAGGAAACAAACACAATGTTGAATCATTATCCTGTAGACTAAAACTGATTTAAATTTAACAGTAATAAAGGTAAGTCCATATGGAATAAAGTTTTTATATGTTACAAAATGATGTAGCAATTGGGTATTTATATAATTGACTGAACTAATTACTGAAACTAGATCAGAGACACCTTCATTTTGGGAAAAAGAATTTCAGTGTAACTTTCTTAGAGGCAGGAAACCTCTGATAATATTTTGCATTGATGGAAAAGTTATATGTTTCTGTTTTAATTTGAATTCATTTCATGAACACAAGTTGAAGCTAGTGTTTGAACTTATCATATGTGTAAGTCATTCTTTAGACTGAGCATGGTTATAAAGGGATAGAGAAGCTTGAGAAACAGATGTAAATCTATTAGAGCAATAACTTATTTATTCAGGAACTAGGACAAGTATAGAAAGGCATGCAAGCTGCTTAAGACTTGCTTTAAAGATGTATCTCAGACAATGTGAAATTATAGTTGTATCTGAGACTGATTATTGAAGTATGCTATTTTAAGATTTTATGGGATTACAGATCTTCAAATACTTGCACATATTCATTACCAGCTTCTTCTCTTCATACCCTCCTTTCCCTTTCTTTCTTCAGGTTAAACATTTCTTGTTCTTTCTTTTTAGTGATTTCCTACTAATCATTAATTATCCTGTTGCTTCTGTAATCTACCATCAGCCTACTTCCCCAGTTTTATGTCATAACGTTCCCAGTCAATCACTATTCTCTAGTCAAAATGAACTCTGCTTTGTGTGCAAGATATATTTTGTTCTTCATGAGCTCTTGTCCTTTCCGCAAACTGTTATCCATGTTTGCAATTGTCTAACTCATTTTCTCACACTTCACTGTTCCCTACTGAATTTTTAAACATTTTAAAACTTCAATACACGGTCTATCTTTGTCAAGTACTCTTTTCTTAGTATTCCAAATTGGTAACATCCTTCCTTCTTGGTTGCCCATTACATTTCGATACTTAACCTCTCTCATGTACTTCATATGTATTATTCTATATTATAATTACTTATGTTTGTGTCTTACCTCCCTGTTATGTTGTAACCTCCATGAAGGCAAGGAAATCTAACCCTGCTGGACCCACCTGAGGCTATTTTTTGTGTGACCATGTGCAAGCCACCTCACTTAATGACATTCAGTTCTCCTGCAATGTTTAAATATCCCATAGAATTGTGAGTCTCAAATAAGACAGTGTATGTATAATTCCATGTGGAATAAAAATGTAATACATGTTATCAACAAAAAAAAGATCTTATGGGATTATTAACTGACAGTTCTTCTGATTCTAATCCCAGGTGTGGATATAAGTCAAGCTGTCTGAACCACTGAGCAGTGATGCCAGTAAACCTGTGAGATGCTGGGTATGAACTTCAAAAAGCTGATCTCCTGGGACGGTTGGGAGAATGGCTGTTGTGCCTGAACTGAAGTAAAATTCTCCTGACTTAATTTTCCCCTTTACACAGACTTAAGCGTGGCTAAGTGCCAGTTGACAGTCTACACAACTTCTGTCTGGAATTGATGTGAAGTTAAGGAAATGTTCCCTTGCTCCAGCTATGTCCCTACTCTTAATGGAAATTTCCTATAATCAAAAGACCTGTAAGCATAATACCAGATCTGCTAAGTAATAAGTTGGTAGGAGAACTTCTGAGGTTAAGATGTAAGTCTCAGATTAGGCTATTAGGCTTAGGATTTTAGACCAACAGTATCAAGTGAGGGAACTTTAATTCTTAATAATAGCATGGAAACAGTTAGATTGAGGGCTTATGAAGTTAGCATACTTAGTTAATATTATTCTTGTCTCAGTTGGTTAATGTTAAAAGAAGAATGGTTTGGAGTCTATCTTGTAAATGTTTTAAAGAAGTATAGCATGACCAGAAGCTGGGAATGTTTTATGATGTGATATGTACTGTGTCAAAAATTTAGCACTTATTGTATTTATGGAGGTATTGGAACCTGCTGTTAATTTCTTAGTGAAGTCTCATCCTCTTGTTGGGGGAATGAATAATGGACAATTGGCCAAAGTTCCAATTCTATTTTTGTAAGAGTAATAAGGTGTATAAGACTTAAGGATGGTAATTTATAAATTGTGTCAGGATCAGTTTAAAAAGACATCTACAAAACATGGCAAGAAGATACTCTACTGAAGATAGCTTGAATGAACATCCAGACCAGAAAGCTGCAACAGCTGATGATCCCCGCCCCATTGCTATATGAAATGAAACTTCTAAATGGACAATATATTGATTCCCCTTTTTCTTTTGGGTCTCTGTTTCTGTACTTATGAAGAGGATTACCCTTTTGTAATTTGTCAATGTGTCAATCAGTCTCTCCGCCTTCCTACTTAAAGGAGAGATAGATGAAGGGAAGAGTTCATATGAGAGAGTAAGGGAGCATTAAAAATGTGGGAGCAAAATTTTAAGGAGGGTAATGTTAAGATTGTAGTGGGAAGAATCATAGGAAACTCTCCATCGGATGAGGAATGTGAACTGATGTTTAAAAAATTTGAAGAAAGTATTAGGGAAAAAGTGTGGAAACATAACCCATATTGAAAGAAAAGGAAGGATTGTGAGAGACAGCAAAAAGTTAAGTTTCCACAGAAGTAATTAGTTGATGAAGTCATCGAGAATTAGGTAAGAAAAAACTGACTGTAGGTAGACTCAACCAATCAAGAAATAGACAGTGGCTTTCATAAAGTCACAAAGTTCTTGATAAGGAGGATCAAATCTAAAGCTGACCTGAACCAGTCAGGGAAGATGACTGGGAGTAAACGGAAGAAGGTTTTTCTTCTTTGTGCTTGCTTAATGAGCTACTTGCATATTAACTTCTCTGCCTAGGGGTGAGAGATAGCACAAAATTAGGCTCAACTCATATGTTGTGGGGTAAATATATTAAAGAGATAAATAAAAAGCATGTAGAGAAGATGGTGACCTAATGGAGAATGGACCAATCCATCTCCTGGTGGAAGGATCTGTCTTGAACTAATGATATATAGCAGTTCATCTCCCTTCTATACTCAGTGCTCTTCCTTCCTAAGAGGCAGGGGAAGGGGGTTGAGTGCTCTTTGTCCAAGATGTTCAATTCCTCTGAACTCTGCTGCAATAAATTTTCCTTGATACCTCATTAGTGTCAAACATGTCTCTAACACAGATCTAGCAATGGTATTGCTGGGTAAAACAGTATGCAGAGTTTGATTGCCCTTTGGGCATAGCTCCAAATTATTCTTCAGAATCAGCCCTTTATTTTTACCCTATCTGTGGGTCTCATTTTTAAATGTGTTTCTTGTACACAACATATTGTTGGATTCTAGTTTGTATCCATTCTGCTCTCTGTTTCCACTTTAGGTGTGAGTTCCTCCCAATCACATTCACATTCAGACCAGGGCTTGACTAGTTGTGTATTTCCCTCCATCCTATTTTTCCTCATTGTTGATCCTTGTCTCCCACTCTTTTTTCCCTATTCCTCCTAATGTGTCTATTTTACTTCTGATTACTGCCTCCCGATACACACCCCTTCTAAAAGTTCATCCCTGACTCTCTCACCTTGTTGTCCTATTTATTCATTGTAATGACTAGCAAAGTAGGATCTTGGGTTGTCCTTGTTTTAGTATAATCAAGTGCCTCTGACTGAATCTTGCCTTTACCAACCAAGAGTCTTTGCTAGGAGTAAAGTAAGGAAATGAGTTTCTTTAACTAGAAACAGTATATGTATTTGTATTGTTAACTATTTTAACGTGATTAGAGATCTTCTCCACCCATTAATGGGCCTGGCAAGATTTGTAGGAAGGCTCACACTTTTTGTTAAAGAGTCACTGGTTCTCAAGGGTTGTTGTGATGCTCTCCATCTCTAAAAAAGGTATGAATACTCTGAGGGTGAGGTTTTACTTTGGGGCTTACTGACTAGAAGTGTTTGTTTGGTCAAACTCTGGGAAGCTGCCAAGGAGCTACTTCCCTCTCCCCACCCCCTCTGCCTTGAAAACCCAGATGTTGGTGCTTCCCTCTCTGATGACTATGGTCAGACATTTGGATCTATCTGTTGATCTATGCTGTATGTATTGCTTATGTCAGATATTTGGAAGCATGTCTGTTGACCTTTGACTTCTCTGTATTTTCTCTGCAGTTCAGGGTGCTGACTTTTTCCCCTGAACTAAGTGAATAATACATGTGCTTGATTAAAGTGACTATTGACCCCTCAAAAGTTGCCTTTCCTTTTAGAGGTACAGATCGAAGAACCTATGATAGCATGCCCCCCATGTATATAGAGGTGTTTACTGATAAATTAATTCACCCACCCTTCTAAGAAAGCTTCCTTTATTCTCTCCCTTTGCACTCCTATTTATTAATCTCCACAGCTTTCTAAGGGTTCCTTCCTTATCCGTCTCGTAATTTTCCTATTTCTTTGTTAGTTAAGAAGACTTTTACTCAAAATGTTAACTTTTTTATTAAAATTTTTAACATTTAAAAATTTCAAAAAAACAACCCAAATGTTAGAAAAATCACTTCAACATGTAATTGGAAAAAAAAGGATATTTTTTTAAAAGAAGATTTTTATCATTCTAGATGTATACTTTATTCCCTTTTTAACCCAGTTCTGAAGAGAATAATGTTCTACTACCACCAGTCTTCTAGCACCCCTCACCATCCACTCTAACAGCTCTCTTAGCTTGCATGAGATAATTGCTCCATTTTACTCTCCCCATCTAATTTTATTTTTTTAGGATCATCCCATCATAATCAGATCAATTCGTCTTCTCTTTATGTATGGTCTTTTAAACTATTCTAGTAATGATAGCATTTTTAAGAGTTACAGATGACAGTTTCTCATATAAGAATTAAACAATTTGATCCAACCATTCTGGAGAGCAATTTGAAACTATGTCCAAAGAGCTATAAAACTGTAACTTTAACCCAGCAATACCACTACTTTTTTGTTTTTGATCTGGGAGACAATAGAGAGACACTAAAGTTTATTGAGTAAGGGGAGGAGTGACTTGGTTAGATCTGTGCTTTAGGAAAATCATTTTGATGGCTGAACGGAATGGGGAGAGACTTGAGACACAGACACACAGAAATCTATTGCAACCCTCCAGGTGTGAGGTGACTAGGGTCTGTTCCAGGATGGGAGCAGTGTCACAGGAAAGAGGGGACCACATGAGAGAGATGTTGGGAGAGGTGACATGGCAGACCTTGGCAATAGCTTGGTTGTGATGGAGGGAATTTAGAGATAATGAGGAATTCAGGATGATTCCTGGGTTGTGAGCCTGAGGGACTGAGAGGATGGTGCTGCCCTCAATAAGTAGGGAAAGGGGAAGGGAGGAGGGGGGAGGGTTTGAGGGCAAGATAATAAGTTTTGTTTTGGGTATATTAAGTTTAAGATGTCTACTGAACATCCAGTTTGAGATGTCTGAAAGGCAGTTGGAAATGGGAGATTGGAAGTCAGCAGAGATACTGGGGAGAGAAGGTGGATTGGAGAATCATCAGCCTAGAGATGATAATTAAATCGGAGAGAACAGATGAGATCACCAAGTGAAGTAGTATGGAGGGAGAAGAGAAGAGGGCCCAAGACAGAGTCTTAAGGGATACCTACAGTTATGAAAGATCCAGCAAAGAGAAGAAATAGCCACATAAGTCGGAAAACAACTAAGAAAGAATGGTATCCCCAAAACCCTGTTAGAAGAGATTTATTGAGGAGGGGGTGACCAACAGTGTGAAAGGTTGCAGAGAGATCAAAGTGAGGATAGGGAAGTTTATAAATATTACTCATTTAACCCTCAAAACAATCCTGCAAGGAAGAGGCTATTATCTCCATTTTACAGTTGAGGAAATTGAGGCATACAGATTAAGTGACTTGCCAAGTTCACACAGCTGGTGAGTGTCTGAGGGTAGATTTGAACTCAGGTCGTCATGACTCAGCTTGATCATTGAATAAAAATGAAAGTGAAATGTAATTAAAAATAAATACTGATGAGGCAAAACGCAATCCCAGTTATAACCATGTATGAAGTATAAAGAAGGTTGAATGTGACCCTCAAAAGAAAAAAAGTTAACTGTCTGGGACAGAGAGGCTTATGCGACCACCGTCCTCCGAAGGTCCCGAACTTTTCATAGACATAACAGTGAGGTGGATCTCACAAGGTCCGGGGGTCACGTGCTGTAGGGTGTCAGCCGTTAGCCACTTAACCCTTTGGCTGCCGGAAACTGCCAACCAGAATCGATCTAGGAGAAGGGAAGGATCCCGACGTTCCGGGTGTGTCTGGTCCCCCTGGTTTGGCGTGGGGGTGGAGGGAGAGGAGGAAGACTGGAGCAATGGAGGACAGGAAGCAATAGCCGGGATGGGAGTGGACGGGAAAGTAGAGCAAAGGAAGGTAGAAGCAGGGGTGGGGCCAGATAAGGGGAAAGAATAGGCCTGGAGGGAGGGGCGGGGATTGGGGAGATTTGTCAAACCGCGGACTCCTAGGGTTCAGAGAACCCCTCCCCTACCTTCCTCAGGTGGCGTGGAGTAAATAAATCCTTGTCACTGACTCAGTTTCCCCAGTCGGTGAAAAGGGGGAATTAATGACTCCATGGTGATGAAGGCTTCTTCGTTTTCGGAGACTCGCTCATTCGGGTGCCTGGAGAGGGAGAGGGCTAGGGGAAGGAGCGGGGTGTCCCTGTGCTTCCTTGGATTTCGCCCATGACTCCCTGCGTGGGGTCCCCAGCTCTGGACTCCTCACCCAGATGGTGGCCCTACTACTACTGCTGCTGCTCCTGCCACCGCCAATGCAGCCTCAGCTGGAGGATGCCTGCAAGTGGGGAGTGGTGCTCAACAAGTACAGCACCTTAGGAGAGGGCAATGAAAAGGTTTTCAATAAAGAACCAATTTACGCTGTAGATGAATTCTTCAACAGACTGGAAGATTCACCCGTCGACCCCGAGGAGGTAGATGTCTTGCCCAGAAGTCCCTCTGGCCTTCCCTCCACCATATTCTCTCATCCATCTCTCTCTGCTTTTCCATCCTTCCAATGTCCTCTGACCCTCCAGTCTTCCATCTATTCCACTTGACTCCTGCCTGTCAACCCTGGCCTCTCCTTGGACAAGCAAGTCCCTTTTGCCTCTCCTGGTCTCCGTTTCTTCACTGAGCAAAGCAGATTGAATAAGATGGCCCTTAAAGTCCCTTCCAACTCTTAATCTCATCTCTTCTTCCATCTCTTTTTCTATTCCACCCCTTCGTCCCTCCTCCTTTCCATTTATCCCTCTGTCTTCTCATCTGTTGGTCACTGTATCCTTTCATTGGTTCCTGCCCCTTCATGTTTTCAGGACACTCAAGAAACCTCCTACTAAAGCCCTGGATATCTCTTCCCAGTGGGATTTGTGGAAGGAGGTGTGAGAGGGAAAAGGGAATGGTAGAAAAAGAGGAATGGTCATGGTGACTGCCTTGACCTGGATATATCTCTTGTCTTCAGTTATACCTAGGTTTTCCGTACTTCATGAAGATTAACTTGACCTGTCCTAAAGTGGTGAGGATTCTCCTCTCTGGAGAATGAGGAGGGAGGAATGGAACAAGGTCCAAAGACAGACACACAAAGGTGGAGGGAAATATCCTAACTCGGGGATGGATCAGTGAAGGTTCTTAATGGGTCTGGAGTCATCTTAGACTGAATCAGGGAGGGTGGCCTCTACCTCACCCAAACCTTCCTCGGAGCCCCACCCCTCACACCTTGGCTTCCTGCCCCCAGTATCCTCCCCGTTCCTACCCAACTTCCCCATCCTACCAAAGGAGCTTCTGGACGCTGCCATCCCTGCTCCCCCAATCCAAACCATTTCTATGTTCTAGTCCTCAGGGCTCTCCTACAATGGAGAGACCTTGGAAGATTCCCTGGAGGCTGAGGAAGGGGAATGTTGTCTCCCCTGGCAGATGGGGAACTCCATCCCTAGAGGCCAGTTCCTGTGTGGGCTCTCCTAGGAGGCTGGCTGTGCAGGAGAAGTCCTGTTGATAAGGAAGGCATGGGGGGCTGGGAGGGGAGGGAATCCCCAGAGGAAAGTTAGATCTTGGAGGTCTCACCTGGCCTTCAAGGATGGTGCTGGTGCCTTTACTGACCCACAGGTCTCTGCTCTTTAGTTTCTCTCCAGCTTCTAGGAATGAAGCCAGTATTTTTTCCCTGGGTTCTTGCCTGGCAGAGCTCTGTTCTCTGCCCCAGCCCCCTATCCCCTTCATCCAGATGGGTGGGGTTAGAGGCCTTTCTCTAAGGCCGAGGGCCAGGCCTAGGCACATGGTGGGTGGGACAGGGGGTTTCTGGCCATGCCCATAGAGTGGTCATTGTTGCTCCCTCTTTGGCCCCTGTCAGAATTCAGCAGCCTTTGTCCGTTCGAGCCACCTTAGGGGCCTGGTCCCCACTGTGCTGGTCACTTTCTACTCCCTTGTGAATTTCCGGAATTGGAGGGCAGAGAGGCTGCAAATTGAGTTGGAGGGAGCACCATTCCAAACTCACAGTGAGGGTTGTCGCCCAACAATGGTCTGGGCACCAGGGGTTGGGAAGAGCAATGTCTTAGAGAAGGGGGCTGCCACAGGGCTCTTGCCAAGAAGTTGGACGGGGTGATGGGTAGACCTCGCCTTAGCTAGTTTAGCACATAGGCTGGGGAACATAGGTGGGGATAGAGAGGAAGCCTGTATGCCAGGCCTTGTGAGGTCCAAATCCTAGTCAAGAGCTCAGCTGCAGGTCATAAGACCTTGGAATCCCACTCTAGTTGGTCACCTTGGGCTTTTACCTTTGCCTTCAATGACTTTTGTATCAACTTTTTATACTTGGATTCAGTTGTGTTTGAGTAAGGGAGGGTGATCTGTCCCTCAGAAAGCATGGCCTGTTAGACTGAACTAATGACCCCCAGAGATTCCCATATTCTTTTAGAAGGGTGGGGGAAAGCATAACCTACCCCAAGGTCTGGTTCCCTGTGCCAAGGAAGAGTTCTGGTAAGGAGGGAAGATGAGGTGGTGCTGCCTGGGTGTAGATAGCCCCCAGGCCTGTGCCCATCTCATTTCATTCCCTACCTGTCAGAGAAATGTCATGATGAGGACCTATGTATTCCAAATTGGTATGCCCCAATGCCCATGAAAAATGGCAGTATAATGATGGAAGTTGAAATCTCCAGCAACAACCAGGGGGAGATCATTAGGAATTCCAGGTGGGTAGAGTACCAGGTATCTTTGTGAGGAGCAGGGGATGGTAGAAAGCAAAACTGAACTCATTGACAGCATAGCCAGGATTTAGTTTGTAGACAGAGGACTAAGCTAAGTAGGTAAGCAAGCAGAGTCTCTTAATCAAAAATGATACAAGAGATTACCCAGAGTCTAGGTCCTAGACCTATCTACTACCTCACCCCCATTTTACAGGTGAAGAAACTGAGGTCCAGGGAGGTTAAGTAAAAGATGAGTAGAATATAAGTTCTTTGAGGCCTTAACACATAGTAGGTGAGGAGTAAATGTTTGTTGAATTGAATTGGATTAAAAGGGGAGGATCATAGATTATAGATTACTTGACCCAGGAAAGCTCAGAGGCCATGGAGTCCAACTCCCTCATTTTACAGACAAGAAGACTGAGACCCAGGGAGGGGCTTAGTCCTGGAAGACATCTTCATAGAAATGATGGTTAAACTCACAGTATCCAATAAGGCATCACCAAGTGAGAGAGCATAGAGGCGCAGAGTTAAGGTTTAAGATAGCAGTACTCGGCATCACAGAGGTGTCAAAGGCAGGATTTGAACTTGGGTCCTTTGACTTCAAACTCAGTGTTCTTGTTACTAAACCAAGTTGCTTCCTGTTCAGGATCAGGGACCTGAGGCTTGAGAGGGGCAGTGTCTGGGCATCAAATTAGGGGGTAGGGTGAGAAGCCTCCACTGAGTTTGGCAAGAGCCTAAGATGCCACTCCCCCTCTCTCTGCAGGTACATGATAAATATGAATGGATATCTTAAAGAAGAGAAAGACACACTGATCTTTACCCTGGGAAGTGTGGTGAGAGAAAGTAGGGGAAGGGAGAAAGGCTGAAGGGAGGGGTGGGGGGGGAAGCTAATCCTCTTAACTGAGCCTCCTGGCTAGTATGAGAGAAACCAGTCTCTCTTTCTTTTCCCATTGGGTCCCTTGAACCTCTCCCCTTAGGTCAGGGCCATGACCCACAGGGATTTCATCAACACACCATCCAGACCAATGTGGGCTACAGTGGACCATGCTCCTGTGCTCATCCTTGGGGGTATTCCAGAGGAGAAGATGATTCTCATCTCTGACTCCAGCTTCAGGGACTTCTCCCTGGTAGAGGTGAGGGAGGCTCAGGGGCAGCTGACTTTGTGGATGGAGGATGGGCAAGAGTGAACATTCTGTAGACTTGGGAAAGGAGATATTGATCCCAAGATTGGGTTGTTGCAAGATCTTGCCTAAGCTTAGGGGGTACATGGCCTCATTCCTCTGGCAAAGTGGTATCGTGGTGTGGGGGAGGAGGTGTGATGGTGGGGGAAAAGTGTGGAAGGAGCTGGGTTCCAGTCTCCCTTCTGCCTCCTCGTTGCCAAACCCCTTGATCCAGTCTCTTCATTCTCACCTCTTAGAGACCTCAGTGCCTTTATAAAGGAGGGGGCTGTGGTGGCCTCCATGACCTCTAAATCTCCTTCTTTCTCTCAATCCTGTGAATTTACATTCCTGCACTGGTTGGCTCAGCTGAACATCGATAGCTGCTGGCTGGGTTCTCTTCAATGTCCTCAGGACAAGTTCACAGCCTCCATCTTTGACACCATCTCCACTGAAAGCGTCCTCTTTATTCGACAGAACCAACTCATCTACTATTTCACTGGCAACTACTCCCATGTATCTCAAAAAGCAGTTGGTGAGAAACTGGGGATGGAAAGATCTGTGAGAATAAGGATTGGGCCTTCCCTCCAAGTTCTAGCCTCTCCCCCTCCCCACCTTGGTCAGACTGGCTTCCCTGACCCTGAGGTCTGATGCCAGCACAAAGAAGAATAATTTTGCAAGAGACCATAGAATGCAGAGCCCTGAATGAGATGCTAAGGATGAGCTAGCTGGAGTGGTGGAGGGAAGAATGATTCAGGGAGTTTTAGGATCAGTTGGATGAGTTTACATCAGTAAACCCTCAGAAAGTCTGGTGAATGGACTTCCATGGGGAGAGTGGGCATGTCTATGAGCACCTGATAGAGAAGATAGGGGATGGTCAATGGGCAGGCCCACTCTCTCTATGAGGAGGAAATCCAAAAGCTTCCTTCTCTTCCTGTAAGCTCTTCCAGTTATTAGGAGAGTTCATCAGACTGATCAGGGAACTCTTCCCCTTTGCCCACAGTTTACACAAGACCAAGTTCTGTCCTTTGCCTTAGAGCCCTCAGCAGGGTCATGACCCAAGCAGAGAAAACTATAATATCCATGGGCATGAGAGAGAAGCAGAGCCAGGTCTGTATGTGGGGTGCAGGCTCTTGGTTCAAAAGTAATCTTGGGGAGCTGATGGAGGCTTCCTGAATGAAGTTAAGCTATTCTCAGATGATTCTGAGAAATTTCTGGGACACAATTTCCCACTGGATGAATGAGGGGGTGCCAGACTTGGAGGATGCTGAGAGGAGACTTTCAGCCCTGAGAAAACCTCTCCCTTTCCCCAGGCAATTGGGTCCAAGTCTTGAAGAAAATGTGTATCAAGAGACTTTGTCCTGTGGAGATACCTAACAATGGCTCTGAGTACGTTTTGGCTGTGGCTGGGGGCAAAGAGGAGGGCTTCTTCCACCTTGGGACCATCACAGGTAGCCTCCCTCAGTCTCCTTTTTCTGAAAAGATTCCCAGCCTCTATACTTGTAGGTAGTGATGTATCATCCCAGTTCCTACACCTCCCTTCACCTCTATTCAAACAAGTATTTATTGAGAAGGATAGGAATTTGAGTACCTCCAAAGACCAAGCTGCCTAAATTGATGTACCAGGTTCTTCTAATGTTTTAACCTGCTTCAAATATACAGTGTGTTAGTTCTGTTATTTATTACCTCTGTGACCTTGAAAAAATCTGTCTCCCTGGGTCTCAATTTCCTCATCTATAAAATGAAAGAATTGTGCTAGATGGCCTCTGAGGTCCCTTCCAGCTGAGGTATGTCAGGAACCTAACAATATGTTGCTTACAAGAGACACACTTGAAATAGAAAGACACACAAAGAGCTTAAATAAGAGTTGGAGCAGAATCTATTATGCTTTAGCTCAAGTAAAAATAAAAACAGCGGTAGCAATCATGAACTCAGATAAAGCAAAAACAGAAATGCACCTAATTAAAAGACGTAATCAAGAAAACTACTCTTTGCTGAAAGGCACCATTCCAACAGATATCATTGCTAATAGGTAACAACAAATTAATATTAATACTGAACATATATGCCTGACCATAACGCATGTAAGAACATTTGTAGCAAGGGTATTGACTATGTCAATTGTAAGGACACAAAATCTGGGTCTGCTGTGCTGATGCCAAATGCATGGTGGTAGAGCCTCTGAGAGAATACTGAGAAACCAAAGAAAGAAGGTCAATCCATTCCAGCATGGGGAAAATATGTTCAGATTTATTAAAGTTTATTGGTGGAATTTACTCACAGGACTGGTCCTTGATAGCATGAAGACTGAATAGTTCATCCTTGACCACTCTTTGTCCAGGTCAGGCATCATATAGAAACAGAGCAAAAAATGCAGTAGTGCAAGGGATGGTCCAGCATCATGTGTATTTGTTGCCATGAGATAGAGCTTCTGTTACTGTTTGCATTCATTCAAGGTAGTTGATATTAGCTGTGAGACTTGAGGTCATCTTCTGAGGCTCTATCTCTCACTGTTCAATTCAATAAAAATTATATTCCATAAAGGACCTTAGAGCCATAGATTAAAGATAATTTTGAAAGTAAATAATGTAATCCTAAAGAATGAATGGGTCAAAAAAACAAATCACAGAAACAATTATTTCATTAAAGATAATGGCAACAATGACACTACATTGCAAAATTTGTAGGATTCATCCAAAACAGTATTAAGGAGATTTTTTCCATCTTTGAAAGCTTACATTAATAAAAGAGAGAGAGAGAGAGAGAGAGAGAGGAATAATGGATTGGGCTTGCAACTACTAAAAAAAAAAAATTAGAAAAGCAACAAGCTTAAAATTCCTAATTAAATTCCAAAAAGGTAAGCCTGAAAATCAAAGAAGAGATTAATAAAATTAAAAGTAAAACCCCAATAGAGTGAACTAATAAAGCTAGGGGCTAGTTTTATGAGAAAAAATAGATAAACCATTGATTAATTTGATTAAAAAATACCAATTTATCAGTATCAAGAATGAAAAAAATGGTACATGCACAAGTAATGAAAATGAAATGAAAGCAATGACTAGATGCTATTTTGCCCAATTATATGTCAATAAAACTATCTCAATGAAATTGTCAAATATTTTCAAAAATTTTAATTGCCCACATTAACAGAAAAGGAAATAGAATGCTGAAATAATCTTATATTAGAAAAATAAATTGATCTAGTCATAAATGAGCTCCCTAATTGAAAAAAAAAGCCAGACCAGATGGAAGTACAAATGAATTCTACCCAACTTCAAAGAACAAATCTAATATCACATATAACCTGTTTCAACAATTAGACAAAAAAAGAGTCCTATTGAATTCCTTCTGTGTCACAAGTATGTTTCTAATCTCTATACCAGGGAGAGCAAAACAAAGAAAGGAAACTATAGAGCAATTTCTCTAATGAATATTGATGCAAAAATTTCAAAGAAAATACTAGCAAAGAAATTACAGTAATATATCACAACGATCATACACTATAAAAAGGTTAGATATATACCAGAAATTCAGGGCTGGTTCAATATTAGGAACACTATAAATATAATTTGGCAAAATCAGTTATAGGCAGAAGGATATGATTATCTCAGTAAATGCAGAAAAGATGCATGAGATAATATAGAAGTTAAAAAGAAGAGGACTCTGGACAGATCTGTTGAGTACGCCCACAGTTAGTGGGTGTGATGTGGATGGAAAGTCCATCAAAAGAGAATAAGAAGGGTTGGTCAAACCAAGAGAGAGCAATGTCACAATAGTTTAAAGAAGTGAAAATATTCAGAGAGAGAGTGGCCAACTGTCTCAGAGGCTTCACAGAGGTGGTAACCTTGAAGGAAGAAGCTTCAGGCGAATTGTAAGGCAAGAAGCCAGGTTGCTATGGAAAGTAAAGAGATGAAGGCAATACATATAGGTGGCTTTTTCTAAGAGATTGTTATGAAAAGGAAGAGAAATGAAGGATGATGGTTTCAGGCGATGTCTGAGATAAGTGCACATTTTTAAGGGATGAACTGTTGGCATGTTGAGGCAACATGGAAGGAGTTAATAGATAGAGAGACTAAATATGAGAGAGGTATTGTTCAGTGCTGCAGGCTTCTGGAGGAGACCAGGGAGACAGCACAAGCAGACGGGCTGCTGTGAGCAAAGAGTAAGTCAATGTTTCCTCTAAGACTGGAGTAAAGGAGCAGGCAGAGAAATAGTGTGGAGAAAGGCAGGGAAGGGTACTCACAGTAGGATGTCCAATATAGTCTCATTAAAGAAGAATGTACTCTGCTTAGACCAAAGGTTCTTAACCTTTCTGCGTGTTGTGGACCCACTTTTGGCAGCCTGATAAAGCTCATGGACCCCACTAAGAAGGGAGAAACATGTTTTTAAATGCATGAAACAAAATACATAAATTGATCAAGGAAACCAACTATGTTGAAATACAGTTAGCTGAATATTTTTTAAAAAACAAGTTTACAGGTCTCAGGTTCAGAACCATGAAAAGACCAGAAGTGCTATTACCTTGAATTTCTACTCTATTGATTCTACAATGTAAATGATTTTATGCTGTATTTTGTAACTGAGTCTGCATCTGCCTAAAGCCACCTTGTTATATCCTTGAGTTGAGCTCAGGAATTTTGCTTTCCCTGTCAGTTTAAAGGTATAATTAAGAGAAAAGTTGGTATCTCTGACACAGGTATACTTCCAGGGATATTTTCAGGATATATGTCATGTGTCTTTGCCTGTCCTTGTAAAGTTAGGGGAGATTTTAATCTTTTCCAAGGAGGCAGCAAGTCAGATTGTTCTCATCCCCTAGCAGAGATTACAAGTTGCAGATGGGTGTCATAAAATGTTAATGAACTTTTATGAATTGTCAGAGGGGCAAGATGAGTCTCATCTGAATGCCAGATGACTTTTCTTAGTATAGCCAATTGTAATGTTCCATGACTACCAAGACCCCTTCTTTCTTATATGTCAGTAAAGAGCTGGTCCTTTCTCACTGAGGTTGCTGACTTCACTGAGGTGGCCAGTCTGACCCACTTAGTTAACAGTTCTGTGCATCACTTTTAATAAAATGATTTTTTCTCAGAGCCATGTCCCTCAGTCTACCTTTATTAAATTTACTGAAGACAACCCCTGACTTAAAGGGAAGAAGAAATTCTGGAGAGGACTTTTGGAGAGAAGTGAGGCTTTGAAATAGCTACTATAAGAAACTGAGGAGAGAACCAATCAAGGGAGAATAAAAGTATTTCCATGCAGCATTGAAGATCCATTTGAGATTAAGAGACAGAAGTAGGTAGAGGACCCAGATTGTACAGCAGTGAGACTTCTCCTAGTGTTCAGTGGTGTTTATACAGGGTTGAGGTGGATGGGGAATGATAGGGACTGTTGTTAAGTCATTTCAGTGTTGTCAGACTCTTGGTGATCCCATTTGGGGTTTTCTTGGCAGAGATACTGGAGAAGTTTGCCATTTCCTTCTCCAATTCATTTTACCCATAAGGAAAGTGAGGCAAAAAAGGTGAAGTAATTTACCCAGGGACTCATAATTTGTGACTGAGATCAGATTTGAATTCAGAAAGATAACTGGAGAAAGGAGTTAATTGCCCTGCCCAAAAAACTGAACAAAGTGTGAAGGGAGATTCTGAACCCCAAGGCTGAGAGAGTAGAAGGTGGGAGTAGCTTGCCATAGGATGGAGAAGAGAGCCTTTAACTGAGGCTTCCTCCTTCCTCCCAGGGCCCTGCAACAAGGGGCAGTTTGTTCAGGGATGGAGTTGAGCCAGCAGGGAAAAGGCTTTGGTTATAGCAGTCCATGGCTCAAGCAAGGCCTTGACAGTCTTGTCTGGTTTCTGTGAGCTGAGTAATTCTGGAGAGTGGGTCAGTGTTGCAGTTGTTTGCAATTTATACTCCATAATTATTCTGAGTTACCTCCATATTATAAGGGGGCATCGAGGTGGTGCAGTAGATAGAGATGGGCCTGGAGTCAGGAAGACCTGAGTTTGAATCTTACTTCTGAAACTTGCTAGCTGTGTGACTCTGAGCAAGGCACTTAACCCTGTCTGCCTCAGTTTCTTCATCTGTAAAATTATCTGGAGAAGGAAATATCAAACTACTCTGGTGTCTTTGCCAAGAAAACCCCAAGTGGGGACATGAAGAGTCAGACACCAGTGAAAGGACTGAACAACCCACAAATATGTAATCTCCTTGAGGGTAGGGATTGTTCCAGACTTTGTCTTTATATCCCCAGCACCCAGCATAGAGCCTCAGAGATAGTCAGTGCTTAATAAATGCTTGTAGATTGACCGACTGGTTGCTCTTTTCCTCCCAGGACAGGATAATGTAGGTGATGGCTCTCTCAGTCAATCCACAAGCGCCTATTAAGTGCCTGCTGTGGACCAGCCACTGCTCTAGGTGCATAAGTGCTGGAGATGCAAAGAAACAAAGCAAAACAAGCCTGCCCTTGAGGATCTTACCTCCTATCAGTGGACTCTAGAACAAGGAGGCTCCTTCATTCAATCCCCAAGTTTGTTACTGTATACTCAAGTAGTAATGATGCACAGAGCTTTAACAAAGACAAGGCATGTCCAGGGCACACAAAGCAGAGAGGCACCTTTATTTTTTTACTTTTATCCCAAGAATTCTAGGCCATTTTATAATTGCATATATAATTATGTATTGTAATTACAATAATAGGAGCTTGATTGAGGTGTGGATGGCTGACACAGGGGTATGAGCTTTCTTCTTCCCCTACCTCCCATGTACCAGGATGCTTGACAGTAAAGTCTGGGGGCAGTGCCATGCTGGCCACACCTGGCATCTAAGTCCATTCCTTGAAAAGGACTGGGGTTAGATCTCAATGCATGGGGGCAGTAATGGAGTAGGAGGTGTGTGCAAGGCTGGGGGCCTGGGGTTCAGCAGTGACACTCAAAGAGGAAATGGAAAGCAATAGTGTGACATCGGGGACCAGGGTTGGCATATGCTTGTGAGAGTCCCCTTGACCCTCTGTGCCCAACCTCATTTTGGGTATAGTGTCCTTGTGGATTCCCTCTCTCAGGGATTAGAGGCTGCTCGTCCTAGACCACTTTTAAGGCCAGGGAATGAGAGAAAGGTTGCTCTTCCTTAGCCCTAGGACTGACCCCTTTCCTTATGCCTTTCTTCCTCCTTTTCCAGATGGCACAGTGATTTTTAGGCAGTTACCCGTCTCAAGCTCCATATGTGAATCATTGCGAGGTTTGGTGTTTGGGACAGCCTTTGGGGACATCCCACCCATGTCCCCAAATGGGCTTGTGGGAGGAGGAGTCCCAGTCAAGGGTGGTGTTGAAGCCTAGGGCTAGCAATTCAGTGTGGAGTAGTGGAGATTGCTAGATTTGGTCAATTTTGGCTCTGCCCCTGACTAGCTTTGTGACCTTGAGAAAGGCACTTACTTCCTTCTTGGGCTTCAGTTCCCTCATCTGTAAAAGGAGGGTGTTGGACTATATGACTTCTAAGGTCCTTTCCAGTTTCTGAACCTCAGGGTGTCTAGGGAAGGCCATCACCCCTGGGAAGGTCCTAAGCTCTCTGGAGTGCTTCCAGCCTAGGGAGGGGCAGTCAGCAGAGGCTACTTGGGTCCACAAGGTAGGCCTTGAAGCCCTGGGAATGCTGTTGGTGCACAGTGGGGTTTCTGGGACTTTCCTGGGGAGGTGTCAATGGGCTGCAGTGGGACAGCATCAGGCAGACAACCCTGGCCACCTCCCCGCAGACCCGAAGTGCAGGCTCCACTGGGTGGTGTATCAGATAGAGAAAGAAAATTTCTTGCTTCTCGTGGAGTCATACAAAGACAGCCAGCAAACATTCAATATTGTGCAGTATACTCTAGTTCCTAAAGACTACCCAGAAGATTCAGTCCACTTGATCTATAAAATTCCCCGTTTTATCCCCGAACGTAAGTGGAAGGACCTGAGAGGTTGAGGGGGATCAAAAGGCTAGGAACCTGGGGAAGTCTGGGCAGGGAGAGGGGTGGGTTGGCCTGGAAGGCCTGGAGGGCTGGGGGTAAGGAATGAAGATATGGATGTGGTGCTGGGTGAGGGGAGGGAGGTGTGAGCTGGAGGAGTTCACTACAGCAGTGCTGGATCCCTGGGCAGGTGTGTCGGCAAGTTTTGTGATGCTGCTGGGCATGGAGGCATACACTAACTACCCCCTGGTGCCCAGGGGTCTCTTCTACAACCCTTTCTCCCACCTGCTACTCATTTGGGGCAATGCTATTCTGCAAAGGTGAGGGCAAAGGGGAAACAGTGTGGGGGAGGGCATTCAGGCCAGTAGCCATGTGCACAATTGGGATTCCCTGAACTTTGGGGGTCCAGAAATCTCTCCCTTTACCCTCATGCTCCTTTTGGGAATTGGCTATTGCCCTCCTCTCAATGAATGTTCCTTTTAATAAAAAGAAAAAAATCAAACTGGGAAGGGAAAGATCCTCCAGATTTTTCTGGCCAAAAGAGAAACAGTTACTATTTAGTATTTACTTCACTGAATGGACATTATCTCACTCTAAGTGAGTACCTGAAAAGACCTTATCCTAAAAGGGCCAGGGTCTCCCATCACCTCCTGAGCCATCTCCAGTCATCCTAATGAATATCTGGCCACTGGCCCCAGATGCCTTAGGAGGAGACAGTGAGATTGGTGACCTGCACAGCCCTCCCTCACTCAAATCAAAGTCAAGTGCAAGTCATGTCATCATCTCCCTGATGAAAAGCCCTCCTCTCACCCACAACATCCTAAGTCACCTACATGACTAGACATTGAGATGGTGGAAGTGGATGGAGTGGTGGGCCTGCAGTAAGGAAGACCTGGGTTCCAATCCAGCCTTAATAATCACTTAATAGCTGTGTGACCCTAGGCAAGTCCTTCAGCCTCAGTTCCCTCACTTGTAAGATTGGAACCATAATAGCACCTGCCTCCTGGGATGGTGGTGAAGATGTAAAATAAAGTGATGTTTGTGAACTTGTAAACCTAATACTAAGTCTAGATGCTGGTCCCAAGTGCTCTGGGACAGTGTACCAGGGTAAAAGGAGCCCTAACTTCAAGTTCTGGTCTCTGACCTATTATGTGATTCCAGCCCTCTATTTCCCCATCTGTCCAGCTGGAGCATTGGACCTTGGATTCCTTGAATCTTTAGGCTGGGAAACTGGGGGTGTAATGGGCAGGGAGGGGGTTGCATGGGGGCAAGCAGAGAGAGAATGAGCTCTTTGGGCTCCTCTCCTTGGATGTACTTGACCAAGCCTGGGTTCCACTCTCCTCCCCCCACAGCTTTGACAATAAGAATTACATTTACTTGTCTGGATTCCCCAAGGAGTCCTCAATAAAGTACATGGCCAGTTCCTACAAAGGCCAAGTGGTCTGTGTCACTGAGAACGAGGAGGTGGGGAACAGGAGGTTGACCTGACCACCCCAGGTTTCTGCCTCCCTATTCTCTGCCCCTTCCTGAACTCAAGGCCCCTCCCTGGGGGCTCCACATCCCTTGCATGGCCCTGAATACTCCTCCCCTTACCCTGGGTACTCTCCTTCCCAGCCCCCTAGGGGATCTAGGCGGAACCCTCAAGGTCCTGTCCTTTCTCACTTTCTCCCTCTTTATCCCTTCTGGGCTCTTGTCCCCCAGATCTGGATCATTTTTGAAGGCAGCTTCAATGTGTATCGTCTGTACCCATCAGATGGCTGGAACATTGTTTTTGCCTTTGCTCGAATGCAGAGCTCAAGGATATTTTCAACCAATGAAACCTCAGTCAGCATCTTCTATGACAATATAGGTCTGCAGCAGGTGAGCTTTAAAGACTGTTCAGACTTTCCAAGTTGGCCTGGTCACCCAAGAAGCAATCCATCCACACAGGACTGAAATGACCTTTCCTCTCTCCCTTTTAAACCCCTTCCCCTACAGCTAATCTACTTGGTTAATAAGAAAGGGGAAGGAAGGCTGATGAAAAGGCGTGTACCAGTGAATAAAATCTTGGTGTATCAGATGCTGAGTCTGACTCCTTATGAAATCAGAAAAGAGGGGTGAGTGAGTCTGTACCCAACTGCCCATCAGTAATGCCACAGTGATTGAGGGGTGGGGATAAAGGAGAGATTGGCAGAGCCCAGGATCCCTGAAGGCCCCTCCCCTGCAAAGTCACCTTGTGGAACCCTTATATGTCTATCTCGGGTGCTGTCTGCTCCATACAATACCAGGAGACACCCCTAGATGAAAATAATGCATCCCATTCCCATTTCTTCTCATGCTTTGTCTAGACCTTCCTTCACAATGATATCTGTCTTGTTTCATAGTTATTTTTTTCACTTGACCTTTCATCCCCTTTGTTCTTATTCTGTAAATTCTTTGGGAACAGGGTGTATGTTATAACCCCATTTAAATTTTACCCAGTATTTATGGAATAAATATATGAAGGGATTAATAGATGGTTAAGATGGAACTGGATGGAAAAATAGATGGATGGAAAGATAAATTGATGGATATGTCAATACATAGACAATTGATATACAGATATATGGATAGAATGGTTAGGTAAATGGATGAACAGATGGATGCATGACAGAGGACATGTGGATGGAAGGCACCGAGGGGGGGAATTGGTTAGGTTGGGGCAGGGGTCCTATCCAATCTCTTTCCCTCCCTGTTCTTCCTAGTACTGTACGTATCCTCTCCTACAACAATCCCTGCCCTTTCGAGATATTGAAGCTGACATACCTGCCGAACCCACAAAAATACACACGGGTGGAGCGCTATCGTGCAATGCCCCCTTTGGTGAGCTCTAACTTTGGCTTCCACTCAAAAATCTCTTTGGCCATCTACCAGGGCCTTGTCTACCACTTGCTCTGGCTGCATGCCAAGTATGATAAGGTATGTATGGGTGAATCTAGGAGGGGAAGCCCAAAGTAGAGGGGAGAGCAGTTAGAAAACTCAAGAAGTTTCCTTCCCCAGCATCTGCCTGTACCTTCTCTGTTTCCTTTCTAGCCCTATGCTGACCCTGTCCATGACCCCACCTGGCGTTGGTGGAAGGATAAAAAGCACAATAAGGTAAAAGGGACGGGCAGGAGTATTTCTCCAGCCTCATTTTTCCTACCCTGTTCATTCTTCTGCAGGGGAGTGGGAAGGAAATTATAGGCCTGCATAGACAGGGATTGTGGGATTTGGGTCAGGGGGTTCGTAGTTGTTAAATTTTCAGGGTGAGCACTTATACCTTGGAAATCAGCAAACACTACAGCTGGAGATCCAGTTGTTAAACCATCTACCCGCATGCCATTGGGCCTAGGACTGATGACACCATATCTCAGAGGGACAACTAACTCACTGAATGACACAGTCTAAAACGTATAGTCATTAATGGTTTGATGTTGGTGTGGCATCAGAAGGTCTTTAGGGGAGTGCCCAAGGATATATGCTAGCTAGTATTTGTATCAATCATTTGGATCATGACATAGTATGCTGATTAAATCTGAAGGCAACAGAAAGGAGAGATAGCTTACACACTGGATGACAGAGTCTAGAACTAAAAATATCTGGGACAGAGCACAGGGCTGAATCTAATATCAAATTCGGGAGAGAATGTGAAATCTGAATATTTGGGTTCAAAAGGTCAGTGCCCCCAGAACAAGCTGGGGCAGGTGTGGCTATACATAGAACAAAAGGCCTTAGGGTCTTTGTGGATTGCTAGCTAGCTAGTTCCTTATGAATTCACCTTCTGATGTCACAGCCAAGAATGCCAAAGCTACCTTTGCTCCATTAAGAGAGAAGAAGGGAGGTGATAGGGAGTTCACTCTACCCCAGTCAGACTGCACTGGACAGTTGTGTTTGGTTCTGGGTGCCATATTTCCATGAGGCTACTGACAAACTACAGGAAGGACATGAAGGTTGATGAGGGTACTGGAGGTCAAGCTGTGGGAGAATGTGTTGAAGAACTCTCCTCACTTAGCCTAGACAAGAGAAACTTAGATAGAGATGGAACAGCAGAATTTCATGTTGAGATGGTTGCTGTATAAAAGAAGGATTCAACTTATTCTGCTTCTCCCCAGAGAACCAACTGGGAATAGCTGGGAGGAAAAGGGAGAGGAGATAGGGAAGATGAAGGGAGGCAGATTTTGGAGAAAATAACAATCAGAGCTTTCCAGTAAAAGATCTGAGAAAAGCTGGAAGAAGCGGGGGTGGGGCAGTAGAGAGAGACAGGGTATCCTGCAGAGGGATTCCTCTTTGGGTCTATGAGTTTCCTCCAGCTCTTGAGATTCTGGGATGCTTAGAGCTATGGGGGCTGATGGGATCTTCAGGAGGTGCCCAGAACCTGACCAATCCCTCCCTGGTCTTGGCAGGATTTCTATTTTTATAAAGCCAGTAACTTTCACACTACATATGGCGTGTACATTGACATGAAAGACTATGAAAAGCTTTATGATTTGAAAGCCAATGATCAACTGCCAGAAGTCATCTATCTGGACAAAGGGACCATCTACACCTTCTCCGTTTATATCGTGTCTCAGCAAACCTACTCGAAATGTGGGCGGGCCAATGGGGACCCCAAGGGCTGGTGGAATGGAATTGAGTTGGGGGAAAGATGGTGGGGCAGCCAAGGCAATTGGATGGGAGGAGGCTCTCTGAGCTGCTGGCCTGCCTTTGTCTCCCTCCTCCCCTCTTGCAGATACCTTCCTGTCCAAAAACGAGCGTTTGCGTCTAGCTCATATATTGGCTGATCCCACATGTGTGTCAGGAAGAGTGGAGGAACATGCTCTAGTTAGCCGAAATGCCATGCTCTTCGAGGTGAGAGGGCCAAGTCATGTGAACATGCGTGTGTGTGTATTCCTGTGTGTATGTGTGTGTGTGTCTTCTAGTTGAAGTCCAATTCACCTGGATTCTTGGCCAAGGAGGAATTTACATCCTAGGCACCAGATGAAGAAACTGACTGAGAAAGACCAAAGAAATGGTCTGGGTTCCAGACCAAAGGAGGTGTCAGTTCTAAGCTCCAAGGCTCTTTGGTCAGTAGAGTGCCTCCATTCACCACTCAACACCAGAAGCATTGATTAGGTGCCTTTATATACCAGACATTTGTACTAGACCAGGGATAAAGTCCAATAGCATATTTGTTTTTCTTCTCTCACGGAGATTACAATCTATGAAGGATAGGCACACAAGACATATGCAGGCACACAATCACACTCACAGAATGGTTGTTATTGAGTGCCATAATCAGGATGGGCCTTGGGACCCTTGGAAAGACTCAGATCTCTTCTCCCTTTCCCTTTTCTGGGAGAGGATGGAGGGGATGGTAGGGAGGAGCTCTCCAGAACCCCAGGCTCTCAGCACCTTCCCTTCACCCTGTCCAGGTGTCTATCCAGGACAGACGACAATGCTTCAATCAAAGTATCAGTGGACACAACCTGAAGAAATCAGCCTTTACCCTCAAGGTGAGAGACAGGGTGGGAAAGGATCACCCTTCTATCTACCGGGTGGGAAGGTGGCTCAGAAAACACAAGATGAGCCGAGAAAATCACTGGTTGACAATAAGGAGCTAAAGGTCCCTTGGGCCTGGGATAGTCCTAAAAGAAATGGGGGTAGGGGTAGGTGGCCGCCCAGCACTGAGTAGTCCTCTCTATAGGTGATTGGCTCAGCTGGAAAGTGCTTTATTAGAAGCCGATATGGACATCGGATGCTGGTAACCAAGGAGAGACCATGGGGATCTGACAGACACTTAGGGGAGGGGGACAATCTCCAGGCTGGGCTCTGGTTTTCCCAAGGCTAGGGAGGGTGAAGAGGTCATTCTCCTGCTTACTCAAAACTGACCCCCTCTCTTTCCCACCCCAACCCCCTTGTGTGAGAACAACAAAATGGATGCAATGATCTTTGGGTGGTTTTGAGTCAGCTCTCATCCACCAGAAAAAAACATTCTCTAAATTTCATATCCTAGAGAATGAGGAGAAAGGGATCTTAGAGGTCCTGGCACATGTCCATTTTCCTCTTTCCCCTTCACTCTGCAAAATAGGGGTCAGGGCCCAGCTAGAGTCTGCTCAAACCAGGAGGGTTTGCGCTCATAATCTGTGGGTCCCCCAGGAGAAAGAGCAGAACATGTTCCTGCTTCCTAATGGCTTGGCTTAGAAAGGACAGCAGGGAATTGGGAGTAATGGATGAATTTGATGTTTCTCTCTCCCCTCCCCCCACTTCCTTCGGCAGGGCCATACCATGATCCCTATACTCATCGGCTGTCCCCCAGGCAAGCGGTTGGCCTTTGACATCACCTTGACCCTTCAGCACAACAAGAAGATCAATAAAAGATACTTTGACTGCGTGTATCCAGACCCTGAAATGCCTTGCTTCTTATTCAGTGATCGTGAGAGAGGGTCCCCTGCCCAGCCACCTAGCAAATGACCTTCCCACAGCCCAATACCACCCTCTGCCCTACCAAGGCCCCACACCCTTTCCCAGTTCAGCCTTGTCCCTTCCTCCCACAGCTTTCTCCCCTTTCTTCCTGATTCAAGACATGGTGACTGGTGAGTCAGGAAGCTTCAATGGCAGGTGAGCCCCCTGCCTTCCCTGTTCTGGCTGCCTTTTGGGGAGGCCTGGGGAAAATAAATATAGGGATTTCCTGGGGACTTCAGAACTATTGGAGAGATGCCAATGGTGAGATACAAGCTCTGATCTAAGAAGTGCTGCCCCACTAAGCCTTTCCTTAAAATCCCCAAGGATATTTTCTTTCCCTTAGACTTTCCTTCTTGGGATCTACCTCATGTGTGGGGTGTGTGTGTGTGTGTGTGTGTGTGTGTGTATGTGTGTTGTGGGGGTAGGATGAGAACAACAGTGCCCCTCCCTTTCTCAGGGTGGGGAAGAGTTGGGGGTTTGAGGTGGGGAACTGGTTACCTGGTTGGACCCTTGTTGTCCAAGACCCTGTGTCTCTGGTGCAGCTATGTCCTGAAGGTGATTGGAGGAGGAACTTCCCTGGAAAACATTGTGGACTACTCAGAGGCTGACATCTTCCGCTACAACAGTCCTAAAGACAAGTGACTACTGACCCCAAGCCCATAGGGCTCCATGAGTCCCATATCCACCTTCCCCAGACATTCTCTCCCTAAACTCCTTTTACTTGTAACACTTGTGGGTCCAGACAGGGACACGCATGCATAGATGGACCAACTTTTCTTGTTCAGCCATTTCAGTGGTGTCTGACCCTTCTTGACCCAATTTGGGGCTTTCTTAGCAAACATACTCTTTGCCATTTCCTTCTCTAGCTCATTTTATGGATGAGGAAAGTGGAGCAAACAGGATTAAGTAGCTTGCCATGGGTCACACAACTAGTGAGTATCTAGGGCTTCCTGATTCCAGGTCTGGCACTCTAGGCACTGTGCCTCCCAGCTGCCCTAAAATAAACTTACACTCTTACATATACTGACATGGTTGCCTCCAGATACTCATTACAGGATCTCTGAGTTGGAAGGGACCAGATTAGCCATCTAGTCTGACTCACAGACCTGACCAACAAGGCCCCCATGACCAACAAGAAATGGTCCTCCAGACTTGGCTTGAAGACCAAAAGAGGGTGCTCACCATCTCCAGAAGCAGTCTGCTTCCATCTGGAACCCCTTTCCTCATTAAGAGGGGTTTTTTTGCCTTTGGGCTAAAATCCAATGCCACTTCTCTCCACCTCTCCTCATGTACAAGATCACAGAAGAACAGATTCTGAGCTGAAAGGACCCTGAAAGCTCCAACCCCCTCATTTTATAGATGAGGACTCTGAGGACTAGAAAGCTTAAGTAATTTCTGCAAGCTCATATATCTAATGTGTGTCAGAGCTGGGATTCAGACTCAGGTCCTCTGACTATCTAAATCCAGCCCTTGCCCCATGGTACCATCCTTGGCTTCTGGGGCCAAACAGAATCCATCTAATCTCTTCTCTTCACATGGTAGCCCTACAGTTACTTGATGACAGCTCTCATGGCCCCTCTGGGTCTCAGCTTCTCTAGGTTAAGCATGAGTAAAATCCATGATTTAGAGCTGAAGATCAGAGGCCACTTAACTCTGGGCTTCAATTAGCATTTGTTAATAGCAAGTGTGCCTGCTATGAGCTGAGACATGTCCTGAGGCACACCTGTGTACAAACATGTGCATGCACACACAAGCATCCCATAGAGGATCTAAGTTCACCAGATGGCTGTCACAGCAGGACCCAGCCAGAACTAGAGCATGGTCTTTTCTCTCTCTAGTACCACCAGCCTCATCTGGATTGTCAGGGACAACTGGACGGATAGCCAATCCTTTAGCATCCTGAACCATACAAGCTCTGGCATTGAGTATGCAAGTCCCTGGTCCCTGATCCCTTCTGTCTGTCTGTCCAGTATCTAACAACCTGCTGCCAGCCCTTGGGGAAAGGGAAGGAGCTCTCTGCTTCCTTTTATCTGAAGCCTGCTTATCTGCTTGAGGAAGGGGATGGAACTTCCTGCCTCCCCAGTATCTGCAGGCTGCTCCTGGCCACCTTTCATGATGAAGGGGCCGGGGTGGGAGACTGCCTTAGGCTTTCCCAGTCCCTCATAGCTCCACAATCCCCATAGGTGGCTGTGCCTGAGGAACTCTCCTTGTTACGACATCATTCCCCAATCTTTCTTTTCTCCTGACTTCTTTTTCAAAATCATGGTGACCAACAGGTAAGGTTCTATGGGAAAGTGAAGGTAAGTTAGGGTGATGGGAGATGAGAGAGCCTCTATCTTCCCCCTTGGGTCCAGCCCCACTGAAGAACAAACCACACTGACCCTCTATCCTGGCCAGGGATGTCGACAGCAGCACCTACTGTGATTATCAGCTCATCTTCATCCTCCACGTCCATGGGCTCCCACTTAGCAATCACCGAGCCCGCTTTTTCCTGAGGGTGAGTCTGTCTTTTCCCTGCCCCTCTCCTCGCCAATCTCAACTTCCTTTCCCAGTCTTCCCTAGAGGACCTGAATTTGAATCTTGGCTCTGCCATCTGTATGACCTTGCACAAGTTATTTGACCTCTCCCAGCCTCAGTTTTCTCATCTGTAAAATGAAGTGATTAAATTAGATGTCTTATAAGCTTCGTCTCAGCTCTAAATCTATGTTCCCATGGACAAACCTTTCCATACCCATTCCTTACCTCCAGCCCCAGTCCTAAATGACTGATTTCTTCACTTCCTCCATTTTATACAGCTACTACCCTACAGCATCCTCACCTCATCCCCCAAGTTTTAGGGATACTACCTTATGCCCAGTCTTTCATCCCATCTCCTTTGGTATTCTCAGGGATTCTTTCCTTCATTACCTACTTTGCTCCACTGTCCTCAGGCTACCCTCTTGCCCCCCACCAGGTAACCCTGTATGCTTGCTTTGGCTCTGTCTCTCTCTTCCTCTTGTCCTCCTTCCTCTGGCCACACTTAAAGAACTGCTGGATGCAGATCAAGATGAAGTTCACTGATCTCATCACTACAGGTGAGGGATGGGTCAGCTAACCAGAATAATGGAGAGTGGTGCAAGGGCTGGCTAGGGGTAGGATGCAAGGGCTAACCAGGGGCAGGGGCAGAGCCCTTTGAGCTGCACTGGAAGGCTAACCCACAAGGCCTGATGCTTTGTCTTGCAGAGTCTTTCTATACATATACCACATCCACCAGTTCTGTCCCTTCCATGATCAGCTCCAGGTTGAGTACAGCAGATAGGATTTCCATCCGAAAATCAAGAACCAAGAAAGTCACTTGAGGCTACAATAGCCTCCATCTGTCCCTTCCAGCTTGTTCCTCTCCTCCTTGGCCTCTCTCCTTCCATTCCCACCTCTTCCATCCCTTTCCATCCCTTCTGGCCTATTGTCCTCCCTTCCAGTCCTTGTCAATGCTCCCAGAACACCCCATTCCTCTCTAACCCAACTTCTGAGATGGTCATGCCTCTCCCTTCCCTCTCAAGTTCCCCTGTAATCTTCCATCCCTTTTGGCATCTGCCTTTCCTTCCAGCCTCTCTCATCTCTGGATCAGTCAATAAAAAGCCATGCCTAGGGAATGGGTGCAGTTCCTGCAATGTCTGGGTCATGGAGAAACAGAAGACACCCTCTCTTTCCAGAACCAGGGACATATTGGTGGGGTGGGGCAGCAGCAGAGAGGGAGACTAGAGCACAAAGACAAGAGAAAAAAGGAGGGGGGGAACCTCCTTCATTGCTGGTCCATGTTTGGGAAATGCCAGTTAAACTAATGCCTGATATCATCTAGAAAATCCTGGAAGAGTGTATGGCACAGAGTTGTGGGGGATCCTCTCTCCTTCCACCCTGGAGTTTCCATCACACTGATCAATGATGGGGCTAGGGAAAGGGAGCCAGAAGAGGCCTCTAGGAAAGGGCTCAGAAGGATGGAAGGAAAGGATGGAGGGGGGAAAGATAAAAGTGATCCTAGCTCAGTGATGCTGGCAGTAAGGATGAGGGACTGTATATGGTGATAGCCTAAGAGAATGAGGCATTCCGATCTGGAGAGAGTCTCAGGAGGGATGAGAGTTCAGTCAGTTCAGAGAGCAGGATAAACAGGGACAAGAGCTACAGGCTGGGAGACTGAATCCCTGGATTTCATGCCACTCTGTTTCCCTTCCTCCCTCTAGACCTGTTTCCTCATGCATCCAATGGGGATGATTCTATTCAGGACCTACCTCACCACTCTTGAGAGGAAAGCACTTGCTAAATCTTACTTGGTTTTAGAAATGGGAATATCCAAATGGGGAAACCAGGGAGGGGGAAAGGACTTGCCCACAGTCACAGAGTCAGTCTTGGCCATATGGTCAGGCTCTCTCTTGCTTTTTTTTTTTTTTTAGAGCCTTTTTTCTTGGCTGTTAAAGAGTCAGGTTCTGCTCCTGAGGCGTAGGGGATAGTGTCTCACGCTTCAGGATTTTTGTGCTGTTATTATCTGAGTTCTACCTAGGGAATTTTGACCTCTTGTTTCATCAAATATTCTATAATCCAAGGCCAGGCATGGTCGCTGCTCCTCCATCTCAAGCCTTGGCCTATTAGTGACCTCAGGCACTCCTCACCAATCCCTCCAGCAACAGTCATCTCCAACACTCCTATTCCCTGAAGTTTCTCTGGTGGCTGCAAGTGTTAGCTTTCCCCTCTGTCCACAGGGACTCAGCTCTCTCAGGAGTCACTACAGCCAGCAGGGCCCCTGTCCCTTTGCCACAACACTCACCAGTAGGGATTCATTCCTCCTCACCCACAGTCTGGGACCTGATCTGGTTAGCACACCTGGGCCCCTAGTCCAGTACCGGCCAGTGGAGGGTCCTGTGTTGTTTCCCTGATCAGCCACCTTACCCCTACACTGTCAGTGATGCAAAAGGTCCTGAAGCTCAGGCTGCTGCTCATACAGCTGTCTTCAGAGCTTATTTGATGAACTGGAGGTACTTCTGGGAGGTATCTGCACTTCCATCATGTGAAACCACCACTCCAGCAGATGAAGCCTTTCCTAATGTCCTCCCAAGTTATCTTGGGCTGGACAGCTGCTTTACCCTAACTTTTAACTATTCCTGCCACTCTGAAGTTCACTTTGAGGCATTATGTTAAGTTATTTGTGAAGGAATTTGAGAGAACCAGGTAATTTCCTGCCTCATTCTACCATCTTCCTAGAATGCTCGTTTCTTTCACTAAGTTAAACAGAGGTATAGGACCAAAGAGACCAGGCACTATGAAATGTCACAGTCATCAGTTTTGTTGGACCTGCCACAACCCCCTGGAAAGGAAATGTGTATGAGACTGATAAAAAAGGCCACAGCCTGTCTTTCTGGTCTTTCGCTGCACATGAGCCTGCCTCACAGGCAACTCTTTTTCCCATTCCCATTAGGAAAATGGTCAGAGCATTGGTCCTAGAGTCAGAAGGAAGGAATTCACACCCAGCCTCAGACACTTCCTATGTGGCCCAGGCAAATCCCCTAACTTCTGGCTGCCTCAGTTTCCTCAAGCGTAAAATAATAATGAATGGTTGTTGTCCTTCATTGTTGAAGAGGACCAAAATGACATCACTGTTAGCATCAAATTACTGTATGTCTGATTAGACCAATATGAGCTCGGAATGCTCTACTATAGGCTGGGCACAAATAGTCCATGTGAATAGTTGGAGTGGAGTCTCCAAATCTGTGCATCTGCAATTTCTTTTGAGCTACTTCAATTCTGCTTTGCTCATAGAGCACAACACCTTCTGTGATAAGGGTAAGCCATGCTGGGCTGTCCTGTGCCAGGGTCTCCCATGTCACACAATCAACTCCAAAGTTCTTAGGAGAGACCTAGGGAATATTTTTCTATGACTTCTTCTGACCATCATGTGGGCACTTGCCCTACGTGAGTTCTGCATAAAATAGTCTTTTTAGAAGCATACATTTTGCATTTGAACAACGATGGCCAGCCAACTGGAGTTGCACTATCTGCAGAAGATTCTGAATGATTGACAGTTTAATTCAAGAAAGGACCTCAGTGTCTGATACCTTATCCGGCCAGGTGATCTTCAGAATCTCCCCAAGACAACTCAAATGGAAATGATTCAGTTTCCTGGCACAGAGCTAGTAGTTTCCTAGTAGTTTTATAGACCTCAACAATGAGGTCAGCACAATGGTAGTCAGTCTAAGACCTCTTCTCTTCCATACTTTCCTTTGGAGCCTCCCAAACACTGAGTTAGCGCTGACAATGTGTGCATCAACCTCACTGTCAATGTGTACATCTCTGGAAAGTATACTACCAAGGTAAATGAACTTATCCACAGTGTTCACAACTTCTCCATTTCCTGTAACCACTAGTTCCATGGATGGTGTGGAGCTGGCTGAGAGAGCACCTGTATTTTCTTGGCGTTAACTGTTAGACCAAAATGAGCACGAGCAGTAGAGAATCCATCCCTACATCAGCTTCCAAAGCTACACTGAGAGGGTCATAGTACCCACTTCACAGGTTTATTGTGAGAACAAATGAGATGATATTTGTAAATATCTTTTTTAGCCCTATGCCTGGTATACAGTAGGGGCAGAATACATGCTTATTCCCTTCCCCTACTAGAAGCACTCCAAATAACTCACAGCAACAGTAACGGCAGACTACAAACTCTAGGTCTTTTATTCCCCCATATCACGACTTTAGTCACTTGCCACTGCTTCCCCCTCACACTGTTATGTAGGGGGTGGAGGGTAGGCAGGAAATTTGTTCCATCTTCCAAGAGGTATCACTGCACAGGAAATGATTCTTTTTTGAGAGAAGTGCTTAGCACAATGCCTAGCACATAGTAGGGACTTCATAAATGTTTAATGTTGCTAGAAGGCTGGGTCCCTAAACTCTCAAATTTGGGTTTATATTTCCATTCTCCTACTAGAGGAACAGACTCCAGGATAACAGCCCATGGACTCTTCATTCTCTGGTTAGAAGGCTAAGATACTGCTACTTTTCAACTGGAGTCTCTTCACAAATCAACTTTCCATGGTTTCTCATGGTGGATAAAACAAAATACAAAGTCCTTTGTTGGCCTTTAAGGCACTAGAATCTAATTTCAATCTAGTTCACCTTCATGCACATGACTTAACAGCCAAATTGGACAACAGGCTACTCCTCAATTTCATCTTAACTCTCTCCTGCATCATGTAGGCCATCCATATTGTCTTCACTTCTGTCTAATGATGTATTCCTCTTCCCTGAAAGCCCAGTCCAGGTGCCAACTCCTCCATGAAGTCACTTTTAATGTCCCAGTGAATGTGACCTTTCCCCCATCAAACTTTGAATCTTCCCTTTTTTAGATACCAAGGTGAAAAATCTCTCTCAAGCACTTACAGTATTAGTAAGATAAGACATATGTACAGAGAAATATAAGACAATTACATTAGTAAAACACTTTGTAAACCTTTATGTGTCCTAGAAATGCTAGCTGTTATTATTATAACCTGTCTCATTCAGACCTGAAGAGGGATGGAGTAGACTTGTTCTGATTTGCCCCAAGAGGCAGATGGGTATCCTCAGCTTGGGTAGATGTGGTGCTCCATACACATACCCCTCCATCTCTGTAAAGAAAGGAAGAAAGATATATTTTCCCATTTCTCCTCAGGGGACACACCTGGTTAGCATAATTAGACCCAATTTTGTGGTTGTAATCCTTGGGAATATCATGTATCCTCCTGGTGCTCACTCCTGTCTGCCTCAATTCATACCAGTTACTTTAGGGAGGCAACTTTGGGACACAGCGGATAGACTACTGGACTCGGAGCCAGGATAACCTAAGTTTAACTCCGCTTTGGATTCTTTACTAGCTCTGTGATTCTGGACCAATCAGCCTCAGTTTCCTTGTCCTTAAAATGGGGATAATGAAGACAACAATTCATTGTTGTGAGGATAACAATGAGATGCTACTTGTAAAGCTAGCTTTGCAAATTTATATAAATGCTAGACATTAGCATATGTAATACAACAGAATTATTATGTTATTAGGATCGTCATAACTTCTTCGAACACGGTTTCAATCTATTCCTCCACTCCCCCCTCATTTTATAGGAGATGACACTGAGGACCACAGATGTCGTGCTATGCCCGAGTTCGTGAGTGGCAGAAGCTAGATTCGAACCTACGCCTGCCGCTCCTCCAGGCTGCCATCTTCCCCCGGCCAGGCCCCGCCCCCCGTACTGTGGTCGCTCTTCGCTGCACCGCCCCCTGCCGCCCGACGTGGGAGACGCCAAGCCAGGGGACGGGACCTCGGCCTCACGTGCTCCGAGGCGCGGGCCCGCCTCGGTTTGGGACAGAGGTAGCTGGGCCGGTCCTTCCGCCAGGCCGGGAGTCCCGTGGGCGGAGCGGGCGCCCAGGCGCGTGCGCACTGGTCACGTTTCCCGCCGTGCTGCGTCACGGTCGCTAACATGGCGGCTGCAGCGAACGGGGCCGCCGGGGTGAGCGGGGCTGGGAGCCCCGGGGCGGTCTTGCAGGCGGCCGCCGGCATGTACGAGCAGCTTAAGGGCGAGTGGAATCGCAAGAGCCCCAACCTGAGCAAGTGCGGCGAGGAGCTGGGCCGCCTCAAGGTGCTGGGCCGGGCGGAGCCGGGGACGCGGGAGTTGGAGTGGGGGGAGGAGTGAAAGGAGATGGGCGACGGGCCGAGGGGGATCTCGGGGCGGCGAGGGGGAGCGTACCAAATGAGAGCATGGAGGGGGCCGCACCAAGTGCGAGCGTGGGAGGGGTGTACGGGGCACTGCTCGGCTCTGTGCTGGCAGACGGGATGGAAACTGGAGACGTGGGACGTACCAAGTGTGAGCATGGGAAGGGTGTGCCGGGGTCGGCCCTGTCCTGGAGACAGGATGGCAGCCGGAGGCGTGGGACGTACCAAGTGTGAGTATGGGGGGAGTCGGGACGGGGAGAACCAAGGTAGCCCACCGGGAGCCAGGTCTGGGCAACCGAGTCAAGCTGGAGGCTTCAGGAGCTTCCCTTTCCTCAGGGTCCCAGCCTGAACTATGACGTAAGAGCTCCCCTAAAGCAAACTTGGTTGAGGAGATCAGTGGCTGGTTGTCGGAAAACGTTAGGGAATTGTTAGGAGGCTGGGTCTGGGGAGGGTGTTGGGAATGGAGCACCTCTCCTCCAAGCCCTCCTGGCCACCTGCTCATCCTGTCTGTCTTCTGCTCTTGCCCTTGCACCAGTTGGTGTTGCTGGAGCTCAACTTCCTGCCTACCACGGGTACAAAACTGACCAAACAGCAGCTCATCCTGGCCCGTGAGTCTCTACTGCTCTTTCCTCTTCCCCAATTCTCCCAGAATCTTCCTTTTCTCAGAGTCCCTTTACCCTTTGAAAAAAAAATAAAACACTACTTTACCCCTAAAAATCAGCTCCAGAAGGCAGAAAGGACAGATTTCTTTGGAGACAGGGATGGTCAGAATGGTCTTTGAAGCCAGAACTCTAGTTGCTGAGGGGACTCAGATGGGGGAGGGAAATTAGGGGTTTGAGGGAATTTTGTGTTCTCTGTCCCAAGCAATCGACTCATCCTGTTTTCCTCTTGTCTCCACTCCACCTTCCTCAGGTGACATCTTGGAGATTGGTGCCCAATGGAGCATTTTGCGGAAGGACATACCCTCCTTTGAGCGATACATGGCTCAGCTTAAATGCTATTACTTTGACTACAAGTGAGATATGAGGGATGGGGGGAGGGAGTCCACTGGGTTCATTTTGGTACTCTGTGGGATGCTTAGCTACTAATATCCATTGTTATTAACCAGGGATAAAAGTACCAGTGTAGTAAAACTACCTTGTCCCTTTCCACCACAGCCCTATCTCAAAAGAAAACTTTAACAAGGGAAGGATTGGGGGCCTTAGCCAGATCTATTCTGTGTCTAGGGTAGGGACTGGTTGTGTTCATCCTTTGTTGCCGCAGAGGACCATCAGAGATATGATGACATGACTTGCACTTGACTTTGTTTTGAGTGAGGAAGGTTCTGTGCAGGTCACCATCCTCACTTCTCCCCCAAAGCCATCTGGATCCAGTGACCAGATATTCATCAGGATGACTTGAGATGACCCAGGATGCATTTGGAGACCTTGGCTCAGGGGCTGGTTAGAGTCACAAAGAAGCATTAGAATCCAGCTTTATATATACTGGGCTCTCCATGCCACCACCAGTTCAGGTTATTTTAGCTGAAATGAACCTCAGAAGACCATAAAGCTTAATCGTTTTCTTGTGCAGATAGGAAGCCCAGAGAGAAGAAGGCGTCTGAGGTTACACAGCAAGACCCCAGTAAAGTCAGGATTTGAGCACAGGTCTCTTAACTTCCTTGTACAAGAGGCTTCCTCATAGTTTATAATTGTACAGTTAAGACCTAATCTTTCTGAAGGCTGTGCTTATAGAGCAAAACGTAGAGTAGCTGCTTTCAAGCAGGAAAGGCTTCAGTATGTTGTCCCAGGACTGAGCCTAATTAAGTACTGAGAGGCTTATCCCCCCGATGCCTGGCATTTAGGACATGAGATTTTTGCTGCTAGGCCAGAACAGGCTCATGAAACAAATACAGAAAGACAGAATGGCTTGCAGTCCGTTTGTATTACCTTTTTTTAAACTAACAATTGCAAGAAGGGAATAAGCATTGATATGACACC
The DNA here is from genome assembly GCA_023548195.1 of Bettongia penicillata ogilbyi. Taxonomy (NCBI): domain Eukaryota; kingdom Metazoa; phylum Chordata; class Mammalia; order Diprotodontia; family Potoroidae; genus Bettongia; species Bettongia penicillata. The sequence continues at coordinate 6,360,725 of JAJHZJ010000081.1, read as the reverse complement.
TACTGTGTGCCAGCCAGTGTGCTGAGCACTTTACCAATATCTCATTTGAACTTCACAACTACCCTGTGAAGTAGGTGCTGTCGTGATCCCTATTTTACATTTGAGAAAACGCAGGCCAACAGATTGAAAGACTTATCCAGGGTCACACAGCTAGTATATGATGGGATTTGAACTCAAATCTTCCTGATTCCCCAGTTTTCTATCCACTTAACCACCAGCTGCCTCAGTTATGTAGTTGTGGAAAAGAGGGCAAAGTATTCCAAGAATCAGACAGCTCATAGTCTCTGTCCAGTGAGCAGGAAATTAGTAACACTGCTAGAGGCTTCAGGATCTCTAGGAGAAAACAGATCGAGACCCTCAGAACTTTGGGTAGACTCCCTTTAGAAGACATGAGCAAGAAATGGGACCCAGCCAGGGGCAGACCCATAACTTTGCTGCCCTCTCCCCCACAGTTGTCACTTTGTGGGAAGTATCTATATAGATTTGAGAGATTGTGGAACTTATCTAGTCCACCACTCACAGTGTGTTCAGGGCTCTCAGAGGGTCCTGGAACCCAAAATCTCGAGCTGTCCTGAACATCAAAGACCATCTGAACAGGCTTACCCACACTTACGTAAGTCATTAGGACAAGATTGGAATTGAAGACTGTAGAGTCACTGGGTCTCTCTCAGTGACTTCATCTCTTAATTGGTTAGAAGAGTTCTTCACCCTGTATGACCCCTGAACAAGTTTCTTGTTTTCCCTGAGCCTTGGTTTTCCTATATGTCAAAGGGGGAAGCTTCATCGAGGGCCTTGAACCTTTCTACAGTAGTTTTGTATGCAGGAATGTTGTTAAGGTCCAGGGACATGCTGGAGGTCTATGTTTTGGAGAACTCAAAAGTGACTTGCTTTGAAGTGGTTGGGATCTGGAACAGGGTTCCATCCCTCACTGCTGCCCTTGGCCCACTTTGCAGGGAGCAGCTCCCCGAGTCAGCCTACATGCATCAGCTTCTGGGCCTCAATCTACTCTTCCTGCTGTCCCAGAACCGAGTGGCTGAGTTCCATACCGAGCTGGAGCGGCTCCCTGCTAAGGACATCCAGACCAATGTCTACATCAAGCACCCTGTGTCCTTGGAGCAGGTTAGAGGGACTTGACTAGGGAGGCCGTCCTCAGGCAGGGATAATACAAGAGTCAGTCATGGGTGGGCGACGGGTGGGAACAGACCTAGGATGTCAACATTGGGGGCCAAGGGGCTCTTGGATCTCTTTAACCCTCCTCTGTCTCTGTCCTGGTGACATTGCTTTCTCTTCTGTTAGATGTTGTCCTAGAGGGTCAATCTGCTGTCAGGGTGCACCCAGTAGGCAGTGGGGATAGGGAACTGACCTCTGGAGTGTTGTTTGACATGCTTTTTTCCATCCTCTCAAGTACCTGATGGAAGGAAGCTACAATAAGGTGTTCCTGGCCAAGGGAAATATCCCTGCTGAGAGCTACACATTCTTCATTGACATTTTGCTAGACACGATCAGGTGGGTGTCATTGTCCTTGAAGCTGTCCCAAGGGGAGGCACCCCAGGTTGTCCTGGAGGCTGGGCATCACTGCCCATGGCTCCCCTCAGACAGCCTCCCTTTGTATCAGCAGTCAAATAGAACAAGTTGGGGCAGCAGGAAGCCTTTGCTCGCTGTATGGCTCATGGTTCCTTTGTGATCTTGTAATCCACCTTGTCAACCAGGCTGTGCTGCAGTAACATACGTATCTGCTCAAGTTTCTCCAAATCTTGTTGTGTCGACAAGGCTTACACATTCCGGTATTCACAAACCCCACTTTTTTCAGACATTCTTCGGTGTCCTCATTTTTCAGATGAGCTAATAAGGCCTTTGAGTCCTAATGGTCAGGAGCTGGGATTCGATCCTGTGGGTCAGGTGTTCTTGGGCTGGCTTTCTGCTGGATCTCTGGGGCAGTGGGCTTGGAGAATAGAGCTCTCTTGGAAAATGGAACCCATACTCTGTGTGTGTAAAATGTTAAGTCCTACATACCACTCACCTCCCTGGGTGGTGGTGAGCACCAGAAGATGGAATATACTAGGTCAGAAAGCTAAGTCTAGAGCTACTTTGATTGTCAGCATCAGCATTCTTGTTCCATTGACCTTTTTATGAAAGCTGAAGCCTAGACCCTAATGGTGCCAGAAAAGCCCTTGGATATGAGCTTGTCTCGTACGGAGAAATGAGGTTTTTTCCAAAGATATGGATGGAATCGGGATTAGAACCCAGGTTTCCTGTAGAACCACAGTTTGTGCTTCCCTTGGCAAAATCTGAGGGTGCCAAGGGCCATTCACAGAAAGCAAGATAAAAAATTATCTGTGCATTCCAGATAGTAGAGAATCTAAGCCTATAATTTATAACAAGCTAAGATCTTTGACCCAAGCATGGCCATGGGCCACCTGTTGGGCATCAGTTTAGACTTGGGTCCTCTCTCACACACCACAGCTAAGAGCTTCCATGGACTTGGAGATGGAGTCAGGGCCAGATTAGTGTGAAGCAATGTAAAAGTGGTTCAGTTATTTGAATTTAGGTTGCTGGAACCAATGACAACTTCAAACAGTGTGTCATTAAATACATTCAGCCCTTCCCGAGGATTTATGATTCACATTATTCTGGACCTGGGTGTGTGGTATGTCATACCCTGAAAAAGGAGGAGCAAGTATCCAGGGCTTGCCAGAATAGCTAGGAGGAGCAGCCAGGACCCTGCTTGGTGGGTACCACATACTGTCCATTCACAGTTGGAGATTATTGTCTTCACAAGAACTTTGTTAGAGCAGTAAGGACAAATAGTGTCCCTAGCTCATAGATTCTCAGAAGGGGAGGGTTTTATGGCTATTAGGCAGTCCAGAGTTTGAATTTGAATATAGGGCTGCTGACTCCCTCATATCTAGCATTCTTGGAGCTGACTCTAAATCACTACCTCTCAGATAGACAGTTGGTAGACCCTGTTCTAGTCTGTGGAATTCTCAGATCAGATAGGTGGCTGGCCAAATAGGGGACCTGAGGAGCTAGTGGTAGGAGACAGTCCTGAGGCCCATGTCATCTCCAGGCGCTGTTGAGTAGAGGTTGCCCTGGTTCGGCCCCTCCCCCAGCCAGCTTGGTCTCTCATTCTGTTTCTCATTCCCAGGGATGAGATTGCTGGCTGCATTGAGAAGGCCTATGAAAAGATCCTGTTTGCGGAAGCCACGAGAATTCTTTTCTTCACCACTCCCAAGAAGATGACTGAGTACGCCAAGAAGGTACTCAGGCTGCAAGGGGAGGGGAGAGCTCCTAGGTTTTTTTTTTGGGGGGGGTGGGGATCCCTGCCTTCATCCCTTTCTCTGAATTCCCTTTCTGCTCTTCAGAGAGGATGGGTCCTGGGCCCCAGCAATTACTACAGCTTCAAGTGCCAGCAGCAGAAGCCTGAGGATACCACCATCCCCTCCACAGAGCTGGCAAAGCAAGTCATTGAGTATGCAAGGCAGCTGGAGATGATTGTCTGAGGGGGTGAGACAGGGTGAAAGATTTATTTAAAGGGGTAATAGTGTGGGTCAATAAATGATGGGACACCACCCTTCAGCTGTCTGTTTTTGCGGGGATGGCAGGGAAGCGAGGATACAAATGGGCCCGAGGCAGCTCAAGACCTAGGTAAATCACACCTGAGCTTCTGCCTCAGATGGCACGTGGGCCTAGGCGCGGAAGCCCTGCCCCTTCAGAGGTCCAGGGGCTTTCTCTCCTTTGTGGGGATACCAGCAGACCCTCCCCTTACCAGCTAGGCGGAGGAGGGAAGAGAGAAAGCACCAACAGGGGAGATTAGGCTGTTTTATTGGAGGGTAAGAGATGGTCCAGCAGCCCTCTGGTTTCCCCTCCCTGCCCCAGTCCTTAGTCGGTCTCAGCAGCTTGCAGGTCATAGTGATCCAGCCCTGCCACTAAGGAGCCAGCCAGCTTGACTGTAGCCACCCAGGGAGGTTCGCTCAGGTGGTTGGTGGGGGTGCTCAACCTAGGGGAAGATTGGAGGAGACAGCTAGGGTCTGGGCTTAGCCAGCTAAGTTGACCCCCTCCCTAGAGTTCTCATTTTAAGCCCCCGAGGCAAAGTGTGGACCCATGGAAGCAGCCTAACAGAAGAATCACAAAGATCCGTGTTCAAGTCGGACCTTGGTGACTTCAGTGCATGATTTCCCACCCTTCCCCCCAGTTCAGCAGCTTGCCTGGGCCCCAGGCCCTGCTCACCAGGCAGAGACGTTTCGGGGCAGCCGGCGGTGTCGGGGCTGGTGACGACAGTAGCACTTGCAGGGGCAGGAACTGAGCACCTGGAAGGGTGGCCAGTGGCGAGCTGGTGGTGGGCCGCCACTCTCAGCGGCCTGGCCCTGGCCTGGAGTCCGCTCGCGGGGCCCCTCGCCACTCGCGCCCTCCTCCCGCGCGGGCCCTCCCCGCCCGCTCCGCGGCCCCTTGTTCTTCTTGGGCCGCGGCTTGGCAGGGGCCGGGGATGGAGGGCCCGTAGCCCGCGGAGACTGCACGGCCGGGGGCGGCGCGGGTACCGGGGCTGGAGGTGCTTCAGGCAAAGACGCCGGGGGAGCTGGTGGTGGAGGCGGAGGCGGTGGGAGCGGGGGTGGTGGCGGCGGTGGCGACGGCTGGGGGGCTTCTTGCGGCCCTGGGGAAACCTGGACAGCCGGGATCGGGGAGGGAGACGGGAAGATGAAGACAGGGGGTGCCAGGAGCGCTGGGCCCGCCCTGCGAGGCCCCGGCGCAGGTAGAGGTGGTGGTGGTGGAGGCGGCGCCCCCCAAGGGGCTGCCGTCCCAGACAGCCCGGATCCCCGCCGCCTAGCTCCCCCCACACCGCTGCAGCTACCACCGCTCGCCCCGTTGAACTGAAAGTGGCGTTCAGGGCCCTCAGGCGGAGTCACCCAATCGAACTTGGGCTTAGCTCCTGGAAAGGGGGCGTAAGGTGGGGGTGGTGCCCGGGGTGCTGGAGGAGGTGGGGCCGGTGGCACAGCTGGTGGGACCCCGGCTGGCCCCTCTCCGTCTCCCTCCCCACCCTCGGTCTCCAAGTTACCCCGGATAGCCTCTCCTGGGGCCTTAGGGGACCCAGGCCCCGGGGAGCCCTGCTTTAGAGCCTCGGCATATGAGATGGCTCCAGAGAAGAGCAGGCGAGCCGGGGGCTTGGGAGGAGCGGCGGCCCCGCCGGCCAGAAGGGATCCGGACTGGAAGGTTACTTTGCACAGCAGACTGAGGCCGGGCTCAACCGCCGGCGGGGGTTCTCCCTCCCCGCCTCCGGCCGCTAGACCCTCCCTCCCAGGGCTGCCAGTCTGGCGCGCCCTGCCTTCTCCCGCGCCGCCTCGGGGAGAGTCCCCGGGAGGGGCACTTCTCCTGCCCGGGGGTGCTTCTCGTTCGGGAGGCGGTTTCTGAGGTTCTGGGGACGGGGGCGGGGGCGGCAGGGCTGGGCCCACGGAAGGCTCTGGCCGGTCCGCTGGAGATCGTGGAGTGGGTAGGGGCGGTGGCGGGGGTGGAGGCAGCAGGCGAAGGCCCGGTGGGTCGCCCTGGCCTCGGTGGCGCGCCTCTAGCAGGCCCCGGATCCGGGGTACAGGCGTCCCTAGCGACTTTCGCCACTTGGCGGGCGTAGGGAGCAGCGGCCCTGCAGTTCCCGCCGCCGTCGGAGGAGGCTCCTCCGGCAGGGGTCCAGAGGGCGGCTGCAGGTCAAGCGGTGCAGGGACCAGTGGAGCAGGCTGAGGCGGTGAGGGTAAGGCCCCGGCGGCACCCTCTGGGGGCACCAAAAGCCCTGGTGGGGTTGGGCCCCCGGGGAGCCAGACTCCTGGACCGCGGGCCAAGCGCAGAGTAGGGGGCCCTGGGACTGGGGGCGCTGGCGACGACTCTGCCTCAGCCAGGGGACCCCGGCGGCTGGCGTTGGCGGGGCGGTCCGAGGCCGGCTCCTTCCGTGAGGCACGGGACTTGCCGGGCTCTGAGCCGGGCGGCTCAGACTGCACGTTGCCCATTCCCAGCCCGGGGAATTGGGGGAGGCTGCAAGCAACACAACCCACCCCAGGAAGGCAAGGTCAGAGGAGTCAGGGGTCAGCAGAAGCCATCGCCCCGCCCCGTAGATCTATAATTCCGCCCCTCCGTGTTGGCCCCGTCCCTCCCATCCTAGTTCGGCCGTCAGATGGATACCCTTGATTCATTCCCCGAAGCGCAAGACTAAAGATCCCCCAGCCCACCATCTCAGGGACCTTGCCTCCAAACCTGCAACTCCGCCCCCTAACTCAAGCCACGCCCCCAACACGTACCTCTTTCCCTAGCTATAGTTCTCCTTACCACCTGTAACCCTCTACCCAGGTCCCGTCCCTCCCACAAACACTCACTGGCTCCCGGGTGGGACTTGGGCTCCCGACCAGGTGTGGGCTTACACCAAGCCCCGAGGAAAGGAGGGTAGGGGAACGGTCAGAGCGGACAAATAACTGAAAAAGAACTAGGGGAGGCGGGGTGAAAGACCCCGAGACCACGCCCCTCCCCTCCCTTTGCCCCTCCCCCAGACTCGAAATTCTCCCCCCCCCCCCAGCCCGCACCTTTCGGCCCCTCCCCCTTCGGAACGTCTCGGGACAGTCTTCTCTCTGCACCCGGGGCCATCTCCTCCTCTCGGGCTTTACCCCTCTAGAGCCCTTTTCCTGTCCCGCCCTTCAGTAATCTCTAGTCCTGACTCAGACTCATTTAAAGTCCTCCACCAACAGCCTGCCTCTTGAGAACCCTCCCCTCCTCAACTCCGCCTAGGCCCCGCCCCTTACGAATCCGGTCCCATCAGGTCCCACCCTAGGAGTAAATTTCTCTCCCCCGGACCCGCTCTGGCCGAGTCTCTTCCCCCACCTTCCATGGGGTCCTGCCCCTTTCGGGCCCTACCCCATATAGCTCCTCTTTCAAACCCTCACCTCAGGAAGATGCTCTTATTCCAAGGATCCGCCCCTTTGACTCTCCCTCCCACCCCTCCCCTCCCCCCGACAGTGCAGAGTTGGGGCAGCGGTGGAGAAGGGGTGGGGGGGCGTCCTCATTAGGGACAGCGGAGAGGCGGGGGGTGACTCCAGGCGTACTGGACCACAGGCCGGGAATTAGCGGCGGGCGCTAGGACCTGGCAGACGCGTCTCTTTTTTCTCCGTCTCTTCCCTCCTCCTCCTCCATCACCTCCCCTCTCCATCTATCTATCTCCCAACCCCCCCTTACCTTCCCCCCCCAACTCGGCTCCCCTTTCCGGGCTCCGTCGCCACCACCATAGCGAGGGAGGAAAGGAGGGAGGAGGAGGAAAAGGAGGAGGCAAAGGCAGCCGCCGCCGCCACTTGGGAGCCCGCCGGGAGCACCGAGGCAGGTGCTTGGGAAGGAGGGGGCGCCGAGGCCTGCCCCCTCCCCTGGAGTCAGGTGGGTCTCAGGCTCTGGGCGCTGGAATAGGACTGCGCCTCCTCTTTTTTTTCCTGGTCTTCATCTTCCTCCTCCGAGAGGATGCCAGATTGGGGTGAGAAGGGGGTTGCATGATAGGGAGGCTCCGGGACCGGGAATAAAAAGGAGGGATGGAGGGGGAGGGGAAGGATAAGGGGGCGCCCCCACCCCTCCCACCGGAGCCATGGAGACCCTCCTACGGTCTCCCCCACCCCCATCTCCGTCGGAGGTCCTGAAGCCCAGCTGAGGAACAGATTACACATCCTTTTATCTTTGGGGAAGGGAGGAAATCAGGGGAGAGGAGAAAGTGTATATTTGAGGAGGCCTGGAAGAAAGAGGGGAGGAGGGAAATTGGGTGGAGAGATATTTGAGGAAGGGGGGTTGGGGAAGGGGAGATAGAAAGGGACGTTTGAGGGAGAGGTTTGGGGAGAGGGGAAATTTGGGAAAATGGAATGTCTGGTGAAGGGAGACTGGGCAGAGATAGTTAACGAATGGGGGAAGGGAGGTTTGGGGGAGGAAGGCTTGGAAAGATCAAAGAATTAGAAAGAGGGGAAATATCTGAGGAGAGGGAAAGAGGTTTGGGGGTGGTGGGGGAGTGTTTGGACGTGTTGAAATAGCTGCTTCAATCGTTTAAAAAAAAGATTTCTCTCTTTTTTGGACCCTGCGGACCCAGGCATCCCTAGCTCCCAGTCCCTGCTTCTCCTTCTTCCAGCCCTTAGTGTTCACACGTTGTTGCTGGGGAAGGGTGGAGAAGAGAGGGGAGGAAAGGGGGGAGGGAGGACAAAGGGAGGCCGGTCACGTGACCGCCCATTCACAAAATTCCCCCGGCCCATTGAGAAAAGGGGGCCCGGGGCTGCTGCCAGAGCGGCTCGCCTAGCCGGGCCTGAGCTGAGAAGCACCCGAGCAGAAGACGAGGAAAGACAGGGCAGGGGGAGAGTCTGGAAGGCGATGGCAGGTGGGAGGAGGGCGCCGAGACCTCAGTCCTTAGACTGAGGGGACGTGGAGAGGGGTGTGTGTGGCTGTGTGTGTGTGTCAATTGCTGCGTGTGTCTGTGTGTGTGTCTGGAGGGGACGTGGAGAGGGTGTGTGTGTGTGTGTGTGTGTGTGTGTGTGTGTGTGTGTGTGTGTGTGTGTGTGTAGGGCGCCGCCAAGGCCTCAACCCCTAGTCTGGGGGAAAACGGGGGGTGGGGGGGAGTTTGTGTGTGTGTGTGTGTGTGTGTGTGTGTGTGCGCGCGCGCGCGCGCGTGTGTGTGTGCGCGCGCGCCAGGAGGGGACAGGGCTCTGGTTTTTTATGAATGGAGATGTCTGTCCTCTCAGTATTGAATCTCTCAACCCCTATTCTTGTCTCTTTTTCTCTCTCATTTTGACTCTTTACCCCCGACTTTGTATTCCTCATCCCATCTCTGCACTTCCTCTCTGTCACTGTACTTTTTACGTTTCCACCCCACCCCACGTCCTGCATCTGTATATTTTCTATATAGCTCCTCATCTCTGTATATCCTTTAATTCTCTTTTTTCTTACATCTCTCCATATCTCTCTTGTCTCATCACCAACTCCCTATAGGTCCCCTCTCTCTGTGTTCTTTTCTCTTCTGGTTCCCCTGCAACTCAGTCCCCTCTAACCCTCTTTCCTTATGATTTGTATTGTGTCCCTCATCTGTCATCCACCTATCCCTCCCCTGTGGTTTTTCCTTATCTCTATGCACTCCTCTTCTTTGCTCTTGTCTATATCCCCCGTCTATCTGTATCTTTCCTTCTCTGTCTGTCTAGACCTGTGTCCTTCTTCATCCCTGTGTCCTCCTTCATCCCTGTGTCCTCATCTCTGTCTCTTGTCTCTATGTCTCCTCTCATCTCTCCCTGTATTGTATTGTCTCCCCATTCTCACCGCATCTTACTGCCCATCTTACATATGGCCTCCATCTGTGTCACCCTCACTGTTGTCTCCCCATCCATCAACCTCGTCTCTGTCCTCCTGCTTCTGGCCCCAATATAGGCCCTAACCTCTCTGCCTTGTCTCTTTCCTCCATATTTCAAGGCCCCTGCAATCTGATCCCCATCTCCGAGTTTGCCTGCTTCTCTGTCCCTCATCTCTGTCTCTCCTCTGTAACCCCCATCTTTGTCCTTCATGTCTATGTCCCTCTCACGTCTCTGTCCTCTCTATTGCCCCATCTCCTTATGTCCTGTCTGGACTCCATCTCTTTATGCCTCTTTCTGAGATCTGTCTCTGCCACTCTTGTTTCTGCTTCTTACTGTCTGTCTCCCATCTCTCTGCAGACCCTTATTTAGCCCTGTCTGCAGTTCATTTCTGGAACTCCTTTGTTTATCTGTGTTGACCCTCCTCCCAATCCTTGTCTGTGAACCCCAGTTCTCTCTCTTCCCTTTATCTCTGTCCTCCATCTCCGTATCTGTGCCCTTGTCCCTCTGCCTCCAGTCTCATCTCCCTGTGTCCCCATCTCTCTGCGACCTTCCCTTTTCTGTTCCCTCTCATGTACCTCAATTTTCTCTTCCTTAATATCTGAGTCACTTTCTGTCCCCTGATTCTGTGTGTGCCATCTTGCTCTCTGTGTTTTCATCTCTTGGTTCATCCCGTTCATTTCCCAGTATGTCCCAAACCTCTCGACATTCTCTTTATCCATGCCCCCATCTCTGTATTCGTTTATCTCTGTATCCCATATCTTCTTTGTCTCTCTATCTCCCCATATTTCTATGCCTCCCTTTCATCACTTCAGACCCACTTTTTCTAAGTCCTTCTGTCTTTCTTTGTCCCCTTTATTCTTTAGTATCCCCCTATTCCTCTCTGTGTTCCCTTCATATCTCTGAATTCTTCCTCTTTTCTGTGTCCAACATCTTTCTAAATCACCTTATCTCCTTCTGTGTTTTCCTCTATTAGCCATCTCCCTGCTTCTTCCCCAAGCCCTCCACTTTCCTAGCTCCCCTATTTCTTTGTGTCCCCTCTGTGATCCTCTATATCCCTGTGTTTCCTCTGTGGCCCCCACATACCTGTAACTTCCGTCTCTTTACCATCTCTTTGTCTCATCTCTCTTTTCCCCTCATGTTGTTTTTGATTCTTCTCTCCCTCCTTTCTCTCTGTGATCTCCATCTCTCTGTGTCCCCTTAACTCTTTTTGGGCCCCTCTTGTTTAGGAATACCCCTCATCTCTCACCCCTTTTAACATCCTTTCCTCTGTGTCCTTTGGTGTGTATCTCCGATCTCTTAGTCTCCTCTCTTGGATCTCCTTGGCTTCCCTGTGTTCCCTCTATCTTTCTGCATTCATAGCTTCCTCTTCTCTATGTCTCTTTGTCCCCTCTACCTCTTTCCACATCCCCCCTCCAATCTATTGTCCCCATCTAAATGCCCTGTTTCTTCCTGCCTTTATGTACCCTTTCTCTCTCTCTGTCTCTCCTTACTTTTCTTAGTTCTCCCTGTGTCCCTTCCTTGCATGTTTCCCCTATCTGTGTCCCATTATTTATGTCTGAGGCCCTTCTCTCTGGGACCCCAATCTACTTGTCCCTCCTCATTTATCTATCCCCTTCTTCATGTGTCCTCCATCTTGATGCATCCCCAGCCTCTCGATGTGTCTTTACGTCTCCTATTACTCAGTAGTGACATCTCATCTCTCTCTACATCTCCCATCTCTACATGTGTTCCCCATCTCATCTCTTGGTATCCTCCCATCTCTCTAGGACCCCTTTGTTTCTCTGTCTTTCTACCACATATCTTGTCTCTTGGTCCACCTGTTTCTATGTAACCCCCATGTCTCCCTCTCATCTCTTTATTCCTTATGTCTGACTTAGCTGTGGTGTTCCCCTCCCTTTTTCAGTGGATTCCCATATCTCTCTCCATCCTCTTCCTTGTGTCTCTGATGTCCTGTCTCTCTGTAACAACTCTTTATGTTTTCATTTTGAGTCCCCCCTCCTTTCTCCCCTTTCTCCTTTGCTTCCATGTTGCCATCTGTCTGAGACCCTTTTATGCATGCCCCCTCTTTCCCCTGGGCATCCTGTCTCTATATCTCCCTTACCTATATGACCCTACCCCTCTCTGTATCCTCCTTGTGTCTGTCTCCCTTATCTCTCTAGATCATCCTGTCTTTATAGCCTCTATATCTGTGACACCCTTTTCCTGTCCCCCTTCTGTTTTTGTGCTCCTGTGTCATTTGCCCACTTTTCCCTGTGTATTCCATTCTCCTTGTCTCCCTACCTCTCACTGTTACCCCATTTCTCTCTTCATCCCCATTTCTCTGCATCACTCTTGTTTCACTGAGCCTTTCCTCTGCAACCCTTTTTATGTCCTTCTCTCCTTCTATGTCCCCAAACTTAGCATGACTACTTGACTTTCTAGTCCTCTCAACTGAGTCCTCCTAGATCATCCTCTGCATACTTTTGGACTTTTTCCATGTCGTGTGTCTCATTCTTTGAACCCCTTTTTCCTCTTCCTCTTTCTGTGACTCCACTGTCTCTGTATCTTTGTGATTCTTGATATTTCCCTGTATGTTGCCACTGAGTCTGTGTCCCATTTTTTCCCTTCCTTCATATCTCTGTGTATGCTCCCATCTCTGTGTCCACATCTTTATGTGACCTTCCACTTCACTGAGCTCCCTATCTCACTGTGTCCTCTCCCCTTATATTTGTCCCCTCATCGTCCCTATTTCTATAACTCTTACTTCTGTCTCCCTTGTCTCTGTGTTTCTCTCTCTGTTCCCTCACTTACCTTTTTCTTTCTTCTTCCTCTGTCTCTTTGCTCTGACCATGGATGCTTTCCACCCTCTCTTGATTTCTATATTCACCTCTGTTTGCATCTCCATCTCTCCCTGCCTATTTCTTTGTTGCCCTCTTTCCACTATACCTACTGTGCCATTCCATTCCCTCTAGTTTGTCCTTCCCTTTCTTAGTCTCTTTCTCTCTCTCCCCATCTGTCTCTTGCTTTCCTTCCTTCTCTTTCTATTCCAGTCACCTATCTCTGTGTCTCTGTGCATTCTCTATTCTTTGTCCTTCCCCTATCTCTCTGCAGCAGTCTCTTCTCTTTCCCCATCCCAGGGTTTTCTTGGGTCTTTAAGCTTTTGGCCTCTAGGTTAAGGGTGGGAGAATAATTGGGCTTTATCATTCCATCTTATGAACCCACTAGATTCCTTGAGTTTATTCAAAAATCTGGAAAAGGCAAGGGGAGAGGGCTCTGCATCTGGCTCCTTCCTGGGGCCTGGAAACTGAGGAGGTATGAGAGGAGTCCTCTCTCTCCAAAAGAATCAGCTGTGCTCTTCATTCAATACCTCACCCACAAACACGTACTCATTGTGTGAGAGTGATAGGCAGTCTTTTACTGCATCTGCATATTAACTTGACATGTATGTCTCTGGGACAGAGACTATGTTTCTGTGTTAAATTGTGTGTGTGTGTGTGTGTGTGTATGTGTTTATTTCCAGTACAGTACCTGGCACATATTACATTCTGAAGAAATTCTTGTTAACCAACTGACTCTTCTGGGGTTACTTTGCCTGTGCATGGGATAATGAAGACAGTCCTTCTCAGACATATTTTTGAGTTAAGCCTCTGCCACTGAATGGCTATGTGACATATGGCCCACCACTCTGGGCCCCGTGGTCCAGTTTCTCCTCTGTAAAATGAGGATAATAGTATTTGTAGCACAGCCTCACAAGACTATTGTGAAGAAGGTGCTTTGTAAATCTTAAAAGTGCTGTAAGAATCAGAGCTGCTATCATAATTCTTATTAACACTTTAATCATATGCATATGCCTCTGTCCCGATTTAGTCCAAAGCCATCAGGCATTTATAAAGAGTTTGCTATGTTTACTATGCCAGGCAATATGCTATGCTCTGGGGTTACAGAGATAAAAGGAAACAGTCCCGGTCCTCCAGGAGCTGATAATTTACTGAAGGGTGATATGTACATAATTAAGGATACAGTACATAAGTGGGGGAATGGGAGCAGCTGGAGGTGTATTAAACACCTACTGCGTGCCATGTACTGGGGGAAGTACTTTATAAATATTGTCTCATTTATCTCAGTGATCAGTAATAGGTAATGAATGTGACTATGTGGCAAAGTGAATAGAGCTCTGGGCTTGAAGTCAGGAAGACCTCAGTTCCAATCCTGCTTCAAGTACTTACAAGTCATATTTCTCTGGGCAAGTCACTTAACTTCCTTCAACCTCAGTTTTCACTCTTGCAAAATGGGGAGAATAATAGCACTTTCCTCCCAAAATGGTTGTGAAAAAGAAATGAGATGATAATATATGCAAAATGCTTTGCAAACCTTAATTTACATACGTGTGTGTGTATGTGTGTATTGCCAGCCATCATGTAAAAATTGTGTGTGTGTAATTGTATGTCAGAGGCAGTTAGGTGGTTCAGTGGATAAAGTACCACACCTGAAGTCAGAGGGTCCTGAGTTCAAAATCTGGCCTCAGAAACTTACTAGCTGTGTGACCCTGGACTTAACCCTGTTTGCCTCAGTTTCCTCTTCTGTAAAATGAGCTAGAGAAGGAAATGGCAAACCACTCCAGGATCTCTGCCAAGAAAACCTCAAATGGAGGTCAGGCAGAGTTGGGCACGAATGAAAAATGATTTTTAAACCTTGTACATCACTGGTACTGTGATTCTGTTTGCCTATTACCTTGTTTGAGGGTGACCCTCGTGTGTCCTTGTGCCTATTACCCTTTGTGTAGGTGATACTTACTATGTCTCTTGGTCTTGTTGAGTGTATATCTGACTGTGCCTGTGTGTTCAGGAAAGCTGGGAGAGGAAGGACTTGGGAATGTTACGGAAGTGAAAAAAAAGAAAAAGTTGGCCGAGCAAGGAAAAGGCATCTAGCATGGACCCCAAGGCTGGGCAGGTGTACCAACTGGAGGACAGGTGAATTGTTTTCTACAGAAGGTTCTGAGCCTTGCATGGGGGATGGGGATTTCCTATGGTACAAAATATGTGCCTTTATTTTTCTTTCCAGTCTTTGGTAACTATTCACATGTTAAGAAATGAAGGGCCAAAGTACCTGAAGATTTACATATAATAAGAGCCAGCATTTCTATAGTACTTTAAGGATTACAAAATGCTTTACAAATACCATCTCATTTGCTCCTCACAACAACATGGGGAAGTAGGTAGGTACTATTAGTATCCCCATTTTACAAATGTGGAAACTGAGGCAGATACTGGTGAAGTGACTTGCTCAATTGGTATCTGGGGCTGAACTTGAACCCAGGTTTTCCTGAGTACTGGTCCAGAGCTTTATCTGTTGTGTCAACTAGCTACCTCATTCAAAGTCCCTCTGTAGTGAGCTAAACCCCTGGGAAATAGGTATTTTAGACATTATTATCCTGATTTCATTGGTCTGGGAGCGGCAGGCCAGAGAAGTCAAGTGACTTGCCTAAGGCCACACAGGTAGGAAATAGCAGAACCAGATTTGAAAACCAGGTCTTTCTGATTCTAAATCCAGCCACTTCCCCCCACCCCTCCTTGTTACACCTTCCTCCCCCTTCCCTATTATATCCCAGGCTCCTTTCATCCCCTGAATTCTTTCTCTAATGGAAGGGAACAGGGGAGGAGAACCCAGTGATTGGATTAAAGTCAAATTTACTAGAAGTGAGAATTGGGAGAAGAGAATGGGTAGATGAGAGTTGAAAGGAGTGGAGAAGGAAGTCTCAGGGTAAGGAGAGGAAAATAAGGGAGGTGGTCGGTCAGGAGGCTTGGGAAGTCTTCAAAAAGTGGAGAGGGGCTGCATAAAAATCAATGGAATAGTGAGGAGGGAAGTAGAATGAAGGACATGGGATGAGATGGGGGAAAGGAAAGGGAGGAACGGGAGATGGGTGATGCAAACTGATGTAAGGAGGAGAAAGAAGGATGAAAACAGTGATGGAACAGGGAACAGATTATAGCTCTGAGCTCCTATAATATACACAACTGGGGAAAAAAGAGCCAATTTGATTTCCCAAACATTTTTCTACAGCTGTCCACTTGGAATATCCTGTGCTCTTGGAGGAGGATATAGAGATGTAAAATGGCAGTCTCTGCCCTCAAAGGAATTACAGTGTATCTGTGGGTTGAGGAATATGACATATGCTCAAATAAGTAGGGGACCCAAGAGATACTATGAAAGAGGCAGTGGGGAAAGAGCCCTAGACTAGGATCCCCAAAACATCTGCTTAAGTCTTAACACTAGTTACGTGATCTTAGATCACTTTCCCTTTCTGAGTCTCAGTTTCAGTTTCTTCAACTTTAAAATGGAAACAATACTATTTGCACAACACACCTCTCAGGGTAGCTGAAGGAAGGTACTTCATAAACCTTATGGTGTTATATAAAGATGCAGGAGCCATTTTCATTGAATTTTTCAATTTATTTTTATTCTTGGAGTTATAAGGATTTCCAGTGGCCTCACTGGTGCAATAGATAGCGTTATAGACCTGGAGTCAGGAAGACTTGAGCTCAAATCCAGCCTCAGATACTTACTAGCTCTGTGACCATAGGCAAGACATTTAACCTCTGTCTGCCTCAGTTTTCCCTTCTGTAAAATAAGGATAATAATAGTACCTACTTTACAGGGCTGTTGTGAGGATCAAATGAAATATTTTTAAAGTGCTTTGCAAACTTTAAAGTACTATCTAAATGCTAATCCAGCCAGACCCTGTCAAAGAAAACCCCTTAAGTTATTTCCCTAAGCAAGGAAATTTTGTCATTGGCTTTGGCGAAGGAAGGGAATTCTCCATCATGAAGGGCTAAAGGAATGTGAGTTTATCATTGGAGTCATCAGTGTCCCGAATGATTCAAAGATGCTGCCAGAAACCACATAGGAAGAGGAATGAGTTCTCCACAAATATATGAGATCGCTTTAGGAATTATGGGCAGGATGATGGAAGGGGAGGAGTGGTGGGTAGAGGGAAGAAATGAAGCAGGATGACAAAAAGCCAGCAATTTTACATTTGGGTGGGAGGAGGGCAAGAACATTCTGAGCCTCCAGGTACACATCAGGTCAGGGAGACAATAATTCAACCTCCTTTAATTTAGCTCTGACTGGGTGCACGGTCCTTAGAGAGTACCCAGAGGGTAGAGGTAGAACAATTCATTTTTAAGTTGTTATTGGTGTCTTTCGTTTTTATTCTTAACTCTTTAAAGTTGACACAGTACTTTTCTCTCTACTAGGACAACCCTGTAGAATGGTATTGACAAGCATTGGTGTCTCCTAGCAAGTATTAATATCCTAAGGAGAGGCTGAAGTAGAGACTTGCCCAAGGTCACATGGTCTAGTGGCTGAGGCTTAAATCCAAGCCTACAGACTCCAAATCCAGCATACTTTCTACCACACAATAAATAAATAAGATAGGGCTTCTACAGAGATAGCCTAGCAGGATAAGGTTCTATATGTGGTGGAGTCAGGAAGTCCTGAGTTCAAATCCAGCCTTGATAGTTAACAGCTGTGTGACCCTGAGGGAGTCATTGCTTCTCTCTGAGATTAGTTTCCTCATCTATAAAAAAAAAGAGGGGGTTGAATTTTAGATGGTCTTTCAGATCCCTTTCAGCTCCAAATCTCTGATCCTCATGTCCTTTGAAAGCTCTTTGTGTAAAATGATGGAACCACAAGTAAGGAAAGATGAGGATTAAAGGATGAAATAGGGGACAGGAGCAGTGTAATGAGCAGAGAAAATGGCAGTGGAAAGATGCATAAGGGACAGCAAGTCATTAAATATTTTTTAGGTGCCTACTATGTGACCTGCACTATAGAAAACCAGGAAATACAAAGAAAAGCAAAAGACCCTCGAGGAGATCCCAGTCTAATGGGAGAGACAACATGCGAACAATGTTTGTCTATAGACAGAACAAATAGGAGATAAATCAGCAGAGGGAAGGCACTAAAGGAGAATCAAGAAAAACTTCCTGTAGAAGGTAGAATTGTTTTTTCTTGGACTTAAAGAAAACCAGAAAAGCCAAGAGATAGAAAATTCCAAGCATGGGGTTCAGTCAGTGAAAATGTATAGAATGTCTTGTTTAATCATAACAGAGGTCGCTGGATCACAGAGTACTTGGTGTGGAGTAAGGTATAGGAAGACTGGAAAGGGGGACAAGTTATAAAGAGATTTAAAAGCCAAATGGAGAATTTCATGTTTGATCCCAGAGGTGATTGGAACCTCCTGGAGTTTATTGAATATGGGGTGTGGCATGGTCAGACCTGTTCTTTGGCAGCTGAGTGGAGGATGGGTTAGGGAGAGATAGAAGCATGGCAAGGAGATCAACCAGCAGGCAATTTTGTTCAGGCATGAAGTGTTGAGGGCCTGTACCAAGCTGATGGTAGTATCAGAAGAGAAAGGGAGCTATATAGAAAAGATGTTGTGATGATAACATTGACAGTAGTTAGCAGCTTGGATATAGAGAAAGAGACGTGGAAGAACCAAGGGTGACCCCTGGGTTGTGAATCTGATCACCCTCAAAAGTAATATGGAAATTAGGAAGAAGGAGATGGGGTGGGCTAAAAGATGAGTTGTTTTGGACATGCTGAGTTTAAGGAGCTCTGAAGGGATCATGAGTGGAAAAAGTTTAAGAAGCCCCGGTCTATAGGCTGTCCAATTTGAGATGTTCTGTAGGCACCAGGAAGTTCAAGACTGGAAGTCAGTAGAAAGGTTAGGGCTAGATGGATAGATTTGTGAATGATCAACATGGAGATAATTGAATCCATCCAAGCTAATGAGATCACCAACTGGAGGGAGCCCAAGGACTGATCCCTGGGGCAACACTGATGGTTAGTGGACTTGACCTGGATGAAGAGTCAGCAGAGGAGGCTGAGAAGTGGTCACATGGTTAGAGAACCCGGAGAGAGTAGTGTCCTGAAAACTCAAGGAGAAGAGAGAAGAGGAGATCTCCCTCAAGAAAAAGAGGGAGATGAACAGGGTCAAGGACTGCAAGGAGATTAAGAAGGATGAGGGTTGAGAAAAGACAGTTTTGTCATTTAACAGATCATCACTAACTTTGGGGGGTGGGGGGCAGGCCAGAGTTCTGGTTGGATGATGAAGTTGGAAGCCAGACTGTAGACAATTAAGAAGGAAGTGAGAGGAAAGGAAGTGGAAGCATCTTGTAGGTAGACTTCTGGAGTTTAGCCACAAAGGGGGAGAGACAGGACAGCAGCTGACAGGGACAGACAGGGAGGATGGAGAAAATAGATTATTCAGAGCCCTCTGTCCCTCTCCCCATCACCACAGGTACTGGTTCTGGTTTGAGCAGTAGTGATGACTCCAGTGGGAGCTGGCTGCCATTGGAACAGGGGGTCTGAGCCAGGTGGGCATATAGCAGGCCCACCACAGCCATGACCTTATCTGTTGGGAATGCCTCAGACCGCAGCATGAGTAACCTCCCCAGGAGAGGGGGCCAGGAAGTTACTTTTGACAAAGACTGGGCTGGGGACTGAGGGTAGGTGACTAAATTGCTTTGTGGAGTCTAGAATGGTAAAATGAATTGAGTGTATCCAGAAGCTGAAATGAAGATGTGGTGTGTTTGGGGTATTTGAATATCTTGAGGTATATTCAAGGTAATGTGGGCCTTTTTAGGGATATCTTTGGGGTGTTACATAGGGATTTAGAGTGTTGGATAGAGTGTAGAAATGTTGGAATAGACTTTTGATGGTCCATAAGATGGTATTTGAAATATCTATGACTTGTATGGGTAGAATATATTTAGAAGCAATATGATCTAATGGGTAGGGAGATGTCCTCAGTCAGGAAGGCTCATCGTGGCTGTGTGATTCTGGGCAAGTCATTTTACCCTGGCAATTCCTTAAGACTATAAAGTACAACTCGGGTGCTGATCTCCATTCCTAGAAGGAATTTTCTCACTGGGAACACTTTACACCAATAAAATCACAGATTTGGACCCCTAAAATACAAAATGCTAGGTGGAGGTATGCTTAGGTTGTTCCATGGGGGTGGGAGACTGATCAGAGGAATAAAGGCCCAAGGGTGTCAGAGCACAGGCTCAAGGTGGTGGGGACCATGACCCCTCCTCCTCCTCTGGGTCCCCACTGCCCCTCCACCTCCTATGGCAGACGACCCTGAAGTGTACATTGAATCCGGGCCTGGTGTACGCCAAAGCGAACCACATCTTCCACCACTGGCAGCTGGATGAGCACAAGTTTGGCCTGACTTTCCAGAACCCAGCAGAGACTGACGCTTTCCAGAGAAGCATGCAGACTGCCCTAACAGAACTGGTCCAAGGTAGATGTGGGGGGGTGGGGTAAAAGAGAAGGGTGCTGAAAGAGAAGAGTCAGATGTCTGGGGGGAGGGGCACCAGGGAGAAAGCCCCAGCTAGGAGAGTCCCAGGGACAAGGGAACCTGGGCCAATAAAAGGAACTTCCCACACCCAGGTGAGGGATCTAGCCATCTGAGTGCTAGTGTGACTGGTTCTGACTATACACCAAATCCCTGTTTTGTCTTTTCCTTCTTAGGGGGGAGGGTTTTTCCCCCCAACTGCACCCTAAAAATTCCTTCTCCAACTAAAGTTTACAAACTGGCACTGTACCCTCCTCCCCACTCTGCTCGTTGTTTATCACTCAGAAGAAAAAGTTTTTTACCCTATTGAAGATCCACTTGCAGAGCTCTGAACTGGCCAGTTCCCCTTTCCAAATTTTCCCATTTGTACAAGAGGGTTGGACCTAGCAATCTCAGACCCCTTCCAGCACCAAATGCTATGACCCTACCATGGAATTGCAGGCAAGGTTTAGAACTTTCCCCCTACCCCCAGTTTCATCCTCTTTTCTCTCCTCCCAGGCTCTCACTCCTCCCCCTCTTCCTCTTCTTCCAACACCTCCCAGGAGCCCCCAGATGTCCTGTACATCCACAAGGTGAGTAACTTGGGAAAATGTTGCCTGAAAAAAAGACTTAAGACATTGGGGGAGAGATCAGTCTAGTGTTCAGAGATCAAAAAGGTCATCATCATGGCAGTGTTGTGTTGGGACAGAATTAGGACTAATGGTGGGGTGGGAAGGGTTGGGGTGAGGGAAGTATAGGGGAATGGAGAACAAAATTTGTCATGAAATCACAAGATAACACATTTGAACTTGCCACCACTAACCTGAGAGCAAACTATAGGATCACAGGCTGTTAGGGGCGCAGTGGATAGAGGGCTGGGCCTGGAGTCAGGGAGACCTGAGTTCAAATGTGCCCTCAGACACTGTGACCTTGGGCAAGTTACTCACCCTGTGTCTGCCCCAGTTTCCTCTGCTGTAAAATAATTATAGCATCTACCTTGTTGTTGTTGTAAGGATCAAGTGCTAGTTATTATTATGGCAGAAAGGTAGTTTGGAGGCCATCAGTTCACACACTCTCCTTTTATAGAAAAAGAAACTACAGTTGAGAGAGATTTGGCCCTTCTTTCTATCCCCCAGTGCTTAGCAATGAATTGCCTAACCAATTCAGCATGAGGGTGAAGTAACCTGCTCAAGGTCCTTCAGCTACTAAGTGCCCAAGGTGATAGGTAATCCCAGGTACAATGCCCTAATTACTGCACCATGCTGTCTCCCAACCCTCCTCCAGCCTGGCATTCATGTGAGCCTCTCACTCCTGCCCTTTGAGTTTTCTGGGTTTCACCTTCTATATCTATAATATGAGAGGAAATGGACGAGAATGATCTTCATGCCTTTGAGAGGCAATGGGCTGGACTCAGACCAAGGAGGACCTAGATTTAAATCTTGCTTCAGTTGCCAAGAGCCTGGACAAGTCATGTAACTCCTCAAACCTCAGTTTCCCAATCTGGAATATGGGGATAGAAAGAGCCCATCACTCATAGGGTTGTTGTGAGAACTGAATGATAAATATATGTAAAGTTGTCTAGAAATGCCAGTTCTTATGATTTCTAGCTCTAAAACATCTATTTCACTATGATGGGAATCCCCCTCCTGGTGGTACAAGACTAACAAATGGGGTACTTCCAGTCTTATATTGGAAGCTAAAAACCAGAGTCATTTAACTCAACCATGGAATGGGGATGCCGTGTAATGTGCTCCCCATCAATGGAGGTATCCAAACAGAGGAGATTTAGAAAGGCAGTGCAAATAGAGTCAGAAACCCTTGCTTCAAAACCCACTCCTCTGTTTACTATTTGTGATCTGAAGCCAGTGGTAACTCTAGGCCTAAGGTAAAAAAATATCATCTTTAAATGAGGGGGTTGAGAGGCAGCATTGTGGTTCACATGGAAGACCTGGAGTCAGAAGTCCTGGGTTCAAATCTCACCTCTGATACTCAGTAGCTCTCTGATCATGCACAAATCACTTAAATTCCATGGGCCTCAGTTTCCTCCTCAATAAAACAAAGGGATTGGAATAGATATATCCCTGAAGTTCTGTCTGGCCCTGAGAGATTGATTCCAAGGAGGTATGTGATCGGAGGCCCAGCATAGAGGCCTGGGTCATGCCATTCTGAGCTTAAGCGGAAACTAGAGGACAGAAGGAAATCAGTATACTGGGGACAGATAAGTCAATCAGTATGGAGAGTAGGGATGTGACCAAAATGGGCTCTGGCCTGAATCCCATGGGCTCCAGAAGTTTCCTAAGCAGAGGAGATCAGAAGTAGGCTGTATAAATATCTGGAACTTGGACAAAGGATTGGAACCGGGTGGCACCCAGAGGCCCAGGGAGATGGCAGAAAGACACTATAGAGGCTTAAGTGAGGGGAAAGTTGGAGCTGTCCAGCACCGAAGACGTCAGCTCCACTCCCTGCTTATACCTCTCCAGACACACCGGGACAGCCAGTCTTCCTCCAGCTCCATCCGCCAAGAGGTTAGGCCCCCAGATCCAGCTATAGTCACTAGCGAGTCGTCTGGTTTGGGCCCAGCCATGATCTCCCAACACCGGCCTTCCCACACACAGGTGGTACTGCCCCAGCCCTCAATTTGCCCTGGGTATGGGGTGGGAGGGGACTGAGCCTAAATTCCATGGAGGCAGGACCCTGACGCAAAGGGAGAAAGGGGGAGGGTACCGGGGGATAGCTGCACTTGGCACCAATGCTGGATCTCCGAGGAGGGGTGGGGACTTCCTGAGTGTCTAGGGGGTGAAATGCTTGGCTTAGCTTGGAGGAGCAGTACATTCTCTTTCTTTTCTTGTCTTCTAACCACTTTCGTTCCTTATTTTCTCCTTCCCATGCGCCAGAGTCCCCTGCAACTCCAGCAACTTCAGCCTTTCCCAGTCAGGCCGGAGGCCCCAGGAATTATGCCAGGCTGGGTGGGCCGCGGCTACGAAGATTATCGGAGGGCCGGCCCGCCCCCTGTACCCCTAGCTGTGTCCTGCGTGATGCGCTTCGACAAAGCCGGCAGCACATCGCCCCCCCGCCAGGCCGTGAGCCCCACAGTGCCAAGGACCCCAATGTCCCCACCCCCGCCACCCCCAACTCCGGCTCCGGCCCAGCTCCTGGCCAAGGGCTCACCGTCTTGCCGCGGGCCGGCAGGCTTCGTGGAAGAGGTGTCCGCTGCTGCAGATGCAGCGCGCTGCGTGCACTGCCGCGCTCTGTTCCGCAGAGGCTCAGATGGGCGAGGGCGACACTGCCCCGAGGCCCCGGACCCAGGGGGCCGCCTGGTGCGTCGCCTTAGTTGCCTCTGGTGCGCCGAGAGCCTTCTTTACCACTGCTTATCGGACGCCGAGGGCGATTTTTCAGACCCCTGCGCTTGCGAGCCGGGCCACCCGCGCCCAGCTGCTCGCTGGGCAGCTCTGGCTGCGCTCTCCCTTGCAGTGCCCTGCCTTTGTTGCTACCCGCCCTTGCACGCCTGTCACTGGGCCGCGGTACGCTGTGGCTGCCCCGGCTGTGGGGGCCACCACGAGGCAGCCCGGTGAGTGAGGCCTCGGCCGCGATGGGGCGGCCCACAACCCGCGGTGCCCGGCCCTGGGCAGCCCAGAGCCCAGACGTGCAGCTGCAGAGGCCAGCCCTGGGAACGCAGAGCTCGAATCCCGCCTGGCCTCCAGCCAAGGCTGGCCACTGGGATACCATCACTGACCCTTCCAGTCACCCCGAAGCAGCTCGTGCCCCCCTTGCTCCCTCCATCCTCTGGGAGGCATCTTGTTCCAACCCGTACTCTGGTCTTCCCTCCCAGATGGCTCAGTGGACAATGGGGATCGTGGTAACCTGCTGCTGCCCATCCAGCGCCTCCTTCCCCCACCTCTGGGGACCACCCTTCTGACTCTCCTGAAGGCCCTACTCCTCTGAACTGAACTCCATCTGACCCCCAGACTGTGGCCCCTCCACAAGCAGCTAAGGAAGAGGAGGGGTGTCTACTGAAACATTAAGACTGAAGTCTCTTCCTCCTCTCTTCCCCCTTACTCATCCGGGTTCCAGAGCCCCACTCCCATCACCCAAGGTCCAGTCCCTAAAGGAGTGAGACTTTCCCAGTCAGGGTTGAGAAGACCTGAGAACCCAAGAATCATGGCTCTCTCTCTCTCTCTCAGCCCCAGGCCTTATTACTGCAGACATCTGGGTGGAGAGGGGCTTCCTTCCATCCCTCCCAAAGTTTGGGCTTAGCCCTTGGCCCTGCCCCATCTCAGCACCTAAATTAATGATCTATCCATCCCTGATTGGCCCAGAGAATCTGTGGATCCCACACGTGTTCGGATCCATCAGGAGGGAGGAGGAGGGGCACCTGAGTCCCACCTCTCCCCACCACTTTTCTCCCTCTCTGTGCCTAGGTCTCCTCTTGCTGTGGAGAGGGGAAAATTTCTAGACTTCACCTACCTCGTTTTTAAGGGGGGGCGGGGAAAGAAGAGGGGGTATGTGCTGTAGGATTTACTTATGCTCTCTGGGATCTACTTATGAGGACTGGTGGGACCCTCTCTTTGCCCTGGAGCTCCCCAGGCCTCAGTTCCCCGCCTTAACCCACCTGTCACCCATGACCCTTCCACCACCTCCAGGCTTAAGCAGACTTGGGACCCTGATAGTAGGTCAAAATCCTCTTCTGTGTCCAAGCCAGGGCCCTTCCCCATTTCTATCTCCCTGCACCAGGAATGGGGGAGCCAAGCCTGGACCATTCTTCTCTCATTTGTCACCTTAATAGTGTACCTTTTATGTGGGATGAAACTATGGAGCAAGAGCAGGGTGTCATCATGTGGATACCTTCTTCCCTAACCTCAGCCCCCCCACAACCCCCCCACTTCCAGGAATTGAAGAAAACCTGAGGGAGATCCAAGATAATGGCTTTAAAACATGTTGCTAATTCATTTGCAACCTGGCTTTGCTTTTTCTTATGCTTAGTAGGATAGCTTTACCAAGAGATAGTTAGGGCTTCGGTTGACTGCAGAAACACGCAGGAATAACCTAAAATCGAGGAGGGGGGGGTCCACACTGGGAGCCAGTCTTGGCTCAAGGAGGTCAAAGGACAGTTGAGGAAAATTCCAGTGCTGGGAGAGACAGGGTCACAGATGTAGAGCTGCAAGAGGCTTCAAAGGTCACTTTTACAGAGGGGGAAATGGAGGACCAGAGGAAAAGTTTCATCTGCCCAAGGTCACACAGGTAGGAGATAAGAGTAGGCAAGCTATATGTCCCAGTGAATAAGAATGCTTGGCCTGCACTGAGGAAGACCCGAGTTCAACTCCAACTTCAAATACTAACTAGTTATGTGACCTTGGGCAAGTCCCTTAACCTCTCTCAGCCTGTTTGCCCGTCTGTAAAATGGGTGTTGTAACAATAGCATCTCTCTCAGAATTGTTGGATAAGATATATTGCATTAAAGCGCTATATAAATGCTAGCTATCATTTGTAAGAATATTTTTAAAACTCCGTGTGAATGCTAGTCATTCTAACCCAGGACCTCGGACTCCAAATGCAGTGTTTTTCCCACTGTACTTCTGCACATCCAAATCCATAGGAGTGGGAACGATGCCTGGAGATAGGCTGAGGGGAGGGAGGCAAGCGTACATGTACACACACACACACACACAAAGAAGCGGGGAGGTCACCACAAATACACACACACAGGAGTGGGGAGGTCACCACAGATACACACACACACAGAAGCGGGGAGGTCACCACAGATACACACACACACAGAGAAGCAGGGAGGTCACCACAGATACACACACACACAGAAGCGGGGAGGTCACCACAGATACACACACACACACAGAAGCGGGGAGGTCACCACACACACACACACACAGAAGCGGGGAGGTCACCACAGATACACACACACACAGAAGCGGGGAGGTCACCACAGATACACACACACACACACAGAAGCGGGGAGGTCACCACACACACACACACACACAGAAGCGGGGAGGTCACCACAGATACACACACACACACAGAAGCGGGGAGGTCACCACACACACACACACACACACACACACACAGAAGCGGGGAGGTCACCACAGATACACACACACACACAGAAGCGGGGAGGTCACCACACACACACACACACACAGAAGCGGGGAGGTCACCACAGATACACACACACACACACACAGAAGCGGGGAGGTCACCACACACACACACACACACACAGAAGCGGGGAGGTCACCACACACACACACACACACACAGAAGCGGGGAGGTCACCACAGATACACACACACAGAAGCGGGGAGGTCACCACACACACACACACACACACACAGAAGCGGGGAGGTCACCACAGATACACACACACACACACAGAAGCGGGGAGGTCACCACACACACACACACACACACACAGAAGCGGGGAGGTCACCACAGATACACACACACACACAGAAGCGGGGAGGTCACCACAGATACACACACACACACACAGAAGCGGGGAGGTCACCACAGATACACACACACACACACAGAAGCGGGGAGGTCACCACAGATACACACACACACACACACAGAAGCGGGGAGGTCACCACACACACACACACACACACAGAAGCGGAGAGGTCACCACACACACACACACACACAGAAGCGGGGAGGTCACCACAGATACACACACACACACACAGAAGCGGGGAGGTCACCACACACACACACACACACACACAGAAGCGGGGAGGTCACCACAGATACACACACACACACACAGAAGCGGGGAGGTCACCACACACACACACACACACACACACAGAAGCGGGGAGGTCACCACAGATACACACACACACACACACAGAAGCGGGGAGGTCACCACACACACACACACACACAGAAGCGGGGAGGTCACCACAGATACACACACACACACACAGAAGCGGGGAGGTCACCACACACACACACACACACACACACACACAGAAGCGGGGAGGTCACCACAGATACACACACACACACACAGAAGCGGGGAGGTCACCACACACACACACACACACACACACACAGAAGCGGGGAGGTCACCACAGATACACACACACACACACAGAAGCGGGGAGGTCACCACAGATACACACACACACACACGTCGCGAGGTCACGACGACTGGGGCTGGGCTCTTCTAACTGTCACGAGCACTCCCTCGCCGGGCTCCGGCTGCTATGGGAACGAACGCCCCCTCGGCCCTGAACCTGGCGGCTCGCCGGGGCGGGCTGAGGCCGGGCGGACCAATAAGGAGGCCTCTCCCGCCCCGCCAGGACACGCCCCCTATCTGGGCGGCTCTTAAGCCGTAGCTGCCGGCGACCCGAGGGCGGAGCCAACCGTTCAAAGGTGGCTTCTCCTGCAGGGAGGGCGCTGGCCCGGCAGGAGGCCTGGGGAATGGCGGCGTCGGGAGAGGGGCCGCCGGCGGGGAGCCTGGAGGAGGCGGTCTTCCTGGCGCGGGCCGTGCGGGCCCTTGGGTAGGGGCTGAGCAGCGGCACGCTCGGAGTGGGTACGGGCGGCCCGGAGCACCGGTCGGAGCCGGCCCGCCTCACTTCCGCCTCTTCCCCGGGGCAGGTGCGAGGCCGGCTCCCCGGAGGAGGAGCCCTGGGCGGAGGCGGAGGCGGGCGCGAGGCTGGCAGAGGCCGCGGCCCGCGGAGTGTCCTGCGCGCACTTCCGAGCCCTGTGCGCACGTCTGGCTGCGGAGCTCGGCGCGCTGGGGGCCCTGAAGGGAGGGGCGGTCCTGAGCGCCGGAGACGCAGACGGTGAGCGGAGCCCGCGGGCTGGACGGGCCCGGGAGGGAGGGGCGCCCTGACGCGTGGGGGCGTGTCCCGATGTCCAGCCCCGCCCCACACTCAGCAGTCCCCTCCCCGTCAGGCCCAGAAACGGAGGACTGCTTCCTTCTGGAGCTCAGCGACCTGCTCCGGGAGCTGCACTGCCCGGACCGAACCCTCACGACGGGGAGCCCCACGGCTCGGCTCCGGACCCCCGACACTCCCCTGCGCCTGCTGCGTGAGGGCCTGGCGGCTTCTCTGAGAGTGGGGGAGGGTTCAAACGCAGAGGCGGGGCAGGCGAGGAGAGGCCTCAGACGCTGGGAAAGACTGGGACGTAGAGAGGGGAGGGAGGTGGCTGGGACTGGGACGTTAGACCCACTAAGCCCGGCCAGGCTGAGAACTCCGGAGAGGGTGGAGGGGGGATATGGATCAGAGAGCACCGACTTGGAATCGAGGGGTTAGGGCTGTAACTCAAGGACGGCTCTAGCGGGACTTCCCCTCCCACCTCTTCCCTGGCGTTCCTACGCCTCGCCAGGCTTCCGTCTGTTCCCTTCTCAGGTTTCCTCTGTTCAGAGCTCCAGGCAGCTCGCCTCCTGAGTCTCCGCGGCCCAAAGGACCCCTCCCGTGCTGAGGCCCAGGAGAAAGCTCAGGGGGAGCTGGCCCTGACTCTCCGGGCCCTGGAGATGCCTCAGCCAGCGCCTGGAACCCCAGCCAGCCAATTGCTGAGAGATGTCCATGCAAAGGTGAGGGGCTTCCTCATCTCGTGGGAACCTGCTGAAAGTTTCCATATTTGAGATGGTTTCAGTGACTAATTATACGTTAATCCCACCTCTCTGCCCCTCCAACCTCCTTTCCTGCTCAGTTCTTCACAGCCCCATCCCTTCTAGGCAGCCCACCCCTAACATCCATCCATTCTTTGTAAATGATCATTTCCTCATTTCCCCGAGTGGGACTGAGCAGTGGTAAACTAGATTCTTTCTCTAGCCAGCTCCAAATTCTGCAATCTGCATCTGAGGTCCAGCTCTCTTCTTCCTTGTCTTCCTCAGTACCAGCATTAGAGGAGGCATAGGGGAAATGTCATGTGAAAGAGCCTGGCAGAATCCTTCTCCCCTAGTTTTTTCCTTTCCCACCTATAATCCTCCCTTTTCCCCCTCCCCTTCTAGATCTCAGATTTACTTCCCTCACTGCCCCCTGGACACCTGGACCCCCTACTCACTCAACCTCTGGATGCTCCCCGATGGGTATGAGAGATTCTCTGTTCCCCACCTTCTCCCATGCCCATTCTAGGACAAGGGGAGGAAAAATATGAGGGAAGGTTGTGGATCTGGGCCCATGGAGGTTTGGGGAGGTAAGGGGTGACTGGCCACTTCCCTGGCCTAGGAGGCCCTGAGTACCCTCTCCAGCTGTCTACGGGATCAGTATTGCTACCGCCGACGTCTGATGCTGACCAGGCTGGATCTCACAGCATCTGCCTTCCATTGGACAGAGCGGGCCCAGGTGGGTAGAGGTGAGGACAGAAAGAGGTTCACTTGTTCAGCAGTCTGAGGGCTTGTACCGGAACAGTCTTAGAATCTTGGATTCTTAGAGTGGAAGAGTTGGAAGGAATCTTAGAGCTCATCTGGCTCTCTCCTTTGCATTTTACATATGAGGAAACTGAGGTCCAAAATGCCATAGAGTGAGGAACTTTGCTATCAAAGCTTAGGGCCACTAGGGTTGCTCTCCCAGCCCATCTTATCTTCTCCCCAGACCCAGGGTACTGCCATGACAAACGTCTTGACGCCCCTACGTCAGGGATTGGCCCCCGAGTCTGAAATCTCCCTTGCCCACGTCTTAGCTTCCCGGGCTGACCTCTCCCGACTGGTCCCAGCCTCAGGTCGGGCTGCCCGTCTGGTCACCTGCTGCCCCATCAACAAGGTGCTGATGGGCCCAGTCCCTGACAGAGGGGGCCGGCCCAATGAGCTGGAGGCCCCTATGCCTAGCTGGCAGAGTCGTAGGGAGGCTGGGCACCAGCGCTGGGGACGGAAGAAGAAGAAGAGATGGTGAACAGGATGCTGGCATCCACCCTGGGGGGACTGAAGGACTCCAGCATTTGCATCTAACACCCCCTAGTTCCCATTCACACCAAAGCCAAACTCTCTGGAAAAATAGATTTAATTTACAGTATCTGTATCTCATGTTTTTGCCTGTGGCTGGAGCAGGATGGGGGAGGGGGAGGGCAAGGCTGGGGATTTGGGCGCTGGGGTTTAAGGTGTAGGGATCTCCAAAGTCACTGGCCTCAGTTTTGAGTCAGCATCACCTAGCTCCATATTGGAATTCTCCAGCACTGGCAGTCTGTGATCCTTCAGAGGCATGGAAGACCCTGAGGGCAAAGATATTCTGACCAAGGGTGCTGGCATTGATTGAGATCCCAACCCCCTCACCCCCATCTCCCCTGCCTTCTTACCAGCTGTGTCTCCTATAGCACAGAGCCAGGGGCCTTGTCTGAGGTAGACCCATCCAGGGGAGACTCGGTTTGGGTCCAAGCATGACAGAGGTGGTTTCTCTTTTGGGTCCCAGGAGGTGAAAGGTAAGGGGAGCTCTCTTCAGAACCTGAAAAGGGGGAAAGTGGGGTGTTGACATCCCTCCCTGAAGCCTTCCAGGCCCTGATTCCCTTTCAGGGGTTCAAGGGTCCAGTTCCTGCCATCCCTGAGGTCCATGCACTGGGAGCCAGGATCTCCTCAAAGGAAGCCTCACCAGTTGAGGGGACTTCCTGTGGTGGAGGGAGCCCAGAAGAGCTGGCTCCCACCTTCTTCCGGCACTCTACCTCCACTCTGTCCTTGCAGTGGCGGTGACAGCACAGCCCACAGTCTGGGGGAATGGGGAGTGGAGTTGGTCAGTGAGGGTGGGGACCCCAAAGTGTCCCTTTTCCTCCCTCCCCCCTTCCCCCAATCACTTACCCCGGCAGCGGTATCCCTGCTTGGTGACTCCCCAGAGCTGAGGAGAAAGCAAATAGGGAGGGGAGTAGGGGAGAGAGAGGGCCAGTAAGGACTGCAGAGATGGCTGAGTCTTGTTTGCTGTCTGGCTTGGAATTATCTGCCTCCTACCCCGCAACTTATTCATTTTTAAGGGATAAGAACCAGCCCTGTGATTTCATTTCTCTATGGAGCTCCCTGTACCAAGGCAGGTTGACATCTGCTGACTGTCTTATTAGAGTCTTGCTAAAGCTTTGTCTAGAACACTGACAGATTGGTGACATGGCCAAGGTCACTCAGTCAGCACATATTAGAAACAGGCTTTTAACTGATCTTTCTGGTTCCAAGGCTAGCCTTCTATGCCTCTGTCATTTAAAAATCTTCACCAATAGAAGCTATGGGCTTTTAAAGTTTATTTTGGCTGTTTTAAGCAGAGAGAGTGGTAAGCCAGGTCCCCAGTTGTTAAGGGGGCTGTGACAATGGATCCTCAGGGCCTGGACACTGAGGTCCTCAGAGGAGATTTGGGGCAGGGTGACTCAAGTCTCAGACCTGAGGCATCCTTAAAGAGCATCTGATCAAACCTACTCATTTTCCATATGAGGAAACAAGCTTGGAATGAGGGACTGTCAAGCAAGTTAGTAAGCAAGGAGAAGGAGATTGGCAGGGGGGAATGCTTAGTCCCCAGAGGGTGGTAAATGGAAAGGACTGAGCGTTTTCAGCCTCAAAGGGGGCAGCAGGTGAGACACAAGGGGGAGAGGTGCTTACAAAACCACTGCAGCTGCCACAGAATGTGGGCTTCTTGAAAGTGACCTCAGAGAAAGGGTGTAGAAATGACAGACCCAGCTTGGCACAGATGGCACTGGCCCGAAGCAGGTAGGCTGTCAGCTCTTCCTGGCTGAAAGGACCATCACTGGGCAAGTCAAAGTAAAAAAGGCTCTGAGTCAAATAACTCAGGGTTTTGGCTCTCCTATCTCTTTTCTCTGGACCTAGATGTCCTGGTACCCCTCAAGGACATGGAATGAGGGTCCCTTAAATTCAGGGCCCCCAATCCACACCCCCTCCCAAGGACCCAGGACTACAGTTGTCCTTCCCTCCCCACCCCATTTCAGGGACCCGATCTGTGCCCCTCACCCCTGTCGAGGGGGTGGGTGGAGGCCATGGCAGGCGAAGGGAAAACTGCTGGACAGATGTTCGAAGTCTTCTTGAGAGATGCTGCCCCGGCCTTCTGGGTCATAGTTCTTGAAAATAGACTGTAGAAAGAAAGGACCCAGGCTGTTAACCTGAACATGTTTCCTTTGCCACCTCCTTTTCCCCATCACACACGCAGGGGCCTCCTCTCACCTCCACCAACTGTTCCACATGTCGGCTCAAGGTGGTTGTGTCAGGCTTGGGGGCAACTCCAGGAGCCCACTCTACTACAAGAGGTGCTTTGAAAGGGGAAGGAGGCTGTGAAGATGGACAAAGGGGGAGACATCAGTCTGGAAGACAAAGCTGGAGAGTTTAAAGTTCAGAGGTTTAGGATGAATGTCTGTGTGTGTGGTATGAGGTTCTCACCAGAGTCTTGGGGCATCGGGGCTCCCGGGCATAAGAAAGTTCATAAATCTCATCTTCTGTATAGAAAAGATCCAGGGACAGCTGGAGGAGAGAAGGTGGGGCATCAGACTGTGCCCTTCTTCCCACAACTGAGCCCTTTAAGTCCCCCATCCTTACTTCCTCAGGCCCTACTCTGCCCACCTTGCTTCCTGTCCATCCCACCCCGCTTCATGTTTCCTTGAGGTTCGATGCTGAAAGAGACTTGACATCCACAGAAAGGAAAGAATTTGCCCAAGGTGGTGTGGCAGAGCTAGTGTTAACTGCTTGGCCCAGGTTGTTTTGTTTTGTTTTTTTCCCACTGTACTGTACCTCCAGTATTATTCCCCCTCCTTATTTTTTGAAGATACTATTTTCTTGTGCTGGTGCTGACCATACAGACAGGACCATTTCATGGAAGGTAAGGGAGCTGGCCTCCTTCCCTCCTTTTTATTAGCAGGGAAACTAAGGAGAAGGGCCCTCAGTTCTGCCACCCCACTCTTCCTGCACCGTGAGCAGATGCAGCAGGTCCTCGCTGGCACTGCCAGGTGCGCTCTGGGCCTGGAGAGCCCTGAGCTCTTGCAGCCGAAGGTAGAGGCTATTAAGCTTGGCCATGTGAAGCTGTCCATCCGGCAGGCGGTCAGGCATTGCCTGGTGCAGTGAGACGAGATCCTTCAGGTGGACGCCCAGGATGGGCAAGCGGAAGCCTGAGCAGCCAGCCCAGGCCCGGCGGTAGAGAGCATAGTTGTTGTGGGAGCTCAGGAGCTCTGTCAGCTCAAGCAGAGTCTGAAGTGTTGGAGGAGAAAGAAGCAGAGGAGGAAAGTGGACAAGACAAGATAGCAAGGCAAGGATAAAAAAGAGGTCAGAGCTGGAAGAATCCCATCCCCTGGTCCTGAGGAGCCAGGAAGGACCCTACCTCCTTTTACTAAGGGGGAAACTGAAGCCAGGAGAGGGGAAAGGACTAAGGTTGCTCAACGAATTAGTTGCAATTGGGAAATTAAAAAGGATGGAGACGGGACTCTCCCACCCAGGCTCTTTTCAGCACAGATAGGAGAGGTCAAGGACTCACAAGGTCAGGCATTTCATGCTCAGGGGGAGGAAAGAGGCAGTTGTGGGAGCAGATCTGGCTAGCTCACCTTGGTGCTGTCAGGGCTCACATGTGCATGAGAATCCTTGAGCCGGGAGATGGCGCTGTGGCACAGGCCTCCTGTCACTGCCATGAGTGTGTTAAAATTCTGCAGCTGCCGCAGCCTCTGAAAAAACAAGGAAAAGTGTCACATAGATGGGCACTGACTGGGGGGCAGGGGAAGGGTCAGGTCCCCATGTTTAGACAGGACAGGGGAGCCAGGCAGGTGGGAGTCGTATAGGTGTGGGTGTGAGGGGGGTGAGTCGAGTCTGCCTCCCCCCCGCCCCCAGTATGGTGGGAAGTGTGCTAGATTTGGAAAGAAGTGAATGTGGGTTCAAATACAACCTCACACACTAGCTGTGTGACCCTGGGCAAGTCATTTAACTCCTATTTGCCTCAGTTTTCTCATTTGTTAAATGAGTTGAAGAAGAAAATGGCAAACCACTCCAGTATCTTTGCCAAGAAAACCTCATGGATAATGTCCAGGGGATCACATAGAGTTGGGACATGACTGAACAACCCCACAAATAAGTCCAGCTCTGCCTCTGGCCACTTGTGTGACCAAGCGTGACAGTGACCTGTATGACTTTGGACCAGATTTCTTCTCTCTTGGCCTCAGTTTCCTCATTTGTAAAATGAGGGGATTGGACTAGAGGGTTCATCCCCCCAGCTTTAAATCTGTGATTCTCTGAGCACGTTATAGAGTGAGGAAGGGCTGGGAAGCAGCAGGAAGTGCAAAGCACCTGGATTCAGGCATGTCTGAGGGATGGCCCCAACACCTGGCACTTGGCCCAAAGCCTCAAGGAAATGGAGCTGGGGCCTGGAATGCTGCTACTTTGGAGTTTAGGGAGGCCTCACCTGAGCCACATGGATGAACTTGTCCAGCACCTGGCCTCTCTGAGATGGGCTGGGCCGACTCAGGACCATGACCTGTACCCATCTGGACACGCTGTTGGTGAGTCCTACAGAGCCCTCCAGGGCTGGGCAGCCTCGTACTGAGCCATGGAGGACATAGCCACGGAGGTCCTGAGGCTAGGGAGAGGGGAGAGGTGCTCAGGAATATCCTGAGCCTAGGTCACATGCATGGAGTTGCCCAGAGGCTCAGAATTAGGGAGGGGGACAACTTCCATCAACCCCTCTTCATAGTCCTGTCTCAGAATATAAGCATCAGAACTCCTCTTCCTCTCCCCAGCCCTAAACCCCAGGGACCTCCATAGGTATGTCTCAGGGTACAAGAATCCAAGTCACCAGAGCTGTCTTGGGCCCCAAGCCCTGATCACTGGCACTTCCTGTCTCTCCTCCCAGCTAGGTCTCAGACCAGTCTTTCATCTAGGTCTCTGTCTATGGCATCTGGACCAAATTCCTGACCCTCTCACAGCCCTTCATTCCCAGGAGGCAAAGCACCTGAATCCCACATCATCTCCCCTGACAGGCCTAGCTCCTGCCTCCTACCCTAAGTCTCCACCTCCCTCTCAGTTAAGTCTTGTATCTCAAGTATCCACATCATTCCTTCATCCAACAAATGTTTGGATACAAAGCTTACCTTCTAGCTTACCTTCTCTGCCTCTTCTCCTAGTTCCTACTTAAGAACCTAAGTCCTAAATGAACTCAGATCTGACCACTGGATGCCTTTGTTTCTTGTTCCCAGCCCTGACCACTAGTTAACTTCCCACCCCACCCCAAAGCTCTGTTTCAGGATGAAAGCATCCAGGGCCTCTAACTCTGACTCCAGGACCCCTCTGTCTCTACCCTATATTAGGCTTTCTCAAGGTCCATGAGAGTAGGTCAAGGGTCCCTTTCTTCCTCTTTCCCCCCTCCCAACACTCATTCATCCATACGACCTCACTGTGATAGCCCGGAAAGCCCTGAATTCAAGGTCCGTGAGGTGTTCTGCCAGCTCCCCTGTCTGCAGGTGGTCAAAGATGAGGGATACTTTGCGTTTCTTCCCCAGCCCTGGGCTGTTGGGTGGGGGAAGTGGTCCCTCTGGAGGGCTCAGGCTAAGGAGACAAAAGGGGTAGATGAGTCATAAGGAAGGGACATAAGGGAGCAATGACTGAAAAAAAAAGAGGGCAAAAAGGCTCTGCAGATAGGGGCTAAGGTACCAGGAGAGACTGGCAATGACAAATCCCTCACCTTCCAGTAGGGGTCCCTAGGCATCTCTGGGCTGCATTGCCCTCCTGCTCCACCAATTCCCAGAAGCTGCTGATGATTTCCTCCAGGTGGGGTTCCAGATGCAGGGCCTCAGGGTATTGACCCATCCAATACCTGAGGGAGAGGAGGTCAAATCTGGGAGATCTCTGGGAGGGAGGCAGAGGGCATATCTGGAAGTTGGCAATGTGCATTACAAGATTTCCTGCTGCCTGAAAGGCTCATTTAGTCTGTTCACATTTATTTGACAGGTAAGAAAAGTAAGTGCCAGAGGCTTAGAGCTGGAGAATCTTGGGGTAGGGAAGGTGTTTCTGACAGCTGGTTAGTCCCTTAGGCTACCTCTAAGGGATAGGTTAGAGTTGTAGCTAATGAGGCAGGTTGTGAGCTAAGGCATGTTGGGGGAGTTGTCTGTGATTAGGGTTATATCCAGTGGCCAGAGTCTGCCCTGAGTCCTGAGTTACAGGAAAGAAGTGGTCCTCACCTGACCAGGTTACAAATCTGCAGCCGTCTCTGCTCTTGTCGGTCTCCTTTAGCCTCCTGGTACGTAGGTCTGTTAAGGGTCTTCCTGTGGCAGCTTCCACCTCCCCCCACCTCAGTCATGGCCACCCCACTCCTCCCTTTACATTGCTCCCACTCTCGCTCCCTGGAGGATATATGCTGAGCAGGCGCCGGGCAAGGTCAGCTGAGGACAGCACCCAGCTGTGCATGGTCAAGGCCATGTTGAGCATGTGGTCCCCTCGGCACAGTCCACCGGCCGTGTCTATGTCAGGGGCAAGAGGGATGGGGTTGGAGAGAGTCAAAGAACACAAGGTATCTTATTGGGAACATGCCAAGTCCATCCATCATCTAAGTGGGGCCCTAATGTCCAGAGAGGACCTGGATTTTCCCTTAACCACATGGTGAGTCAGACTAGAATCTCAGTTTTCTGACTTTGAACCCAAGGGACTATCTGTCTATCAACCCACCCTTTCTCACTTTCCTCAGAGGGTCAGGTCAGAAATCAGAGGACTAGGAGCTGTACAGTTAGTAACTATGACAATCAAGGGTCAGGGGTCAGCAACAGTAATAGAAGTTGATATTTGCATAGTGTTTGCTATGTGCCAGATACTGTGGTAAGCACTTTACAATTATTATCTCATTTGATCCTGACAATAACCCTGGGAAATAGGTGCTGTTATTATCCCCACTTTTCAGATGAGAAGCCTGAGGCAAACAAAGGTTAATTGACTTGCCCAGGATCACACACAACTAAAAAGTGTCTGAAATCATACTTGAACAAAGGTCTTCCTGACTCCAGGGCCATGCTCTGTGGTACTATCTGGTCATCCTGTTAGAGGACAGGTGTGGGAGGGAGGGGGGCCTTTGCAGTACTGCACTGGGGGCTCACCAAAGGAATGGATGCATTTCTCCAGTAATTCATCCAGGGTGCACCCTCTGCTGTAGGGTCCCAGTGTCATGGAGGCCATGACCTTGTTGATCTCCCGGGGGCTGGGGCAAGTCATGTGCCTCCGGCCCTGGCGGGCCCTCCCCCGGCTGGGTGCAGTTCCCGAGCATTCCAAATGACCCTTCCTGCAGGCAGAATCCCAGTATTACAGCACCCCCTTCTCTCTCCATCACTCCAGGCTGAGCTCAGGGTGTCTCCTAAGCCCTGACTCCATCTCACAGGTCCATGTTGCTGCCAGCATCTCTTTCTTCCGGCAGACTCTCAAGATTGCATCACACCCCCACACACAACCCAGGATCCCCCCCCCCCACTATTGTGAATAGAGTCCTCAGGGTGAGACTTGGAGATCTAGATGTTTCATTCTCCAGTCTCCCCTTTAACAGGATTCCAGGCATCTGGACTGCCAGCTGTGAGGAATGGGGATGAGGGACTCCAGCCTCCTCTGAACTGGACTGAGTCCCTTGGGCTGAGATAGCTTTAAGGAAAGGTTAAAAATAAACCTTCCAGCATGGAACAGAGGGACCTCTGGGGAATTGGCAGGGTCGGGGGAGACCTAGGGATGGGGGGAGCTTATGAGACCCAACACAGAGGAGGAGAGAGAAAAGGACAAAGCAGGAAAGACAGAGAAGATCTAAAGAAAGATCAGAAGAGGAGAGAAAAGATGTAGAAGGCAGGGTAGAAACACAAGGAAAATAATGAAAAAACATAGTTATGGAGAGTGATCACAGAATGTTAAAGTTGGGACAAATTGTCTTGATCAAATCTGTCATTTTACAGATGAAGACACTGAGACAAAGACAGGAGAGGTCTTTGGTCATAAATCCAGGTCTCTTGGGGCAAAAAAAGCAAAGATGGAACCAGAGGAAGAGGAAATACAAGTTTTCTCTTATACATGAAATCAAATTGAGGAAAGTCTCTGAGGCCTCCACTCAGAGCACAGCTTCTCCTCCCCCCACCCCAAGTCAAAGGGTGGGAAGGCATCTGGGAGTGGCCCAGAACTTCAGCTCCTTCCACTTCCTCTGCCTGGCTCCTCCACTTCCTCCAGCGGAATGGGAAGTGCAGAAGTCCTTTCCTTGCTCTGAAATCCACTTCCACCTCCTTCCCTCCTTACTGCCCTTTTCTTACCTGCTACCAGGCAGGTCTTTCCCTGTCCCTGGTCCTGGCCCATCTCCCTCAGAGGAGAGCAGAGGTCTGGTAAAATTAGGGGGTGGGGGACCCAGCCAACCCAAGTGTTGTGTGTCACTCCCTGATATTTCAAAGGCAACCTGGAGTTTCCAGTCCTGGGGGGGAGCCCTAGGGACTTAAGTATACTTTACTTTTCTCTTGCCCTACACCTTGAGACATAGTGGTTTTCCAGGAGTGTTGAGACTATTTTGGGGGCATCCTTGGGCATGGGGGTAGGGTGGGAGGGAAGCAGGCAGAGACAAACATACCATCATAGACAGATGGATATGAATGACACAGAGTGATAATAATAACTCATTTCTAAAATGACATCAGGGTCATTTTAAACTGCTTCCTCCACAATAATTCTGGAAGGTGGAAAGCACAAATATCATCCTCATGTTACAGGAAAGGAAACTGAGGTCTAGAGAAGTTATATGACATTTTTAAGTTCACACAGCTGGTAGAAGTAGGATTTTAATCAAAGCTGCCTTATGGCTCACCAAGTCTAACCTCCTCATTAGAGATAGAGAGACACAGAGATAGAGAGATAGATGGAGAGATAGAGAGAAATCTTTTGTTTCTGTATCACTTTCATAAAAAGCAGTTCTGCCAAACTAAATCATGAAACAACCATGCCTGGCCATCAAGTAATACACATCCTTAGACCTCCACCTCTGCAATGAAACCAACTAGTATGATAGAGTGCAAAGAGCTGTAGATCTGAAATAGGAAGATCTATGTTTCAACCGCAGATTCATTACTTCTGCCTCCTGTGTAACACTGAGCTAACCTCTTAACTTCTTGGGACCTCAGTTTCCTCACCTGTAAAATGAGGTAGATGGACCAAATGATGTTTAAGGCTCCTTCTAGGTCTACAATTTCAAATTTTACAGATAAAGAAACTGAGGCCCCAAGAGATGACCTG
Organism: Bettongia penicillata ogilbyi; assembly: GCA_023548195.1. NCBI lineage: Eukaryota > Metazoa > Chordata > Mammalia > Diprotodontia > Potoroidae > Bettongia > Bettongia penicillata. Next base: position 6,321,934 of record JAJHZJ010000081.1, on the reverse strand, counting down.
ATGAGCTCAAGGAAAAAGTAAGAGGCTTGAATCTGGGTTCTCCCCCCATTGTTTATTGTTTTTTTTTAACTAGGTCTAGGGATCTTTTCATTACATTACACGCATACAATGTGAGCTAAGCATGTACACACACACACACACACACACACACAGCCATACAGCATCAGAGACAGGTGGTATCAGCCACAATGTTACACTTAGAGAGAGGTTATAAATAACAGTGTTACAAGAGATACAGAGTGACACAGGGCTACACATAGGTATACACAGAGGCACTCACAGATTCTTCAGATGTTACAGAAAGATACAAACACACAGAGATACATGTTTATACATATAAATAGGCAGTGCAGAGTGAGAGAGACAACACATGGAGATAGCATTACAATTATACAAAATTGCAAAGACATAGAGATACAAAGTTCTGTACAGAGAGTTTCAATGTTACATAGACATACAGTTATACTAGAGGCACAGAGTTACAATGTTATACACCATTAAAGAGATAGAGACAAAAAGTTCCACATGGAAACACAGTTACACATAGAGTTACATTGTTTCATGTAGAGACGCTCAAACACAAGAATACATAGGTTACTTGACATTCATCATTTGGTGCATTAGCTGGTACATTAGTGATAGTTTCAGTTATTCCCTTTCTTTTTATGGAGAAGGAAACTGAAGCCCAGTAAAGGAGAACACTGCCTGAGATCACAGTGGATACTGCACCCCATCCTGAAGCCTAGAGGAATAGGATTCTTGAGGGGACCTGAGCCTCTTGTCTTCCCTCCCACCCCACTTTGGATAGACTCCCCTCCCACCTCCGGAGTTGGAAAAACCTTAAAACAGAGAATGCCATGGCTGGCCTTAGAATAGAGAATGTCAAAATTGGGAGACAATAGCAGAGCTAGATTTCCTTGAAACATAGAAGTATAGCACTAGAAGGTCCTTAGAAGAGAAAAGGTCAGAACTAGGAATTTAAACCTCTCTTTTTCCTCTCTCCTTATCCTTCCCTTAAGGATACAAGACCCTAAACTTCTAGGAGGCCTCTTCTGAATTTATCCTTGGCTAGATTACTTCCCTCCCATCTGTCCTCCCCATAATCCCCCCACCCCCAATAAGAGACAGATATAAAGAGAATGGGAGGGGCCTGGAGAACAGGAGGAAGGGAGTCAGTAAGGAAGGAGGGGCAGGGGCCAGGGGATCCCCTCACCTCTTGCTTTCTTTCCGGTTCATGTTGCCCCCTGGGGTGGGAGGGGGAGGAGGTCTACACTCCTAGGTAGCCCAGGCTGGGTTGGATGTCTCTGGGCCCCTCCCCCTCAGGGCCCCCTCACAGCTACTGGAGCCTGGACTTTTTTCCTCCCACTGAAAGAGGAACTGACCCCCTTCCCCCCACTGCCTGTCAGAAAGAGAGGAAGAGACACAGGGAGAGACCAGCCCTTGGTAGCCTGGGGGAGGGGGATCCTCTGAGGTTCTTGCACTGGCCCTCTAGCTCCGCCTGGGTCTCTGTCTCCATCTCACTGGGTATTTCTGGCCCAGTATTGTATTGTATGGTATTATCTGTTCTCTTGATATGCATGTTATCTCTCTCACGATCTCTGCCTCTTTTTTTCCACTGTCAACCCCCATCATCTCTGTCTCAGATTCTCTTTTTATCGTCTGTCCCTTTCCCCCTAACACTTTCTTATTCTGGCCAAGATATCAACTTTACACCTGCTTCTTACAGATGTTCTTCCAGCTCTCTCTATAGTGAATCTAGCTGTGCCCGAGGAGAAAGCAGATGTTCCCCTCCCCCTCGAGGATCTGTGCTGCTGTACCCTATGAGACCAGAGGGGAGTGGAGCAGCCGAAGCGGGCCTGGACCTCAAGGGAAGTTGGAGACTGCTTGCTCCAGAGAGGAAAGAGTGAAAGGGATAGTTGGTAAAACATGACGACTTTAAGTGCTTGGAGATCCCGAGGGCTCCCCTCTTTCCTCTCCCATGACACAGCTGGGGAAATGGTGCAGATGTGCTGAGTGAGGAAGGAAACTGCTGGTTTCCTGAGTCTTCTGATGGGGGAAGGGGGGAGGGAAGTCAAGCAGGGTGATGTACTGAGGTTTCCTACACCTCTCCACCGCCCCAGTCTATTACCCATAATACCTAGTGAGCATATTTCCCTAAGAATACACACCTGTGCTCTCAGTGGTTCAGCCCAGGTCATGTGCCCTGGCTCTGGTGGGGGGTGCACGGGCTCAGTGCCATGTAAATTATATGCAGATGAGGGTGTGTGAGACACGCAGATTTATGGAAATATACATGTGTACCTGGACTAGCACTGGGAAAGGGTGGGGAGGAGAGAGACTAGATGATATTTAAGGAATTTCTTCCTTCAAGACACCTCAAGTGTGGGGAACTGAGGTGTTTAGGGAATGGGGTAGCTGTCTAGAACCCAGCTGTCTAGAACGATCTCATCTCCCAGCCTCAGCAGAGATCCGGTCCAAGACTGGAAAGAGGAGGAGTGGGGCTATGGGTGAGGGGGCAGGGCCAATACACTATCTCCGCCCTTTCAAAACTCAGAACCAATAGGAACCACAGGGCAGGCTCTAAGAGCCACACACCCCCATTGCCCCTTTCGGAGCTCTTTTCCCAGTGCCATCTCTGTCCTCGCCTTCCCAGCCACCCTCTCCAAGTGTCCAGCCCCTCAGTCCCCACCATCAGCACCCCGGGCCCAGCTTCCCCAGGTTCCCAGGCCCCAGTCCTAGCCTCAGCTCCCTGGGATCATGGGGGATGGAGGGGAGGGCGAGGATGACGTCCAGTTTCTCCGAACTGTGAGTATATCTGCCTCTGGGATGGGTCTCTAAGTTTTTTGGGGTCTTTTCTCTATTTCTTCTTTTACTCTGCCGCTAAGGATCTCTTTGGGTCTCTGGTTATGAACACCTTGTTTTTCTCAGGATCTGTTTCCTTGCGTCTCTGGCCCATCCCTCAGGTTCACTCTCCGTCTCTGACTGTCCCTGCCACATCTTGTCTGCCTTTTTCTGGATGGTTGTCTCTGTCTCTCTTGGTGTCTGAATGTGTCTGGGTCCCTGTCTCATTGTTTGGGAGTAGGACTTGGAGGAAAATCCCGTTGGCCCGCCTGGATTTGGGGCGGGGTGGTGGTGGTAATGCGAGGAAAGGAGGGTCCCCTCCACCCTGGAATGAAGGTGGTAACTTGGTGACTGCTTTAGACCAGGACCACAGCTCTGCATTAATGCCAATTTCCCTGTCGGCTTAATTTAGCTTCCCCCCCACCGGCCTCATTCTCCAACTCCTGGCTCTGACCCACTTAGAGTCCTGGGGTGAGGGGTGGAGAGGAGTACTGGCTGGGGGAGCCTGGAGGAGTTCTGACTGTCCTTACTCCTAAGTTCCCCTCCCCCTCAGTAAAGACCCTCAGGGTCTCTGGTGGAGTTTGTCTCTATCTCTGTATTCCTTGGGGTCTCCAGTGCTGTGTCTGACTCTGAGCCCCGGGTGCTTCCGTCTCTGAATCTCCATCTCTCTAGGCCTCAGTTCCTTCGTCTGTCAAATAACGGGAATGAACTGACAAAGGCCCCTTCCAGTCCTAACATGCCAATGAGTCTAGGCTCTTGTCTTCTGAATCCTTCTGTCTCTGGGTTCTCTCCTGTTCTCCGTCCTCCTGTCTCTGGGTCTCTTGTTGTCTCTGGGTCTCTCAATCTCTGCATGACAGAGCCTGGTCAGGCCAGGGTGGGGGTGGAGATGGGAATTTGGGGGAACAGGTGTGCTGCCCAGAATAGCTGGGGCTGCTGGTGGGGACGGGGGCGGGGAGCCAGGGGGGAGGGGGAGGGGGAGGGGTAGGCGTTCCAAGGAGGATGAGTCGAGGTACCCCTGCCTCCTGCAATCCACACCGCCTACTCCCACTCCCTGGAGGCTGGCTTGAGTTTATTGGGGGTCAGGGTGTGTCTTCAATATATCCCTTGATACCTCCACGGTGGAAGCCCTATCCCTACTCCCTCCCCAGGGCTCATGAAAATGCTGACGGGGGCACCTTCTCAGCAGAAACCTAACCTTCCCTAAGCAGGAGAGGACGGGAGAAGGAAGGGTCCAATTTCTAGAAGGGGGAGCAGTTGGGGTGGAGGACTGGGCAGGAGAGGAGTCAGGCGCTGTTTGGGGGGAGGGTGGAAGGCTGTGGGGTGAGAGACAGAGACAGCTGTGCATATTTGCCCCGCCCCCCCACCCCTACAGGGCTTCGACCCTCTCCAGAGCCCGAGCCTATTGGTACCTTTCACAATCCCCGCTTTCCAGCAGCGTGTTCGGATTGGCTGACCAACCCCACTCGGAAGCTTCTGATTGGTGTGTTTGCTATCAGTCTTAAAATCCTGTTAAGCAGAATTGGAACTGAACCTTAAAAGGACTATGTGATGTCTATCTGGGAGGGATCTGAGAGACCTGAGAATCTAACCTCTCTAGCCAAAGACGAAGGGATTGGAGCGTTCTGGGGCCTGGGTTCTAGATCTAATTCAGAATTGGAGGAGACTTTAGTGACCATCTAGTCCAACCCTCTCATTTTACAGATGAGGAAACTGAGGGACCGATTTGCCCAAGGTCACAGTGGATAATAAGTGATAGAAGAGGGATTTGAACCCAGGTCTTCAGACTCCAAAATCAGCCCTTATTCCGTCATACTAAGACTTCCTTTCCATTCTGCAGTACCTCACAAAGTAGCCCTCTTTTTCTCTTTTTGTCCAGTTCCACTCCCAGGCCACAGCTCTACTCAGATTCCTGGGCTGGAGGGTAGAGGAGAAGAGGTAGTCTTGGTCTCCCTACTCTGCCTTCTTCCCATGCCATCCAGTTCATGGCTGTCAAATGACTATTTCTAAAGCACTGGTCTGACCCTGCTCAAGAAACCACAATGGCTCCTTTCCTTGCTTGGACATTTAAAAACTTTCAAATTACAACTCTAATGTGTCCTACTAGACTTATTTCACATTATTCCTCCTTATGCATTCTGTATTCCAACCACAATGGTCTACCTGATGTTCCTTATACATGACATCCCATCTACCACATCTCTGCTGTTGCTCATTCCTCCCCTGCCTGAGATTCCATTTTCTCTCACTTCTACCTGGTAGCTCTTTCTCCTGCAGGAAACCTTTCCTAATCTCCCCCATGGTTAGAGCATTGCCCACCACCAAAATATTTTGTATTTAAAGGATTAGACAAGAGGAACAGATTCAGGGCTAGAAAGGTCCTTCTATGCTTTTTAGCCCAGCTTCATTTAATGTCATTCTTTTAAATTCATGAAAATCTGTTTTCTCTTCCTCCTGCCCTCTCTCAATGGAAAAGGAAAAAAAAATACCCATAATGAATATCCATAGTCAAGCGAGACAAATTCCACAACTTCAACTCTCTCCTTTTCAGATGAAGAAGCTAGGACCCGGAGATGTGACCTGCCCAAGGTCACACAGGCAATAAGGGTGGACAGTAGGATTTGAACATGGGTCCTCTTTCTATTTAACTATGTACAGAGTCTCCTTCACAGAATATAAGCTTCTTGAGGGCAGGGACTCTTTCATATCTACATTTGTCCAGTATCTAGCACAGTCCCTGACCCACAGCAAGTGCTGTGGTACATTTAAAATGTCACTTAATTGAACTTTCAATTTACATAGGCTAAAATTTAAGCCCAGAGAGGTTAAGGGATTTTCCCAAGGTCATATAGGTCTCATGCTTTTGTCCCTAAACCACTTATACCAGAAGAATGGGCTGCATAGATAAAACCAGGCAGGCAGATGGGCATGTATCAGAGCTGGGCTGGAGAGAGGAATGTATGGTTTAGAGAGATACTAGAGTCCAGGGGGAGGGAAGGAAACTGGGATGTGGAAGGAATAAGAAGGGGGAAAATGTGGCAGATTTCCCTAATTATTACTTAGTTATCCTCTTCCCTTTCCCCAGGGGCTCAGAGTAAGAGGTTTGGGAAGGGCGTCTCAAAATGGTGGGTGGGAATTTCTGCTTGAACAGGCAAAGAGAAGACTGAAGACTTGGGATCTCTGAAAAGAGGCTACTTCTGTGAAATTATTTGAGGTCTTAAGAAGGGGCAGGGAGGAAGTACCAAGGAAAGGCTGGGAATCTCAGAGTGGGAAGTTTGGGATTACTTAGGGGTAAGAAGGAGAGTTTCAGGAGTAAGTGGGAGAACTGGGACTAGAAATCCCGAATATGAGGGTCTAGGGCAGCTAGATGGCATGGTGGATAGAGTACCAGGCCTAGAGTCAGGATATATTTGAGTGCAAATCCAACCTCAGACACTCACTAGCTATGTGACCTTGGGCAAGTCATTTAACCCTGTTTGCCTCAGTTTCCTCATCTGTAAAATGAGCTGAAGAAGAAAGTAGAAAACCACTCCAGTATCTCTGTCAGGAGAACCCCAAATGGGGTCATGAAGAGTCAGACACTGAAAGGACTGAACAACATGAGGGTCTGGGGTTTCAGGGTAAGAACAGAGTGTAGGATTTGGAATTAGGAAGATCTGAGTTCAGATCCTGCCTCAGTCATTTACTAGCTATGAGATGTTGGTTAAGACTTTCTTCTTTGGCGTTCAGTTTCCTCATCTGTAAATTGAGGGGCTTAAACTTGCAAACTTCTAAGACCACTTTCAGGTCTAAATCTCTGAGCTTGTATCTCAGAGGATGTATTGGGATGCAGACTGGAGAAGTTGAGGATTCAGGGGGAAGATTAGGACCTTCAGAGAGGAATTGTTAAGCTCTCAATAGGTATGTGATGGGGTGAGGTTCCTACCTAGGAGGATCCAGATGGAAGTAAACCCCTGGAGAGCAGAGACTGTCCTGGGTTTCATGTTTATCTCTCCTGTGCCTGGAACATTGTAGGCACTTAATAAATATTTATCGTTCATTGTTGATTTGAGACAGAAATGTTTGGGACTCCACAGTTAAGATATGGAGTCTCAGGGTGAAGAAAGAGGTTTTAATCTCAACCTGTGCCTCCCCCTCCACCCACCCAGGAAGATGAGGTTGTCCTGCAATGCAGTGCTACCACTCTCAAGGAACAGATCAAGCTCTGCCTGGCTGCAGAGGGCTTTGGAAACCGCCTTTGTTTCTTGGAGCCCACTAGCAATGCCCAGGTCAGTGGGTTTATGGGGTGCTATGGGTGGGGAGGAAGGGGATGGAAGGGAGAGTTGGGAGAGGGAGCCCCCTCAGCCATATGCTCTCCTGTTTGCCTTGACATGGGACTCAGGGGCTTCCTGGGACAGAGCCCTGGGGCAGCCTGACAACCCTTCCCACTCATCTCTCTGCCCCCCAGAACGTGCCCCCTGACTTGGCTGTGTGCTGTTTCATGCTGGAGCAATCTCTCTCTGTGAGAGCCCTGCAGGAGATGCTGGCCAACACTGTGGAGGCTGGCACTGAGGTGAGCCCAAGACCAGGGTCAGCGCCAGGAGGGGATGCTGAAGCCTGATGGGAAAAGATTCTTCTGGGAGTCTGCAGAAGACTCAAGATGAGAAGAGACAGTAATAGGGAGAGCTGGGAGATTGGACACAGGAGAGGAGATCCTAGGGGGAGCCAAGTGAGATGGATTTAGGATAGAAATGGTGTGAGGATTTAGAGGAGTAAAGGATCAAGAAGCCCTTTCCAAGGTTCGCAGTCATCCAGCCTTTGCTTGAAGACCTTCAAAGATGGTGAGCTCACTACCTCCCAAGGCAGCTCCATCCCACTTGGAATCAGCTCTTCTCCTTAGGAAGTTCTTCCTGACTCCAAGCCTAGATTAGCCCTTTTCAACTTCTGCCCACGGCTCCCTGTTCTGCTCTCTGGGGCCCATCAGAACAAGTTTAATCTCCATTTCACAAAGCATCCCTTCAAACACTGGAAGATACCTGTCATGTCCCCTCTGAGCTTTCTCCATTTTAAGCATCCCCAGCTCCTTCAGCTGATCCTACTGTGACAGGATTTTAGATCCTTTCCCTCTCCTGGGTACTCTCCTATGATTCCTTGCCAGCTGATCAAGGTCCTTCCTAACATGGGGTCCCAGATGTTATCTGACAAGGGCAGAGTTCAGTGGAACTTGAAGCTCCCTAGTCCTCAATGCTATACTTTTCTTGATGCAGTCCAAGACTGCATTTTGTTGTCAAATCACACCATTGACTTATAGTGAGCTTGTGGTACACTAAGGACCCTAGGTCTTTTCTTCAGATAAACTGCTCTGCCTCTGTGATGTTAGGAATAGATGTCACCGAGGAAATTGAGAAACAAGTATCATAGGAAATAGACCTGAGAAATCATAGGAGGAACTCGTCACGGGGATGATAGGAGATGGGGAGTCAAAAGGTATCCGGGAGGCAGTGGGAAAAGAGGATGGGTGTGGAAAAGACATTAGGAAATAACTGGGCAAAAAGGGATCCAGGAGAGGGGAGGAATTATAAAAAAGGCCAAGACACCCAAGGAAGGTCAATGAATGAGGTTGGGAGGTGAGGTGGTGAGGGATTGTGAGGATAATATACATCTATACCACCTCTGCCCTTTGTCCAGCTTTCTACAAGTAGAGGAGTATGGGGTGGGAAGAGGGATTTCTGGTCCTAGCACTTCCTGCCCAGTTTTCACCATTTCATCTGCTTCTTTTCTACCCCTACCCACCCTACCCTACAGACCCTCAATTTGGATAAGTGGGTATGTCCCGCCTGTGGGTGTAACCCATCCGGCCCAGTCCCCATTTCCCAATTTTTTGGCCTATACTCTCAGGGGCTCAATGGGGTCAGCACAGCATGCTTCCCTTGATCTGAATCCCCATTGTTCCTCCTGGGAATGGGAAGCTGAGGAGGTAAGGAAGGAGGGGGTGGCACTTCTTGCTCTAGTGGCCTCCTGTCCTCTCTTCCCACTTCTTCTCTTCCCTGATCTCCCCCCATGTCCTGCTCCTTCAGAGTCCTCTTTTTGCCTTCCTCAGTGCCATGGGATCCTCCAACCTTGACTGCACAGTTCTTTCTTCCTCCATCCCATTCCTGAGTGTGGGCCTGAGGGAGGGGCATGGGGCAGGGTGGATAGGGAGTTCAGGAACCTTAGACTGTCCTATGTGGGATCTCTGAATAAGGACAGCACTCCCATGGCCCATGTGATAATACAGGCATCATATATTCCTAGTCCTTATTACATGACCCATGTGATATGGGATATGACCAGAGCTGCAACTAGGGCAGAGAGACAGGGCTTTTTCCCAGGGTGCCAAATGTTCAGGGTCATGACTACAAAGAACATCTGAAGGCTTTATCAGCAAAGAAAATGTAGAATATCATGGCTATTTAAAGAGAATAACCTGTTAAACTAGGAAGTTCTGATCTGGGGAAAGGACTAGACCCCATCCCATCCCCAGCATTACACTTTCCTCCCTCCTCTCTCTGGTTGGGAATATTTATCCCAGGTATCAATATCTCCTAGTTATGGCTCTGGGTCTACCCCAGTCACATGACCTGTGTGAGGTCAGTGTGGAATTAATCCTCAGCACTCAACTTGTACACTATGGGACTGTTCTGGGCACCTGGTCTGTGTGATGACAAGGCAGGGGTCTATGTGACTCAATCACATGGCCTCTGGGAAAGGCCAGGCATGACTTGACCATGATGTTATAATGAGGCATGACGTTATAACGCATCAGTTACCCCCAACCTGCCCTTCCTCCTCAGCCTTCTGAGAATGAGGCATGATCAAAGCTCTGGCCACAGGAAGAAGGGGTGTGTACATGTATATGTACACACATTTGTGAATGTTCTGTCCCTCCCCCAATAAACATGGGGCCATACTCTAAAGAGGGATGAGCAATACAGAAATGAGAGCTTGGCTCCCAACAGGAGGCAGTCTATCATCCCAATCGTATCAGTGGTGTGAGTCACTGGAGACCCAGGTGGGCAGAAGAGCAGTACAGGACCATGAACTGAATATTTCCATCCCCCAGCGCTGGATCTGAGTCTTTGCTCTCCCCACAGATTTGCTGTGTGAATTCCTCTTCTCTGGGGTGAAGGGGTGATGGTTGGGAGAGCAAGGAGAGGAAGGATTGGGGTTTCTAAGCTGGGTGGGTGGGGGAGCCCTGTGTGCTCACAGAGATTTACCCCACAGTCATCTCAAGGCGGGGGACATCGGACCCTTCTCTATGGCCATGCCATCTTACTCCGGCATACCCACAGCCGAATGGTAAGTTATGAGGGGTAAGGGTAGGGAATTATGGAGAGAAGAGGAGGGAAGAAAGGAGAGGGACTGAGGGAAACTTCCCTAAAAGACTGACTCCCCCTTTACTTCCCTCCTTCCTCCTGCTGCGTGGCTTTCCCTCCTCAGTACTTAAGCTGCCTCACAACATCCAGATCCATGACTGACAAACTCGCCTTCGATGTGGGCTTGCAAGAAGATGCCACAGGTGTGGGAGGGGAGCAGGGGATTCTGGGAGGACACTGAAGAGCAAGGAGAGGGTGGGCAGGACAGATAGGGCTGGGGGGCAAGGAAGTACTGGGCAAAGAAGGGCAGGCAGACATTGGAGGAGAGGGGTGGGGCTGGGGGACACCCCCAGTGGCATGATCTGACTCCTCCCTGTCTCCAGGGGAGGCCTGTTGGTGGACCATGCATCCAGCCTCAAAGCAGCGATCCGAAGGGGAGAAGGTCCGGGTTGGGGATGACCTCATCCTTGTCAGTGTCTCTTCTGAGCGATACCTGGTAAGAGGCCTGGGAGCCTTGGAAGGGCTGTCTCCAGTTCTTCCCATGCCACTGATTGCTGTTACTTCAGAAACCAAATAGAAATGTGTGTGTTTCCCTTTCTGGTCCATTCCTACCCTGGTACTATCTCTCTCCTCTCTGGTCCCTCTCTCTTATCCCCATCCCATCTCTTCCTACCTTCCCTGGCTGGCTGGTAATTTACCCTGGTTTTCTGACCCCTGGTTATCTAACCTCTTAATCTCACCAGTTTCCTTGTCAACCATCTTCTGAATCATTGGGTATCTGGTCCTTGACCCCAGTTTGATGACTTCTGACTTCTGCCTTCCTTCCAGCACCTGTCCACAGCCAGTGGAGAGCTCCAAGCTGATGCCTCTTTCATGCAAACCCTTTGGAACATGAACCCCATCTGTTCTGGGTGTGAAGAAGGTAGGAGAAGCCCTGAGATTCCCTCATACCAGCCATAAATGCCCAAACCCAAGACCTCTGCCCCTTAGCTCCTCTTGTTCATTGACTAATCCCTTCCCTCCCCACAGGATATGTGACTGGTGGCCATGTTCTCCGCCTGTTCCATGGCCACATGGATGAGTGTCTGACCATCTCTTCAGCTGACAGTGATGACCAGCGCAGGTCTGGCCATGATGGGGTGGGAGGCCTGGATACCAGGGAAGTTAGGGGATGGGTATCACACAGGACTAGAATGAGATACTTGGTGATTCAAGGTGGGAGAGGGCTGAAGGCCCAGACTCCAAGGAATCTAATGGTGGTAGGTAGGCTTAGGGTCCCCAGGAGAAGGGGCAGGGACTGTGGGCCCAAATGCCAGAGGGCCCAGGTATGGCCAAGCCTGGGGCCAAGACTGGGTTCTGGTATGGTGATGGGACTGGGAGTCTGATTGTTAGGAAATCCAGGTCTGGTGAGTCTTGGGGCCCAGATTTTCGAGGCCCAGAAATGGGGTCTGTGGACTAAAGGTCTTAGAAACAGTAAGGGGATGGAAGCCTGGGTTTTGGGGCCTTGGACTAGTAGGATCTGGGATCCCTTCTAATCTTCTTCCCCTTCCACTAGACTGGTTCATTATGAAGGGGGTGCTGTGTGTACCCATGCCCGTTCCCTGTGGAGGCTGGAACCCCTGAGAATAAGGTAGAGGGGACTGATGGGAAAAGGAAATGGGGTTTGGATGGACAGAGATCTGGGGGACTCTGCAGGTGACAGGGGTGCTGGGTAGTGTTTTGAGTCTGGAGAAAGGAGATTGATCTAAGCCCATTACTGCTGTGCCTTTCACCCCCCAGCTGGAGCGGGAGCCACCTGCGCTGGGGCCAGCCGCTGCGTGTACGACATGTAACTACAGGGAGGTACTTAGCACTGACCGAGGACCAAGGCCTGGTAGTGGTAGATGCCTCGAAGGCTGCCACCAAGGCAACTGCTTTCTGTTTCCGAATATCTAAGGTACCAATCATTGGGAATCTCCTTTTTCCCACAAACTACCCACATGAAGATCTCTGCTGCAACCTTCTGGGTCCAAGACCTGCAAGGACTGGCCTGCCTGGAAATCCTCTGGCTCCATGTCTAACCTGGAGCAAGGCCTTCTGGGCCTCAGTTTCCTCATCTGTAAAATAAGGGGAGGGGGCATGGCTAGAGAATTTCTAAAATCCCTGCTAGCTCTGATATCCTGGGACTCTCTGCCCTCTGGTCAGCTACAGTGTTTGCTGGACCTGAAATCAGGAGCCCTGGGTTCAAATCCTGCCTTAGACACTTACTAGCTATGTGATTCTGGGTAAGTCCCTTTGTCTCCCCAGTCACAGCTTCTCCACCTGTAAAATGAAGAAGTAAGATGAAATGATCTCAAAGGTCCCTCACAGATCTGATCTGGGATTTGAAAGATCATAGAATAAGAATCTCCAAGATAAACCCGTCAGAATCCCCCAAGCAGGCCCATGTCCTAGGTCCTTCAATATGTATGCTCCCCCTCAGAAAAATCCTGCCCCCCCATCTCCCTTTCCCTACATCTGTTACAACAGGAGAAACTGGACACAGCCCCAAAGAGAGACATAGAAGGGATGGGCCCCCCTGAAATCAAGTATGGGGAGTCTCTATGCTTTGTCCAACACGTGGCCTCTGGCCTGTGGCTCACGTATGCAGCCCCTGACCCCAAAGCCTTGCGCCTGGGCCTGATGAAGAGGAAGGTAAATCCCTCTGAGAGATTTTGGGGAGAGCTGGCAGCTTTGTGGCAGCTGATTGAGGGGTAGAACGTGGGGGGGGGAGATAGAGAGAATAGCTGCAGAAAAGGGAAGAGAGGGAGGCAGAGGGAAAGAAGGAGTGGGGGTGGGTGGAGACAGAGAGAGAGAGGCAGTAGAGTGCAGTGGGAAGATCTCTGCAGTCAGAGACCTGGGTTTGAATCCTGTTCCTGAGGATTGCTCCCTGTGTGACCATGGGATTGTCACTTAACCAAGATGAACCTCACTGCTCATCTCTGAAATGGGGTTCGTGCCTATGGTACCTGCCTCAAAGGGCTATTGTAAGGTTTTAGGGAAAGAATGCAGTCAAAGTACTTTGTAATCCACCAGCAATAGCTCCTATTATGATGGTAATAGCCAAAAAACACACATATGTCAGAGGAAAGAGATAGGGAGAATACAGACTGTTACTGAGAGACAAAGTGGGGGAAGAAATGGCTGAAGAGACACCCCAGGGATGGTGAGAAGGTCTGGGAGGGACAGAGTTGGGCTAGAGGCTCTGATCTCACTCCTCCACCCCCTGCCTCCAGGCCATGCTGCATCAGGAAGGCCACATGGATGATGCCCTGTCCCTCACCCGGTGCCAGCTGGAGGAGTCCCAGGCAGCCCGGATGATCTACAGCACAGCTGGGCTGTACAACCAGTTCATCAAGTAAGTAGCCCTGGCCCTAGCCTCCACCCTACTCCACTGTAGGGCCCAGGCTCCTGGCCTCCAGCCCATACTTTGCTTCACCTCCTACTCTTGGCCACTAATCTCAAATCCAAGGCCCCTCATCTTGGTTCTTTGACCTTGACCCCAGACCTGAAATCTCTTAACCTACCCTCAGACTTCTGACCTGAGACCTTTGACCCAGTTAATCCCTCCTGTTAAGGCCCCTGCCACCTACTAACTCTGTCACTCTACCAGTGATGACACAGCATGCCTCTGGCCCTCTGCTCATGACCTCTGGTCTCCTGGATTTCTGTTCTATGAATTCCTGACCTTTGTCATCTTGCTCCACCCCCTCATCCTGGTCCCATGGCTTCAGGGGTCTGGACAGTCTGAGTGGGAAGCCCAAGGGGGCCCCAGCCCCAGGTGTGACACTGCCCATCGAAGGGGTCATCCTGAGCTTGCAGGACCTCATCGGCTACTTCGAGCCCCCCTCTGAGGAACTGCAGCACGAGGAGAAGCAGAGCAAGTTACGGAGCCTCCGAAACCGCCAGAGCCTCTTCCAGGAAGAGGTGTGTACAGATGAGCATGTGTGTGTGTCTGTATGCACTGCATGTATCCTTATGTGTGTGCACGCTCAAACATGTATGTGTGCGTGTATGTGTATATGTGCTCTTGCTTGTGTGTGCACGTGTTTGTGTGTGTTTGTGTGTGTGTGTGTGTGTGTGTGTGTGTGTGTGTGTGTACCACAAGGGAAAAGGGCTGCGTATGAGGAGCTGCACCATCAGGGGAAACTTTATCATTCCAGTTGGTTACATTTGGTGCTGATCTCTAACATTCTGCAGCACCTACTGTGCCCAGTGAGGTCCCCAGCACTTTACAAGCATTATCTCATTTGATCCTCATAATAGCTCTGGGGAGTAGATGTTAGGACTGTCCCCATTTTACAGATGAGAAAACTGAGGCAACAGAGATTAAGTGACTTGCCCAGGATCCCCATAGTCAGCTGTTGAGGCCAGATTTGAAGTCAAGGCTTCCTGATTCCAAATTGGGCTCTCTTTCCACTGTGTCAGCTAGCTGTCAACTTTAAATCCTTAGGATTTACAGCTGGAAGGGACCTCAGAGGTTACCTAGTACCATTTTATAGATAAGGGCCTGAGACCTAGAGAGAAGGAAGGACTTCATCTAAGTTCCATGGACAAATTCAATCATTCCAGTTTATGACCTTGTAATCTCACCAGGTGATTCCTGACTGAGTGACTCTTGACCTATAGTGGTTATGGTCATGACCCCTAACCTTTGCTATAGATGGCACTGGATTTGCAGTGAGGAAGACCTGAGTTCAAATATGGCCTCAACAGCTGACTAGCTATGGGACCCTGGGCAAGTCACTTAACCTTTGCCTGCCTCAATTTCCTCATCTATAAAATGGACTGGAGAAGGAAATGTCAAAGCATTCCAGTATCTCTGCCAAGAAAACTCCAAATGGGGTTATGAAGAGTCAGAGATAATTGAACAGTGACAAACCCATATGCCAAGCACTCTGCTAGGTACTGGAAATGTAAAGACTAACCCCAAACAGAATAGTCTCTACCCTTCTGAAGGTTGCCTTTGACTGGAGGGATATCACACGTACACATCTGGGCAAATATAAGCTAACTTGAGGCAGGAGAGATCACTGACAAGTGAAACTGGGGGCAGGGGATATGAGAAGGGCTTCCACTAGGAGATGACACCTGAACTGAGCCCCAAATGAAGCCTCTGAGAAGCAGAGGTGAGGAGGGCATTTCTGGAGCCATAGCCCATGCAAAAGGCAGGGAGACCAGAGATGGAATGGAATGTAGAGTGTGAGTGATCAAATTTGAAAACGTAAGTGAGAGCCGGACAAGAGAGGGCTCTAAGTGTACACTAAGGATTTTGTGACCTAGAAGCAATAGGGAGCCACTGTAGATGTCTGAGGGAGGGAATGGCATGATCAGATGTGTTGATGGATGGAAGATGGATTGGAGGACAGGAGAGACTTGAGGTAGACAGACCAGTCAAGAGGTTGTTACAGTAAGATAAATGAGAGGTGACAAGGACCTGGCCTGAGGAGAGAGAAGGAAACAGATGGGAGAAACATGGAAGTAGCTATAACAAGATTAGCAGCTGACTGGATATGGCCTGTGAGGGAGAAAGAGGATGATTCTGAGACTGTGCACCTGGGAAAATGTTGGTACATCATCAGGAATAGGGAAGTTTGGAGGAGGGATGCGTTTGGGGCAAAAATGATGAGTTCTATTTCAGAGAGGTTGAGATTGAGACAAAAATAGAAAGGATCTTACAACCTAGCCCCCTCAGAAGATCATGGGCACTCAGGAGACCCGTGTTCTAATCCTACCCAAACTCTTCCCTATTTACTGTGGATTCTCAAGCAAGGCTCTTTTCTACTCCAAACCTCAGTTTCCCTTTCTCTAAATGAAGATAGACTTTTTGGTCTTCCTTCTGACTGTATATCTTGGGAATGAGTGAGGAGGAGAGGAGGAAGTAGAGATTTGGCAAAAATAAAGGGGACTAGGGACCCTCCTGCTAGCCTCCATCTGCCTCCTACCTTTACCCCTTCAGGGAATGCTGTCCTTGGTTCTGAACTGTATAGACCGGCTCAACGTCTATTCCACGGCTGCCCACTTTGCTGAGTTTGCAGGAGAGGAGGCAGCCGAATCTTGGAAAGAGATTGTGAACTTACTCTATGAGCTTTTGGGTAAGAAGCCCCCACCTGATGTCACACAGTCCTAAGATCCCTGTTTCTCAGTTCCCTCCTCTATCTCTGACCCTTGCTCCAAGTCCCTATCCTCTAAGGCATGGAACACCCAAGATCCCACGGTCCCATGTGATATCAGAAATGCCTCTGATTTTGAAGCATTCCAATCTCTAACTCTCCCCATCCTCAGCCTCTTTGATTCGGGGGAACCGTACCAATTGTGCCCTCTTCTCCCACAATCTCGACTGGCTCGTCAGCAAGTTGGATCGACTGGAGGCCTCTTCTGGTATGGGAACCTGAGGGGAAATGGACAAAGGGGAGGGTGAGGTTCAAGAAGGAGACCCAAAGTGAATCAGACAGACACTCAAGGAAACTCAGAAAGGAGAGACCCAGAGAGATACAGAATCATAGAGGAAGACTGAGACAAAGGAGTTAAGAACTGGAATGGACATGAGATCATCTTGTCCAGTCCCTCCATTTTACAGATGGGGAAACTGAGGTCCAGAGAGGATGGGTAATTTGCCCAAGACCATTGCTAGCAAGCGGAAGCATAAGGGACATGAATAAAAGGAGAGACAGAGGGAGTCCTGAAATGAGACAGAGGCAAAGGGAGGAAGGGTGGGAAAGATGGTGACAGACAATGCTAGAGCCCCTGATCTGCCTACCATCGCTTCAGGGATCCTGGAGGTCCTTTATTGTGTGCTGATCGAGAGTCCAGAAGTACTTAACATCATTCAGGAGAATCACATCAAATCCATCATTTCCCTGTTGGACAAGCATGGCCGGAACCATAAGGTCTGTCTTCCAACCTCTGAAACTGATCCCTTACCCCAATGCCTCTTCCCCTCTCCCCGCTGACCTTTCTTCCCAAACCATGACCTCTGAACCTGTTCCTCTCCTTAGTCCCTGATCTTTGACCCTATATTCTGACCTCTAACCCCCAACCTTTCCACCCAGGTTCTGGATGTGTTGTGCTCTCTCTGCGTGTGTAATGGCGTCGCTGTCCGCTCCAACCAGGTCCTCATCACTGAGAACCTCCTTCCAGGGCGTGAACTCCTACTGCAAACGAACCTCATTAACTATGTCACCAGGTCTGAGCCTGACTCTGACCCCCTACTAAGATCACTCTAGTTATTATGTCACCAGGGTGAGGTCCACCCTGATCTTAGAGACCCCCATCAAACCTAATCCCTGTGTACCCCAAATTCAAATTTGGGGTCCCCAACACTCCTCAAATCACCCTATCCCTCATCCCATCTACATCTCCTTTTTCTGTGTCTCTCTCCTCTCTGTTCCTCTCTCATGTCCCTTGATAGTCTGCCTCCCATACAGTCTCTCTTCTCATGTATCTCTTCCATTTATTTCTCTTTCTGTGTCTCCTTCTTGTGCCTCTTTCTCCAAATCTTCCCCTATAACTTCCTCAATGCCCTGTATCTTTTCTCTGTCTCCTTCCCTCCGTATCTCTCCTCTGTTTCTTTCCTTTTGTTATTTTCCTGTAAACTTTACATCTCTGTAGTTTCTCTGTCTCCTCATCTCTCTCGTGCTACATCTCTCTCCCTCTTCTATCTCTTACCCAAATCTTCCTCCTTCCCTTTCTTTCCTATCATCCTCCCTTTAGATCTCTCCCATCTCCATTGTCTATCTCTGTCTCCCTCTTTATCTCTCCTGCCTCTACTGATCCCTTTCAGTCTGTGTCTCACTCTCCATACCTCTCTCCCCAGCATACGCCCCAATATCTTCGTGGGCCGGGCTGAGGGGACCACACAGTATGGGAAGTGGTACTTTGAAGTCATGGTGGACTCAGTGGAACCTTTCCTGACTGCCCAAGCCACACACCTGAGGGTGGGCTGGGCCCTCACTGAGGGATACAGCCCCTACCCTGGGGGTGGGGAAGGCTGGGGAGGCAATGGCGTTGGAGATGACCTCTACTCCTATGGCTTTGATGGACTGCACCTCTGGTCTGGTACTGCACTCTGACCCCCCAGTACACTAACCCCCCCAGAGAACCCCCAACCTATTTCCTATGGCCTTAACATCAGAAAAACTCCCTTCCCTGAACCCTAATGCCTTAAAACTACTGATCACAGATCCCAATCTCAAAGGACCTTATAAGGACCCACTCACTCCGGCCCTTGACTTCTAAACCTAATTCACAGACACTTAAGAGGAGATCCCTAGCTTCTTAATCTTATCACCTAGAACTTTGACCTCTTATGCCTAGACTCCTGTCTCTGACTCTCACATCTTCTGGGGTCCCTGATCTGATTTCTCCAAATTCAGACTCCTAGAGACTTCCAAGCCCAATTGCCTGAAGCTTCTGAGCCTCACATCTCTTGGGGGCCTCATTGCCTGTGCCACCTCTGTGACACCCCTGACCCCCAATTGCAGGTCGGGTTGCCCGGCCAGTGGCCTCCCCAGGCCAGCACCTCCTGGCTGCAGAAGATGTGGTTAGCTGTTGCCTGGACCTCAGTGTCCCATCCATCTCATTCCGAATCAATGGCTGCCCTGTGCAAGGCGTGTTTGAGGCCTTCAACCTGGATGGACTCTTCTTCCCTGTGGTCAGCTTTTCTGCTGGTATTCGGTAAGAAGGCCCTTCCCCCTACTCCTGTCCCATCCCCTCCCTTTCTCCCACAGCTGTTCCCTTTCCTCCACCCTTTTCTATCTTCCCATAAGCTTTCTGCCCCCCCCCACCAAGACCTCCTCAGTATATGGGTTTCCAGAGCCCAGGGGGGATAAAGTCACTTAAAGAAGAAATGGAAAAGGGTTTAAACTCAGGTACTGGTACTCTGGAACAGCTAGGTGGCGCCATAGTGCACAGAGTGCCTCAGACCTGAAGTCAGGAAAACTCATCTTCCTGAGTTCAAATCTGACCTCAGATACTTCCTAGCTATGTGACCCTGGGCAGGTCACTTAACCCTATTTGCCTCAGTGTCCGCATCTGTAAAATGGAACACTGGAGAAAGAAATGGCAAACCACTTCAGTATCTCCGTCAAGAAAACCCCAAATGGGGTCACAGAGAACCAGGCATGACTGAAAACAACTCAACCACAACCCTGGTGCTCTAAGTCCAGCAGTGTTTCTTTCTTAAAAAAATAAACATTTTTTTTGCTGATTATCTTTGGCTTTATATCATCTATATTTCCTAATGTATCACTCTCTGCTCCACTTCCCAGAGAGCTGCCCCTTAAAAGGAATAAAAATGGGGGAAGCAATTCAAAAAAATTAATCAATATATCTGCCAAACCTGCTGGAATGTTTAGCGTTCCGCACCATAGTCCCTGCCCTCTGCAAAAAAGCAGGGATAGGGCCATTTCTCATATCTCCTTGGGGCAAATGGTGAAATTATAAGGGTACCATTTCTATTTTCTCTCTAATTCATGCTACAGGGGGCAGAGTCTTAGAACTTGAGTCACTAGACCTGGGTTCATATTCTAGCTCTGACATCAATTAACTGTGTAACAGGAAAGTCATTTTTCTGGGCTTTATTTTTCTCCCCTACAAAATTATGTGAAGAATATTCCTACTATCCATAGTTGCTTCGAGGAAAAGACTTATTAAACCTTCATGCTTGGGAAATGGAGCTATGACTGTTATCTCCCAGGATCCCTTTCTATTTCCTCCATCCTTAAATCCCTTTCCCACCCCTCCCACCACTACCACCACTACCCTACTTTAAACACTTCTTTTAAGTGACTCTAATATTCCCTTCCTCCCTCTTCCTTCTCCTCCCACCTAGGGTACGTTTTCTCCTGGGTGGTCGCCATGGAGATTTCAAATTCCTCCCCCCACCGGGTTATGCCCCATGCCATGAAGCTCTATTGCCTCGAGAACGCCTCCGGCTGGAGCCCATTAAAGAGTATCGTCGGGAAGGAGCCCATGGGCCTCATCTCTTGGGACCTACCTGCTGCCTGTCCCACACCGACTTTGTGCCTTGCCCTGTGGACACTGTCCAGGTAAGCTACAGGGAGATAAGGCTAAGGGGCAGAAGGCAGAATAAGAAAGAGTAGCAAGGGGAGACCCAGTCTATGAACATCATTCAAAATAATATCCCAGCAGAGAGGAAGCTTATAAAAGGCAGGGATTTGTCTTTGTATCCCAGCATCTAGCACAGTGCCTGGGGGCATAGTAGGCACCTTAATTAGTGCTTATTAAATTGAATTGAATGGGGGAGGGACATCAGGTCACCTGGTAGATGAGGAAAAAGAGATAAAGACCTCAAAAATTTGGAAGGACAGAGCTAGGAGCTTGCAGGCTGTGAGTGCCAAGTAAAGGCTCAGCCCCACAATCTGCCCAGGCCTTGGGCAAATCACTTCACCTCCATGGGACTCAGTTTTGTGATGTGTGAAATGAAGGCATAGAAATGATGACCTCCAAGTTCCCTCCCTGCTCTAAATCTCTGTTTCTGTAGTTTAATATCCAGGGAAAGGCAAAATTGGAGACTCTTAGGAACTCATTCATCTCCTTTGTCCTGCCAAGGAATGGGGTCATAGCAACAGCACAGATTAGAGACCAAAGATCCTATAATTGGGTCCTTTAGAGCCAAGAGGACTTGTGCTCTTTGGTTGATCTCTGGAGTTTCAATATTCTCTTCTATAAAATAAACGGGTCAAACTAGATGCTCTCCAAGGTTCATTCCAGGTCTGAGTTTTATGGTCTTTTACTCATACCCTATTCACTGATATTTCCTTGCTAGAGACAAAGATTCTTAGAAATCCCCACTGATCAGGGGACTTCAACTTAATAAATAAGGTAAATAAATATGTTAAGATAAATAAATAAATGAAATAAATAAGAAAGAAGTTAAGGAGCTAAATAGAATCTTAGAAAAGTTAAATATGATAGACCTCTGGAGAAAACTGAATGCAAATAGAAAGGAGTGTACCTTTTTCTCAGCTGTTCATGGCACCTTCACAAAAAATGACAGTGTAGTAAGACATAAAAACCTCACAGCCAAATTCAGAAAAGCATAAATATTAAATGCATCCTTTTCAGACCATAATGCAATAAAAATTACATTCAATGAATGGCTATGGAAGAATAGATGAAAATTAATTGGAAACTAAATAACCTAATTGTAAAGAATGAATGGGTCAAAGAACAAATCATAGGGGAAAAAATCAGTAATTTCATTAAGGAGAATGACAACAATGGGACAGCATATTAAAATTTGTGAGATGCAGCCAAAGAAGTACTGAAGGGGGAGAGTGTATCTCTAAAGTCATACATCAATAAAAGAAAGAACAGATCAATGAGTTGAGCATGCAACTAAAAAAACTAGAAAAAGAAAAAATGAAAAATCCCCAACTATGAAAACAAAACATCAAACATCAAAACAGAACACCAAAATAGAAATCCTGAAAAATCAAAGGAGAGATGAATAAAATTCAAAGTAAAAAGATCATTGAATGAATAAATAAGATCAGGAGCTAATTTTATGGAAAAAATTGCCATTGATTAATTGGATTTTTAAAAAAAGAAAGTTGATTATCAAATTATACCAGTATCAAAACTGAAAATGATGACTGCACCACCAATGAAGACGAAATTAGAGCAATTATTAGGATTAGCAATCATTAAATCAATAATAATTTGAATAATTATTTTGCCCAATTATATGCCAGTAAAACTGACAATCTAAGTGAAATGAGTGAATATTTACAAAAATATAAATCTCTCAGATTAACAGAAGAGGAAATAGAGTGCTTAAAAGAAATCCCCATTGATATTGGAATGGGTAAGAAGGAGGCAATGAGTAGCTGAGGTGAGAGGTGCTCTGCTCTAGGCTGATGGGGGTCCATAACTAGTGTTTAGAGTTGAATGGGAGAGGTGATGTGGTCCCTAAGCCCTAAGAGAGAAGAAAAAGGAGGGTCCTAGGGAAATGGTCTGGTACCAAGGGGAAGCGGAGGAGGTGTCACATCAGTGGAAGGCCCATGACTTCACATGGCCACTTCTCCCTCAAAGATTGTTTTGCCACCTCATCTGGAACGGATCCGCGAGAAGTTGGCAGAGAACATCCATGAACTCTGGGCTCTAACTCGAATCGAGCAAGGATGGACCTATGGCCCGGTGAGGGGGGGGCTGGCTGTAGTGGTACCAAGATGCCTACACTTTCTCTGGGAGGAGGGAGGATTTTCTCCTCATAGGGGGAAAGATGTCCCTATGGACATGGAAGCATCAGAACTAGGAGATACAACCCTGCCTGGAATCTGGGAAGTGACTTCTGCCTGCCCCAATGACACTCCCTCCCTCAAACCAGGTTCGAGATGATAACAAACGACTTCACCCATGCCTGGTGGACTTTCACAGCCTCCCAGAGCCAGAAAGAAACTACAATCTGCAGATGTCAGGGGAGACACTCAAGTAAGGACCCCAGATTTGGGAATAGAGACATAGAGGCTGAGAGACAGATAGAAACAGAGAGAAAGAGAAAGATGAGGGAAAGCAAAGACTAAGAAAACAAAAAAGGGAAACAGAGACAAACAGAGATCTAGAGGCTAAGGAAAGACCAAGAATTAGACTATGAGGGAAAGAGATAGGGCAAAGACAGAGTGTGAGAAGGAAGGGAATATGGGAAGATAGGAAAACAGATTGAAACAGAGACAGAGGCAGAGACTGATTCAGAGAGAACTCAAGATATATTGGGAGAGATCTTAGGCAAAGTAGAGTGGGGAAGTATGTGGATCTGGGGCATTGGCTAAGGGGACTGACCCTGCTCCCTCTCTAGGACCCTGCTGGCTTTGGGGTGCCATGTAGGCATGGCTGATGAGAAGGCTGAGGAGAACCTCAAGAAGACAAAACTCCCCAAGACGTGAGTTTGGAGCAGCCTGGGGTGAAGCATGGAAGAGGGGACCTGGGGAAGAGGGTTGAGGTCAGAGTCAAGGGATCATAGGGCCAGGGGAAAGATTTTAGAGGCTCAAGGATCCACAAATATCTTAACAAGCAAGAATGACCAAATCTAAAAATATAAAAGAGGAATATAAAGTCTTTCATCTGGGCCCCAAAACTTAACTGCACAGGTGTAGATAGGTTGGTAAGGCATGGCTAGCCCTACAGGGTGTTAGTGGACTCCGGATGAAACAATATTGTCAGTCAACTGTTCAGCAATCATTGATATCCAAGAACATCATTATAACCTTAAGCCATTGTATTCAAGGAGGCCAAGGGAGGTGATAGCAACCCTGAACTTGGCTCTAGTCAGACCAGATACATCTAGAGGCTGACCTTTTATTCTAGATAGCATATTTTTAAGGTCAATGAAAAACTGGAGGATGTGTAGAACAAGACTAGGATGGTGTGAAAATTAGTGACCATAGGACATGTAAGGATCAGTTGAAGGAACTGAGGATCTTTAGCCTAGAAAAGAGGTTAGGGGTGGGGTGACATGAGAGTCACCTTCAAGGACCTGAAGGTTTGACTCCTGAAAGAGGTGCTGGACTTGTTCCATTTGGCTCCAAGGAGGAAGAACCAGGAACTTTGGAGGAATGGGGAGGCTGGGGCAGGGAGTGACATTGCTTCAAGGCAGGTATGGGCCTGATGTCAGAAAATACTTCCTCACAATGTTTATTGACAATTGGAGCTATCCCCAAGTGGAATGGGCCACCTGCCCTAGGAAGTGGTGGGTTAAGCTGAGACAACTTGTCAGGAATGTTATGGAGGGGATGTCTGCTCAGGTCTGGAATATGCTCCCTTAGAGTTTTGTCATTATGAGTAACAGGGTCATCGGAGGCAAGGGGGGAACCAGAAGGTGAAGGGTTAGAGGTCAGTGCTTTTTGGCATCTACAGGTACATGATGAGTAATCGGTACAAGCCAGCTCCACTGGACCTGAGCCATGTGCGGTTAACACCAGCACAGACAACACTTGTTGACCGGCTGGCTGAGAATGGGCATAATGTGTGGGCAAGAGACCGTGTGGGTCAAGGCTGGAGCTACAGTTCTGTTCAAGACATCCCTGCCCGGAGGAACCCCCGGCTTGTCCCCTACCGCCTCCTGGATGAGGCCACCAAGCGTAGTAACCGAGACAGCCTCTGCCAAGCTGTGCGCACCCTCTTGGGTTATGGCTACAACATTGAGCCACCTGACCAAGAGTCCAGTGAGTGATCCTTGACCCTGGGGATCTCTTGCCCCCATTCACCTTTAGGATTCAAGATTCCAGAAAATGACCCCAGTTTTGTTTTAGCCAAATGAAAGAGGATTCATCTTTCTTTTCCCTCTTTTTTTCTCCTTTCTATCTGCCTGACTCTCTCTTTCTTTCATTCTCCTTCCTTCCCTTCCTCTCTTTTTCTCTTCTTCTCTCATTTTCTCTCCTTTGGTCTCTGATTCAGTTTTTCTTTCTTTTTAATCCCTCTTTCTTTCCTTGATGTCTTCTCTCACCTTTCCCTCTTCCCATCTCTTTTTCTATCCCTTCATCTCTCTTTCTCTTTTTTAACTGCCTTTCTCTCTTCTACCCTCCCTTTCTTCCTATCCTCATTTTTCCTCTTTTTGTTTGTTTTTCTCCTATTTCCTCTATACCTCCAATTCAATTCAACAAGTGATTATTTCTCTCCATCCCTCTACCCCATCTCTCTTTTCAGCTCCCTCCCTCTCTGTCTCTGTCACTCTTTCTGCCTCCCTGACCATTTGTCCTCAAGTTAGGAGTGAGACATTGGTCACCCCTCCTCTCTTCATAATGACCCTTTTCACTGCCCCCCTCACCAAAATCCTAATAAACCCCTTTCTCCTTTACTCAACTCATTCCCATTATATTCCTTTGACTGCTCTGTGCCTTCTGACTCATCTCCCTCCTTGGTGTTCCCTGCCTCCAGGCCAAGTGGAGAGTCAGTCAAGCGGGGATCGAGTGCGAATCTTTCGGGCAGAACGCACCTACGCGGTTCAGAGTGGTCGCTGGTATTTTGAGTTTGAGGCTGTCACCACTGGAGAGATGCGTGTGGGCTGGGCCCGTCCAGAGCTGCGGCCAGATGTGGAACTGGGAGCAGATGATTTGGCTTATGTCTTCAATGGCCACCGAGTGAGTGCCTCATGTCCACCTTTTCCCTGCCCGACTCTCCTAAACTCAGCTTATACCTAACCTGTACTCTAGCCACCAATGTTTCCTCTAAGGAGAGTCTTCTCCCCAGGCTTGCTCTAGTCCTGTTCTGTGTCTGTGCCATCATCCACCCACCTTTCCCCCAGATGAACCCCTTGTCCATCTGACTCCTTGCAAGGAGAAATCCCTCTTCTCTGTCCTCCCCCAAAAGATAGGACCACCGTCTTTCTCTAGTCTTCCCTGAAACAGGCAACATGGACCCTATGAACAATCATTCCTCTGTCCTTCTTCTCCCTCCTCTCAAGGCTGACCATAGACATGTCCTTCCAAAATGAACTTTGATGCAGAACTTAGAGGAAAAAAATCACAAAAAAACCCCAAAGGGCAATTTTTATCTATCTCTCTAATTATGAATATTCATTCATCTATCCATTCATCCACCCATCCATCTATTGATTTATTCATCTAACCAGTCTTCCAAATTTTCTTTCATTGATTCATTCCTATTTATTCATTCATTCACCTAAATTTTTATTCATTCACTCATCCTTTCATATATGTCCTCCAACTCTCTTCAACCCTTTCACTCTATGATATGATCTATTAATTCAGTCATCTACTAATCTACCCATCCATCTATCCACATTTTTGCTAAACACAAGAATAGACAGACACATAGAGACAATATGTTCCTCTTCCTCTAAGGGAAAGAGCAGAGGATGTCTCAAAGTAGAGGTAGAATTTGAGGGAATACTGAGGATTTTTCTTACTCTTCAGTTCCTGGAACCTGCTACCTTTTCTCCGTGTTTTTCTCCAGATGTCTCCATTTTCCATGTATCTCTGTGACACTCTCTCTTATCTGTGGCTGTCCTTCATTCTGCATGTCTGTAGGGTCAGCGCTGGCACATGGGCAGTGAACCTTTTGGGCGACCCTGGCAGCCAGGAGATGTGGTTGGGTGCATGATCGACCTCACCGAGAACACCATCCTTTTCACACTCAATGGAGAAGTGCTCATGTCCGACTCGGGCTCAGAGACAGCCTTCAGGGATATTGAGATTGGGGATGGTGAGGAAATCCCTCTTCCAGCCTTCCCTTGTCCCCAAAGCTCTTGAGTCTCCCTTGAGGCAGTAGTGGAAAGCATACCAAGCTTGAAGTCAGAAGGACATAAGTTCAAATCCCAGCTCAGACATCCAATTTCTGAGAAAGTCACTTAACTGTTGTCTGCCTCAGTTTCCTCATATGTAAAATAGGGGTAATACTAGCTCCTATTTTCCAGGTATCCTATAAAAGGGAATGATGTTTGAAAAAAGATCTGCAAAGTGCTCTGTAATACTAGTTATTATCACTGCTGTGGTGCACAGAGATTGTTGTAAAGAAAGTGTTTTGTAAACTTAAAAGCCTAGGAGTTATTATCCTCTACCTTCTGAACCCTTGTGATCTTTATCCCCTGCCCATGTGCCCCTCCCACCCTCCCTCCCACCCAGGATTCCTCCCTGTCTGCAGCCTGGGCCTGGGCCAGGTGGGACGCCTAAATTTAGGCCAAGACGTGGGATCCCTTCGCTACTTCACCATCTGTGGACTCCAGGAGGGCTTTGAGCCTTTCGCCATCAATATGCAGCGGCCTGTCACCACCTGGTTCAGCAAGAGTCTGCCCCAGTTTGAACCTATGCCCCCAGACCATCCCCACTATGAGGTGAGACCTCCCCCTTCCCTCTAGAAGACCAGAGATGCCCAGTTCCTCTTCTGCCTTTTTCCCTCTCAGATGATTCTCTGCATTATCAATGTGAGATAAATTTATTTGGGAGTTAGGAGATCTAAACTTGGGACATGACTCTCACCCCTTGTTGAGAGGGAGTGGTATAGGGAAGGAAGTTGGGCTGGAGTCAGAACCTGGGCTCCACTTTGGCCTTTGCCACTTACTAGGTGTGGGACCTAACATCTCTGGGCCTCTATTTCCTCTTTGAAATAAGAGTCATGCTAGATAAACTATAAATTCCCTTCCAGCTCCAAATCACTCTAATTCTGGTATGAGATTTAGAGAAACATGAACACCTAGGTACAGTTTGGTACCTTCCTCACCAATTTTTACTGTTTTCCACCTTTGGCTAATTATGTGTCAATTAGTGCCAACAACGAATGCACTGAAGTGCATATTTCAACAGTTGTGTGTTTCAAATTCACATTATTTGGGGTCATAATTACGGGAAAATATGGTCATTATCTTCAGTTTAATGGAAATAAGCAATAGGAATTTGAATAATGTGACCATTTCCAGAGGAATAATTCATTGTTTACATAACACAGGTTGTATTTACTCTGGTTTTCTTAAATAAATCTAACTTATCAAGCAATGGACATTTATTAAGTTCCTATTATGTGTCAGATACTTTGCTAGGCATTGGGAATACAGTTACTGAGAAGGAAACTATCCCCACTCACAGTGAGCTTACATTCTTAAGAAGGCTTCTACAAGAACATATAAAAATGTAAACAAGATAAAGGGAATTAATACAGAAAGAGACAAATGAATTTAACGGAAGTTGTGAAGGACAAACACTCAGAGTTGAGAGGATGGATTGAGAAAGGTTTCAGGTAGAAGGGTATCCTGAATCTCTGGACTCTCTAGTTTCCAAAGGCCTGCTGCCCCATCCCCCAACAATTCCATTTCTGCAGGTGACTCGAGTGGATGGTACAGTAGACACGCCTCCCTGCCTGCGCCTGACACATCGCACTTGGGGCTCTCAGAATAGCCTGGTGGAAATGATGTTTCTACGGCTGAGCCTTCCTGTCCAGTTCTATCAGCACTTTCGTTGCACTCCAGGGGCCACTCCTCTGGCCCCTCCAGGCCCCCAGCCTCCAGGGGATGATGAGGTCCGGGCAGCTGAACCTGACCCCGACTATGAGCAGCTGCAACGTTCAGCAGGACGCACTGGCGAGGCTGAGGGGAGCAAAGAAGGGAATGGGGGGCCCACCAAAGAAGGGGCAGCAGCAGGGCCTTCTCAGACAGGGGCTGAGGCGGCAGGAGGGTCCTCAGCCCGAGCTGAGAATGAGAAGGACACTGCCACTGAGAAGAGCAAGAAGAGGGGGTGAGTGCAGTGGGTCCCAGTCTGGGGCAGAAAATCCTAACCCAAAGACAGGCAATGAGGTATCAGGGGGAAGGGGACTGCAAGCATATGGAAGACATGAATTCAAATACCAAGTTTGCTCATTCCTAGCTGTGTAGCCCTCTCTGAGCCTCACTTACAGAATGAGAAGGTTGAGCTAGGTGGTATCCAAGGCCCCTCTAAATCCTATGATCTTGAGATTATACTCTGGCATGGTATACTAAGAGGAGACCCCAACACTGGGCACCTGACATAGATACCCCAAAGGATCCTAAAGATTGCAAGGGGCTCTCACCATTTGAGGTGGGTGGGAGAGCTCTGGAGCCTTTTTTTTTTTTTTTTTTTTGGTGGAACTTATTTTGAGGGGAAGGAAAGGAAGGAGCAGGTACCATGATGTCAGAAACAAAGAAGTGCAGGCTCAGAGGGAAGGGCTCTTATGTCTCTCCCTTCCCACCCCCACCCTCAGGTTCTTGTTCAAGGCCAAGAAGGCTGCTATGATGTCTCAACCACCTGCCACACCTGCTTTACCCCGCCTACCTCATGATGTGGTACCCGCTGACAACAGGGATGACCCTGAGATTATCCTCAACACCACCACGGTGAGGATGGATTGTGGGATAAGACGGGGCCCCATAGTAGAGTCCTCACACACCTCAATAGAGACCCCAGAATTTGGTTCCCTAATAGTACTATCCAACTTAGTCTATGGAGATCTCCCAGCATTCCCCAATACTAGTTGAGGGCTGGAGGGCTCAGAGGGTCCTCTCTGTTCTTACCCCCCACCCCGCTCACATCATTCCATGTCTTTCCTTTTTCCTAGTATTACTACTCGGTCCGGGTGTTCGCGGGCCAGGAACCCAGTTCAGTGTGGGTGGGCTGGGTCACCCCCGACTACCACCAGCATGACATGAATTTTGAACTCAGCAAAGTCCGGGCTGTGACGGTGACCATGGGGGATGAGCGAGGCAATGTTCACAACAGGTCAGGACCCCAGGGACCTGGATGCTCTGAGGCATGGGAATGTACGGGCCAAACAGCATAGGAAAGGAAGGGCAGACACACCTTAGAAACACAGCCTCAGATAGTGGGAAAAGCTACAAGTGACAAGACCAGGCAAGTCATTCCACTGATTTGCTAGATGACCTTAGGCAAGCCATTTAACATTTGTGAGCCTCGGTTTACCCACCTGTAAAATGGAGGAAGTAGGGGGGTGCAACTCATTAGAACAGTGTGGAGTCACAGGAGAATGGAGATCAGCCCTCAGCTTTGCCACCTGCTACCTGGGCCTCCGTTTTCTTTCCTGTAAATAAGGGAGTTGATCTCTCAGATTCCTTCCAGGTCTAAATCTACCACCATCGGAATTCAGCAAATATTGGTTAAACACCAACTATGTGCAAAGGACTCAGGACACTTAATAGTCTTGTCTCTCAACCTCAGTTTTCCTCTCTCTTCAATGAGGGAACAGAAGAGGCACCCATTAAGTACCTGCTATATGTCAGAATACAGACACAGAATCTCAAGAACATCCAGTCACTTAAGCAAGAAGCATTTATAAGTAGCTAACCCAGGGGAAGAGAACCTGCACCCTCGAGGCCACATATGGCCCTCTAGGTCCTCAGGTGCGGCCCTTTGACTGAATCTAAACTTCATAGAACAAATCCCCCTAATAAAAGGATTTGTTCTGTAAAACTTGGACTCAGTCAAAAGGCCGCACCTGAGGACCTAAAAGGCCACATATGGCCTCAAGGCTGCAGGTTCCCCACCCCCTGAACCTGTCCCAGGCAGGCACTGAGCTAAGCCCATGCCTTCTCATTGCCTGTGAGAATTCTAGAAAGTCTTCAGTTCTTAATTCTTTCCCTACATGGTCTCATCCTTGCAACCCTGTCCTTATGAACAAGGAAAATCCTTCCATATGCCCTCTCTGGAGTCTTCTATCCAAATCAATAAGCATTTATTAGGTACCTACTGTGTGCCAGCAGAACAGACCAAAAAAATCAACCATCCCTGTCTTCAAGAAGCTTATGTTCTTCTGGAGTCATGAAACATGGACACAGATTAGTGTGGTGAAAGGGAAAATGAGAGGGGATGAGAGTGCTAACAAATCAGGGGATCAGAGAAGGCTCCCTGAGCAAAACTTTCATGGAAGGTTCATATGAGGATCAGAGGATAAAGGCTGAATTAAATTGGACAATGGCCACACTTGTTAACCACAAGGTAGATTAGAAGGCCCAGACTAGAAGACTCCCAAGGCCCTCCCAGCTCTGCCATCCCCTGTTCTAAGGACCCTCCCAGCTCTGCCATCCCCTGTTCTAAGGCCCCTCCTAACCCTGACATCCCCTGTTCTAAGGCCCTCCCAGCTCTGATCATCATGGAAAAGATAGTCGGAGGCCCTGGGTCTAAATCCCAGCTCTGTCACTCATGTTCAAACTTTGTGACCATGACCATGTTGGTTCACCTGTTTCTCTGCCGAACCTTCACCTCAGTCACAAGCAACACTAGCTTATGAGTGTCCCCTAGGGCTCTGTCCTGGGCCCTCTTCTCTCCTCCCTCCATACTCCTTCTCTTGGTGATATTATTAGCTCCTGTGGGTTTAATTATCACCTCTAATCAGATGATTCCCAGATTTACATTTCCTGTTCCTGCCTCTCTCCCAAGCTCCAGGCCTGCATCACCAAAGACCCTTCGGATATCTCAGACTAAATATCTGAGAGGCGTCTCAAACTCAGCAGGTCCAAGACAGAACTTACAATCGTTATTCTCCCAAAGTCTCCTCTCTTACCAACTTGACTGGTGAAGGCATCCAAGCTTGACAGCTCCACATCATCCTTCAGATCTTGTTCCCACTTTCCCCATATTTTCAATCTCATCATTTCTTTATGGCCTCTTTCTCCACTTACCCTTCTATAACCAAGGTCCAGGCCCTGGTCACCTCTCTCCTGGACTATTGCTGTAGCCTATGAATGTCTGCCTGCCTCAGGTTCCCCACACTCCAGTCCATCCTCCATTAAGCTGTAAAATGATTTTCCTAAAGCCCAGGTCTAACAATGTGTTACTCCCTCTTCAATAAACCCTAGGGCTCCCTCTTGCCTCCAGGATCAAATAGAACATCTTCTATTTGGATTTCAAAGCCCTTCACATCTCGGACCCTTCCTACCTTCTCACTCCTCTCCATGCCCCCGTGACACTGGGCTGTTCCCTAAACACGGCATGCTATCACCTGACTCTGGGCATTGGCATTTACAATGAGAATATGGACATAGTCATTTACTTGTCTCCCCTCTTAGGAAGGAAGCTCATCATATAGGCAAGAACAATATTTTTGTATTTCTTTGTATCCCCAATGCTGAGTACAATGTCTGGCATACAGTAGGCATTTTATAAATGCTGGTTGACAGACTATGAAATGAAGGGGGTGAACTAGGTTACCTTAAAGGTCCCTTCCAGCTCAAATTCTTTTGATTTCAATAAATCATGTTAGAATCTGGGATCAGACCTCATGTGCTCAGGACTCTAGGTCTCATAGTTCATGTTTTTGGAGGGGAGGGGCATGTCTCTGGGGTTAAGACGTGACTAAGGATCTCTGGAATGATTTCTGGTTTTGTTTTGGGGTTTTGGGGGAGGCAATCAGGGTTAAGTGACTCTGTCCAGGGTCACACAGCTAGTAAACATCTAAGATCACATTTGAACTCAGGTCCTCCCAACTCCAGAGCTGGTGGTCTATTCACTGTACCACCTAGCCTCCCCTGGATTGATTTCTGGAGTTAGGATCTGGGTTCAAAGGGCCACAGGATCTTAGGTATCTAGGTTAGCGGTCTAGCCTTAGATCCTCACTCCTCTGGATTCAGGGTCAGGGTCTGAATCTTGGAGCTCTTGGGGCTAGGGGCTCAGTGCAGTGACTCCTCTCTCTCTTCCCTCCTGGTTAGCCTGAAGCGCAGTAACTGCTACATGGTATGGGGTGGGGACTTTGTGAGCCCAGGACAGCAAGGACGCATTAGCCACACGGACCTGGTCATCGGCTGCCTGGTGGACCTGGCCACTGGCCTCATGACCTTCACGGCCAATGGAAAAGAGAGCAACACCTTTTTCCAGGTCAGCCTCGCTCTGAGGAGTCTCCCACCTCTCCCTACAACCATTCAGTGAGATACGATGATTGGATTTTCTTTATCAGTTCACCCATCTCCAAATTCTCACTGAGCTTCCTCAGTTTTTATCTCCTATCACCCCGTGGAGGAGGCTGAGCAGGGACCAACACAGGCTGGCTCCTGGAGAAAGTGAGCTTCACATCTGGCTGCAGAGACAGGACTCAACCCCATGGTTCCCCATCCCTATTCCCCCCAAAATACTCTTGGAGATCCCCAGGCTAGATGTGAACCCGGAAGTTGAGGGTTTGGAATGGCTTAGGAGGGAAGAGGGCTAGTGAGGCAGATCTAGTGGAGATCCATGCCTGGGCCCAGAAGGAAGAAGAAGCCGGGGAGGTGGTGAGAAGTGTGTGTTGGGAGTAGGGAGTGGCCTGGTGCAGAGACAGGAATGAGCTGCTGGGTTCAGGGACTGGTAAGAAGGAATAAAGTTGAGGCCAGGTGCAAATCAGATGCAAATCTGAAGGGGTTCAAACATGCTGGCTAGCTCTCCCTCCTTTTGACCTTGCCAGATACAGACACTGTCCCTCCAGCTGTGGTTCTCTTCTCATGACCTCCCTTTCTCCACCAGGTGGAGCCAAATACGAAGCTATTTCCAGCTGCTTTTGTACTGCCAACCAACCAAAATGTTATACAATTTGAACTGGGAAAGCTGAAGGTGATGGGGCAGGGGCAGTGGTCTAGGGTGGTCGGGAAATTCCTGGAAAAAGTGGCACAGATGGATGAAATTTTGGATGGGCAAATGAAATGAGTGATGGGAGAGTTGGGTGAGTGATGAATGAATGAGTGAAGGAATGGAGAAAGTGCTATGTGGATGGAGTGAAGAATGGATAGATTGATGGACAGAGGGAGTAAATGATACATGGGCAAAGTAAGTGACCAATGTATAGGACAAGGATGGATTGATGGAGTGATAAAGAGATGGATTAAAGGGCCAAAGGAAAGGTTGAGGCATGGATGGAGTGAGTGTTGGTTGGTTGCAGTGTGTGATCTATGAATGGAATGAATGACCAATGGATGGAATGAAGGATAGATGATAGATAGATGGAGTGATGGATGTGTGACTGGAATAAATGATACATGATTGGTGTGGAAGGCCAGTGGATAAAATGAGGGATTGATGGATGGGCGGAAAGAATATGGATGAGTAGATGGAGCAGCCTAATGGATAGACTGAGGGATGAATGGAGAGAGCGAATGTCGACTGGATGAGATCAGCAGCTCATAGATGGAGTGAGTGACCAAGTGAATGGGATGAGGAATAGATAGGTAGACAGACAGATATAGATAGATAGATAGATAGATAGATAGATAGATAGATAGATAGATAGATAGATAGATTAGTCAAGGAATGGATCAAAGGATGGAATAACTGATACGTGAATGGAATGAGTGGCCAGTGAATAGGATGAGGAGACAAATGATGTGACCAAATGATGGAAGGATGAATGGCATAGTCAGTGGATAAGAGAAAGTTTGGATGGATAGTCAGTGAGTGATGGATAGATATTGTAAGTGTGCAGTGGATGTTGAGTGATTGGAATGAGTAATACATGGGTATGATAAATAATAGATCTGTTCGTTCATTCATCAATTACACAAATTTTCGTTGATTTTGGCCAAATTATTAGAGCAGAGATAAAGTTTAGGTAATATTGAGTCCCTGCCATCTGGAAGGTTACAGTGTTACAGTGTTACTATCATATACTATTCCAAGAGTTGTCCAAAGGGCAAAGTACTCTGAAAGAGCTGAGGGAGAAGGCCATTATTGACCCTGGGAGGATCAGATGAATAGCCAAGAACATTCCAGACATAGGGGAAAGTGTGAGCAAAGGCAGGGAGGTGGGGAGAGTAAGGGGATGCAAGGAACCACATGGTCCAGTTTGGCTGGTGTGTAAAGCAAAAGGATGGTATGTGTGACTGACTGAATAAGGTAGGAGGTGGAGTCCTTGACCTTCAGATCTCTCAACTTCCCCCGGCCCCATTCCCTCTCCTCCATCAGAATATCATGCCCCTGTCAGCTGCCATGTTCCTGAGTGAGCGGAAGAACCCAGCTCCACAGTGCCCCCCACGCCTGGAGGTGCAGATGCTC
The DNA here is from genome assembly GCA_023548195.1 of Bettongia penicillata ogilbyi. Lineage (NCBI taxonomy): Eukaryota > Metazoa > Chordata > Mammalia > Diprotodontia > Potoroidae > Bettongia > Bettongia penicillata. The sequence continues at coordinate 6,287,292 of JAJHZJ010000081.1, read as the reverse complement.
ATGCCCGTGTCCTGGAGCAGGATGCCCAACCACTTCTTACAAGTGGAGACACACCGGGCAGGTGACCGACTGGGCTGGGCCGTGCAGTGTGAGAACCCACTCACCATGATGGCCTTGCACATCCCTGAGGAGAACCGGTGAGCACCTCCACCCTGCCCCGCCCCTCGCCCAAGCCTCAGGAGACCCCTCCAATCCCTCTTACCCTGGGGAACCTAGAACTTCTAATTCCCCACCCTCCTCAAGCTTGTGTCTGGTTCTACCTAGTTATTTTTGCCTCTTGATTTTCACTCTATTGTGCATGTGTTCTTCTGTCTTTGCCTCTCCTTTCCTGCTCTGACTCTATCTCTGTTTCTTCCTCTGGGTCTCTATTTCTGTCTGTCTCTCCCTTTCTCTTTGTCTCTGTCTCTCTCCCTTTCTCCTTCTGTTTCTCTCTGTAATCTCTCAATCTTTCTGTCTACCTCTGCCTAAATCTCTCCATTCCCCCTCCTATTTTCACTGTCTCTCCATATCTCTCTTTGTCCCTGTCTCCCTCCTTTCCTCCATCTCCCACTCTCTATCTTTCAGTGTCTGTACTTTCTTATCCCTTCCCAGTCTTCTCTCTCTCAGTCTTGTCATATCTCTGTCTCTTTACTGCCCGCTTCTGCCTCTCTCTTCATCTTTCTCTGTCTTTCCCCTCTTCTGGCCACAGCTGTATGGACATCCTAGAGCTATCTGAGCGCCTCTCCTTGCAGCGTTTCCACTCCCACACGCTGAACCTCTACCGGGCTGTGTGTGCCTTGGGGAACAATCGAGTGGCCCATGCGCTCTGCAGCCACGTGGACCAAGCCCAGCTGCTTCATGCCATTGAGGATGCCCACCTTCCTGGCCCACTGAGAGCTGGATACTATGACCTTCTCATCAGCATTCACCTGGAGAGCGCCTGCCGCTCCCGCCGCTCCATGCTCAATGAGTACATTGTGCCGCTGACGCCTGAGACCAGCACCATCACCCTCTTCCCTCCAGGTCCCCCAGCTGAGCCTGGGGAGGAGAGCCCACGGCACCACGGACTGCCTGGTGTGGGGGCCTCCACTTCCCTGCGCCCACCTCTCCACTTTTCTCCACCTTGCTTCGTGGCGGCCCTGACGGGGGCAGGTTCTGCTGAGGCCCCTGCCCGCTTCAGCCCCTCCATCCCCCTAGAGGTGCTCCGGGATAAGGCATTGAGGATGCTAGGGGAGGCTGTTCGAGATGGAGGCCAGCACGCTCGGGACCCTGTGGGTGGCTCTGTGGAGTTCCAGTTTGTGCCAGTGCTCAAACTGGTGTCCAACCTGCTGGTAATCACCAAATGATTTACTCCCTCCTTCCATTTGTCACTAATTTTATCCATCAGTCTCTCTCCATATTTCACAGCTTCTAACTCTGAGTATGAATCACTTACTTTATCCATCAATCATTCATGTCACCTGTCAGTCATCCACCCTTGCATAATAACTAGATTCCATCTAGGAGTTATTCACTCCTCCATCAGTCACCCCTTCCACTGACAACTCTTTCTCTGACCGTTCACTCTCTTGACCTCTCTCCTTCTCATGGTTACTCATAACATCCTCTGATCACTCACTCCATCCATCACATATAGCCTTCCTACCCACCCAGTCTTGGCTGGGTGACTATGTGGGGAGAATTTGTGGGACTGACCCAAGGAGGCTCAGTGACCCAAAGGAGCTCAGTGAGGGAGAAGGCCTGCAATCCAAGAGACTTCCCCAGAGGAGGGAAGGCAGCTGGGTCCGTGAGGATGGAAAGGGATGGGAGAGGAGAATGAGAAAGAAATACCGTGGATTATGTGTGAGACAGGGAAAAGACAGTACTGGGGAAGCAGAGGATACGTGGAGAGGAAAATGAGTAATGTAGAACAAGGAAGGAGAGGGACATCGGCCTCCAATAGTGGGGAGTGACCATTCCGGAATTGGTCCCACAGGTGATGGGTGTCTTTGGGGACGAGGATGTTAAGCAAATTCTGAGGATGATTGAACCTGAGGTTTTCAAGGAAGAGGAGGAAGAAGAGGAAGAAGAGGAAGAGGATGAAGAAGAGAAGGAGGAGGATGAAGAAGAAGAAGAAGAAGAAGAAAAAGAAGAAGAAGAAAAAGAGGAGGAGAAGGAGGAGGAGGAAGAGAAGGGAGAAGATGGAGAAACTGTGGAGGAAGGACTTCTTCAGATGAAGCTGCCGGAGTCAGTCAAGCTACAGGTGGGTCAAGTGGTGGTCCTGGGACTCAGCCTTGTGCCAGCTTGCCACAGGACCTTGGTGGGTCAGCTGCTGCCAGATTGGCATGGGGTCTGGCTGCCTGCAGGGTCTGGCTGCCATGAGGTCTGGATACCCAGGGGTCTGGATGACCGTAGGCTCACACTTTCTCTGGCCTCCAGATGTGCCATCTGTTGGAGTACTTCTGTGACCAGGAGTTACAGCACCGAGTGGAGGCTCTCATCGCCTTCTCAGAGCGCTATGTCCATCGCCTCCAGGGCAACCAGCGCAGCCGCTATGGCCTGCTTATGCGGGCCTTCACCATGTCTGCAGCAGAGACTGCCCGGCGCACCCGAGAGTTCCGCTCTCCACCCCAGGAGCAGGTGCCTGATGACCTGGCCCCAGCTGGAGGACCCCCCTGTCCTCTGGCCCCTATCCCTTTCTTTCCACTTACCTGACCCATGATTCCTCATCCCTGGGCTCCCAGGCCCTTTACTCTCTATTCTCTGAACCCTTAGTCCAGTACCTGGCACATAGTAGGTATTGTATAAATCCTTATTCCCTTCCCTTCTCTTTCCCTTCCCTCCACTCCCAATTTTCTACTCCTTATTCCTTGAATCTATTTCTCCCTTCCCTGATCCATGACCTCTGACCCTCATCTCCTGTTACCTAACCACTGACCTTCTGTCTTCTGACCTCAACCCCTTGCCCCCCATTCACAACCCTCCAAACCTACTCTGAGCCTTTGACCTTCCATCTAATCCCTGCCCTCTGACCCCAACCTCTACTTTCTGACCTACCCTCAGCTCCTTAAAATAAGCTGCAATCCTCCCTCCCTCTAATGAGCCTCCATGACCCACTCTGACCTTTTGTCTTCTCTTGCCTGCTTTCTCATCCTTGGTCTTCAAGTCCCATTCCTTGAGCCATGACCCATCAGACCTGGGTCTCCTGTCCCATTCTGTCCTCTGACTATTCTGACTCTGATTTCCTTTCCAGATCAACATGCTTCTGCATTTCAAAGGTGGGGAAGATGAGGAGGATTGCCCAGTCCCAGATGAAGTACGGCAAGAGCTGTTAGATTTTCACCGGGACCTGCTTCTGCATTGTGGTGAGAAGAGACACCCTTCCCTAGACCTCTCTCAGAGGCTTCCTCTACTTCCCATCCCATGGAAGAGCCTGGCTCTCTCCTAGGTCCCTTCACCCCAGACCAGGCTGGTTCTCACACTCCCTTCTCTCATAGGCATCCAACTGGAGGGAGAGGAAGAGGAGGTGGAAGAGGAGACCACGCTGGGAGGTCGGTTGATGAACTTTTTGGAAAAGGTGAAGCTGGTGAAGAAGAAGGAGGAGGAGCCAGAGGAGACCCCTGCTCCTGAAGAGAAAAAGCCTGGTAAGGAGAAATCCAGGCCAGCCCTACCCTGCCCCCAAGGGGAGGCATGACCAGCCAGGGGAAGTGCCCAGCCCTAGTGGGGAAACGTGGTACACCCAAAACACTGGGAGAGATGGCAAGAGAAGGCAGGAAGCTGGAAAGGCAGAAATAGAAGGCAGTGATAAAGCAGTAGATGGGAGGAGGGGAGAGGGAACAAGAATATAGAAGCCAGGGAGTGTGGACAGAGAGCCAGTCTTGGGGCCAGGAAAACAGAGGTTCAAGTCCCACTCCTGACACAGCTTGGCCTCTATGCAGGGAAGTAGATGGGGGCTGGTCTGACCCTTCACCCTACCCCCACCCACCCCTGCCTTCTTTACTTCCTCAGAGTCCTTACAGGAGCTGGTCTCTCACACCATGGTGCGCTGGGCCCAAGAGGACTTCATCCAAAATCCAGAATTGGTCCGGGCTATGTTCAGCCTCCTCCACCGTCAGTATGATGGCGTTGGGGAGCTGCTCCGTGCCCTGCCCAGAGCCTACACTATATCCCCATCCTCTGTGGAGGACACCATGAGCCTCCTGGAATGCCTGTGTCAGATCCGCTCCCTGCTCATTGTGCAGATGGGACCACAGGAAGAGAATCTCATGATACAGAGCATTGGGTAACCATCCTCACCTTTACCCTTGCCTTGGACTAAGAGTCATCCCTCTACCATCCCCCACATCCTGATCTGCTACTGCTGCTGTCTGATCTCTCTGTCCTCCTTGTCCTTGGGATGGATGACCTGAGGCTGGGGAATGGGGCTGAACTGGCATTGTTTGGCTTAGGGAACTCCCAGGTGAGGACATTCTTCCTACCAATGTGGGTGAGCATTTTTCAAATATTATCTCATCTGTCCCTCATCATAACCCTGTCTGCACTCTGCAACAAAAAAGTTGTCTAGATCACTGAAATGCTACATGGCTGGCCCAGGGTCAAACAGCCAGCACGTCTCAACAGTGAACCTAGGTCTGCGTGGCTGCCTCCCAGATGAGCTCTTCAGGCTCTTCTTGCCTTAAATCTATTACCTTCTGATTCTGCGTGGTCTCTGAGATCCTTTCCGACTCCAAGTTCTCAGTTTTGTGTGACTTCATCCCTCCATATCACCGTTGTATTTCCATTCCTCCTTTCTCTCTCTGACTCCTTCCTTCTGTACTGTGCTAGGAAGGGTCACAGACTTGGAGTCGGAGGACCTGAGCTGGAATCTCATGTAGGACCCTCAGCAAGGGTCTGCCTTGGGCTCAGAATCCTCCCCCATAAAAAGGGGATAATAAATAAACACTAATAATAGATTTAACAATAATAAATCAAATTAATAATGAATGAATGAATGGCTAAATAAAGAAATAAAGTGCCTACCCCATGGGGTAATGTTGAGGGTCAAATGAGATATTTGCAAAGTACTTTAGCAATTGCCATATGAATATATGTTAGCTATCATTATTAATTATTATTCCCTAGCCTCTGCTACTGTCTTTGTGAAGGACTTTGAGGTCCCTGGTCCTCCTTACTTCTCCCAGGAGCTGAGCCCACTTCTTCCCCGCCCACCCATAACTGATCAGAAAACCATCCCTTCAGAATCCCAGCTCAGACTTTCTGTTTCTCCTCTCCACTTCAGTCAGTGGATCAGGAACTTGAAGACTCCAGTAACCCCATCTCCCCTTTCTTCTGCAGGAATATCATGAACAACAAGGTTTTCTACCAGCACCCGAATCTGATGAGGGCTTTAGGGATGCATGAAACAGTGATGGAAGTCATGGTCAATGTGTTAGGAGGGGGAGAGTCTAAGGTAAGGGACTATTGGGAAGAGACATCTACCTAAGCCTGTTGTAAGAGGGAAAAAGGCTTTCACAGCTCAGGGTTGTAGGGAAAATGAGATTTTCAGAGGCTTCTGGGAACTTCAGGGCAAAGAAGGCTCTCAGAACCTGAGTCTAACAGGGAGAGAGAAAAAAGTTCAGAGGCTGAGACTTCAGGGGAAAGAAGACTCTCATGACCTGAGGCTAGTAGGGAGGAAGGAAAAGTCAGAGCCTGGGGATGTTGGAGGAAAAGCTTCTCTTAAGACAGGCTAGGCAGAAGAAAACTCTCAGAACTTTGGCCAGCTGGGGGAAAGGCTCTCGCTCATGGCCCAGAGTTGCCTGTCCCCTTTTAGGAAATCCGCTTCCCCAAGATGGTCACCAGCTGCTGTCGATTCCTTTGCTATTTCTGCCGCATCAGTCGCCAAAACCAAAGGTCCATGTTTGACCACCTCAGCTACCTGTTGGAGAACAGCGGGATTGGTCTCGGTGAGTTCTCTGCTGCCCTGAGGCCTGGCCCCATCTCTAGGCTCTCCACGTCCCTCCCCAACCCTGAGTCTTCCTTCTGTCTCCTGTGCAGGCATGCAGGGTTCCACTCCACTAGATGTGGCGGCTGCCTCTGTTATAGACAACAATGAGTTGGCACTGGCCCTTCAGGAACAGGACCTAGAAAAGGTGAGGATGTCTTCTGAGTGGCCCCTGTTCCCCAACCCTCTCCCTATGGCTTGAGGGATAATATGACTGTTCTCAGGAGTCAGTCCTCCACCCAAAGGGTAGGTTGGGCTGCATCCTCTGAAGGTCACTGACTGAAAGGGAAGGGATAACACACTTTGTCCTCAACAGCATCTAGTCTTAGGGAGAAACACAGCCTCTGTATGCAGGGAGGCCACCTGTAAAATACTGAGATGGAATTCACAGCAACTTCTAGGTCTAAATCTGATGATCCCATGAAAATCCTGACATGTATGTTCATGTGTGTGTATGTGTGTTCACACACAGGGGCCAGGGGGTGACCTGAATGACCCCATCCTTCTCCCCTTCACTTTCAGGTAGTCTCATACCTGGCTGGCTGTGGACTCCAGAGCTGCCCAATGTTGCTGGCCAAGGGCTACCCTGATATTGGCTGGAACCCCTGTGGTGGGGAGCGCTATCTTGACTTCCTCAGATTTGCGGTCTTTGTTAATGGTGAGGATGTGGGAAGAAAGGGGACAGCAATCCAGGCAGGCTTCTTGGAGAAAGGGAGGAGGGCTGGGAAGGGATTGAGTCTGTCTGTGTCAGGCCATGAGGTAAGGAGGGCCTGACCTCTGAGGCCTAAACTGCAAAAATATCATGGAAGTTTTCTACCAGCACCCAAATCTGATGAGGGCTTTAGGGATGTGTGAAACAGCGGTGGAAGTCATCATGGTCAATGTGTTAGGAGGGGGAGAGTATAAGGTAAGTCAAGATGGGGACCATAGGCAAGAGAAGTCTATCTAAGCCTTTCACAGTTCAGGGTTACAGGAAAAATTAGATTCTCAGAGGTTGGGGCTTCAAGGGAAAGAAGGTTCTCAGAACCTGAGGCTAACCTGAGTCTACCCAACACTCACAGGAGAGAGTGTGGAAGAGAATGCCAATGTCGTGGTGCGCCTGCTCATCCGACGCCCTGAGTGCTTCGGGCCAGCCCTGAGGGGAGAAGGAGGCTCAGGGCTGCTGGCTGCTATGGAAGAGGCAATTCGGATCTCCGAGGATCCTGCTCGGGATGGCCCAGGCGTCAGAAAGGATCGGAGGAGGGACCAGTGAGTAACCACAGAATCCCAGAATGAAGAGCAGCCCTCCCCCCAATTCTGGCAATTCAGTGGGTTTTCACCTGTTCTGTGTCCTGGACTCCCTTGGGAGTCTGACGAAAACTTCTCAGAATCATGCTTTTAAATTCATAAAATAAAATATACAGAATTACAAGAAGAAACCAATTCTGTTGGAGTTCAGTTATCAAAATAATTTTTAAAAAAACAGTACGAGTTCACAGACTCCCAGGTTAAGAATCCCTGGTCTAGTCGTCCAATCCTCTTTGGAGGTCATGAGGGGTTCACTACCTCCCAAAGTGCTTTTGGACAGGGCCAATTAATCTTTTACTAGCTAGCTTATTTACATAGTGCTTAAAGCTTGTGAAGAACTTTGACTAAGTTACCTCATTTTATTCTCAAAACAAACCTTGCTGGAAGGATGGGGAAACTGAGTCAAACAGAGGTTAAGTGACTTGCCCAGGATCACACAAGTAATAAACATCTGAAACAAGATTTGAACTCAGGTCCTCCTGTCTCCAGATGTGTCACTGCATCTACTGTGTCACTTCTGTGACGTCCTTGTTTCTTCCTGCCCCAGCCTGGCCTCATTTTCTCTTCAGTCTTCCCTCCCTTCTACTTCCCTACCTTCCCCAGGAGTCTTTTCCTGGGCCACCCCTATTGCTTGGTATTACCTCCCATTTATACCATACATGTACATCTTGTGTGGATCTGGTTGTACATTGTCCTTCAGGGCAGGGATTCTTCTTTCTTTCTATAGGCAGTGGATAGAGCTCTGAGCCTGGAGTAAGGAAAACCTGAGTTCAAATCCAGCCTCAGAAACTTATTAGCTGTGTGACCTTGGGCAAGTCACCTAACCTCTGTCTGCCTCAGTTTCTTCATCTGTACAATGGGATAATAACAACAACACCTACCTCCCAGGGTTGATAATATTTGGAAAACACTTAGCACAGTGCTTGAGTCATAGTAGGTGCTTAATAAATGCTTGTTGACTCTTCTCTTAGCCATGGGGGTGAGGATGCCCCTGAAGAAAACCGAGTGCACCTGGGAAATGCCATCATGTCATTCTACTCAGCCCTGATCGACCTGCTGGGACGCTGTGCTCCCGAGACTCACGTGAGTGTCGGGGGAACAGGAACAGGTAAGGGTCACATTAACAAGGCTAGAGGGGAGGGTCAAGGTCTGTACATCTCTGTTCCCTTCTCTATCACAGCTGATCCAGGCTGGGAAAGGAGAGGCTCTGAGGATCCGGGCCATCCTGCGTTCCCTGGTACCCCTGGATGACCTTGTGGGCATTATCAGCCTGCCCCTTCAGATCCCCACTCTGGGGAAAGGTACAGGGCTGGAGGGGAGGGGGAATCCCTTCAAAGGGAAGTTTGGAAGCAAGACCTCTGGCGATCAGGGCCTTGGGGCGGAGGGCAGTTGAAGCGGATGGAGTCTAACGATTTCCCTGCTGGGTGCCCCCTTCCAGATGGGGCCCTGGTGCAGCCCCGAATGTCAGCCTCCTTTGTACCTGACCACAAGGCCCCCATGGTCCTCTTCCTGGACCGTGTCTATGGCATCGATACCCAGGACTTCCTACTCCATGTGCTTGATGTGGGCTTCCTGCCTGACATGCGGGCAGCTGCCTCCCTGGACACAGTGAGTGATCTGCTCCCCACCCCCAGATCCCCCAAACATCCTTTTAGGGAATGCTTTCCATATAACACCCTATAATACTCCCAGTACAAAACCCCCCAGTACACAACATATGCCATTCCTTTATATGACATCCCCATATTCCCCCTGCTAAATCCCCCATGTAACACACCGTGACACCGCCACCACCATAACAGCCCCATAGTGCCTTCCCACTGAGCAATCCTATATAGCATTTTTTTTAATATTTGACATTTTTATAGCACTTTCATTTCTCACTATAACTCTCCTTCCTCCCCCTTCCAGAGAGACTCCCTTGTAGTAAAGACTAAAAAAGAAATGAAAACAGTTCAGCAATACATCAACCAAATTAAAAAGTATATGAAGTACTCCCCACCCATAGTCCTATACCTTCGCAATGAGTGGAAGGAGGTGCATTCTCCCATTTCTTTGGGGTTAAATTTTAACATTAAAAAAACTATTGATACCTTCTCCCCACATTACTGTCCCTTGCCCCTCTTTCAAAAGAACTCACCCTTCTAACAAATAAATGCCCAAGTAAAACCAATCGATTACATTGATCACACCTGACCATGCACACCTCATTCTGTACCACCACCTCTCTGCCAAGAAATGAAAGCCATGTTTCCCCTTCAGTCCTTTAGAGTCACCATTGGCCCCTGTACCGATCAGAGTTCTGTTGTCTTTCCATGTTATTTTGTTTCATATTATTGTGGTTATTGTATAAATTGTTCTCTCGATTCTGTTTAATTTCCTTGGCATCAGATCATCTGTATAGCATTTCCACATGATACCCCTGGCTGACTCTCTCCATCCAATACTCCTGTAATAGTCCCAAGTCTTGCTCTATTTAACTCTGCCTATTTGACCCTCCATATTGATAGCCCCCTTGTAAGACCTCCGTATGATCCCCATTTCTCACTTTCTCTTAGACTTTCATATGACCCTCATAGCTTCTCTTTGACCTCCCATGTTAGCAGCCTCCTATGTATGACCGCTGTATAATCACCATGCCACACTTTCTCTTGAGTCCCTGATATTAATAGCTCTTTCATACCACATGCTCTGACCCCCCCCAATATGTTAACTGCCTTTTGCATTGCAGTACCTGCATGCTCTGTCAAGCACCCCCTCCCCTGTGTAACCCTCTGATAATATTCCCATTTGAATTCTCATGTTAACAGCCCCCAATAGAACTTCCCTGTATAGTAGCCCCCAAAGATCCCCCCACTCTGCTCTTACTCCTCCCCACTCAGTAAAAACCCTTGGCCAGCAAGGGATTGGGAAGACTCCAGACTACACATAACTCAGTCCCTTAAATGTTGATGTGAAAAGGGTTGGACATGGGGTTACAAGATCTGCATCCCAATCCCAAACCTGACATATTTCTGTGCCTCAGTGTTCTCCTCTGTGAAATGTGGGAGCTGGGCTAGGTGACCTCTCCCAGTTGTAGATCTGTGACCCTCCGATGTCCTTCAGGCGGCATTCAGCACCACGGAAATGGCCCTGGCCTTGAATCGCTACTTGTGTACAGCTGTGCTTCCTCTCATCACCAAGTGCGCTCCGCTTTTCGCGGGCACGGAACACCGCGCCATCATGGTAGATTCCATGCTCCACACAGTATACCGCCTGTCCCGAGGGCGCTCCCTCACCAAGGCTCAACGAGATGTTATTGAAGACTGCCTTATGGCGCTCTGCAGGTGTGCAGAGGGGAGAGCATGAGAGCATTCTGCTGAAGGGAACGTGACTATGGGTGTGAGAGGAGGGGGAAGAGGAAAGATCAGAGTCTTTGGGGAGGAGGCGAAGAGGCTGCAGCCTGGGATCCCAGAACCAGCCAGAGGGATAGTGATGGGGCGTGGTCAGAGAGAGGGCTCAAGTTGGAACCAGGAAGACTTCAATTTAAACCCCACCCCCCGTCCCAGCTGCCTCTGCTGTGTGACTTTGAGCAAATCACTTAATCTCTCTGGGACTCAGTTTCTCCATTTGCAAAATGGAGTTAATATCTTTAATGTCTACTTCTGAGACTGTAAGGTGTAGGACCCGGTCAGTGGAGAAAGGTTTCACACTGGGAGTTCCTCACACTGGTGAAATCAGTGTCTGGTACATAGTAAGCTCTACGCAAATGTTACCACCAGCAGTATTATTCCTATTATCCCTGAAAAAACCCTACCTCATGAGTTAATATGAGACTCAAGTGACAGAGTTTCTATATTATTATATATTATTATTATACCTGAAGAAAAATTTCCTGCTTCACATGGTTAATATGTCTCAAGTGAGAAAGCCTCTACTTTATCATCATCATCATCATTTCATTGTTAGAGTGAATGAACAACGAAGAAGTCTCTCTCCCAAGGCAGATCACTCCCCCCACATTACTCTTTATTTTTAAATGAAATGTTACATTTATAAAATTATTTTTTTTAATTACACATTATAATTTTTAACAATTTTTAAAATTTTGGGTTTCAAATTCTTTCCCTCTCTGCTCCTTGGGAAGGTGACTTAAGATAGTCTCTACATGGGCAGTCATGCTTGGGCAATGCCTTCCCCGGAGTCACACAAGTCATTTGGGTTAGAAGTGGCACCTGAATCTGGGTCTTATCACTTCCCCTCAATAGTTACTACTCCTATTAATACCAACAACCCTTTGTCCCTGGTCCCAGGTACATTCGTCCATCCATGCTCCAGCATCTTCTGCGTCGCCTAGTATTCGATGTGCCCATCCTCAATGAGTTTGCCAAGATGCCCCTCAAGGTACCTGGGCTTAGGGAATGGGGGGAAGGAAGCTGCCGACAGTCTCTAATCAGTATGTATTCCAAATTGGGATAGGGAGCAGACCTGTGATTTCATAGGGGAACTCCCAGGTGAGGAAATTCCCTCTGTCAATGGAGATTGGCACCTTCTCTGCAACCTGTGGTTTTAGAGAACTACCCAGAGGTACCCAACCAGATCTTCCTGGCTCCAAAGTCAGCCTTCTATGTACTGTATCATATTGCATCTTATCAACAGTCCAAATTCTCAGATGAACTTACCATCCATCAAATTCTATCAATCCATACATATGGATGGTGCACATATGGGTTCCAAGTTCTGTACTGAGTGCTAGGGGAGACACGAAGTATGGGTAAGACATTGGCCCTATCCTCATGGCGTCTAAACTCAACCACAGATAGATATGATGCAAGGTTGATGAGAAAGGTCAATATAGACCTGGCTTCTCAAAGAAGGTGGCAGGGAAAGGAGAAGGATTTGAGTTGAGCTTTTTTTTGTTTCATTTTAAAATTAAATTTTAAGAGTTTTACTTAAAAATGTTTTTTACGTAAAAAAAATTTCTTCTTGCTCCATTTCGCCTCCCCATCCCTTTTGGAAAAAAGAAAAAGAAAACAGAACCCTTGTAATAGATACGAAGGATAGGGAGGAATTCAGTAGAGGGAGGCAGGATCATCCAGGCAAAAGGTACTATAAGCAAATTCGTGGAGGTGAGCAGATCATGGGATATTTTCAGTGTGTTAGGAGGCAGAGTCAAATGCATGAAGGGAAGTGTGGTGTAGTGGATAGAGGGCTTAACTTGAAGTCAGGAAGATCCAGATTCAAATTCTGCCTCCAATACTCTCTATGTCCCTGGGCAAGTTGTGTGACCTCTAATGGACCTCAGTGTCCTCATCTGTAAAAATCAAGGCAAGGTTGGGCTTGGGCTGCACATCTATGCTTCTGTAATCGTCTGCATGGAATGAAGTAATATGAGATGGCACCATAATGTGGCAAGCAAAGAAGTCTGAACTTTACCCAATAAATGACATGACCAGCTCTTTGTCCACTCCCCTTTCCTCAATGGAAATGCTCATTTTCAGGGGCAGCTAGGTGGTGCAGTAAATAGAGCACCAGCTCTGGAGTCAGGAGGATCTGAGTTCAAATCTGTCCTTAGATACTTGCTAGCTGTGTGAATCTGAACAAGCCACTTAACCCCAATTGCCTCCAAAGAGGGGGAAAAAAAGAAAATACTAACTTTTATGACCTTGTAGAGGTGATTTTTGCCTGACTTGATAAGGTCCCTTATCTAAACTGTTAAGGTGTTTTCGATGCTGACTCTTTTTCCATTGTAGGCTCTCCCTCCATCCATGACACCATCTGCCAATAGGATAAAGAATACCATCTGTTCCTTTACCTAAGTCACTGATTTAAAAAAAAGGGCAGGGACAAACACAGATCCCAGTGTCCCTCCACTGGAGATCACCTTCCATTAATGCCTAATTTGAGGGTCCAGACATTCAACTAGTTCTAACTTCCCTTAATTATGTTTGCTTGTCAGCCTTAAATCCATCTCCAAGCATTTATTAAGCAACTATCCTGTGCCAGGCCCCAGACATCCCGAGACAAAATAAGAAACAGTTCTTGCCCTCAAGAAGCTTACCTTCTCCTCTGTCTGCCTCAGTTTCTTTATCTGTCAAATGAGGATAATAATAGCACTTCACTCACAGGGTTGTTGTGAGGACCAAATGAGAAAATATTTGCAAAACACTTGCCACATAGTAGGCTCTTATAAATACGTCTTTCCTTCCTTCTCCTTTCTGTCATTCCTTCCTTTCTCTTTTCCTTCCTTCTTTCTTTTCTCCCTCTCTCCCTCCCTCCTTTTTTCCTTCCTCCTTAGCTCCTAACCAATCACTATGAGCGCTGCTGGAAGTATTACTGCCTCCCCACAGGCTGGGCCAACTACGGAGTCACCTCCGAGGAGGAGCTCCATCTGACTCGCAAGCTTTTCTGGGGCATCTTTGAGTCATTGGCCCACAAGGTGAGTCCCAAGATGAGGAGGCCGGTGGGCTGGGAGCAGGTAGGGGTCTGAACTGTGGGGGCATCTGCGGGCACAGAGAGACCAATGAACTGGGAGGCAGCAAGGGACCCTAAACTGTGGGGACTCCTAGAGGAAGCCAGTGGAATGACAGGGACCCCAAGATGTGGGGGCATGGTGAAGGGGCAGTTGGCTGGGAGGCCCCTGAACCATGGGGGTGCAGGGAAGAAGAAAGGTTTGAGGAATTAGGAGCATTTGAGGGGTCAGCCTCCCTGGATTTGGAGTTCATGGGAGGAGCCAGAAAAGAGGGAGTATTTATTTGACAGTCTTGGAAATTTGAACATTTAGGGAATGGTGTCTTAAGGGCTGTTGGGTGGAATTTGGAGCTGCTGGCCCCAAGGGCTTGGTATTCCCAAGGTGTTGGGTGTTTGCCTCATGCTTGCTGTTGGGGTATGTAGTGGGAAGGGGGTCTCGGGGAAGAGGCAGTACATCTTTTAGGTTCCAAACTGGAGGATTTAGGGGAAGAGAAGGGTATTGGGAGGATATACTTCCAGGCTCCTGGGTGTGGAGATGGAAGTAGGACTCACTGAATGGACTGGGGACTCAGGGATCCTGGATGGAGGGAGGAGGGCATCTCAGGGATGTCAGGCTCAGGCTTTCCCCTCCCAGCACTGGGCAAGTATGGGGTTCCAGCCTCACAGTGACCCCTTGGGCCCCTACAGAAATATGACCAGGAACTCTACCGCATGGCCATGCCATGTCTGTGTGCCATTGCCGGAGCCCTTCCCCCAGACTATGTGGATGCCTCCTACTCTTCCAAGGCTGAGAAAAAGGCCAGTGTGGATGCTGAGGGCAATTTTGACCCCCGGCCCGTGGAGACACTCAAGTGAGGCTCTGTCAGGAATGGATGGAGGAGAGAAGTGCTTGGGCTGGGAGTATGGGGGTAAAAAAGCAGGGGCTGGGGGCACCCCCAATCTCTCCAAACCCCTCCCACTTACCATTCTCTTCCCACCCTCAGTGTGATCATACCTGAGAAACTTGACTCCTTCATCAACAAATTCGCAGAATACACACATGAGAAATGGGCATTTGACAAGGTGCTGGCAACAGGTTTTCTCCAGACCCCAGAAGCCCCCAGATGCTTCTCCTCCCTCCCCCAAACTCTTCCTCCATATCCCCTCAGTGCTTCTCGGTAACCCCTCTGATCTAACTCTCAAGGGCTCCTTCAGGTCTTCCCTGGGACTCTTCCCCATGCCCCACCCAGCTCCTTCTCCCCAGGACCCCAGCATAGGAGAAGGAATTAAGGATCCCCTCCAGAATGTCCGGCCAAACAACCTGCCCCTCCAGCATCTCTCTACTCAGGGCCTGGGGCTCCCAATGGACAGGGCCTGGGGCTCCCAATGGACAGGGCCTGGGGCTGACATTTGTCCTCTTCCTGCAGATTCAGAACAATTGGACATTTGGGGAGAACATTGACGAGGAACTGAAGACCCACCACATGCTTCGGCCCTACAAGACCTTCTCAGAAAAGGTGCCTGACTCCCCACCCCCAACTTAGGCCAGTCTTGGTACCGCAGGTGCCAACCTTGACCCTTGCTCACCTTCTTAATGATGCCATTCCAATTTATATATTCTCCCTCACCCCCAACCGGTAACACTGAGCATGAACTCAGTCCCCCAATTCTGGCATCTCCTTGGAATGGTCCACTTGGCTCCTGGGACCAGCTCCTCAAATCTTCCATCTCTCCTGTCCCAGGCCCCCCAGAAACCAGCTTCCTTCCTTCTAGCTCCAGACATCTGCAATCTTGGACCAAGGTCCCCATGATTCCAGGATTAGCGTGTCTCAGATTTTCTATGTTTTCCAGGGTCCTCAATTATTCCCAAGGACAGGGATGCACATGGGAGGGTGAGAATGACAGACTGGGAGGGGAATTCAGAAATCAGATCATATATTAAGAGTTGGAAGGGAATTTAGAGGTCCTAATCCGGCTGCTCACCCCTACACAACGCCTAAGAGAGTGACATTATTTACCAAGGGCCACACAGATAGTAGAAGGGCTAAATTTAGACCCAGGTCCTCTATCTCCGAGTCCAATGTTCTTTACATTACCCCATGCTGACTTACAAATAGTGGTTAAGGTACAGACTTTCCAGATGTCTCACACTCAAAACTTCTCCCAGGGGTCTGTTGCAATGGCAAGCAGCAGGGCCTGGTCTCTCCGAGCTCCTCTGTTGGCTCCTGTGCTCACCCATTTCTTCTTTCTAGTTGAGAAACCAACTAATCTTGGTTTCTTATCCTGGGGTCTTGTGTTCATGGATTTCCCTCTCCCCACCACAAGACAGTCCCTATCCTAGTCTATTGATCACATGCTTTCCTTCTCCTTCATCTCTACCTCACACCAGGACAAAGAGATTTACCGGTGGCCTATCAAAGAGTCACTAAAAGCCATGATCGCCTGGGAGTGGACGGTGGAAAAAGCCCGTGAGGGTGAGGAGGAGAAGGCAGAGAAGAAGACCAAGACCCGCAAGATCTCCCAGAATGCCCCGGTAAGAGGAGTAGGGAGCTACGTGAAACCCAGGACATCACTGACTCACCCTCCTCTGGCCCTGAGTATCCCTTGTCTTCCATTTTCAGGCCACCTATGACCCGAGAGAGGGTTATAATCCCCAGCCTCCAGACCTCAGCTGTGTCACCCTGTCCCGGGAACTACAGGTGAGACACCCCAAATCTGCACCCACTCCAATGAGTTCTAGCTGCATCTCCCTTCACCCATGAGCTCTGGCTCCACCCCCTCCCTTGATCAGTTCTGCCCCCACGCCCTTCCCCTAATGAGTTCTAGCTGTACCTGGCCACCCTCCATGATGTATGGCTACATCCTGACTCCTGAGTTCTGGCTATACACCCCCTCCCCGCACCCCCTTCCCCTCCCCCCCCCCCCCCCGCCCAGCTCTGGTAGGCTGGGGACATCCCGGATCTTAAGAATAAGTAGGAGATCTGCGTCTAGAGATGGGAGTTTTGTTGTTAGAAGGGCTTTGTCCGGGGGTGGGAGCAAAGTGATGAACTTGTACCTATGAAGTCAAGACCTGCCCGGCCAGCTTCTGAGACTGAAACTTCCCCATGCCACCTCCCTCCAGGCCATGGCTGAGCAACTGGCTGAGAATTACCATAATACATGGGGAAGGAAGAAAAAGCAGGAATTAGAGGCAAAGGGTAAGGCCCAACCCTGGGGCCCTTACCCTCCACTATCCCTTGGGAAGACCCCTACTCTGAGAACCCCCAAAACCTCCAGCTTCAAGAGTACTCAACCCTAGGGACCCTCCACACTCCTCAAAATGCTTATCACTCTGAAAACTCTTGATTGCCCTAGATCTCCCATTTCTGTGGAACACCACACTCCCTTGGATGCACCTCGTTCTGAGGACCCCCAGATCACCCCTAGATCTCCCCCTTCTGAAGATCCTCAGTCCTAGTAGGGACACCCATGCATCCTTCTCCCCCCAGCTCTGGTGACCACCAATACTTAGAACTGCCCAAATTTGAGACCCCCTTAGTGTTCCTTGCCCAGTCCTTTCTGCCCATCTCTCCCACCTGAGCACCATCACCCCCCAGGTGGAGGTACCCACCCCCTCCTGGTCCCCTATGACACACTGACTGCCAAGGAGAAGGCCAGAGACCGAGAGAAAGCACAGGAGCTTCTCAAATTCCTACAAATGAATGGCTACGCAGTGACAAGGTATGTGGGGGGAGCAGGGATGAGTGGACAGCCTGGGGAAAGGGGAGACTGGAGGGGGGCCTTCAATGATCTTTGCCCTGCTCTGCTCCACTCTTCCAGGGGGCTGAAGGACATGGAGCTGGACACATCCTCCATTGAAAAGAGATTTGCGTTTGGCTTCCTCCAGCAGCTTCTCCGGTGGATGGATATTTCACAGGAGTTCATTGCCCACCTGGGTGAGCCCTAACTGGCAATTTCCATTTTTGCAAGACATCTACCCCATGATCCCCCACACACACAGCCTCTGGACCTTATTGGCCCCTAAGAAGTCTCCTCACTCACAGATCCCAGAGAACACTGTCCACCCAAAGAACTCCCCAGAAATTTCCTCCCAGACATAATTACCCTCTTCTTTCCCACTTCCTACCTCCCCCCCACACACATATAGAGGCTGTGGTGAGCAGTGGACGGGTGGAGAAGTCTCCCCATGAGCAAGAGATTAAGTTCTTTGCCAAGGTAAGTGGTCAGAGCTGGGCCAGGCCCAGGATTAAGGAAAGGGACAGAGTTGGGGCTAGATCTGGGGCTATGTCCAGGCTACCTCTCTCTCACTCGTCTCTCCCCACCCCATCCCCACCAGATCCTGCTGCCTCTCATCAACCAGTATTTCAACAATCACTGCCTGTACTTCCTGTCCACACCAGCTAAGGTCTTAGGCAGTGGGGGCCATGCGTCTAACAAGGAAAAGGAGATGATCACCAGGTGTGTGCCTGACTCCTAAGCCTGGCTATCTCCCAGACTCTTGCCCCACACTCCTGAAAAATCCTGTCCCCACATCTCATCTCCTGCATTCCAGGATGCCCTGACTTCCTTTCCACCCTCTGGCTTTGGGAATTCCTAAGGGGTAACAACACCCATCTGGCCCAAGGGACCAACCCCTCAACCTTTGAGGGACCAATCCTACCTATGTTCTGAGTGCCAGGCGTTAACTCCTTATCCTCTCATGCCTTCTCACCTTCTCTCCACACCCCGCACCTGCCCCCTGTCCCTCCTTCCCTCCCTTATCCTTCTGTCTTTTCATTTCCTATTCCTCTCTGCCTTTGTCCCCCATCCTGTCCCCCACATCTCTCTTGCCCGATACCATCTCCTCTTCTTCTGTCACTTTCACTCCCATCCTTGCACTCTCTTGTCTCCTGTCTCCTCTGCCCTTTTGTCTCCCTGCTCTCTCTTGTCCTCCATACCTCCTTCCTTTCAACATCCCTTTTCCTTTCATTTCTCTGCTGTGCATCTCTCTAATCTCCATGCTTTATTACATTCCTATGCCCCTTCTTACACATTCCTCTTTCCTGTGTCTCCCCTTATCCCTTCTCTCCTTTCCTCCTCCTATCTCTTCTCCCTATCTTGTCCCTTACTCTTTGCCTGTTCCTTTCTCTTCTTCTCCTAACCCTTCCATCTCAATCTTCCCTCTCCTTGACCCTCCATCCCTGTTTCCCTCCTCTCTTCCACTCTTCCTCATCCCTATACCCTGGCATTCCCCATCCCTCCATTCCTCTGTCCTATTTCCCTCTGTCCTTCTCTCCAGCCTGTTCTGTAAACTCGCCGCTCTGGTCCGGCACCGAGTCTCTCTCTTTGGTAAGAATTCTTCCTTTTAATGCCTCCCCTTCCCCCATAATCATTTTCTCCATGCTCCCCCACCAAATTCCTATCATTCTCTCATCCCTACTCCCAACTGGGACCCAAATTCTACTTGGGAATGAGGACTGGGGAGGAATATATGGATTTCAGTGTTGGGGTCAGCAAGAAGGCCATGTCCTTCCCATTTTCTCTCCCCATCCTGTTTCCTCTCCCCTCCAGGGACTGATGCTCCAGCTGTGGTCAACTGTCTACATATCCTTGCCCGGTCACTGGATGCCAGGTGAGACCACATTCGCCTGACCTCCTCCACAGAAGACCCTGTCAGAGAATCACCTCCCACTAAACCTGGCTGCTTCTCTCCCTCCATCCCTCTGTCCTCCTTTTTGCCCAGCATCTATCACTCAACCTGAGAAAGACACCTCAAAGGAAATTTGGTCTGAGCCTGACTAGAGAGCCCCCTAAAAGTCTCAGAAAAGTGGTCATCCAGCTTCTGCTGAAGATCTCAGACCGGGGGAGAGCTCCAAGTTTGCCCCAACATCAGTCCTAAACCTGACTCCTTAGGGCTGCTGTTACTGAGCGTGTTAGTGCTAGAGCCATGCAAGACAAACCTCAGCCTCTTCTATGTACGTGATAGGCCTTCAGATACCTTACAAAGGTTGTTGTGTTTGCATACACACACACACACACACACACACACACACACACACACACACACACACACACACCATCCAAGGTTTTCCTACTTCAGGCTAAACATCCTAAATTCCTCCAACCAATCCTTATATGGTAAGGCTGAGATTCCTTCCAACATCCTGGCTGCTGTCCTCTGAACTCCTTCCAAAGCGTGTAAATATCCTTGCTCAAATGCATCAGCCAGAGCGGACTGCGTGCCGCCCTCCAGATGTGGTCTGGCTAAGGCCAAGGCCCTGGGGACAGCTGCTTCCTCTTTTTCGGACATAAGTCCTCTCTCACTGGGGCCTCTGATCACGTTGGCTTTCCTGGTGGCTGTCTGTCCTGTTTATTCCTGCTAAGCCAGCAGTCCACTCAGACCTATAGACTTTTCATGAGAATTGATATAATAGTCAAAGGAACAAGGACAAAAATAGTCCAGGGCAGCTAGGGGCCACCACAGGGCACAGAGCTCTGGTCTTAAAGTCAGGAAGACTCATCTTCCTGAGTTCAAATCCAGCCTCAGACATTTACTAGCTGTATGACCCTGGGCAAGTCACTTCATTTGCCTCAGTTCCTCATCTGTAAAATGAACCAGAGAAGGAAATGGCAAATCACTCCAGTATCTCTGCCAAGAAAACCCCAAATGGGAGCACTAGGTTTGGAGTCAGAGGGCTTGGGTTCAAATCCTGCTATCTTTATGACCTTAGATGAGTTACTTGACTACCATAGGCTAGCCATAGAGACTACCATAGTCTCTTTGGGGCTAGGAATGTAGACCAGATGGCTTCCATGATCCCCACAAGCTCTACTTCCATGATCTTCTGATCATTTCTAGTCTACCTTGATCCCTGTAGATTGACAGACCTATTAACTAGCCTTCCCAGTTTTATATCATCAGCAAATTCGATGAATGAAATGTTGAACAGAGCCCTGGAGCACTCCACTAGAGACCTCCTTCCAAGAAGCACCATCATAATGACTCTTTGAACATGTTCATTCAGCCAGTTCCAAATCTGGCTGACCATCCTGCCCTCTAACCCATATCTCTCCATCTCATTCACAAAAATAACATTGAGACATTTAGTTAAATGCTTTGCTAAGAATCTAGGTAGGCTCTATTTATGGCCTTTCCCTAATCTATTCATCTAGTAACTCCATCACAAAAGGAAATGAGGTTAATTCAATATGACTAGTTTTTGGTGAAACCCTTTATAAAGACTGCCAAAATCTGCAGGAAACTGACCTGGTCCATAGTTCACATGAGTTTGTCCTAAGCTGCCTCTCAGAAACCTTGGTGCTGGGAGTCCTCTGTTCCACTCATGACCTAAGAATCCCAGAATCCCAGGACTTTAGAGCTGAGGGTCATCTTGTCACTGTACATGGATAGGAATGGCCTCTATGAGGTCCTTGACATGGGATCATGTAGCTTGTGCTTAGAGACATCCTGGACATACTTGGAGGGTGCCAAGGGGAGAAGAGATTAGACCTGTTCTGGTTGGCTCCAGAAGGCAGAACCAACTAGGAGAGATGACTAGAAGTATACTGAGTGTGTGGGGTGAGGGAAGGGGTGAGTTCCTTTCAGGTATGGATGACCCTTCTAACTCTCAGATTCTGAGATTCTGTAAGGAACAGGGAACTTGGGCTCTCTTGAGGCAGCCTATGTCATCCATTTTTTCCTCCCTCATTCTTCTTTGGGGTCCCCTCAGCCTCCTGCTGCTCATCTACTAAGGGTAATAAAATCAGGACCAGAGTTTGTGAAGGTCAGCCTGTCATCCCCACTCCCACCTTTGTTCCTACCCCCAAATCTCACTCATTCTTCTCTGGATACCCACTGTGGTCCTGTCTTGGAACTGAGGTAATTGAAAGCAATGTGACCTCCCCAGGCCCATCTTGTCCCCTGGGTCTCCATCATTCTACCAGGTGGTCCCTACCCACCTCTTCCAACTGCTCCAAGGTAGATGATGGAACTGGACCCCAAGACCAAAGATTTTGAAAGCTAGCCTGACCCCACCAAACCTTCCTCACTCCCTTGAAATTTTCCTTATCCTCTCACAAGAACCCCAACCCCTTGACCCTCCCCCAAAAACAGGGCTAGAAATTGTGAGTCTCTGGTCTACAACAGTGAAAAGAGTGGAGTGCTTGATCTTGAAGTTAGGAGGCTGAGCTGCTACTTCCTATCTTAGTGACCTCGAATGAATCATTGACCTTCCATGGCCTTTACTTCCCTAATCCCCACAAAGAGAAGGTTAGATTGGAGCAGGAGTTCCCAAACTTTTAGGTCTCAGAACTCTTTTATGCTCATCACTATTATTGAGGACAACCCCACCTCCTTTGTTTATATATGGGTTACACCTACTGATATTTATCATATTAGAAACTAAAATGGGTACATTTTCAAAAGACACTTTTATTTATTTAAAAAAATAATCATAAAAACCCATTACAAGATAACATAAATAACATGTTTTTTTGAATTAAAAAAATGAAAAGTATCTTATGAGAAGAACGGGACTGTTTCATATTGTTTTTGCAAATCTCTTTCATGAGATTTGCCCTTAATAGAAGACAGTTGGATTCTCATATTTGCTTCTGTATCGAATCTTTTTCAGTGTTTTGCTTCAGTTGAAATATAGAAAAATGATAACATTTATACAACACTTGCAAAGTGCTTCACAAATACTATCTCATTTGAAGAAAATTCAGCCTCACACAGATATATAGTCAGCAAAGGAAGGAGTATTTTACGAGGCAAATAATGTCTTAGTGTTGCTATGAAAATTTTGGACCTTGAGTCTCACTGGAAGGGTCTGGACCACAGTTTGAGAACTGTTAGACTAAAAGATTGAGGCCATTAGATGTCACGGTGATTAGGGTGCTGGACTTGGAGTCAGAGAAACCTAAGTTTAAATCTGAACTTACTTGTTAGCTGTATGATGGGCAAGTCATTTAATCGCCACCTGCCTCAGTTTCCCAATCTGTAAAATGAAGGGGTTGGATTCAATGGCCTCTAAGGTCCCCTTCAGCCCTGGTGCTTAGACCCCTGGGTTTTCTTCCTTCTTACCCAGGACAGTGATGAAGTCTGGCCCTGAGATCGTGAAGGCTGGTCTCCGATCGTTCTTTGAGAGCGCTTCAGAGGACATTGAGAAGATGGTGGAGAACCTGCGTTTGGGCAAGGTGTCCCAGGCCCGGACACAGGTCAAGGGTGTCGGCCAGAATCTCACCTACACCACCGTGGCTCTGCTTCCCGTCCTCACCACCCTCTTTCAGCACATTGCCCAGCACCAGTTTGGAGACGATGTCATCTGTAAGGGCAGCCCCGGCTGTGTCCTGAGAGAGGAGAGGGCCCTCTGAGTGGGAAGAGACCTAGTTCCTGAGTGTGGGGCTCAGGCTAGAAGTGGGGGTCCCTGGGAGCTGGGAAGACTTCTCAAAGGATGCAGTATCATTAGAGGAGAGCATTTCAAGGAAGGAGATTGGGAGGGAGACCTGGGTTCAAATCCTGACTCTACCACTTCTTACCTAGGTTGACTCCAGGCAAGTCACTTAATCTCCATGGGCCTCAGTCATCTCATTTGTAAAATAAGGGGTAGTCCCTTCCATCTCCAGAGTTACGATCCCATGACCTCATGGGTCCCTTCTAACTCTAAATCTAGGATCATATGATCCACAAATTGGTCTCTGACTTAGGCCTTCCTCTTGCTGGGACTCAGTTTCCCCATTTGTAAAATGAGGCAGGTTGGAGTCAACAATCATAAAATCATAGACTTTTGAGTGAGAAAGACCCATGAGGCCATGGAATCCAACTCCCTCATTCTATAGTTGAGGACGCTGAGTGGTCCAAGGTCCCACCATCAGTAAGTAAACGACAGTGGGGAATTTTGAACCACACTACCCCCCTCATTTTGGATGAGGAGTAAAGCCTAGGAAGAATCTTGTAGGATTTGAACCCTGATTCTTTGCCCTAGCCCCTGGGGCCACACTCCCCACTGCCTTTTTGTCTCTGAGGTCCATTCCATCTCAGAGGCCCAGCTGTTCTAAAAGAATTCAATGGGAAGGAAAGGAAGCTTTGGTGACCTCTGACTTTTGCCCTTGTGTCTTCCTCCATCCTTCCCACACAGTGGACGATGTCCAGGTCTCCTGTTACCGAACACTTTGCAGTATCTACTCTCTGGGGACTACCAAGAATTCCTATGTGGAGAAGTAAGGAGGGACTGGAAGGGGCAGAGAGGTAGGGCAGGAGGGGTCACTAGAGAAAGAGCTGGAGGGGGATGGGGGCAGATTGGAGGGAGGGGGGACGTTAAGGGGTTCATTAAAGGGGGAGCTAGATAGTGGGGAATCTTGTGAGTGGAGAGGGCTGGAAAGATGAAAGGAATCTGACCATGCCCCCACCATCCAGACTACGTCCAGCCCTTGGAGAATGCCTTGCCCGTCTGGCAGCTGCCATGCCAGTTGCCTTCCTTGAACCCCAATTGAATGAATTCAACGTCTGCTCTGTCTACACTACCAAATCTCCCAGGGAACGTGCCAGTGAGTTTCGGGGATCATCTCTGAGTGATGTAAGGGAAAAGTTGCCCTGCAATTTAAAGAACCCCAAGTTGGGGATGAGGTTGCTCTGGGGGGGACCTAAGGGTCCTCTGATTAGGGGGTACACTACTAACTTAGGGATTTGATGGGATCAGACTAGAATGTCATGGGGTAGATTTGGGAGTCCTCTGCTTTTAGGGGACTGCATTGGAGATAAGGAAAATGATGAGCTTCAGAGACAGTGGAGTCGATAGGTTTCTGAAAGTATCGATCTGGATAGCTAATGGAGTTTAGTAACACTCTTAACTCAGGGAATTTGATTGAATTTGTGTTCCATCAAGACCATACCCCTACCACCCCAAATCTTTTTCTTTGATGTGTGAAAAAGTTGTAGGGATATTAGTGTACAGCAAGCCTATGTGCCCAGAGGGTATTGTGGAAGCTGGAAAAACTAATGCAGATTTGGGCTTCACTGAGAGAGACTGAGCCTCCAGGACTCTGGAGCTGACAATCCCACCATCCTCTGCCTTGGTCAGATCACAGACCAGGAATATACTGAGTTCAGATCTGAGTTTAAGGATGTCAGTAAGGTGGCGAGTGCCTGAAGGAAGGCAGCTGGGATGGTGGTGGGTCCTGAGTTCCTAACCCATAAAGATAGAGTGAAGCAACAGAGGGTGTTTAGCCTGGAGAAAACTGAGGAGCATATGAGAGCTGCATTGAAAGGTTGTGGAGAAACGGTTTTACTTGTCCTGGGTGGCCAAGGAAGAAAAAAGTTAGGGATGATGGGTTTGAACTGCTAAAAGGTCCAAAAATATGGCTAACCATTAGAGATGTCCCACAGTGGAATGGACCACTTTAGGGGGTAGGGAGCCCCGCCCCATCACTGTTGGTCTTCAAGTTAAGGCTGGAGGACCACTGATAAGGTGGATGAGGGTTCCTTTTCAGTATCCCAAGGTCACTTTTAACCCTGAGATTCTGGAATGTTCTGTGATACTAGGCTTGGGGCCCAATGGGATTAGGATCATAGGATTTGGGGGAGCCCTCTGAATAGGTCTCATACCCTGTACCAGTCCTGGGCCTTCCCAGCTCTGTGGAGGAGATGTGCCCAGATATCCCGGACCTGAAGCAGCTGATGGCAGAGATTGGGGGATTGGCTGAGTCGGGCGCCCGCTACACAGAGATGCCCCACGTTATCGAGGTCACGTTACCAATGCTTTGTAACTACTTGCCCCGATGGTGGGAGCGGGGTCCCGAGGTACCTACCTCACAGCCCCCGGGAGGCCCCCCACCCTGTACAGATGTTACCTCAGACCACCTCAACTCCCTCCTGGGAAACATCCTCCGAATCATTGTCAACAACCTGGGCATTGATGAGGCTTCATGGATGAAGCGCCTAGCAGGTGAGTGTGTGGGGATGAAGCACCTGGGGGATATGTAGGGGATAAAATGCCTGGTAGATGGGTGGGTGAGGATGGAGCACCTGGCAGGTGGGCATGGGGGTGGGTTTGAGTTGGGGAAGGAGTGAGAAAGTACAATAGAGATAAGGTCTTGGGAAGCTATGAATGTGTACAGATATGGCATGTTCAAAGGGCAGGATCCCTATAGATCAGATGTGGAATCCTCAAAGACCATTTTCCTCATGGCAATGAGAAGGGATCAGAGTCCCTTGAGAGCCACATTTTGGAATAGGGATTCCCCAGAGTGTGACAGAAGGGGAAGTAGGATTTCTAATGGCCAGGGGGCTTGAGGTTCCCAGGAATGGTCATTTGGAGTCAGAATGTGAAATTGAGGGATCTGGGGCTGTCTTCCCAAGAGCTGAGACAAAAGGGACAGGAGTGTGTGGGAGCTGGAGTCCCCAAAGACCAGTGAAGGGAGTGCAAGCATCTCCTAGTGATAAGGAACAAGGCTCAGTAGAAAGACCACTGGGTTTGTCTGTGGTTTAGAATCAGAAGGCCTAGTTCTGATCCTTAAATGCCTGGGTGACTTTGGATAAATCACCTTCTCTTTCTGGGCCTCTCTAAAATTAGAAAGTTGGAAGAAAGGATCTCTGAGATTCCCCTCCAGCTCTGAAATCTCACTTCCCTAGGGCAAGGAGTCCAAGACCCTGGTTACCAGAATCTGGAAGTCTCCTAAAGGCTTAGGCAGAGAGTATGTGTATGTGGGGTCCCTAATGACTTGGGTTAGGAAGTCAAGGACCCCGAGATAAAGGTGGAGGTTCTACAGGCCCAGGGGTACTGACCTCTCCTCTTGCCCTAACCCCCAGTATTTGCCCAACCAATCGTGAGCCGGGCCAGGCCTGAGATGCTCCGGTCTCATTTCATCCCCACTGTGGGCCGGCTACGGAAGCGAGCTGGGAAGGTCGTAGCAGAAGAGGAGCAGCTGCGGCTGGAGGCCAAGGCAGAAGCTGAAGAGGGAGAACTCCTGGTGCGGGACGAGTTTTCCGTGCTCTGCCGGGACCTCTACGCACTCTATCCCCTGCTTATCCGCTATGTGGACAACAACCGGTCAGCCCCTCCCCCAGTCCCAACGCTCCACCTTAAATGATGTGTAATCAGTTTTAGTACAGGCACAGATACCTGAGAGGGCAGGAGCAGACCTCGGGTTTCACTACCCACGCAATTTCTCTCTTGGCCATGTCCTTGGTGACTTCTCCAACCTCTAGATAGGTCACTATCCATTTTTGCCCAAGAGAAGACCAGGCTTGGAGTCAGGATGATCTGAGTTCGAATTCCAGTGACTTTGGGCAAGCCCCTTAACCTTTCTGGGCCTCTATGTGCTGCGGGCTTGTTGTTCTCATCCTCAGCCGCTGTGGTTCACATTCTTCCATAAATCCCCAGGTGAGGGTCTGTTCGGGGTGGCAGACCCTCAGACTCACTCAGACTGTCCGTCCATTCAATGCCACCTAGGCAAGTCTGCAGTGAAGAGCCCCAGGGATCCGTGTTTGGTCCTCATCATGGATGACATGCTTATCTAATCGCAGATGTCCCCAAAGCCTTTCACTCTTGTCCTGTGACCAGCCCACCTCCCTTTCCAGACCAACAAACTTTGGATGACAGTCCCAAAATGATTTCTTGTGCATCTTCACTGATAACCTCTGAAAACTTACTCATACTGCCGTCCATCTTTATTGGCCCATTGAAACGCCTAGATTTTCAACTGAGTTTGTGATGTTCTATGATCTATAGTCCTGGGGCACCATGGGAGAATCGTGGTGTTTAAAGGATGGGCTTGGAATCGGAATACAGCTCAGGATCACTGAAAGCTTTTCTCAGGTGTTACCATCTTGTTTCCTATTCAGCTCTGGGCTGTCTTTGCTGTCTACACAAGATATACAAATGTGGATGGACTGATTCTATGTGCTTATCAAACAACTGCACATCCCAATCTGAGCAACATGCCTCCTTCATCCACTTTGTTTTTCCCGTGTGGACTGCAAGGTTGATGGCAGGCAGGCAAGAAGCATGTATTAAGCACTTACTATATTCCAGGCACTGTGCTAAGCACAAGAATACAAATAGAAAGAAAAGGGGAGACAGTTCCTGCCCTGAAAGAGCTTAAATGCTAAAGGGAAGAAAGAATAAGCATTTAAATAGTACCTACTATGTGCCAATCACTGTGCTGAGCACTTGACAAATATTATCTCACTTGATCTTCACAACAACCCTGGAGGTAGGTGTTGTTATCCCCATTTTACAGTTGAGGAAACTGAGGCAGACAGGTTAAGTGACTTGCCCAGGGTCACACAATTAATAAGTGTCTGAGGCTGGATTTCTGACTCCAGGCCCAGCACCATCTAGAAAGATGACACATGAAAGAAAGCTAAAAAGTCAGAGGAGAAGGCAGTACAAGGCACAGGGAGTGGTTCCAAGCTGATCACAAATTACTTTTCTTCATATCTGATGCTCCATCCAAATTGTCCTACTCACCATTCTGGTCCTTTCTCATCTCCAGTCTCTAACTTTCCTCAAGACTCAGCTCCAGGGCTAGCTTCTTCTGGAAGTCTTTCTTGATTCTCCCAGGCGTTCACTCTTCCCCCTCCCCATCACCACTGACTTTGCATTTATCCCATATTGACTCATCTGGAAACATACACTATCCCCTCAAGGACAGGGGCTCTTTCATTTTTTTGCCTTTGAATCTCCCAGGACAGTAAATGGCACACAGTGGGTGCTTAATAAGTGCTGATTGATAGATTGACATCTAATCAGGAGACAGTTGTAATAATCTAGGCCAGGTGTCTGAATTACTATGTAAGTAGAATTGGGAACAGCTTGGTAATTAATGAGATGTGGGGAATGAAGGAGAGAAAAGAGTCAGGGGGCAAAGTAAGGGACTGAAAGAATGGTGGGACCTTCTAAGACCCTCTTCTGGCCACTCCCTGGCTTATTAATAGTAAATAGTCAACCGACTATTAAGTGTCTACTGTATTCCAAGAGGAGGTTCAGTGGACAAAGTGCCAGGCCTGGAGTCAGGATGATCTGACTTCCAATCCAGCCTCAGACACTCACTAGCTATGTGTTCCTGAGCAAGTTACTTAACCTTGTTTGCCTTTATCCATTGGAGAAGGAAATGGTAAACCACTCTAGTATTTTTACCCAGAAAACCCCTTATGGGGTCACAAAGATTCTGACCTGACTGGACAGCAACACTGTGCAAGGATCCAAAGAAAGGCAAAAGACAGTCCCTGGCCTCAGGGAGCTCAAAAGACAAAGTGAGACACAACAGAAAGCAGGAAAATTGGAGATAATCAACAGAGGGAAGACGCGAGCATTAAGGGAGACAAGGAAAGACGATGGGATTTGAGCTGGGACTGGAAGGAAGTCAGGAGGAAGAGATGAGGAGGGGGAACATGCTTGGAGCAGAGATGGAAGGATGGAAGGTCTTATTCATGGAACAGCCAGGAAGCTGGTGTCACATGGTGGGGGAGGAAGGTATGAGAAGGCTGGAAAGGGGTGGAGGGGCTAGATTATGAAGGTCCCTAAATTCTAAGCAGAGCATTTGGCATTTGATCCTGGAGGCCATAGGGAGCCACTGGAGATAATGGAGGAGGGGAGGTGATAGAGTCAGATCTGCACTTTAGGAAGTTCCTCTGGCATAACCTGCTCTCCACAAAGTCATCCTGACTGTTTGTGATTGTTACTTTTCTGTGTGCTCACTATCCCTTTTTAATAAAACAGTTCAGGTTTTTTTCCAGAAATCAAAGCCAAGTTCCCATTCATCCCACCCTTTTCCCTTTCTTGTCTTCCATTGCTATGGCATTACTCCCATTTTCCACAGCCTTCCTGGCATCACTGACAGTGGCTCAGTAATCATAGCTGGTATTTTTTTCAGCACCCTGGATTATAGCTCATGTGAGCCTGGAGATTAGAATTCATCAAGGGTACCCAGGTATTCCCTTCCTTCTATAATCCTTGTAGGTACCTTCCTAACTGAAATCCAACTGTCATCAATCACTCTTTAAGTTAACACTGCCTCTTCCTAACCTTTCTCCCCTCCCAAACGCCAAACCTCTCCCCCTTACATCGCTGAGCCAACAGGATCTATTCGTGAACAGATATGAATCATAGATCAAGTAGCTGGATTGGGTGGCTGGGCATCTAACCCAGGACATTAAAGTAATATAAGTAAAAATAACTCCTAACTCATGCTGGACATTTTTTTTAGAATCAAAAGGCTTCCAGTTCTTAGCTAGGCAGAAGGCCAGCTCAGCTAAAATTCCAAAGCCTTTAATCACTTACCTATTCTAATTACCCTGGGCACAATTAATTCCAAAGAATTAAAGTTTCAGGTTACCCAAAGAATTTTGGAGAGAATCATCATGGGCATGAGTAGGTCATGCCATGTCCTCAACAAAGAATTGTCCAAGAGAAATTTTGTAAAAGATGTCACGCCTGAGATCAACAGTTAGGATAGAAGCCGAATTTATTGATGGGGAAGTCCATTCAATGCCCAGAGGGAGAGGAGAGTTTCCTCTAGGCACACAGTCTATTGGACTCCTTCTCTCCATAGGACATGGACAAGTCTCAAGGAGCAAGGCAAGGATGGGCCATGACATACAGTCACCAGTAAGGGGAGGATCTCCACAGATGTCATCCTAGATTCATCTGGGTTCTATGTTTCAAAGGATTGAAGGATAGATGGGTCTTTCCTTATCTGAGAAAAGTCATTTCCTTGCTTCCTGATGGTGTCTCCCCATGAACAAAGCCCCTGCCATGTGCTTTGCAGACTAAGTCAGTGTAGAAAATGACTTTGGATGGAATACTAAGAATTCCTCCTTGAGGAGCTGTTGAATGACTCCAACCTTTCTTATAATGGGGCCAACACGAGGCTTCTTTTCTTTTAAATTTTTTTTTTGTTAATGTCTTTTTTTTTAAATATCTCATTCATTTTCTAACTACATCTCTCCCCATTCCCCTCCCCAGGCAGCCAACCCTTATAATAAGGATTTTAAGAGAAAGAGAAAAAAGCATTTCAGTAAAACCAGTTCCAACCAG
The DNA here is from genome assembly GCA_023548195.1 of Bettongia penicillata ogilbyi. NCBI lineage: Eukaryota > Metazoa > Chordata > Mammalia > Diprotodontia > Potoroidae > Bettongia > Bettongia penicillata. The sequence goes on along the minus strand of JAJHZJ010000081.1, from coordinate 6,256,620 downwards.
TTCTGCCATAAACAGCACCCATAGTGTCCCCCCCCCAAACTCTGTAAAGAAGGGAGGGTGATTAACACCTGCTTTCTTAACAGGAGGCCAACCTTCTTTTCCCCCCACTCAACAAATGTCCTAGAATGAAGGTATACAGCTGACCACCATCATTCTGGGTCTCAATTTCTCTATCTATAAAATGAATCAGCCCTCCACCCCTGTCCACCTCCCTCCCCCACACTCCCTCCTTTCCTAGTCCCTCTAATTCTCTGACTCATCACCTCCTACAGAGCCCACTGGCTAACAGAGCCCAACCCTGATGCAGAAGAACTCTTTAGAATGATAGCAGAAATCTTCATCTACTGGTCAAAGTCTCATGTAAGCATCTGTCCCCTGGCCTTCCCCCTTTGACACTGCACTGAAACTCCATATGGGGCGCAACTGTGGTAGAGTAGACAGGGCCCTGGACTCAGAGTCAGGGGTCCTGGGTTCAAGGCTCTACCACTGACTCAGGGTGAAGTCTGTTCCCTTCTTGGGTCCTCAGTCTTAAAATGGTTAGCTGACCCCTAAGGATCTTTCCAACCCCAACATTCTTTGTTAAGGATTCTAAGGCTCCTTCTGGTTCTGCCTTTCTGAGATTTGAAGACCTTCTGTCACTGTCCATTTTCTCCCCCACCCCCAGAACTTCAAGAGAGAGGAACAGAACTTTGTGGTACAGAATGAAATCAATAATATGTCCTTTCTGACGGCAGATAGCAAGAGCAAGATGGCCAAGGTAAGGAAGAAGGGAAGGGAAGGAGGCCAAGTAGCCTCCTCTTCCTGCCCTTCCCTTCTACCCTCTCCCCACCATCCTCCTCCTTCTATCCATCCACCTCTCCGCAGCTTTGTTCCCTGGACCTTCCCTTGTCCCTTCCCAGTCAGGCATCTATTAAGAACCTACTGTATGCCTGGCTCTGTGCTAAGTGCTGGGAATGCCACAAATTTAATCCACAGACATTAATTAAACACCTACTGTGTACCAGGCACTGTGTTGAGGAAGACAAAAGCAGGGTCCCTGCCCACAAAGAGTTCACAGTTAAAATAGTGGAGACCACACACAAACAACTATGTATAAACAAAATATTTGCAGTATGAAGGCAGGAGCACAGGGGAGGCTAGAGAGGCCCCCTAAGGAAGGTAAAGGTCTTGAAAAAAAACCACAGAACCTAAGGGGCAAAGAATGAAGACAGAGAGTAATCCAGGCATGGAAGTTGGCCAGGGCAAATGCATGGAGTCAGAAGATGGGGACCTTTGTAGCTAGGTCATAGAGTTTGTGGAGGGGTAGGGTGGAAGAAGAGGAAGGTACGAAGGAGCCAGGTTGGGAAAGGCTTTTCTATTTGATCCTGGAGGCAATAGGGAGCCACTGGGATTTCTTGAGGGAGGGAGTGCGTGATAAGGTCAGACTCAGACTTTAGGAAAACCACTTTGGCAACTGAGTGGAGGATAGATTGGAGTAGGGAGAGACTTGAGATATCAATTAGGATATCAATTAAGAGACCTTCATAATAGACTATACAGAGGTGACAAAGGCCTAAATGAAGCTTGTTGCTGTGTTAGTAAAGAAAGAGGGGATACATACAAGGGATGTGAAGTTAGAATTGACAAGATTTGACAATATATTAGATATATATCAGGGGGATTAGTCAAGGATGTCATCCAGATTTTAAGGATAGTGATGGCCTCAACAGTAACAGAAAAGTTCAGAAGTGGGGAGGATTGAGAAGGCAGAGTAGTGAGTTTTGGAAATGTTGAGTTTGTGATGCCTCTGGGACATCCAGTTCCACATGTTAAATAGGTAGTTGGTAAAGCAAGACTATATAGTCCCAGAGAGAGGGGAGGACTGGATAAATAGATCTAGGAATTATCAGTACAGACGAAGTAGTAGAATTCATCACCTGATTAATAGGGCTTCTGTGGATGGACTTGACCCATCCACATAGTTGAATTGTGTGGATGGCCATCTAGCAGAGGGCTCCTAGGGGAACAGGAGTTAAAAAGTCACAAAATGTTGAATGGAAGAGAAGAGAGAGAACTGAGAGCAAAGAAAGTGAGGGCTGGGAAGGACTCTAGAATGCAGGTAGATCTGAGAGGGACTTTAGGACATAGAATGTCAGAGCTCTTATAAACCACTGAATCCATTCCCCCACCTCATTTTATAGAGTGGGAAAGGGAGAGAAGGGATATTTAACCCTGATGGGCAGAAATGAGCCTAAAACCTAGTCCTCCAGGCTTCTAGCAAAGGGGTTTTATCCCCTCTCAACCCCAGTCTACGATTATAAGGAGGGGGCCTGGGCAGGGGATGGATTGGGAATTCCAGGGGGTAACCATATCTCTGTCTCTGTCTCTGCCCGGATGGAGCAGGCGGGAGATGGACAGGTCAGCATTCCCCCCCACCCTAGGGGTCTCAAAGCATGGCTGGATGGCTGAATCCCCCAGCCCCAACCCCCTCTTCTCCTTTTATCTCCTTGTCCCCAAGATTCCTACCTTCTCTGATTCTCTAATTCCCAACACTTTTCATCTCCCAGCCCTACCCTTTCCTAGACTTGAAACTGGCCCCTCATCATCCAATCTGCTGACTCCTGTTACCAACACCACTGCCCCCCCATCCCATCTCCCTGGCCTCCAATCCCTTTGTCTGCCAGCTGCTGATCCTCTAGTTCCAACTTTCTCTCCAAATATCCCTCCCCCAGCCTCCTTTGCCTTCCCCCATAAAAGTCCCCCCACCAAGAACCTGTTCCCCATTTTGCATCCTATTCCTCTACTGTCCCCCACAGCTCCCTCATTACCATCACTGCCACAACCACCAAAAGCCCTGTCCCCTACTCCTCCTTCCCAAGTCTATAGCTTTTTGCAATTTGACCCTTTTTTTTTTACTTTGTAAAAAAAAATTCTCTTTGCTACTCTAGCATCTGGGGTTGGAGAGGAGTGGCTGTTGGGGCCTGTAGAGTGGAGGGGAGGGGGGCATGTGCATGCTGCCCCACAGAAGGGCAGGCATGGGGATCAATGCTGGGGGCCTAAAGGCTCCATGCCAGTGCTGGTATCTTCATGTGTGATCTTGAATACGTCCAGAAGTCTCTATCCCCTGCATTAGTTTCCTCTGTATCTTCCATGTTTCTCTGTCTTTCTGTGCCGCAACTCCTCTGTGTCTCTATTTCTCCATATTCCCACATCCCTTTGGTCCATGTCAGTTTTTTCATGTCCCCCTTAGGTCTGCATGTCTTCTGTATGTGTCACCATTGTCTCTTCCATGTTTCTCCACTTGGGTCATTCATGGGGGCTGTGGTCAGGGAAGCCTCCACTGGACAGCTTGATCTTTCTTGGGTCTGGGAGGTGAGGGAGTTGTGACCTCTTGGGGAACACTGAACTCAGGGAAACCAAGGGTGTGGGAGGACTGGGGAGATGGGTTAGTCAAGTGGATCTTGGGGGGAGATTGGAAATCTCTGGTTTCTGAGTCATGTGCGGCCTGCAGTCAGGAGGATCTGATCAAGAGAGAACAAAGAAGAAACGTCGGGGAGACCGATATTCTGTCCAGACCTCTCTGATAGTGGCTACCCTCAAGAAGATGCTGCCTATTGGGCTGAACATGTGTGCACCCACTGACCAGGACCTCATCGCACTGGCCAAGACCCGTTATGCCCTGGTACCCTCCCCACCTTCTCTGCACTTTCTCATAATTCATTGACCTTTCTGATCATTTACTCACCTCTCTGGTCAGTGTCTGATTGATTTCTAACCCCTCTGATACCTTGTCCACTCCTTGTCACCTCTGGCCAGTATCTCACCTATCATACACCCCTGTGACCATTCACTTTCCTTCTGACATTTTCATGACCTCTCTGAGCATTCAATGACCTCTGGCCAATATCTGATCTATTTCTGGCTCCTCTGATGCTTTGACCATTCCCTGGTCCCTCTAGCTATTAACTGACCTATCTAGTTATTTGCTGACCTCTTTGACCAGTATCTTACCAGTCTCTGACCCCTATGGCCATTCTCTGATGCCTCTCACTCTTTATCCATTCCCTGACCCATTTGGCCAGTATCTGACACATTCTTCACCCCTCTGACCGTTCACTGATGTCTCTGGACAATTCACCCCTATGACCATCCTCTGATCCCTCTGATCATTCAGTGACCTCTCTGACATGTATTTCACCCATTTCTAACCACTCTATGATCTTTCTAGTCAGTACTTGAGCCTTCTGGCCATTCACTGATACCCTCTGACCAATATCTGACCATTTAGTAGTCTCTCTGCCAAGTATCTGGCCCATCTCTCACTCCTCTGACTATTCTCTGACCCCTCTGAACATTCATTGATCCCCCTGAACATGCTCTATCTCCTGGGCTATTCACTGACACCCCCCAAGCCATTTCTGACTCTGTCCAGTCTCCCAAATATACCCCTAGATCCTTGTCCCTATAAGAATAATAGGGGGAGTCAGGGAGTCAGGAGCCCTTCAACTTGACTCTGCCTCCCTCCAACCATGTTTGTCCCCAGAAAGATACAGATGAAGAAGTTCGAGAATTTCTGCAGAATAACCTTCATCTTCAGGGAAAGGTATTGATCAACCCAATCCTAGAACTGGAGGTGGAGGGAGGGTTATAAGGAGTGGGCTGAGGGGTGGAGAGAGTATGTTGGGCTAGAGCCAACACTCCCTCCAAGAAACTCTCCACAAAATGACTATCTCTTTTTCCCAGAGTGAGGGTTCCCCATCACTGCGCTGGCAGATGGCCCTATACCGAGGGCTGCCTGGCCGGGCTGAGGATGCTGATGCCCCTGAGAAGATTGTTCGCCGGGTACAGGAAGTATCAGCAGTATTATTCCACCTGGAGCAGGTAGGAGAAAATTCTGAATGGGTAAACTTTTTCTTGGAAAGGGCTTGAGTCTCAAAGGAGGGAGAACTTTGATCCCAAAAGGTCCAAATCTAGATAAAGGAGGGCCTAAAATGGCTGACAGCTCATGGATTTCATAGGATAATAGACTCAGACCTGGAAGGGACCTTAGAATCAACTGATCCAGCCTCCTTAATATGTAGGTGAGGAAGTTGTGGACCTAGAGAGTGTTAGATAGTAGGCCCCAGGTCACACAGCTTGTTAGGGACTGAGCCAGGTTTGAACCTGGATCTCCTGATCCTTAGTGCAGTGTTCTTCCACTGCCCCATGGGTTCAGAGCAGCTGGTGAGTTTGGAAGTGTTAGTTCCCTCATCTCCACCTTTTCCTACAGACAGAGCATCCCTACAAGTCCAAGAAAGCTGTATGGCACAAGCTCCTTTCAAAACAGCGTCGTCGAGCAGTTGTGGCTTGTTTCCGCATGACACCCTTGTACAACCTGCCCCGGTAAGGAAGCCTAGGAGAGAAGGGTGGTGAGGGGAAGTTGGAGGATCCCAAGTAGAGCAAGGGGATTAGGATTTGGGGGGCAGGGCAGAGACAAAAATGGACTGTTTCCTAAACCTAAACAGATCCTAACAACTTTGAATTCCTATCAGAGGTAATTGATTCATAGTCCAGCTGGGCTTTCCCCGTTCTGGGGAGCAGGGAGATAACACCAGGAAATGAGAGTGCTAAAGGGACAGGGCAATTCAGGAGACAGAAAGAAAAGCAGAATTCTAAGGTAAAGTGGGGAAAGATCAGGGGCTATCAAAATGGTGTTGGTTAACTAGGCAGTAGAGATGATTGGGCAGGGACAGTACTGAGCAAAATTGACATGGCTACCTATTCAAGAGAAACTGACATGTCTAGAGTGATGCAAGAGAAATTGACATGGCTGGAGTAGTGCCAGTGAAACTGACATGTCTATAGAGTGATGTAAGAGAATTGACATGTCTAGAGTGAGTCAAGAGAAATTGACATGTCTAGAGTGATGCAAGAGAAATTGACATAGAGTCAAAGACAAAGGCTGGAAATGGGAAGGTGGGAGTTTCTTTTGGAATCTATCCATCCACTTCCACCTTGTCCCATAGGCATCGTGCAAGTAATATGTTCTTGGAGTCCTACAAAGCAGCATGGATCTTGACAGAGGAGCACAGCTTTGAGGACCGCATGATTGATGACCTCTCTGTGAGCAGGCACCCAAAGGGCAGAGGGACCTTGTGGCATGGCTAGAGGAGGGGGGAATAAGAAAGACAGGAGGGGAGGACATCAGTGGGGTGAGGATGACCACTTGACATCCCTTCCCCAATGTGTCTCATCCTGCTCTCACCTTAAAGAAAGCTGGGGAGGAAGAAGAAGAGGAAGAAGAAGAAGAGGAAAAGAAGCCAGACCCTCTGCACCAACTGGTATTACACTTTAGCCGGACAGCCTTGACAGAGAAGAGGTGAGGCCCTGAGGAAGAGTCATCCCCTTTTGTCCCCTTCCCAGAGCCCAGGAAGAATCAAAGGAAACCCTGGGCAAAGTCCACAAATCCTCAAGAGATACCTGGAGAAGTTCAGCCCTCAAATTCCTCAGAGAGATTTACCCCATACCCCAGGGGACATCTCTAATACTATCAGGATGCCTCTTCTCTCATACTCTGGGGCTATCTCAAATACCACCCCAAGCACCAATCTCCTCTTTCCCCTTGCTCCTCTCCATGCTCTAGGTAATCTCTTTCCAAATCCTCTTTCCTGGTTTATTGAGCATTGCTCCGCTTTATTTTATGTTCCAGGTTTTTATGCCCACTTGCCTATTCTCTGCATACCATACTCCATCTCCCATCTCCAGGCCTTTGCCCAGGCTGTGCCCCATGCTTGGAATATACTCCCTTTTCATGCCCACCTATTAGAATCCTATTGTCTTCCTTTAAGACACCACTGAAATGATGATGACTACTTACTACATGAGGCCCTTTTCTAATGCTCCCCCAATTGCCCTTCCCTCCCCTCCAAATTACTTAGTATTTTCTTGCGTAGATTTTTCCTTCTCTGTGTTCATGCTATCCACCCATCCCAGGTACATTGCCTACAAATACCTCTTGTACATCTTGCCCCATACACTGGAGATACCTCTCCTAACGTCCCCTGGAGACACCTCCCCCAATAGCCTAGGGAGATCTACTCCACTGCCTTAGGGAGATTCCCCATTCCTTTGGAACATCTTCCCCTATGCCCTAGGGAGACACCCTAACTGATTGTCCCCCCCAATCCCTTTCCAGCAAACTAGAGGAGGACTATTTATACATGGCGTATGCTGACATCATGGCCAAGGTAAGTACCCCTCCCTGACTCATCCCTCAGGCCCTCTTCCCCCCTCCAGGCTAGCACAGGTGGGTTCCCTCCTATATTCTGCCATTGCTTTGGGAAGAAGAGGGGGACCTTTACTCCCTGCCAGGACTTTCTCCCCTTCTCACTAACTGACTCTTGCCCCATCCAGAGCTGCCACTTGGATGAGGGAGAAGAGCCTTCTGAACCTGTTGAGGAGGAGGTTGAAGCCTCATTTGAGGTAAGGTGGAGCAGGGATGGAGAAGACTGTCCAGGGAAAGACTGTCCAGGGAGAAGGACTCCTTGGGGGAGAGAATGCTGACATTTTCTATCTGTCCTCCCCTCCCTCTCCCTCCAGGAGAAGGAAATGGAAAAGCAGAAACTCCTCTACCAGCAGTCCAGGCTACACAACAGAGGGGCTGCTGAGATGGTGCTACAGATGATTAGTGCCTGCAAAGGTCTGCATGGTCCTGCTCTCCTGTGCCCACATGCCCTGCCATGCTCCTTCATTATACTCTGATCTCCCCTCCATATTCACTGCCCTCTGGCACCCTGAGCTCTCCAAAACTCATCTCTGCCCTCATCAATCAGTTAACCAAGTAATCCGCAAGCGTGTTCTAACCACCTAGGCCACTGGCCATCCCAAGACATGTAGACAGAGAACTGGCCTGGAACCAGGAAGACCTGAATTCAAATCCAGACTCACATACTGAGGAGCTGTGTGACACTGGAGAAGTCATCTAACCTCTGTCTGCTTCAGTGTCCTCAATCGTAAAACGGGGATAATAATAGTACCAACCTCACAGAGTTGTTTTGAAAATTAAATGAACTATCTGTAAACCATTTAGCATGGTACTTAGCATAGAGTAGATGTTTTAAAAATGCTTCTTTCCTTCCCTTCTTCCTCACACATTCAATCCCTCATATCCCCATTGATTCTGGCCCCTCTCCGACTTGTCTCTGCCATTGTCTTGGACACTGTTCTGTCCCGCCCCATGGGGAGTCATGGGTAGAGGACAGACCAGGCCTGGGCACTAAGTGGGTGCTGTCCTCTGGTAGGGGAGCCGGGAGACATGGTATCATCTACCCTGAAGCTGGGCATCTCCATCCTCAATGGTGGCAACATGGAGGTGCAGCAGGTATGGGGAGGTTGGGCTTGGGCACATGGTGAGTTGCCCTTCTAGGGGGTCCTCAGGCAAGGGCTGGATGCCTGCTCATGAGGGATCTCAAAGAGAGGATGGGTCAGACCAGATACTCTCAGGAGTGCCTTCCTGTTCTGTGACTCTTCTGTGAGTCTGAGATGGGGCAGATCCTGGCTGCCAGCTTGAACCCCTCCCTCCTGCTTTTCTGCCTCCTGCAGAAGATGCTGGACTATCTAAAGGATAAGAAGGAGGTTGGCTTCTTCCAGAGCATCCAGGCCCTGATGCAGACATGCAGGTCTGACCTGTGGGCCCTGGAGGGTGGGAGGGGCTGGACTCACAGAGAGATAAAGAAATAGAGAGGGAGGGGGAGAGAGAGAGAAAAAGAGAGAGACAGACAGAGACAGAGACAGACAGAGAGGAGAGACAGAGATGGAGAGAGACAGAGAGAGAGGAGAGTCAGAGAAAAAGTGAGAGAGGGAGAGGGAGAGAAAGGAGAGACAGAGAGAAGAGAGACAGAGGAGAGAGGAGAAAAAGAGATCTACAAGGAGTTAGGGCCCCTGGGGGCTGAGCCAGAGCCTCATGAGTGCTCTCCTGCCCCGATTCCCTTCTCTACACCTCCTTCCCACTAGTGTTCTTGATCTGAATGCCTTTGAGAGGCAGAACAAAGCAGAGGGTCTTGGAATGGTGACCGAGGAAGGGACTGGTGAGCCCCCTTCCCATCCCTATCCTTGGGGCCCCCTCTCCCTTGGGACTCCCCTTGCTATCCCTAATCCCAGAGTTTGCTGTCCCCTAAGTAACCTCCCTTCCCCTTAAAACCTCTATCCCCATCCTGGACCCCTCTAACTACAAGGACCCTCCCACCTCATCCCAGGGAACCCCCTTCCCTAGGGCTTCATCTCCCCATGGGCCCTTATTCCTCTGGGCACCCCTTCTCCTGAGGCTCTGTTCCCCCTCCTTCATGGATCACCCCTCCCCACCCTGGGACTCTCCCTCCTCCCTTCCCCCCATCTGGGTTGCTGTTTCCCCACTTCCATTAATGCCCCTAATCCAAGTTAATCAAGTCTCTTTGCTGTGTTGTGTGTGATGTGTGGTACTCACTTCTCTCCCTGACCCCTGACCTGACCCTCTCATGGCCTCTTCATCCGCACCAATCTCTCCTCCTATTCCTGTCTCTCTCCTCATCCCCATCACCTGTCCCCCCACCCCATACTCCTCTCCTTGTTTTTATTCTGCCCCTCCCATCTCCTGCTGTCCTCTGTCCTCTGCACAACTTCCTCAATTCTCATGGGCCTCTCCATGTGTTTCTGTCTATCTCCATCTCTGTGACTGTCTCTCTTTGTGTCTTCCTGTACTTATCCCCTTCCCTTTGAGTCGGCCCCTTTCCATTCCCATCGCTCCTTGTCTTTCTCCATGTCTGCCTCCATGTTGGTCTCTTTCTGTGTCTTTTCTCTCCACATGTCTGCCTTTCCCTCTCTCCCCATTCTTCCCTCCTCCCATCCTGTCCGGCTGCCTCAGTCATCAATCGCCAGAACGGTAATTCCCCTGCCCACAGTCCCGTGTGCCACCCTGCTCTGCTAACCCCCTTTCCTTCTCCTGCCTACCCCGGGCCGGGACCAGGGACAGGATCAGAGACCAGGGCTCAGAGGACAGACATCAGAGACTGGGAAGGGATGGGGCAGGAGGCAAGATGCAGAGCAGAGCTCTAGGGCAGGACCAGGGGCTGAGGAGGGTCTTTGTTTACTGTAGGGTCTCTGGATCAGCTGGCCCAGGACAGGCAGTGATGCCCTTCCCTAGACCCCCCGACTCTCTGATTGGTGCCCCCTTTCAATCCAGGCAACTCACTCCTCCTGAATGGATTGGCTGCCATTGGCCTGTCCCTTCTGATTGGGCTGTGTGGTCCCCTTTGCGCCTGCTCTTAGCATTCCATCTATTCCATCCACCATCAGGCTTGCCCTCCCTGTGGCCTGCCATGGTTGGCACCTGCCCCCCAATTGCACCCCTACCCCTGCTCAACCTGATTGGCTACATTCTAGGCCCCAATCTGCCCAGCTATCTCTTCATCCTCACCCCCAAGCTGCGCAGCGCTTCTCCTCCATTCCAGCCCACTCCAGCCCTCCCCTTGTAGAAGCCCTGGGGAGCTAGTCCCTGGGTCCCTTCCACCAACCACCTTGGCCCTGTGACATCATCGTTCCTGATATCCTGGACATGGTCATTATGGCCATGTGGGCTCACAACCCTTGAAATCACCCATCCTGTGATGTCATAGACCCTGAGGTCACAGCCCTATGAGGTCACAGACTCTGACATCACTGGCTCCACGAGGTCACAGTCCCTGAAGTCACAGCTCTGTGATGTCCCACAGAAGTCACAGCAGGACAACCCAGGCATGAGTGGCGGTCAGCCCCTCTTCCGTTCCTCCCCCACTGCCCTGTGTGCTGTGTGCATGGGCCTTCTGCATGCCTGTTCTCCCGGGGACCTTGCCCCACAGCAGGCTGACCCAGCAGGGCCCTCCCTTTTCTGTCCCAGGAGAAAAGGTGATGGCTGATGATGAATTCACCCAGGATCTCTTCCGCTTTCTCCAGCTGCTATGCGAAGGTCACAACAATGGTGCGTATGTGAGAAAAGAGGAGGAAAAAGGAGGAGGAAGAGGAGGAAAGAGGAGGGAGAGGGAGGAGGAAGGAGCTGCCTCCAGGTCCAGGTGGGACCAACCACAAAGCTCTACCTGGTGGATGCAGGGGAAGAAGACCATGGGCTTGGGAGTCAGAAAAACCTGGATTCAAGTCACGGTCCCATTACCTGCTGGGGTCATTGAGCTGGCAGGCCCCTGTGTGACCCTGGACAAGTCATTTTACAAATTCTTTGGGACTCAGGCTTCTCCTGTCTACAAGGAGGACCCATCCAGTTCTCAATATCCTGCAAATCTACAACCTGAGAGCCCCAGCTCCAGGACTGAGTAGTTATGTGACAGTCAGCAAGACACTTCCCATTTCTGAATCTCAGTTTCCCCATCCGTTAAATAAGAGCAATCATACCTACCTTACAAGCCTGTGGTGACAATCAAATGAGATGATGTTGAATTTGATTCAACAAGCACTAATTAAGCCCCTACTGTGTGCTAGGCACACAGGAACCACAAAGGTTAATAAATCAAGGAGAATTTATTCAGTGCCTACTACTACCACTACTAGCCAACATTCGCTTACTATGTGACAAGTGCTGGGCTAAGTGCTGGGCAAGACAAAAATTAAACCGAACCTGCTCTCAAAAAGTTCACGTTCTACTGGGAAACAGCAGCATACATGGCTGAGTAAATACAGAGACTGTACAAAGGGAAAGCCCTGGCAAGGCCGATGGAGGGCTAGTTGGAGAGGGGAAGAGGCTAGAGACCAGAAACCCATTAGGCGGCCATTGTCCTATTCTGGAGGATTTGGGGGAGGCCTAAACTAAGAGGGTGCCTCTGCTGGAGATGAGATGGAAGAGGATTACTTAGAACTGGCACCTCAGTGGACCGGGGGGAGGCATTTTTGAAACCTTAAAAGCAAGTAGAAATTTGAGCCAATGATCTGTTCCTCCTAGACTTTCAGAACTACCTCCGGACACAGACAGGGAACACGACCACCATCAACATCATTATCTGTACCGTGGATTACCTGCTGAGGCTGCAGGTGAGCGTACCAAGCTAAGGGGTGAGGGCAGCTCAAGGGCCGGGACCGGTCTGTCTCCGCTCACTAGCTGCTGCCCTCAGGAATCCATCAGTGATTTCTACTGGTACTACTCCGGGAAGGATGTGATCGATGAGCAGGGGAAGAGAAACTTCTCCAAAGCCATGGCTGTGGCCAAGCAGGTCTTCAACAGCCTCACAGAGTATATCCAGGTACCCCATCTCATCCCATTCCTATCCATGAGTCTGCCCTCAGCCCCTCCCAGTCTTCTAGACTCTGGTTAGAAGCTGCCTCCAGGAAACCCTGGAGAACATGAGATTGGGAGCTGACAGAGACCAGAGGCATCACTGAGACTAGCCATCTCATTTTACAGGGGGGAAACTGAGGCACAGAATGAGAAAAGATTTGTCCAAAGTTGCACAGTCAACATCTCCAGACTTCTATAAAAATGTTCTTTCCACTAGACTGAAGTGCTACGCTTCATAGGAGCTTATCTAATCAAACATGCATTTGTTAAGCAGGAAGAAAGGAAATAAGTATTTCTTCAATACCTACTAAGTGCCACCTAGCTAAGGAACCTTAGAAATCATCTGATTTAAGCCCCTCATTTGATGAGCAGTGGGGAGGGGGCAGGGTTCCCCCAGGTAGGCAGGCCTTCTCCAAAGGCAGCATTCTTTCTCTGCCGCACAGTGGGGCAGAATCCCTCCACTGAGTCTCCACAAAAGGCTCTGCTTAGGGCCTGGTCTTCTCTGCCTCAGAGCTAGGCCAGGTCAGCTGCTTATGGGCAGGGACTCTATACTCCCTGCACAGGGCCTGGCTTCATAAATGTTTGCAGATTTGTTTGTTGAAAGATGAAAAAACATTATAATCCCTGCCCTCACGAAATTCCTCGTCTAAGAGAGTCAGGACCTAAGGAATAGGAGAGGTGGTCCAGTGAGAGGGCTACGCTCCCAAAGAGGGGTGCTGAGGGCCCAATGAAGCAAGAGCAACATCACCCATGGACAATCAACAGGAGTCTGGGGGAAGGAGAAAGAAAGGAAGGGGAGGAAAAGAGGCATTAGGCTTGTGATAGGATGCAGGTCCTGCTTGTCTCCCTTGACCCAGCCCAGACAATGAACATACCTAAGAAATATTTGCTAAATCATAGTGAATTCCACAGTGTGACAAAAAGAGATTTCCAGTCAAACGATCCTGGTTGAAGCCAGTCCCTGTATGACCTTGGTGTAGTCATTTCCCTCCTTCTGGGTCTCAAGTCAAATGAAAGGGCTGGACTTGGTGTGGAGTCTCAGTTTGTGATTGGGGGGTGGTGCACTGGGGGCTGGGAGGGGACAGCCAAGTGCTGAACCATCTCTGTGTCCTCCTGCAGGGCCCATGCACAGGAAACCAGCAGAGCTTGGCCCACAGCCGCCTGTGGGACGCTGTGGTAGGCTTCCTCCACGTTTTTGCCCACATGATGATGAAGCTGGCTCAGGTGGGCTTTCCCTGATTAGTCTCTTCCATCTGACCCTCCCTCATCCTCATTGACTCCCAGGGCCTTCTTCCTCACTGGTCCATTGCCCATCCAATGGGTTCCATTCTGTCTATGGAATGTAGCTTCCTGTCATGGGCAGCTAGGTGGTGCAGTAGATAGAGCACCAGTGCAGGAGTCAGGAGGACCTGAGTTCAAATATCACCTCAGACACTGGATACTCACTAGCTGTGTGACCTTGGGCAAGTCACTTAACCCCAATTGCCTCATCCTGGGTCATCTCTAGTCATCCTGATGAATATCTGGTCACTGGATTCTGATGACTCTGGAGGAGAAGTGAGACTAGTGACCTGTGTAGCCCTCACTCACTCAAAACAAAGTCAAGTGCAAGTCATGTCAATGAAGGATGAACACACACCAAGCTTCCCCTAATCAGACCCCTCTCTGGGCCCCCTTTCCCTCCTCTCTGAACATGTTTGCTGATCAGGTTCATTCTCAGCTGGCCTCCTCTGGCCACACTTTTCCCTTCTTTAAACCTGCTTTCTGATCTGTTTCCCACCTGACTGCTCCCCACCACCCTCTGTGTTGGGTCCCCCACACATCCCTCTATTTGGCTGGTTTCCTGCCCACCCACCCCCAGTTTCCTTTTGCCCTATTATTCTCATTAGGCTGCCTCTGCCCTGGGGGTTCCTTGGGGTCTGATGACCTCTCTGTTTCCCTGGCCTATGGAGAGGGGAGTGGTGAAGTGGTGGAACTGGATGGTTTTTCCAGTTCTCTATCCCACCTGCAGTGGATGATGTTCCCTACAGGGCACTATAATAGGCATGTAAGGCCCTCCCTCCTGCACACATCCCAAACACATATGTAGAATTCCTATTCAACCACATGCCAGTTTACCTCATCCTAGGACTGGTCTCTGCGTCATTTGGTCTCTCTCAGCTTCTTGATAGGTTTCTCTATCTCCCTCAAAACCTGACACTTTCTTTCTGCCACTCTCTCCATCCTTCTCATTGTCTTCGGATCTTTCTATGTTTCTCTACTTTTCTATTTCCGTCTCTATCTCCCCTTGTCCCTGTAACTATATTACTGCCCTTTGCCTCTATCTCTCCCTGTCTCCGTCTCTCTGTCTCTGTCTCTCTGTCTCTCTCTGTCTCTTTCTGAAGAGCAGAGGCTAAAGCCTCACAAAGGTCAGGAGGGGCCATGTCTTGTAGTGGGGACCAGGTTAAGAGTTTGGGGAGGATCAGTACCCACAGTGCTGAGTCAGCAGAGATGGGAGCTCTGAACCTTGACAGGGCTTGACCATGTGGGGCCGGGGTGTTCTCCCTAGGACTCCAGTCAGATTGAACTGCTGAAAGAACTCCTGGATCTGCAGAAGGACATGGTTGTCATGTTGCTGTCACTGCTGGAAGGTGAGCCAGAAGTTACCCCCACTCAGAGATACCCCCATCCAAGAAGCCTGTCCAAAACCCAGCCCAGGGCTCCTACCCCAGAGAGCCCCCTGGAAATCTCTCACCCTGTGGAGAACCTTGCCCCAAACCCAGATCAAAACCAACCCTGTCATAGAAACCCTCCCCCAGAGACATAGAGTGAAATCCCTCCAAAAGATCCTTTTCAACCTCCTCTCCCCGCCATGATAATCAGTCTGGCAGCTTAGCATAATACCTGGCATACAGGAGGCACTTAATACATATTCATTCACTTGATGTGAATAAGCATTTATTAAGCACTTACTGTGTGCTAGGTATGACACTTCCCAGAGACATCCCCTTATTGAAAGCCACTACCCTCCCAGGTTTCTCAGAGAACTCCCCCTTCCCACAAAGATGCCCCTGTATGAAGACCCCTGAGAGTCCTTTCCAAAACCCTGCTTGAGTCCCTTTCCTCTTGGAAACCTCTCCGAAGAGAGAGCCTACTCTGGAATCCCTGCTGAGAGCCCCATCCCTCAGAGTGGAAAGGCACTCTCCAAAAGATCCTCCCAGGGAGATTCCTGTACAATGACTCCTCCTAGAAACCCACTAAAGATGCTTTCCTTGTGACTCTGCCTCTCCCCTGGGAGTGTCTTCAGAAACTTTCTTTGAGACCCTTCCCAAAGATACCATTCACAGAGAACTCCCTCCATAAACCTTCTCCTTCCCCACATAGTCCTTGCCACCAAAAGCATCAAAATTTCCCCAATCGAGACAACCCAGGAGAAATCCGCAAGATAGCAGGAAACCTTCTTATCCTGGTTGACCTTAAAGAATGTGGGGAATCTCTGCTTGTCCCTTTAGAATGATGAGGCAACAGTAAGCAGATGGGACTATCACCTTGATCTCACAGGCAGTGTAGGTGATGGATAGAAAAGGGACTGGATTTGAAATCTGAGGTCCTGGATTTGAATCCTGACTCTATCCCTCAATATCTTATTAATTGAATCACTAACCACTTAGGGTGTCAATTTTCCCCTTCTGTAAAATGAGGGTCTTGAATTCAAGGGCCTCTCTAGCCCCAGAGCCACTGTCCTCCCCACCTGGCCCTGACATCCCTGCCCCTTTTCCCCCACTCTTTCCAGGGAATGTGGTCAATGGCACAATTGCCAGGCAGATGGTGGACATGCTAGTGGAATCCTCCTCCAACGTGGAGATGATCCTCAAATTCTTCGACATGTTCCTAAAACTGAAGGACATCGTGGGTTCTGAGGCCTTTCAAGACTATGTCACTGATCCCCGTGGGCTCATCTCCAAGAAAGATTTCCAGAAGGTATGGCCCCATGACCACCTTCCCAGGAGCCACAGGAGATGCTAGGCAGGAGCCACATGCCTAGGAAGAAAGCCTTGAATGGAACATGTGGGGGGATGAACAATGGGCTACTGATGCTAGGTAAGCCTCTCCAGAAGGGAGACAAGAATATGGGGTTAGGGAACCTTGTGGGGTTAGGCATCTGAGCAGATAAGCCACCAGAAAGTTAGGTTGACTAAATGGATCAGGGGGTTATTCTGGGGGACAGAAGGGTGCCAAGGAGAAGGCTAAAAACAAAAGCTCCCATCAGATGGAAAGCGAATGTTTGGGTGAGCATACAGGAAGTTGGAATTGGGAGGAGGTTACCTGCAAACTTCCTGATGAAGAAAGTTCTAGATGATGGGAGTGCAAGGGAGACAGTGAGTGGGTAGAGAAGTTGAGGGTTGGTGGGAGGTGAAGCCAGATACAGAGAAGGGAGTCCTTAGATGGGACAGAATGCCAGGTAGGGGAGACTCTTTGTGACATATGTCTGAGCTAACAGCTTACAGGAGATTTTTGAATGGCTTGAAGTCTGGAGGACAATTGGGTACTATGGAGGAGATCAGGGCCCAGGAAAAGAGTCAGAAATGCAGATAAGGGAAGATCACTAAGGGAAGGAGAGTTACTGAATGGTGCCACCCGGGAGAATGGAAAAGGAAGCAGCCCCTGAGTGATGGCTCCTCATTGAGGCCTGGGCTCCAGGGACGTGGGACTGCCTCAGGAAAGGGGAATTATCCATGGAAGGATCTCTAGGAGACCAACCTTGGGAAGAGGGTTTGGAATATGGATGCCCCTATAGGGGACACTAAGGCACTGGAAAACAGTCTGGAGACCCAGAAGAAAGCCACTAGAAGGATGTAGTAGTTTAAAGGATAGGACTCCAGACTTGGAGTTAGGAAGATCTAAGTTCAAATGCTGTCTCTGGCACTAACTAGCTGTGCGATCCTGTCACTTCCCCTCTGTCTCAGTGTTCTCAACTGTAAAATGAAAATAATAACAGCTTTTTGAGGGTCAAATGAGTTAATATTTGTCAAGTGCTCTGCAATCTTTAAAGTGTGATGGATTTTTTTTTTTACCTTAAAAGAGACTCTGGAATTGGAGGAGGGAATTTCCCACAGTGCCTAGGGAAGGGGATTTCTTCATGGCCAAGCTTCCAGAGGAACAGTGGGGTAGATGAGATGGGAGAGTCAGCTAGGGAGCCAGAGGCAGGCTGTGACAGCCCCTCCATGGATACGAGATGGAGAAGAGGTTTCTCCATGGAAAGAAGCCCTGGATGACCCCCTCCCTGGGGCCCCTCCCTCTGCAGGCTATGGACAGCCAGAAGCAGTTCACTGGCCCAGAGATCCAGTTCCTACTGTCCTGCTCGGAGGCCGACGAGAATGAGATGATCAACGTGGAAGAGTTTGCCAGTCGCTTCCAGGAGCCGGCCCGAGAGATCGGTTTCAACGTGGCCGTGCTGCTGACCAACCTGTCAGAGCATGTGCCCCATGATCCTCGTCTGAGGAACTTCCTAGAGCTGGCCGAGAGCATCCTGGAGTACTTCCGGCCCTACCTAGGCCGCATCGAGATCATGGGTGCCTCCCGGAGAATTGAGCGCATCTATTTTGAAATCTCAGAGACGAACAAGACACAATGGGAGATGCCCCAGGTGAAGTTCTGCCCTGCTATGGGCCTGCTAGGGGCCCAGTCCCTCCTCGGCTCTAGAGCACTCTCAGAGGCAGGCCTTGCCCTGCAAGGGGCCAGCCCTCCAACACTCACTCCGCTTCCCTACCCTCAGCCCCTCTCCCACATTCCTTCCTGGCTCAGGTCCTTGTCACTCCTCATCCCTGCCTATCTATGTCTTCCTAATAATCTGCCTCAAGACTCTCTCATTTCTACCATACACATTGCCTCCAACCCCAGCACTGCCAAAGTGATATTAGATTTCCAAAGCTTAGGTACAGGTGTATCACGCCCCTGCTCCCGAATCTCCAGCGGCTTCCTCTATTCTCTAGATAAAATACAACCTCCTCTGTTTGGCCTTGGAACCCCCCAGCCTGGCTCCCTCAATACTCCCTCTCAGGTGGTATACTCTCCAGTGTTCTCTAGCTGTCCCCCATCCCTGACATTCAATCCATCAGGTACCTCTGCAAGATGTCTCATGCCTCTGTCCTCCCCTCTACCCCTTGGCAATTATATTATACCCTTCAGCAGTGGGCCACCTCCTACAAGAGACCCTCCCTGATTGCCCCAACTCTCTCTGAAACACCTCAGGATTGACTTTTCTGTGTATATGTTATAACCCCCATCAACAGGAGCCCCTGCCCAGCACATAGTAGGTTTAATTAAATGTTTGTTAATGGAATGGAATCCTCCATCCTCCCCCCAGAGGTCTCATCCAAATCTCAGGCATGCATGCCTCAAATAGCTTCTGGGGTCCTTGCATACTCACTGCCTTTCCTTATACAATAATCTCCCCATTCACACACACACACACACACACACACACAGCACATTCAGATGTAAATATGTGGCTTGCACATTCAGCCTCTACACATGCCCCTCAGCTACTCTTGTCTACCTCTTGCACACTCAGCCTCCTCTCCTTGCACACTCAACACCTACATATATCCCTAACATACCTGAAGCACTTCTCCTCCAAATGCCCCTCAGATACCCTTGCCCATTCTCACACACATTCTCCCATGCTCCTTTTCTGTGTCCCTTGGGTATCTGTACCCTTGTCCCTCCCAGCATCCCCTCTTCTCCACCATCCCCTGGCAGTCCCCCATGCTCCTTCCTCACCATGAATGTGCCTCCCCCCTTGCAGGTAAAGGAGTCCAAACGCCAGTTCATCTTTGATGTGGTGAATGAAGGGGGAGAGTCAGAGAAGATGGAGATGTTTGTGAGCTTCTGTGAGGACACCATCTTTGAGATGCAGATCGCTGCCCAGATCTCAGAGCCTGAGGGAGAACCTGAGGAAGATGAGGATGAGTCTGCCGCAGAATCTGGGCCAGATGCAACCGAGGTAGGAGCAGATGGAGAAGGAAGCCCCACAGGCAGCCCGGCAGGTATCTCCGGACATGTAGTAGGGGCGGTGTCTTCCATCCTGCGACGGCTGACCTACCGGAGCCTTCGGCGAAGGGTGCGGCGGCTCCGGCGACTGACCGTGCGGGAGGCCGCAGGTGCCGGGGCCGGATTCATCTGGTCCGGGGTGACGTGGACAGGCACAGGAGTGATTGGTGCCACCCGGGGGGCCCTAGGCCTACTCTGGGGCTCTCTGTTTGGTGGAGGGCTTGTGGAAGGAGCCAAGAAGGTGACAGTGACTGGGCTGTTGGCTGGAATGCCAGACCCCACAGGTGATGAGGTCCATGGGGAACAGGCAGCTGGCACAGGGACTGCTGGGATTGGGGATGGAGCTGTGGAGGGGGATGAGGAGACAGGGGGAGAGCCTGATGATGGAGAAGCTGAGGCTGAGGCTGGAGCTGGAGAGGCTGGACCAGCCAGAGGAGAGGGAGCCGGGGCAGATGGAGGCCATTTTCGGATGGAGGTTCCTGGAGGCCTTGGTGACATGGGAGACACAACACCAGTAGAGCCGCCCACCCCAGAGGGTTCCCCAATCTTCCGGAGGAAACTAGGGGTGAGTGGGGAGTTTGGTGTGTGTGTGTATGTAAGTTTGTGTGTGTGTGTGTGTGTGTGTGTGTGAGAGAGAGAGAGAGAGAGAGAGAGAGAGAGAGAGAGAGAGAGAAAGGAGGGGAGGGTTGAAGGAACAGGAAAAGGGGCTATACATACCAAGGCCCAGAGGCAGAGCAGATGGAGGAGACACAGACAAACAGGGAAGACAGATATGAAAGGGGGCCAGGGGAGGAAAGAGACAAAAAAAAAAGATGAAATGTGGATACGCAGTCAGACAGCAGGGGATACCTACGTAGAATGGTAGGATGATAGAAAGAAGGAATAAAGACAGGAAGGTGATAGAATGCCCAAATAACTACTCAAGAGAAAACTGAGGAAGAAAGCAGGGCTGAGATGGAGTCCTAAGGAGGGGGCCAGATCTAGACAGAGAGGAGTGAAAGATGTTCACAGACAACAAAACACAAAGAGAACCCTGGGGTGGAGGGATCCAGAAAGGGGGTGCTGCTGCTCCCTGAGCCCATCCTTCCCCTCCTCTGCCCACCTCTAGCTGGAGGGAGGAGAAGAACAAGATTTAGAAGCAGAAGCGGAGCCAGAGCCGGAGCCAGAACCAGAGCCAGAACCTGAACCTGAGAAAGCTGAGTGAGTGGTCTTGCTTGACCCATGACCTGGGACATCAGCTAGCCCTGACCTCTATCCTCAGGGCTCTTTCTAGGCCCCATCCAGCAGCCTGCCTCTGACCACTCTGAAACTTAGTGAGAAGAAAACTGAATTTAGAGTCAGAAGGCCTGGGTTTGAATCCTGGCCCTACTTCTGATCACTCAGGTGACAATGAGCAATTCCCTCTCCTCTATGGGCCTGAGTGGCCTCCTCTGGAGAAGGAGGAGGATAGAGTCATCTTGAAGGATCTGTCTAGCTCTCAATCTATAATGCCAATGATTACTAATCTTGGGGTTCTTGGCTGCATCTGGGAGACCCTGAGGATCTCCAAGCTCCCTTCATCATGCCTTATGTTCTCTCTCCTCCTCCCTTCCACCTCCCACCTTCCAGTGCCGAGAATGGGGAGAAGGAAGGGGCCCAAGAGCCAGCACCTGAGGCTCCCAAGAAGGCAGCTGCCCCATCCCCACCTCGGAAGGAGGAGACCAAATCTGAGGGCCCAGATTTCTGGGAGGAACTAGAGGTGCAAAGGGTCAAGTTCCTGGTAAGGACCAACCGGGGGTCTAGTGGGAGCCCTGTGAGATCAGGGAGGAATGGAGAAGGGGAGGAGCTCAGGGCCCCTAGAGTCCCCTCCCTGGGTTCATCCAGATTCCCCTGCAGCCACCAGTTCTATCCTGGTCTGTCAGACCTGCAGCTGGGCTGAACATAGAGCTCAGGCCATCCCCCTTTCCCTCTCTCCTTGGTCCTGCTAGAATTACCTCTCCAGAAACTTCTATACCCTGAGATTCCTTGCTCTCTTCCTGGCCTTTGCCATCAACTTTATCCTGCTCTTCTACAAGGTATCAATCAGGTGGATGGAGGGGTCCGGGGCAGGTTTGGGGGAGACACCTGGGTCCCTTGGGAGCCTGAGTGACTTGGTCCTCAGGTCCATTAAGCGGGGAGGGAATTAACCTTCTGGATACGTGGGCTCCCTCATGCCCTGAAGAAAGCGGGTTGAGGGCCAAGGTACCTTGGTACCCCAGGTATCCATCCATCCCTCTTCCACTAAGTGATAAAGGATAGGAGGCTGAATGTGAAAGTCCTTAAAGTGGGTAAGGGTCTTGTGATCTGGTTCAGGGGTCTGCAAGGCATCATGGTTCAGGAGAAAGAATAATGACTCTAGTGTCAGAGGACCTGAGTTCAAATATTGCTCCAACTCTGTGTGGCCTTGGGCTAGTCACCTAACCTCTCTAGGCCTCAGTTTCTTCATGTGTATAAAAGGGGGGTGGGTGAGACTAGCTTAATTGCTGAAGTCCCTTCTGCTCTCAGCTCTTCTAATCCAGGTGCCAGAGCCTTTGTGGTGGGATAGGGGGAGGGGATTGAAGGCTAGGCACTCAGATCCCCAGTCCTTGGTTTTCCTAGGGGTACTAGTGATGCCAAGGCCCTTCCCTGACCATACCCATGCCTGCCTTGCAGGTATCTGACTCTCCTCCAGGTGAAGAAGGCCTGGAAGGCTCAGGGTTCGAAGGCCTGGCAGGCTCAGGGTCCGGGGACTTCCTGGGGTCTGGTATGGGCTCAGGGGCTGGAGATGAGATGGAGGATGAGGAGGAAGAGAACATGGTTTACTACTTCCTGGAAGAAAGTACAGGATACATGGAGCCTGCCCTTCGAGGACTCAGCATCCTGCACACCCTCATTGCCTTCCTCTGCATCATTGGCTACAACTGTCTCAAGGTGGGGTTGGGGAAGGGCTGAGGCTGGGTCTGACTTCTGGCCAATGCACTCTGCAGACCCCCTGATCACCAAGATCTCCTCTCCCCGGTTCCCCCAGGTACCACTGGTTATCTTTAAACGTGAAAAGGAACTGGCCCGCAAACTAGAGTTTGATGGTCTCTATATCACTGAACAGCCTGAGGATGATGATGTAAAGGGACAGTGGGATCGCCTGGTGCTTAACACCCCGTACGGTGCTTGAAGTCCCCCTGGGGAGGCGCTGAAAGACTTGAAATGGGAGGGGGGAAGCTGGGGAACAAGACTCCAGAGACAGAATGGGGGACCAGAGAGAAGGTGAAGTTAGGGGTGAGATACTGGGAGTGAGGGGACCCCAGAGAAGGATTAGGAGGATAGGGGAGAGAGGAGATCACAGGGATAAAAGGGGGAGACCCTAAAGAAAGAGGTAGGGAAGAGCCCAGTGTGGCAGATGCTGGGGGATAGTAGTAGAGGGTGGGGTCAGAGAGGGAGGAATAGGAGATCCCAAGAAGAGAAATAAGGCAGCACTTAGGAAGCACGCCCAAAAAGGCAGGCAGAGATATCACGGAAGGAGGGAGTGGGGGAGAATTAAGAGATATCCAGGGCTGGGGAGCTAAAGATCTGGGATCCCTCTGTTCTCATCTCCCATAATTTCTTCCCCCAGCTCCTTCCCCAGCAACTACTGGGACAAGTTTGTGAAAAGGAAGGTGAGGAGGCCCAGAGGAAATGGAGACCCTCACCTCATCCCCAATTCTCTTACCATTCACCAGGTCTCCAAGCGTGGCTAATCAATCCTTTCCTCCCCCACTTCTCTAGGTGCTGGAAAAACATGGGGACATCTTTGGCCGGGAAAGGATTGCAGAGCTACTGGGCATGGATCTGGCCAGTCTGGAGATCACAGCACAAAACGAGAAGCGACCAGAACCCCCTCCAGGACTGCTTACCTGGTATGGGGCTGAGCCAAGTGGAGGAAGCTGATGGAGAAAGACGAGGGAACTCAAGAAAGGTTCTAACCTATTCACTGCCTTCCATATCCTTCCCTTAGGATCATGTCCATAGATGTCAAATATCAAATCTGGAAATTCGGTGTCATCTTCACCGACAATGTGAGTAGTGGGCCTTGGAAGGGTGGGGGCCACCAAGGTGGGAAGGAAGAGAGAGACCAGAGGGTGCTTTGTCAAAGTGTGCTTTGATATTCTTGGGTTATCCCATGGGGCCGCCCAAAGTGTCTCCAGCCTCTCCGATAGCCTCACAGTGTGCCCGACTCTGCTCCCTAAAGTGTTCTCTGTCACCCTGAAATCATTAAGGCTTTTCTTTTCCTGAATCTAATCCCTTGTTCTATTGCTGTCCCCCAGTCATTCTTGTATTTGACCTGGTACATGGTCATGTCCCTTCTCGGCCACTATAACAACTTCTTTTTTGCTGCCCACCTGCTGGACATTGCCATGGGAGTCAAGACCCTCCGGACCATCCTGTCCTCTGTCACCCACAATGGGAAGCAGGTGCCTGGGAGAGCAGGGGAGGGAGCAGGGAGAGGGGAGAGGAGTTGAGCACAGGCCCCCTCACCACTACTTGGGACTGTTCTGCAGCTGGTGATGACAGTGGGCCTGCTGGCAGTAGTAGTTTACCTCTACACAGTCGTGGCCTTCAATTTCTTCCGCAAATTCTACAATAAAAGTGAGGATGAGGATGAGCCGGACATGAAATGTGATGACATGATGACGGTGAGGTGGCCTCAGGGACACACTGTGGGCTGCACACAGTGGGTGGTTCAGTCACTTTTTTTCCCCTTGGAGCCTCAGTCTCCCTGTTTGGCTCAGAAGCCAAGACAGAAGTGCCAAACTGCTCCATTTCCTACCTTAACCAGTTTGCCCTTCTCTTGGTAGCCTGATGGCATCCCACTCCCCAAGGGCTCACCTGTGGATGCTAGACCTAGCAAGAGTACCCAATGGTGTTAGACCACTGTGGCTCAGAACCCCAGAGCTGAGAGGAGGTGCCAGCCTCGGCCTCTCCCAGGAGCAGGAATCCCTGTCATGCAGGCTGGTTCAGTCTCTGCCATGCTTCTCCCTCCTCAGTGTTACCTGTTCCACATGTACGTGGGTGTCCGAGCCGGCGGAGGCATAGGGGATGAGATTGAAGACCCAGCAGGGGATGAATACGAGCTCTACCGGGTGGTCTTCGACATCACCTTTTTCTTCTTTGTCATTGTCATCCTACTGGCCATTATCCAAGGTGGGCAGTGTGAGAGGTTCAGACTTGGGGGAGGGGAGGGTCAGGAGTCAGGGCTGGATAACTCAGAGATCAGTAAATCAAAGAGCTAGAAGCTATCCTACAAATGAGGAAACTGAGGCCCAGAGAGGTTAAGTGTGCTCATATGTGAAGCAGGATCTGAGGCCTGGTATTCATGTCCAGTGCCCTGGTCACTCTCCCACGCTGCCTCACAAAGCATTTTTCTTCACCAGCTAGGGGAGAAGGGGCCCTGAGGGCAGAGGTAATGCCAAAGCTAGGGAGGGGATGTGATGGATGTCAGGGTCAAGTGAAAGGGTCAGAAAGAAGTGATCATGACCGTTTATTCCCCTCCTTCTTCAGGTCTAATCATTGATGCTTTTGGGGAGCTTCGAGACCAGCAAGAGCAAGTGAAGGAGGACATGGAGGTAATAGCCCTGGGGGTATCTGGGAAGAGAATTTGGGAGGTCCGGGGAGAGTTTTGTGAGATCCCGAGTGCATTCATTCAACAGGCAACATGCCTACTATGTGCACGGCCCTATGCTTGTGGCCAGGACTTCCCAGACTTGGGGGTCACCTGGGTGGGGAGTGATGGGCAAATTGAGAGGGCACATCTGAGTATGGTACAGGGTGATGCATGATAGGGTCAAGGACCTCACAGTGTAATGGGGATGGACAAGTCCTCAAAGATGTATGATGTAAAAGAACGAGGGCCCAGAAGGAATCTGAGGAGGGACCAAAAGAACACTTTTCCCTAATGAGTCAGGGTGAGGAGAGCAAGCACTGAGAGAATATAAGCAGATTTGGGGGTTCTGGGGAGTGCCTGAGAGGGAATTGGGAGTCCAAGGGGTGACCATGAGAGGTTTTTGGGAGTCTTTGGTACCTATGTGGGAATTTATAGGACCCCAGGGGTATGGGAAGAGCTTTGAGATCCTGAGTTCAGGGAGTTTCTAGAAAGGGCTTGGGGTGTCTAGGAGGGTTCTTATAGAGGGTCTCTAGAGAATAATTGGGAGGTGACAGAGGTTATCAGGGGAGTATCCAATGGGGATAGAGGAAGGCTGAGCAGATCTCGAGCCCTGATGCTCCCTTTCTCCCCCCCATCTCACTGTCTGCCCCCCAAGACCAAATGTTTCATCTGTGGCATTGGAAGTGATTATTTTGATACAACACCCCACGGTTTTGAGACCCACACGCTGGAGGAGCACAACTTGGCCAATTACATGTGAGTGTTGGTTCTGCTGGCCAATCAGGGAAGGGAGGAAACTGGGAGAATGGAGGGACCAGAGGGACATCCAGGGAGATGGGGGGATCAGGATCCCTTGAGCCTGGCCACCCTCATGACATGTCTTTCCTCTTCCCCATCAGGTTTTTCCTGATGTATCTGATCAATAAGGATGAGACAGAGCACACAGGACAGGTGAGGGGAGGTTGTGGGATAACTGCTGGGGAGGATGTCCAAAAACTTGGGACACTTTGGAGGCGGGGACTTTGGAGGAGATGCTGGAACAGTGATACATGAGATAGCTTCAGGGGAAAGGGGGTCCAAAAGGTTCAAACTGGGAGTATTGATTCTTCATCCTTTCTTTCCTTGCTTGGGCTGGTTGCCCACCAGGAGTCATATGTCTGGAAGATGTACCAGGAACGCTGCTGGGATTTCTTCCCAGCTGGTGACTGTTTCCGAAAACAATATGAAGACCAGCTGGCCTGAGAAACTGAGGCTCCCCTTCATTTCCTCTCACCTCAAGTGCCTTATGCCACTTTGGGGATCCCTTGTCCTGGGGCTCAGCTCCCCTCAGTGCAATATATCCCATGGGAAAGGGCCCCTCTGGAATAAAGGGTTTCTTCTGCAGTTCCATGAGTTGTGTAATTTGGAAGCATTCTTGGACAGGACATTGGAGATGGGGTGGGATTATTCAGAAATTCTTCACATTGTAGATTTTAGAATCACAGAATCTAAAAAACAGGGCCTCAGAAACCCAAAATACAGACTCCAAGACCCCTAGGACCTAATAGCCTTGCGATCACAGAGATGAAGGGGGAAGGACTGGAGTCACTGTGATCACTTCTCCCAAGTAGATAAGCAGACACAAGAAGGAAGTGAGGGTGAAGGATCACATTTATTTGAGACAGTTGTGTGTATCTGGGATGATGACAAAGTTCTCAGTTTTCGGTCAGCCAGCTTCAGGCTTCATTCTTGAATGTACAGGTTGCTAGGGGCATTGGGGTCATTGGCAGGTCGAGTCTCCACCACCACAGGCCTAGGGAAGGTAGGGATACACATACAGGTTGAACATTAGGAATATCCTCCCAGGATTGCCCTCACCCCAAACTCCCTCCTGTCTACCTTCTCACCTTGGAGACCCCAGCAGACGAAAGGTAAGAGAAGGGTCTCTTAGTTCCTGAAGAAGCTGTGTAAGGAGAAAATTGGTCAATGCAGCTCGCACACATTTCAAATGCTGCACAAGGTCCTTTAGACATCCTCTGGTCCAAACACACACATGCACATGCACATATTTCACAGATGTGGAAACTGAGGGTTAAAGAGGGGAAGGCACTTTCCCAAGGTCACAGTGCACTAGGAGCCAAGTCAGAACCAGAACTCAGGTCTTGTGACTCTCTCTGGGGAGGAAGATATTAGACTGGGAATAGATGGGACTGCTGGCAGCTGAGCAAGGTGATCAGGAGAGTTGAGAGTATCAAGGCTCTGAAATCTCACCTGATCAGAGCCCAGAGCCCACACCTGCACACCATGTTTCCAGAAGACCTGGATCCGGCCACCAACCAGGGCTGGAGGGGTAAAGGGGAAAGGGTTTTGGTTAGCACCCACCAATGAGGCACTCACTCCCAGAAAGCTCTACGCCTCATCTCCATATGCTCCCTCACCTCTACATACCTACAGCCTCCACTGACTCACAGAGCGGGAGCTCTGGGGCCCTCAGCCCTCGTACCGGGGTCCCCTCCCTAGTCACCAGCTTCAGGCTCCCTTAAGGGATAAGAAAGAAAAAAGTCATGAGGTTGGGGTTGAGAAGGAATAGAGAGGAGGACTTTGGGGGAATGTATAAGGGGTCCTAGAGTGACAATAAGGTTCTTGATAGGCTCAGGAAATAGAGAGGAGTGTGAGGAAAAATGTCAGAGACAAAACAGGACAGTTGAGAGGTCCTGGAGGTTGTTAGGTGGTCTAGAGAAAACAGGCTCAGCTGGAGAGATGCCCTGGGGGATCAGTTTTCAAGGGCCTAGAGATGTTTTAGAGGATTATCCAAGGGGGTCAAGAGCTAGCCAGATGTTGCTAGAAGGAGGCTGGAAGGGGCTAGGGAGGTCTCAGGTGTCCTGGGGGAGTCCCTGGGATCCTGGGTTTCTTAGGGGTTGGAGAGAACAGAAACTGGTCTTGAGAAGTTTCTCAAGGTCCAGGAAGAAAGAAGTCTGGAGTTTAAAGGGGGGAAACACCCGTTTTCAGTGGGTTGTAGGGAAGGAGGTGGAAGGGGTTGGGAATCCCCAGGGGGCCCCATTAACCATTTAGTAGCACCAAGACCAAGTCATCTGCCAGCTGGGTCACCTGCACCGGACCTTCACTCTGGGCTAGAAGTGGGGATGAAAGAGGGCTCTCAAGCACCAGCCAGGCCCCGCCCCTACTCTGAGGTCCCACTCCTCCCTCAAATTCCACCTCTTCTATAAGACCCCTCCATTTTCTAAGGCCCACCCTTCCCGGTTCCTTCTCTGAGGACCCGCCCCCTCCTAAGGTACCACCCCTCTCTTAATCCTGTCTCCTTTCTGAGGCCCCGCCCCGCTAGCCAATCCCCACCCCTTCTCTGAGGCCCCGCCCCTCTAGCCAATCCCCACCCCTTCTCTGAGGTCCCGCCCCCTTCCCAAAGGCCACATTTTTCTGGTTCCCCCCTTACTGCCTCCTGTGGTCCCAAACCAGCTGGAGAGGGGGCCAAGTCGGACGTTGTGGAAGCTCACGGAGCCCGCAGGCCCGGGGCTCACGCCCACGCACACCGACGGGAGTTCAGGCCCAGGCGCCGCCAGCAACGAAAACACTCGCAGCGGGGACGGCAGCGGGAAAGGTACCTGCTGCATTTAAGGAGGGAAAGGGGCGTGGCTTCCAGCCATCGACCAATGGCAACGCACACCCGAGATGGGGCGGGACTACCGGGAGACTGGGCGGGCCGAACCCCTCCTCGTGGGGAGGGGCTTTGTTGGTCTAACCAGTGAAGGGGACAAGATCTCCATTCCCCGACCAATAGGGGTGCGGACTTTGGACGGGGCGTGTTTTAGGCAGCAGTGGGCGGAGCTCACAAAGCGCTGACCCCAGACTAGAGGACAGAAGACCGGTAAGGGCTCCCACCCCGCCCCCGCCTCAGAATCGCCCCTCTAGGGCCCAGATACCCTGATGAGCATGAACTTCTCCATGGGCGGATACCACTGGAGCAGGATCGCGGCAGCCTCCATCGCAGCGCACAGATACGGCCCCCCGGAACTGGGGCTCTCCGCTGCAGAGTGGGGTGCCAGGTCATGCCCAGACTAGACGCTGGGTCACTCGTGACACTGGGGCCCTGAGACATCCTCCGCTAACCCAAGAGAGGCCTCCTCCAGCTGAGACTCCTCTAATAGAGATTCCCAGTCACCCCAACACTGACATCCTGCAATCTCTTTCCGTTCCCACGATCATTCCCTACTCAGTTCCCTCTGAGAGGCTTCCTTCAGGGGTACCTCAGGACACCGACCAGACCCCCAATCATCTCATGCAAATGCAACGTTCAGTCCCTTCCTCAATGAGCACCCTGAGCCTCCTTGTGCCATCCTATGGCTATGGAATCCCTAACACACTCTACCCCACCCCAAGTGGATTCCCCAAGGAATTCCAAACCTCAGTCCCTGAGCCCTCCCCCCCACTGAGGTCTGAGAGTTACTACCATCATGGTGACTAGAACTCTCAACTATCACCTCTCAACTAGCATCCTGAGAATCTGTCCTAAGTTTGGGGTTCACTCACCCACACAGCAGGCCCGGCAACCCCGAGTGTCCTGGATTTTGGTGGATACCACATTCTTCCTGAGAAAGTAGGGGAGGTAGAGTGAGAGTAGGGAGGGTCTTCTGGGAGAAGGGGGGTGTTGTTCAGGGTGATATTGGGACGATGTGGGGACCTGGGCAGCAGACGGTGGGGAGTGATATGGGCAATGGGTCCTCCTGTTCTTGTCTCCTTTCGATCCAGCAGTCCCAAGAGGCTATGTGAGTACAAGTGAGGGGTCTTTCCTGGGAGATAAAATGAGAGTCAAGACCTGGAGGATGCCTTCTTCCATCAGATCCCTCTAAAGGATTCCCCTCATTCTTCCTTATTGCCACATTCCCTCTGGCTCTCTCAAGCCCCCATCTCTCTTACGTCTCCAAGTCTGCTGCCCATCTCCTTTCAACCGGAATCCCCATTACATTCTCTCTACCCTTCTGTCCCCCATCCCAATATACCTGACAGGGACATTAGGACATTGTTGATACAGTAAACCCAAGTTGTCCGGCTGGGGAAAAGCTGAGGAAAGAGGAGGGAAAAAAGAAAAGTCTTTAATTTGTCCTTATCCCATCCATTGCCCTCTTCACCAGGATCCTCCCATACTCACCATCTCCAACATGGCCTCCTGGTCACTTCTGTTCAAGATGAAGATGCCCTCCTCAGCCCCCAAGAGCAAGTGCTGGTCTGATCAAGCAGGAAAAAAAAAAAAGAGAGAAACATGCTTGGGACTCTTCATGGCCAGGACTCAACTCTCTCCCCCTCCCCCATCCCGACCCTACCAAGTGTATCCTTGCTCTGGCCCTCACTCTCTCTGTGTGGCTTTAAGCAAGTTCCTCTCACTCTAGTAAAGTGTAAAGTAAAAAGTCTGCACTAACAGGTCTTTAAGGGCCCTTCCCGGTGCTGACATCTATGATTCTGACATTGATTCTCTTTCCTTGCCCACTGCCAAACCGTCTGCCCAGCACCAACCCCCCCCCCTACCCCCTACCCCCACCACCACCACCCACCCCCCTCTCCCCCCCCCCCCCCCCCCCCGTGCCCTCACCCTTGGTTGTGGGGTGTGTCCAGGAAGCAGTACTGCTGGTGTGGAGGGGACAGCCATTGAATACTTTCACCAGGAGAGCACAGTCCTAGGCACAGTGAGGAGCAGACCCAGTCATAAGGACTCTGGGAGGTAAAGAACAGAGAAACCTCTTCCTCCTACCACCCCTAAATATGTGGTGCAATTGAGGAGACAGATTTCCTAAACCCAGTCATTCCAGACAAGGTACTCCTCTGATTCCCTCCCCATCCCCCAAGCCATAGGTTTCAGGGATCCTCACCTTTTTCCTTTTCTCTTTCTTGGGGGGCAAAATGGGAGGCTGGTTGGACCCTGAGGGGCCTGGGGTCCAGAGGGAGGGGTCTGAAAAGATAATAATCCCTGGTATTTAGGTAGCACTTTCAGGGCTGTAAAAAAGTTTTACATACGTTATTTCATAATAGCAATAGTAAGATTTAAAATAGCACTTTAAAAGTCAGCAAAGTGTTTTATATATGTTATCTCATTTTGCTCAGTCAACAAACATTTATTAAGCACCTACCCCAAAGCAGATACTGGGGCTAGGAAGAGAAAAAAAGAAACTTTTCCTACCATAAGACTTTCTATCATGGGGAAAGGAAGTGTTACAACATAAGAAAAATAAAAGATAATTTGGCAGGAGAGAGACCAGATTCTGGAGGGGGGGGAGTAAGGAAAGGCTTCATGTAGAAAGTAGTGCCTGAGCTGACCTTTAAATGCCACTGGGAAGTCTAAATGAGGAAGTGTGTGTGTGTGTGTGTGTGTGTGTGTGTGTGTGTGTGTGTGGGTGTGTGGGTGTGTGGGTGTGGGTGAGGGTGTGTGGGTGTGTGTGTGTGTGTAGGCACACATGCTGGGGGCCAGCTTGGCTAGTCTACAAATAGCGTGAAAGTATAATATGCCTGGAAAAACAAGATGAAGCCAGGCAATGAAGGGCTTTAAAGGTCAAAGGCATCTGTATTTGATTCAAGAAGTAACAGGTGCTCACAAGAGTAATCCTGGGAGGTAAGAACTCCAGCTGTTAGCTTCATTTGGCAGAAAAGAAAAGATGAAGATAAGGATCAGATAGGTTAAATGATTTGTTCATGATCACATGGCTGGTAGGCGTCCTAATTGAAGGTCAGACCCAGGGATCTCCTGCCTCCTGGTACAACATCTGTTGTTTCATCACTGCCAGGTATCCATATTCCCAGATGGGAAGCTCCTTCCCCCAATTTAATATCCCAGCCCACCCCAGTTACCTGATCGAGCAGAAAGGTGAGGACTTCGGGGGGCCAGAGGTGGCCCTGGGCGGGGTATACGGGGAGGAGGTCCACTAGAGCATCGAACCAAGACCCCAGGGCTCAGCCTCCCATCATCCCCAGAACCTTCATCTGATGGGGTCCGGATTTTGGACTGCAAGGAGAGGCAGGAGGGCAGACCAGTAAGATATGGCTAGAATTCTCTTCCTTTTCAGTTTCCCTCTGGGACACTGAATCAAGTGGAGGGATCCCAGTATCCACTAGGAAACCCCATCATCCTGAGTCCCAATCCCTTGAGGATCCCCTCATTCCAGTCACCAGTCCTTAGGGGGATTTTGATAAATTGGCACCTAGGCCCTGGAATCCCAGCTCCCATGTGTCCCCATGGTCTCACCTTGGGGGGTAGCGGGGGAGGAACATCCACTGCAGGGGTTGGGCTGAAATAGGAATTTAGTGATTTGGTATCAGTTTGTGTTTGGGGGCTCAGGGAATTGGGGACTGAGAGATCGGGAGTGCTAGAGTCTGGGATAATAGGGAAGGTGCTTAGCAGGGCTAAGGTTGGCTCACATGTCCACATCATCATAATCGTTTTCGGAGTCATCAGACTGTTCTCTGAAAGGAAAAGAGCAAAAGCTGAACCTCCCAGAAATTCTCCTTCCCTCCAGCTGTTTCTCTGTTCCTGTCTATGTCCTCAGTCCCAGTCTCTCTTTACCTTGTCCAGTCCCTCCCAGTCTCTCTCTTTTCCCATCCCTCTCTCTGACCTTCCCAGTCTCTCTGTCTTCTCAATCCATCTCCCCCAGTCCCTTCTCTGTCCCTTTTTGTTTATTCAAGTCTCTTTGTCATCTCCCACCAACCCTACATCTCTCCTGACTCCTCTAAGTCTCCCTCCATTCCTCCCTCCACACCCTCCCCAAAGTCTGCCTACCTGGTGCTCCTGGGGATGCTGTCCCAGCTCCTACGGTCAGGGATCTGGCCAGATGCCTGGGAGAGGATGGGTTTTCCCCTGTTAGACTCTTAAGGGAAACAATGGTTTCCCTTTTACTTTCATATCCCCAGGACCTAGCATGATGCCCAGACCATAATAAGCACTTCACTGCTTTTTGAATGACTGATTAATTGGAGGAAAGGGAGATTAGCAGGTAAAGAGGATGGAGAGCTTCCCAAGAGAAAGGAGAGAACGACAGGAAAAAAATCTTGAAGAAAGGGCTCTGGGAAAGGTAAAAGCCTAGGGGTAGAAAAGGCAGCCAGAGAAGGAGAAAGTAGCTGGAGTGCTGGGGGGGGGGGGGGGGGAAGGGGCATCCTCACATTGTCAGTTTGAGATCCAAGCTTCTTTGAACACAGTGGTCTGAATTTCATATGCTGTCCTGATAAAGGGGTGACATTTATGAGGGAGTGAGTAGACCCAGGGCTCTCAGGAAGCTGGGATGAAATGGGGGATGGGGTTGGGCATGGGATTCTGACTGGCCAATCTCACTGATTTGTAGGATCTTAGGTTTCTGGCTGGGTGGTGGAGTTTGTGGCAGGACATGACATAGGGCTATGGTTTCTAGGTTTCAGGTAGAAGGGATGAGAATTTAGGGGATGAATAAAAAATAATTTGGGGGACTAGACTCTGGTTTCTGGAGTTACTGGGAGTCAGAATTTGAGCATTTCAAGGTTTAAATGGTCCAGGTTGGGGAGGTTAGGCCTCAAGAGTTCTCTCTACTCACGACCAGAGTCCAGGCTGGAGATGCCCAATGAACCACTTCGGTGAGTGGAATGGATCCTCCGAGGAACCGCGGGAGGCTGCTGTGGAGAGGAGGACAAGGTGGGGGGACAGGAGCCAATGCCACCCCCCTCAAGCCAATCAAGCAGCCCCAGGGTGGCCACTGAGGTGGAGCTCATGGCCACGGGACCACTGAAGCAGGCAGTCCTCACCTTCACGGATGTTTGTCCTTTATGGATATATCCAGGAAAGAAGACAACTAGAGGAGGGGAAGGCAAAAATCTGGAGCAGGGCACAGATAGGACACAAATGCTCTTACCATGAAAGAACAATGAATTGGAAATAAGGTCATAAGAAGAAAGAGTCAGGTGAGAGGACTTAGACCTGAAAGGACCCTTGGAGACTGCCTAATCCTACTCCTTCTTTTTACAGAAAGGAAAACTGAATCTCTGAGAAAAGTTGCTAGCTTAGAACAGTGGCAAAGCTGAGACTCGAACTGTTCCTGATTGAATCTGATTCCCACATACATTATTCACTATACCCCATTGGACCTGAGTTCAAGTGCTTTATGTCACATTTGGTATCTGTGTAGACCTCCCCCTTTCTGAATTTTCTACATGAAAAATGGAGATAATCTGTCATGATTGTGGAAAGAGTTAACTGGTCATTCTTAACCATTCTTAGCCATAGCTTTTGAGAAAATTAAAGACAAAATAAATTAATCTGATGATATAAAAATAAGAAACTTTTGCCAAATGAAAAGCAATGAATACAAAATAAGGAAAGAGACAAACTGGGTAAATTTTTGTCATTGTTAAACATTTATGAAAAAATCTGATATAAATGTGTCAGTTTCTTCTAGATTTTGGATAAGAGTAAATGCCATTCTCCCACAGATAAGTGATCAAAAAATATGAAAAGGAAGTTCCCAAAATAAGAAACACAAATTATCAACCATCATGTGAAAAAATATTTGCAATCTCTAATAATTAAAGAAGTACAAATTAAAATAATTTTTTTATTCCACCTGACCCCTATACAATTGGCAAAGATAATAAAAGATAATATGACTTGATGATTGTGGGGATATAGTTAAATAGTTATTATGGTGTATTACTAGTATAGCCCTTAATCAATTCAAACTTTTTCAGAAGGCTATGTGGAATTGTACAGTGAATTATAAAAACATGAATAGTCTTTGGCTCTGGCTCTGGTCAACAAAGAGCTTTAGAGGGAGGTGGAGCTAAGATGGCAGAGTAAAGGCAGGCACTTGCCTGAGTTCTCTCAAATTCCCCTCCAAACAGTGTTCAAATAATGCCTCAAAACAAATTCTAGGGCAACAGAACCCATAAAATGATAGGGTGAAATAATTTTCTAGTCCAAGACAACTTAGAAGGTGAGCAAGAAAGGTCTGTTTCACTAAGGTGAGCGTTCTGAGTACAGTCTATACCAACATGGGCTGCACCCCTGCAAGCCAGCAGCAGGACTTATGGGCAACTGAACCAGAGGCAGTGGCTTTAGAAGTTCTCAGACCACAGAAAGTAAGGGAGTCAGACAACTGGTCAGAAAGAGATTACAGGGGACCTTGTACAAGTAAAATTTGGGAAAAGAAATGAGAGTGATGCAAGAAAATCATGGTAAAAAGAGACAACAGCTTAGTAAAGGAGACATCCAAAAAATACTGAAGAAAATAATACCTTGAAAAAAGAATAGGTCGAGGCAGAAAAATCCACTGAAAAGCCAAATTGGCCAAATAAAAAAAGATATACAAAAATATGTACAAACATTTACTGAAGAAGAGAAGTCATTAAAACCAAAATTGGCCAAATGGAAAAAGAGAGGTACAGAAATTCACTGAGGAAAAGAACTCCTTAAGAAGTAGAATTGGTCAAATGAAAAAGTAGGCACAAAAGCTCACTGTAGAAAATAACTCCTTAAAAATTAGAATTGGGCAAGTGAAAGCTAATGGCTCCATGAGACATCAAGAAACAACAAAAGAAAAAAGAATTTTAAAAAAATAGAAGAAAATGTGAAATATCTCATTGGAAAAAAAAATGACCTGGAAAATAGATCAAAGAGAGATAATTTAAGAATTATTGGACTACCTGAAAGTCAGGATAAAAAAAAAAAAAGGACCTACACTTAGGACCCTAAGACTGCATGCCATCTTAGGGAGGAAGGGAGAGAAAATTTGGAACTTATGGAAGTGACTGTTGAAAACTGAAAACAAATAAATTAATAAATTTGAGGGGAAATTTTTTAAATTTTTTTTAAAGAGCCTAGACATTATAGTTCAAGAAATTATCAAAGAAAACTACCCCAATATCCCAGAACCAGAGGGTAAAATAGAAATTGAAAGAGTCCACCCATTACTTCCTGAAAGAGATCCCAAAACAAAAACTCCTTGTAATATTATAGCCAAATCCCAGAGCTCCCAGGTCAAAGAGAAAAATATTGCAAAGAGCTAGACAGAAACAATTCAAATATCGTGGAGCCGCAGTCATAAGATTTAGCAAATTCTACATCAAAGGATCAGAAGGCTTATAATATGATACTCCAGAAGGCAAAAGAGCTAAGATTATAACCAAGAACCACCTACCCAGAAAAACTAAGTATAATCTTCCAGGGGGTAAACAGAGGATTTTCAAACATTCCTGATGAATAGACCAGAGCTGAATAGAAAATCTGACTTTCAAATGCAAGACTCAAGGGAAGTACAAAACAGAAAAGCATAAGACATTCGATAAGATTAAACTGTTTACATTCCTACATGGAAGATGATACTTTTAGCTCCTCAGAACTTTATCATTATTAGGGCAGTTAAAAGGAGGGCATAGGTGTAAGCAGACTATCCAAAAAATAAAATTAAGGGGTGAGAAAAAGCGATGCACCAGAAGGAAGAAGGGAAAGGTAGAATGGGGTAGATTTTCTCACATAAAAGAGACACAAAAGAACTTTAGCAGTGGAGGGGAACATCAGGAAAGTGGGGTAGCAAGTAAGCCTTGAACTTTATTCTCATTGAAATTGGCTCAAAGAGGAGAGAATGACATACATACTCATTTGGGTATAGAAATCTATCTTTCCCCACAGAGAAGTAGGAGAGGAGGGGCATAACAGAAGAGGATAGGACTAAGAGAATAGAGGGCAGGTTGAGGAAGGCAGTAGTAAGAAGCAAAACATTTTTGAAGAGGGAAAGAGTAAAAGGAGAGAGAGAAAGATAAACAAGGAGGGAAAGTAGGATGGAGGGAAATACATTTAATAATTTTAACTGTGAATGGAATGAACTCACAAATTAAACAGAATTAGATTACATGTACATTACATGATTTGGACATAAATAAGTTGGGGAGCATGGAATCTGTCAGATTTATGAATAAGGGGAACATTTATGACCAAAGAAGAGATAGAGAGTATTATGAGATGTAAAATAGAAAATTCTGATTACATTAAGTTAAAAAGGTCTCGCACAAACAAAACCAATGCAGCCAGGGTTAGAAAGAAAGCCAAAAACTGCTGGGGGAGGAGATGAAGGGGGATTTACAGCAAGCTTCTCAGACAATGACCTAATTTCTTAAATATATAGAGAACTGAGTCAAATTTATAAGAATACAAGTCATTCTCTAAATGATAAATGATCAAAGGATATGAACAGGAGGTTTTCAGCTAAAGAAATCAAAGCTATCTATAGTTATATGAAAAAATGTTCTAAATTACTATTGATTAGAGAAATGCAAATTAAAACAATTCTGAGGTACTACCTTACACCTTTCAGATTAGCTAATATGACAGAAAAAGAAAATGACAAATGTTGAATGGGATGTGGGAAAATTGTAACACTAATGAACTGTTGGTAGAGTTTTGTACAGATTCAACCACTATGGATGGCAATTTGGAACTACACCCAAAGAGCTATAAAACTGTGCATATACTTTGACCAAGAAATACCACTAATAGGTTTCTATTCCAAAGAAATGTTTTTAAAAAGGAGAAGTACCTTTATGTACAAAAACATTTATAGCAATTCTTCTTGTGGTGGCAAAGAATTTGAAATTGAGTGGCTACCCATAAATTGGGGAAGGACTGAGCAAGTTGTGATATATGATTGTGATGGAATACTATTATGCTATAAGAAATGACCCAGAAAAATTTACATGAACTGATGCAAATCGAAGTGAACAGAATCAAGAGAACATTATAGACAGTAACACTGATATCATAATAATGATGAATTGTGAAAGATTCAGCCATTCTCCCCAATATAATGATATAAGACAATTCCAAAGGCCTTATGGCGAAAAGTGCTACCCACCTCCAGGGAAAGAACTGATGGACTCTGAATGCACATTGAAGCATACTTTTTTTAAACTTCATTTTTCTTGGGATTTTTTTTTCAGTCTGTGTTTGCTTTTACAATATGACTAATATGAAAATATGTTTGCATGACTGCACATGTATAACCTATATTAAATTACTTGCCTTCTCAATGAGGGAGGAGGGAGAGAATTTGGAACTCAATAGTTTTTTTAAAAAGCACACATGTAAAAATTGTTTTTACATGTAATTGGAAAAAAAATTAAACATTAAAAACAACAACAATGGATAGGGTGGAGGAAAATCTAAATACACAAATATGCCTAGCAGCAGTCCATAAATATTCATATTTCCACTCCCATATCTCTATCTGTAGAGTGTTCTGCTGACACCTCATACACATGCAAAATTGAATTCATCAGCTTCCTTGCCCTAGCTCTACTCCTCAAGCAGACCAGGACCTCCAAACTTCCTTACTTCCTTCTGCTGAGTGCACCTAGCCACTAAGACTCATCTTTGAGGTATCTTTGATCTTTCCCTCTCTTTCTCCCTCACCCCAACCTCCAACTCCAGTTGTCTCAGAATCTCAAAGCTGGAGGAGATCTCAGTGGTCCAATCTACTTCTCCAACAAGTGGGCATACATCCACTGCATGGAAATGTTGGCTAAGGAAGCTGGGGTGGCTTCTTTATCTTGCAGACCAAACTGGGAGAGAATCCTGAGCCAGAGAGAGAGGCTCACCATGGAAAGATGGAGAGGTTCAGAAAAGCTGGGTAAGAGCAGGAGAGCCCTGAAGATTGGGCTGGACCCCAGAGACCTTTTTGAAGGATAGAAGGACAATCCAAAATGGACACTGATTGACAGAATGGAAAGTCTTAAGCAAGGAAAGAGACATGAGGGGAACATTCAGTCACTGGTGTGAGAAGATGATTAGCAGGGCTTAAACTAGAGGGAGAAGTATGAGGAAACCTGGAGCTTTGGATGCTAAGGCTGTGTAGGTAGGGTGAAGTTAGACAAATGTCAAACTAATTCTATGTATAAAGTTTATACATACACACACATACACACATGTGTGTGTCTACACATATACAACATTTATATATATAAATTTACATGTATATATATAAATTTACATTTATATATAAATATATATATATATATATATATAAAGTTTTTGAAAAGTATGTTTCAATCTGCATTCAGAGTCTTTCTCTGGAGGTGGATAGCATTTTTCACCATAAGTCCTTTGAAACTGTCTGAGATCGTCATATTGGTGAGGAAAAACCAAGTCTAACAATATTGCTGTTACTGTGTACAATGTTCTCCTGGTTCCACTCACTTTGATTTCCTCAGTTTATGTAAATCATTCCAGGGTTTTCTGAAATGTCCAACTTGAATCCCAAACATTCTGTTCCCACTTCAGGCAATACTGTGGTCTCCATGGGAGGCGCAAACATTTGAAGCAGGTGTTACAGTAGCATCTCCCTGAATGAAGTAGTTGATACTTCCCATTCACCCGTGCCTATGCCTGGTACCCTTCTCACCTCAGGTTCTTCTTCCTCACTCTCAGCTCCCAGAGGGGTCTTCCCAGGGTTTCTCAGTTTCTCCAACAATTCCAGAGTCAGGCTCCGTGACAGTCCTGGTTGGGACACCAACTGGTGCTAGGGGTGGAGGGGAACGGTCAAGGTTAGAATGTGAAAAGGGGGTTGAGAATGCTGGGACTGGGGTTCTGCATGTAGAAGTCTGTGTAAGGAAAGTCTCCACAAAGGTCAGGGCATTATCTCTCACTGGGTATCAGAAATGACTTAGGGAAGGGTAATTGACAGGGAGGAGTTGGGGAACCTGGAAGAAGCCCGTGGTAGGGAGTTAGGAGACCCAGAGGGCAAGAGTTCTGGGCAGGGAGGATTCCCTGGGAAGGCCATGTGGAGGGATTCTGGCTGCAGACTTCCCTGGGTCCTGAGAGGGATCAGTGATGTCATCCTGGACTCCTTAATCTCATTTGCCCCACACATCTAATCCACTGCCAAACCTAGCCATGTCTACCTTCACATCTCTCCAATATATCCAACATATCTTCTCTCTGCTCACGCAATCAACAACCCTAGTGCAAATATCACCTCACACCTGGACTGTTTGTAATAGCCTTCTAACCCATCTCCATGCCCCAATTCTCTCCCCACTCCAACCTCTTCCATTCAGGTAACAAGGTG
Organism: Bettongia penicillata ogilbyi; assembly: GCA_023548195.1. NCBI lineage: Eukaryota > Metazoa > Chordata > Mammalia > Diprotodontia > Potoroidae > Bettongia > Bettongia penicillata. The sequence continues at coordinate 6,216,647 of JAJHZJ010000081.1, read as the reverse complement.
AGTTTTTCTAAAGTACAAGTCTATGGCATGCTCCTACTCAGCAAACTCCAGTGGCTCCCCATTATCTTCAGAGAAAAATATCAAGTCCTCATGACCTGAATACATTTCCAGTCTTCCCTCACCTTACTCTAATTTTCTGAAGGTCCTTGAGAAGAAACAAGAAACTTAGGATTTCTTTTATTTCTTGTCTCCATCTTCCAAAGTAATTTTGCCAGAAGATTTTCTGAATATAGCTATCATCTCCCTTTCACACTCTGCCTCTCTGCTTGAGTGTGCAAAAATCAAAACTTTCCTTGTATATAATTTTTAGTATATAATTGCTAGTCTCTCTCCTTCTATAGGTTTCTAGCACCAAGAGGACCATCAAAGGCATTTCTCCTACAGCACCTCCAACAAATGGTCATCCAGCCTAGTTTGAAGACCTCCAGTGAGATAAGCCCTCCCACCTTTGGCCACATCTGTTATGTAGCCAAAATTTCATGGACTGCCCTGTCTTTGGTCACTAACAATCTCTTCGTTGCTAAATTCCAGTGACCTTTTTCAGTCCTCATTTCTCCTGACCTCTGCAATACTTGGGCACTCATAGGCCGTGCCTTGACTTCCATGATAACCTTCTATCTTCATCCTTCTTGTGCCTCTCGGACTACTCAGCCTCAGTTTCCTCTTTTGGAGCAGCCCTCTCCAAATCACAAAGCAAGGCTCTGTCATAGGTTCTCTTCTCTGCTTTCTCTATACTATTCCTCTTGGCTGTCTCATCTACTCACATGTGTTCAATCATCCCCTTTAAACAGAGGATGGATCCCAGATCTAGATAGCATTAATTTGACTCCTAAACTCCAGCCCTGTATATGTACTGCAGCTCTCCTCCACAATGGCAGCTGCTGGTGGGCAGGAATAAATTGTCATCCTCAGCTATGCTAAACTAAATTGAACTGAAAATATCTGTCCACTTCTTCTGGTGTTGCCTAGTTCTGAGACAGGGATTTAGCAGAGTGGACTGTGGGTACTGAAGGGCACACATCTCACATTGAGCATCTTGGCAGCACTGGGTCGTTTCTTAGGATTCTTGGTGAGGGTGACTTTGACGAAGTTGTGGAAGGCAGCTGACCTGCAGGGGTAAAGGACAAGGGCTGTCTGTCAAAGATGCTCTAGGGAGCAGAGAAACACCCTAGTTCCCAGGTCCCAGCCTGAAGTTCCCCCTACCCACCCCAAACCACCAATGCCCTCCCCAGGCCCAGGGTCTCCCCCTCACCATCGTCCTTTTTCCTTCAGTCTGGGAGGCTGGTATCCACTTTTAGTCATAAGGAAAAGCACTCTAGGACAGATGAAAGGATAAGAGGGGGTTCAGGACCCCACTACTGGGTATCTCCTTCCTCCTTAACTTCCTCTCTTAAAGCCACTGGTAAGGAGGGGGGCCAGTCCAAGGGTTAGAATAGGGAGGGGGTTCCTAGAGGGTTGGGACCAGGGTATTCTGAGTTCAAATGGGGGTCCCTGGAGCTGAAGATGGAAGGCCTCAAGTCTAAGCATGGGGCCTCTGAGAAACTTGGTGTAAGGGCTCCCAGAGATAACATGAAGGCTCCTAAGTTCTGAGGCCAAGGGTAGGTGTATCTCAAGGTCTGAGCACAGAAGGGCTCCCAGGAGCTAGGCAGGGGTCAGGAGATCTCAGGGGCAGAGGCATACCTGAGAGGGTGCACATCAAACATCGGAGGCTGTAGCTCAGCCATTTCGATCGCTGTTATCCCCACAGACCAGATATCACAAAGCTCTGTGTACCCTCCCTTGAACTCCACAGCGGCCACTTCAGGGGCCATCCTGGGGTGGGGGTGGGGATGGGGGGGGCAAGGACACAGAGACTGTCAGAGACAGAAGGAACACTCAGAGATACAGAGATAGATTCAAAAACACAAGGAGCCTGTTAAAGACAAGATGACACAAAGTGGAAAGGCAGAGACAAGCGGAATTAGGTGGGACAGGCCTGCAACACAAGAGAACTGAGTAGACTCAAAGCCAGATGCCTGCAGAATTCCTGGAGCCATCAGCCCTCACCACCCCCTTGCCTCAATCTTGTCCCAAACTCCTCACCAGTAAGGTGTCCCAATGAAAGAGAGACGTCGAGCCAGGGTGGCCCCTATTTGGGCTGAGATGCCAAAGTCAGCTGGAGAGAAGGAAAAACGTTAAGTTGCTTCGGGTCCTCTGCCTCCTCAGATCCTTTCCCACAGCATTCCACTGAGCTCTCCCAGCCCTACTCACCAAGTTTAACTTCTCCATTGTCATTGATGAGAATATTTGCTCCCTGGATTGGGGGAGGGGCACAGGAGAGAAAAATCAATCAAACATTTATTAAATGCCAGTTTTTGTGCCAGGCACTATGCTAAGCACTAAACTCAACAGAGACTCTCTTCCTCCCTTCCCACAGGCCTCCCAAAGCCCCCTCCCTGGCAACCCCAAAGCACCTTGATGTCTCTGTGAATCTTGCCCTGGTTGTGCAGGTAGGCCAGACCCTAGGGAGAACAAGGGGAACAGGAGAGAGAGAAGAACTGAGGTCAACCGGAATCTCTTCCCCTGGAGCTCCTTTTGGGAGGTCAGGGAGGTTTGCTGAGATAGAAGGTATTAGGAGATTTGGGGTTAGAGGAAAAAGGAGGTTGGATCAGGGGATCAGGTGGCTGCAGTTTGGGGGATTGGAGGCATTCACATGTCTAACTGATAGCATGTTGCCTGCCTTCTCAATGGGTAGAAGAGGGGCCAGAAAAGAGGACAAAAATTTGGAACTCAAAAAAATTTTTTAAATGAATGTTAAAAATAAATTTGATTTTTTTAATTTCCTAGAGCACAGAGAGGTTAAGGCTCTTGCCAATGGGTGCCAGAGGCAGAACTTGAGCCCTCAATACAAGAAACTGTATACAAAATAAAAACAAAGAGAAGGGAAGGGAAAAGGAGAGGGGGAAAGGAGAGGGAGAAGAGGGAGAGGGGATCAAAAAAGTGTCATCCTCACCTGGAGTACTTCTCTGCAGATGTAGCCAATCTGAAGCTCAGAGAGAGGGCCAGTCACTGCAACAGACCCCCCCACCCCCACCCCAGGGGTCAGGGGGCTGAGTCACCACTCAGGCAAAGATAGAATGAAAGAGGAGAAAGCGATGGGAAGGGGAGGGAGCAGAGTTAATCAATCAATCGGTAAACATATATTAATCGCCTATTACAAGCAAAGCACTGTGTTAAGTACTGAGGATACAAAAAGAGATGAATGTCTATTCTCAAAGAGCTTTTAATCTGGACTGAATAGCACTGAAATAGCACAAGAATGAAGGGGGGATGTGATGGGGAAGGCTTCCTGTAGATTGTGGAAGGTGGGATTTTAGTTGGGATTTAAAGGAAGCCAGGGAGGTCAGGAGTAGGCTGCTTCTCCACCTGGGGAGGGACTCCCCCCTTCTGCCTCCTTACTGTGGTATATATCTTGGAGTGAGCCAGCGCCACAGAATTCCATGCAGATCCATAACTTCTGAAGCCTGGGGGGAAGGGAGTGAAGGGAAAGGAAGAAGAGGGCAGGGATGGGGATGGGGGGAGGGCGGAGATGGAGAGGAAGGAATAAAATCAGCCAGAGTAGGTTGAGTCTCAGGGAGGCTAAGAGTTTAGGGGCCTTATCCAGAGAAATGCCTTGGCCATCCATAGTTCTGAGTCTCTTTAGCTTTAGCAAGACCAGGAACTAGATAGAGGGAACATCCAGCCAGTTGGGAGCCTATTTGGGGTGGGGGAGCAGAGGAATCAGGAAAGTTGGTCTGAAGGGTAATAGGACCACTTTCAGGAGCCAAGGATCTGGTGTGAGGGTTAGAGAGTCTGTCTGGGTGACCCTGACCAGAGGTAGCTGCCATGGTAGGCCACAATGTTGGGGTGTCGACAGGTTCGAACAATGAGGATTTCCCGATGGAGGATGGTTAGGTCATCATCTGAAGGGAGAGAAAGGGTCAGAATGTGTGTGTGGACACTAAACATCCCAAGGTCAAGGTTGGGGAGGGATGTCAAATCTCAGTCTCACCTGGTTCTATCTTCACCATTTTCAGAGCTGCTAGTTCCCCTGTCACTTTGTCCCGAGCCTGGGGAAGGGAGAGGGTAATGGGGGAGAAGTGAGGAGCAGAAGATATATAAACCCGGAACAAATGAGCAGAGTGGTGTCCAAATGTCCCCTCTTCCTGGTAACTCAGAGTTCCTCTAAAAGCCTCCAAACCCAAGAGAAGGTCCTGGGATAGAAGGAAGGACAGCAGAGCTGACCTCTGTGACCATCTACGTCAAGCCCTCCTGGAAACACGACTCTCTCCCCCCAACATCCCTATCCTCAGCCAGTGGTCATCCAGGCTCCGAAGTCAGTGAAAGGGAACTCCCTACCCCAACCCACAGCTCATTTCCATTTTTTAGAAATGCTAATGGTTAGGGTAGCTCTTCCTTAAATTGAATGATAATCCATCTTTCTCACTCTCACTTCCACCTTTAAAGCTAGTTCTCTCCTCCAGGGCTAGGCAGAGTAAATCTAATTTTCTTCCAGCCAGCAGCCATTGGCAATTTTAAACTAAGTCCTTGGGAGCTGGGAGGAAGCCTCTGGGGTGATGCTTCCTTCCCTCCACCTCCACCAACCAAAGGAGGATTCCAAAGGCCTCCATCATCTTCCCTAGCCTCCTCCCTGTTGCCTCACCTCAGAAGCAACGTTCAGAATTCTACCCCAAATACTGGACTGGTCCCCCAGACAGGTGGATTGAAGGTCCTGGGGAAGGGGGGAGGAGTAGAGGGATGGGGGATGGAAGCTGAGAGGAAGAAGAAGATGAAGCACTTAGGGTGGGGTGGAGACCTTGTTTAGGGGGCTATGGAGAGGGGGAGATGAAAGTTCCTGAGTATGAAGGCTAGAAGGAAGGAAAAAATGAAGGGCTTTCAGGAGCTCGTAAGCAAGAGAAATGGAGTCCCTGGGTGGGGGTGGGGGAAGCGAGGGAGGTGGAAGTTCCTGGGTAGGGAAAATAAGATGAAGGACTTGGGGGGGAGAAAAGGTGGCCCTGGGAAAAGGCCTTGGGGAGAGGGATATGAGAGCCCTAGAGGAGAGGGGTCAAAGGACATAGGCCCAAAAGGGAGGGCCCCTCACCTTGAATACCTCCCCGTAGGTGCCACCCCCCACCCTCTGCAGCAGCTCATAGTGGTCCTGAGGGTCCTTGGTGGCGATGTCCAGGTCTTCGCTGTCCATGCTGGGGATAGGGTGGGGGGAGGCCTTCGGGGAGGGGGAGGGCTGCCTCCTCCTGGGAGCCCTCTGTGAGCGAAGATGCTTGACTCAGCCTGCAGCAGTAGCAGCAGCAGCAGCAGCCGTGGGAGGAGGGCAGGCGGTATATTCTCCCCTGCCCGCCAGCCGCGAGGGCCCCCACTCTCGCTTCCTGCCCAGGCCTCACTAGGGGGCCCCTCCCTCTTCACTCCCCCCCCCCTCAGCGGGAGAGCCAGGCCCAAGCTTTGTGGCCCCAGGGGACCACAGCACAACTCTGGGGTAAAAGGAGGGGGTTCCTTTTTGCCTTTAGACAGAAAAATCTCTCTAATGTAAATGAGATGCAAATAAAGCATTATTGGTTTATCGATTCGGTGGGGGGCCTTTCCCCTTTCTCCACGCAGGACAGTGAACATGATGGATCCCCAACAGACTAACGACAGGCTGGGATGGAAGAAGACAGGGTGGGGAAAGACACAAGGATGGTGGAGAGGAGAACTCGGAGACCCTGGTCCAGTGAACCAGCCTTTATTGAGAGCCTTCTCTGTCTGGGTTGGAGAGGGGCCAGCTGACCCGGACAGCCTGGACAGCACCTGGGAGAGCCCCCGGCTCAATTTCTGCCACCTAGTTTTTGCAGACTGGGCTCTAGAGTAGAAGCGAGCCCGAGAGGCCCCCTGCCCACTGGGCGTGGTGAGGTGCCGGCACTTAGCTCGGGGCCTGGCCCTTCACAGGTGTTTAAAAATGCTATCGAGACCCGCTGACCCCGTGTCTTGTCCAGTCACCGGGCAGGGAAGGAGAGACTCTCTATGGGAAGTATGCGTGGGAGCGACGATCCATTAAGCATCTATTAGGCGCTTACTATGTGCCAGGTGCCCCCCGAGGGCCTGGAAGGGAAACCAGAGTGAGGGAAAGGGAGAGTCGCCGCACCCGGATGGAGGGGAATCGAGTCACTCATTTAGTGACTGCCACCCTTCCCCCGTCTTCCGTCTCCCTGGGGAGAGAATGGTCTACACGGGGAGACAGTCCACGGGAGGAGGGGTCTTCCTGGAGGAGGGGGCTGAGTCCGAGGGGACACCAAGGACAGGGGGAAGACACCAGGGCTGGGGGACACGTAAGAGATCGTGTGGGATGCGGAGTCGTGAAGGTCCCATGTGTGCACAGAGTACACGTGCATCCAGGCGCCCCCCCCTCCCCAGCACACCCGTGGGGTCTCCAACGCAGACGCCTCCTGTCACGTGACGAAGCCGGAGAGGAGGGGCAACAATGCAGCGGCTTTGGTCCCGCCCTCTGGGGGGAGGGGGAGTAAGCGACGCTAAGGGGAGGGGGAGAGGGCGCTAGAGACCCGGGGACGCCTGCGCACTGGCTCCCGAGGGTTCTTTCCCCACCTCCCTCCTTGCGGGAGCTCTCTGTCTCGCCTGCTCTCCCCTCGGTGCGAGTGCGCATGCGCCATAATGGAGCGGTCCCGGAAGAGGAAGTCACGTGCTACCCGGAAGCAGCCCCCTCCACCGCCCCCTTTACCTCCGCCTCCCGTTGCGGAAGAAGTTGACGACCATGCGGCCGAAAGTGTCATCGGGGAAGGAGGGCTTCCGTCCTCCCCGCCCCTTCCGGTTCCTGTTGCTGCTCCGGACCCGGTCTCGGCGTCTGCGTCTGCTTGCGAAAAGGAGGGGGCCATGGCGCTGTTCGAGCAGATGCGCGCCAACGTGGGGAAGCTGCTCAAGGGCATCGACAGGTGCGGGCAGGCAGGACTCGGAGAGCCCCGCGGCCGCAGGGCCTGGGCCCGAGAACGGGCGGGGAGGGAATTCCCGGGCCGTGCGATCACGGCTGTGTGCGGCATTCAAGGCCCTGCCCAGCAGCCCGTCCGCAAGCGCTTACCGAAAAAATAGTGTGACCGCTCCTGGCCTCTAGGAGCTCACGGTCTAACCCGGGATAGTAAGTGCCAAATAGATGCCAGCCAGTACAAAGTAACGACGGGGTGTAGGGGAAGAATTCAGGAGCTGAGCTTTGAAGGAAACCAGGCATCCCACAAAGTGGGCCCGAGGAGGGAGAGCATGCCAGGGGTGGAAGATAGCCTGGACAAAGGCACGGAGGTGGGAAATGGAGCTCGAGGAACCGCTCAGAATTGTAGAGTGAGGTGGGAGGGGGATGAATGGTATAATGAAGCTGGAAAGGTAAGTTGGGGCCAAGATATGAGGGGGCTTTAAAAGCCAAAGGGAGGGGTTGGTATTTGGAATTGGCAGTCCCCAGCACCCCCAATCTCTGGTCCCCAGCCCCTCTTGTGTAAAATGAAGGGATTGGATCAAATTTGGCCTTCTAAATCTGTGATCCAAGAGACAGAAAGCCGCTTCTTCAGTGGATTGTGTGGAGAAGTGACAGGCCTGAACTTTGGGAAAGTCAGGGAGGCAGCTGTGTAGAGGATGGATTTGACAGGGAGAACCCAGACGCTGAGAGCTGATTGGGAGGCTGCTGCTTTCCTCCCTGCCTTCTGAGAGCCCACAGTCTAAAGAGGAAGACAGCATGCAAACAACTCTGTAAGAATAAGGTATACACAGGATGAGGGGGAGATCATCATAGCCTGGGGGACAGGAAAAGTCTCCTGTAGAGAAGTTATAGAAAAAACACTTATTAAGCACCTGTCTTCCCAGCCCTATGCTAAGCATCTCATTTGACTCTCACAGATGTTCGCTTACAGTTTGTCCTTTGTTCTCAAAGAAGACATGGAGATGGTGCTGTGACATGCAAGTGAATTGGATTTAAATGAGGCAGGGCTGTGCAAAGTCAACAGCCTTACTTTCTCCTCTGGAGCCATCTGAGTCTGGTGGCCAGATATAGATCAGGACAAGTGGAGGTGGCCCAGGATGCAGTGGGGGACCTTGGCCTTTTCAAGCTAAGGTCTTTATCTTGTCTGGGTTTGACTGAGGCAATGCCTATTCACTAATTAAGGCTTAATAAGAAATGAGGCAAAGAATGGCCTCTAAAAAAAATAGATCTGGGAGAGGAAGAACCTCAAAGGTTTCTGGCCAAAACCGAAATAATTGCTACTTACATTTATTATGAGCTTATCAGGGCCCAAACAATGACCAAGTAGGACTTGGGTTAGGACCTATTATTGACCTGAGCACCTGAGTGATTTGGGGGGATAAGGCTGGTCTTTTAATAAGAGAAGAGAAAGAAAATGTTTCAGAGGTTAAAAATTTCCCTTCCTTTTAGACAGAGCACCCACAGGTAAGGGTGTGATATCTTATGTGGACTAACGAAAAGAAGATAAAAGACAAGTTGCAACTAACTGACCGATTCCAATTTAGTCTCCAGTGAGCAGCTCCTTTTCTCCTCATGGAGTTCTTGAAGAGGACCATGACCACAGGGAGGAGATACCATGACAGGCAAATAAATTGGATTACAGTGAGGGAGGGCTGTACTGCACAGTCACCAGCCTCACTTTTCTTCTCTGGAGCCAGCTGGGTCCAGTGACCAGATATAGATCAGCAAGACTGGAGATAGCCCAGCATTCTCACAGAATCCTAAGAAGTAGATACTATTATTATTCTTGTTTTACACTTGAGTAAATTGAGGCAGGATTTGAATTGATGTCTTACTGACTTGAGGTGGAGGGTGGGATTTTAGTTGAGACCAGAAGGAAGCCTGGAGGCAGAGATGACGAAGAGAGCTTTCTAGACTTTCAGAGTTCAGAGAGGAGAGCAACAACTAGGAGGCCAAAGAATGGTATAAGATGAAAGGAAAGGTTTTAAAAGCTCAACAGGAGTCTCTCTTTGATCTTGGGGGTGATAGAAGCCCCTAGAGTTTGAAAATGGGCCAGATGACTGGTCAGGCCAGTGTTTTAGCAGTTGGGGGGTGGCTGGATGGGAGTAGAAAGAAGCTTGTGGCAGGCAGAAGACACTATGCTGGGTTTGAGGGGTACAAGTAGAAAGAAAGGAGGCTCCTACTCTTCAGGAACTGGAAGGAGGCATCATGTAAGTCTGTGAGCATGTGTACTGTCAGTGTTAGTGTAAGGGAAGGCACTGCAGTGGTGGGAGTCAGGGAAAGCTTCCTTGTCAGGGTGGTTTGAGCTTGGGGGAGGACGAGTCATGAGGCGGGTAGGGAGCAGAGGCTGGGAGAAGTTGGGACCAGGTAGCACAGGGCTTTCTGAGTCTCATTGGCTGGATCTTCATCCAGCTCAGGACTGCTAATACAAGGGTGACCCCCAGGGCTGCCTGGGTCTCTGCCTGTCTTCATCTGTATTTCACTTGGTGATTTGCTGCCATGGATTAAGTGATCATCTGTACGCTGTCGATTCTCCAGTCTACTTACCCAGCCTGCTGACCTCTCTACTCACCTCTCCAGCTGCCTATTGGACCGCTTGACCAGGATGATCCATTTATTTTTGGTCAGTTGGACCACAGCCCACCAGTACTGTCTGGGGGATTTTCTTGGCAAAGACACTGGCTAGGTTTGCCATTTCCTTCTCCAATGGGTTAAGCAAATAGGGCAACTTGCCCAGGGTCACACAACTACTAAGTGTCTGAAGGCACATTTGAACTCGGGTCTTCCTGACTCTGGGCCCAGGGCTCTATCCCCTAAGCCTCCCAGCCGCCTGGATAATCCATAGTGATCTTAAGCCTGCTGAGCTCATTCTCTTTCCTCTATTCCTAATTTCCTTCTTGCTGTTGAGGCTACCACCATCCTCCCAGTTAACCAAACCTAGGTGTCACCTAGATCTGCCTCTTCACCACCACCACTCCTTTCTGCCTTTGTAGCGTCTGTAACCTTGTTCTCTCCTCCCACACTGCCCCTGCCTTGATGCAGCCTCTCAGTCACACCTGGACTGAGGGAGCTGCCTGCTGGAGGGTCTGCCTAACATCTCTCCCACTCCAATTCAGCCCCTACTCAGCTGTCAAATTGATCTTCCTAAAGCACAGATCTGACTGTGTTGGCCCCTCCCCCATTCAGTACAGTTTCATTCACCAAATCCTGCAGGGCTGCGGAGTGAGAGTGGTAGATCACTTTTTCTAAAAGTTGAGAATAGAGGGAGAGATAAGAAGATTGTGTGAGAGGATGGGAGAGTCTAGTGTAAGTTTTTTAAGGATGGGGAAACTTGGGACTCTTTGAAAGAAGAGAAAACCAATAGTGAAAGGGTGAAGCCTGGAGAGGTAGGGGATTTTACTGGAGAAGATGGGTAGGGATGGACCTACAGGGGCATCTTGGCAAAGGCCATTATTTTGTACCATACAGTCTACACAGTAAATACAGGGTGTGGGGAGGGGAGCACCAGTTGCCGGAGGCACCAGGAAAAGTCTCCAGTACAAGGTGGTCTCTGAACTGAACTTTTAATGAAGCCAGGGTTAAGGAGGAAAAGGGCATCTCAGGCCCGGAGGACATGGGAGAATAAGACAGTAGCATGTACAGAAAATGGCAGGTTAGGTCTGTTTGGCCAGAAGGTAGAGTTTATGAGGCAGGCTGATGCTTGATAAGCCTGGAAAGAGGTGGAAACTCAGTTTATGAAGAATTTTGACCAATCAGCTAGCATTTACTGAATGTTACCATGTGCCAGAACTGAGATACAAAGAAAGGGCAAAGGACAGCCCCTGCCCTCAAGGAGCGCCCTCTAATGGGGGAAACGGACATGGGAATGACTCGGGGGCCAACCAGACATAGGATAAGTTGGGGGTAGTCTCGGGGGAGGGGAGCTAAGGGAGGCTTCTTGGAGAATGTGAGGGAACGTTCCAGACCTCGGGGACAGCCAGAGGAAATGTTCAGAGTCCAGAGATGGAGGGTCTTGTGCATGGAACAGCCAGGAGACTTGGGCCACTGGATGAAAGAGGAAGGAGGGAAGGCTAAGGTGTGAGAAGACTAGAAAGGTAGGAGGGGGCCAGGTTATGTGAGGGTTTGAACCCCAAATGGCATTTTACATTTCTTCCTGGCAGTAGCAGTAAAGAATTGCTAGAGTTTATTGAAGAGGAGAATACTGTAGTCAGTCTTGTGTTTGGGAACATCATTTTGGCTGCTGGAGAAGGGACTAGAATGTGGCGAGACTTGTAACAGGCAGACCTCCACCCCAGCAGTCTCCTGAAATAGTCCAGGCATGAGGTGACTAGGGTGGGGACCAAGTCGGAGGAGAGAAGAAGGTGTTTCCAAGAGGTTATGAAGGTAGAAGTGACCACCGATTGGCTGTGGGGATGGGGAAAATGAGAGCAAGACGGTGATGTCCTCAGCAGGCAGAGGAAGGAGCTTGAGGGAGCAGTGATGAGTTCTGTTTCAGACATGTTCATTTTAAGATGTCTCTGGGTCATCCAGTGCAAGATGTCCAGATGCCAGGTGAGAGGTCAGCACAGAAGTAGGTTAGTCTGAATAAGTCCATTTGGAGTCATCAACACAAAGATGATTGCATCCATGGAAGCTGATGGGGTAGATCCCCAGGTGAAGATGTAGAGGGAAAAGAGGAAGGTCCAGACAGAGCCTTTGGGGGTGCCCACAGTTATTGACAAGACATGGAGGAAGATCCAGCAAAGAAGACAGAAGGGACAGTCAGAGAGATGTTCTAGATGAAATACTTTAAATTCCAAATTTTAAAAAATGTGTTTTTAATTTTATCTTAGAAGCCTTAGGAAGCTGCTTGAGAGTTTGCTCAGGGGCAGTGTTGTGACATATGTGCCTCAGGAATATTGCTCTAACAGAGGATGGTCTGGGGATCAGACAGCTAGACTGGATGGCAGGGCCGTGGGTGGTACAGCAGTGTGTGAAGTGAGGAAGGCCTTAGCTGGGATCCTTCTTTGGCTCTGGCATGTTTAACTTACCTGTGTGACTCAGTTTCCTTATCTACATAATGGGGTGATAATAATACCTGCCAGTGAAGTAAATGACACAACTCTTTTGTAAACCTTACAGTGTTCACTGTCATGATTGTTCTTTAACCCTCTCATTTTACAGATGAGGAAACTGAGGCTCAGATAGCATTACTCGGGGTCACACAGGGAGAAAGTAAAAGAAAGAGATCCTCTAAGGTCACACCCACCACACGGAGCTATTCCCTATGGCCCCAGGGACAAGGCTGCATTCTTGGGGTCAGGTGTCCTTCCCCTCAGTACCATCTTCCTGCCTCATTGAATTTTCCTCCAAGTGCTATCTTAGACCTTACAGGCCAGAACAGGAGAGGTCTAAGAGGTTGTCTAGTTTAACCCCTTTATTTAATAAATGTTTGTTTGACATTGGATTGACTCAGAGGGGAAGAGTGTCCTAGCTCTTGTCCACACTGTGTCTTCCCCCTTCCAGGTACAATCCTGAGAACCTGGCCACCCTGGAGCGCTACGTGGAGACCCAGGCCAAGGAGAATGCCTATGACCTGGAAGCCAACTTGGCCGTGCTCAAACTGTGAGTAGCCTGGAGGATGGGTGGGGCACTGTGGCTGTGCCCTTCCTTTCCAGCGGGGGCAATGTCAGCCCCATGGGCCACCAGGGCCTAATGCCTGGTTCCTGAAGGACACAGAGACAACATGCACACATTCTTAGAAGGCTTTTCATGCAGGGTTTCTGTCAGAGCTGCAAGAGGTCTCCTGGTTTGTCTAGTCCAACTCCAACCCAGCCAAGACTCCTTTCTGCAGCATAACGAAGGAGGAGTTGGCTACCTAGCCTCTGCTGAAAGCCAGACAGCCTAGGACGAGGAAGTCCACTCCCCCCTAAGCAGTATTCCCTGAGGGCCAGCTCCTTTGACTTCTGTATGGTCTCCCCCTGCTCCTGGCTCTGCCCTTTCACCTGCAAGGCCAGGCTTATCTCTTCTACACAGGATGCCCTTCAGAGACTTGGTGACAAAGCTCCCCTGGTCCAGAAGAAAAGGTCCCGGGTTCAGATCCTGCCACCAAAGCTGGCTATGTGTGGCTTCATACAAGGCCTTTTTTGGCATCTGTTGTCTCCTCTTTCCAGTGAGGACAGTCGCAGGAGCCTGTGGGGAAAATGTCTGTGAGAGAGGCTTCTCTGCAAGAGAATGTGTGTAAATTGCTTTGTCCTCTGAAGGCCCATAGAAATGCCAGGTTTCTTCCTTGTCTCTGGTCCCCCAGCCTCCAGTTTTCCTCAGACTAGCCTTCCCTTCAGCTGCTCTCCCAAAGCAGGACATAGATGTGCTAGATACTCCAGGCCCCTCAGCCCCTGTCCCAGAGGAGACCCAGGGAGACTGACTTGATGCCCCCTGAGTCCTCAGTGAGGGGGGAGGGGCTGAGCCCAGACACATCCCAAAGCATTGACACCATAACCGAGGCTCTTCCATCACATTCTTCACCTCTGCTTCCTTTGATGTCTCACCTCACTGTCCCCAGGACCCTCTGCTCTCTGCATACAAAAGGGTCATTTCAGTCCAACAAACATTTTAGTAAAGCACTTACTATGTGCAGGGCCTCATGAAAACTGAGGCCAAATGGAAAATAGCTCCTGCCTTCAGGGAGCTCATTCCTCTCCTGCATGTTTCAAGGGGCGATGGAGGTGGGTCTGAGGGCAGGGGACAGAGAGCCCCTGATTGCCCAGAACACTGGTGCCTCAGCTCCACTTCCCTTCCCTAGTGGATGTTGAATTCACTGTTTTTGTTAGAAACATAAGTAGCCTTCAGCTACATTTTGCTGAGACTGTGGCGGAACTACGGCTTAGCTTTGCTCTCCATCACTACTACTGAAGAATTTTCCCCCATTTTCTTGGCTCACAGTCACCACCCTTCAAGGCTCTCCCTAACACCTTTCTCTCATTCCTTTCCCACAGTGCCCAGACACACAGACATCACTCTTCATTTCTCTTCAGAGGAATACCTGGTTCCTCTTGAGAGTCTACTTGGGAGAGTTTGGAGACAGGACTAGGGTCGTCTTGCCTTCCTCCTTCCTTGGAGAACTTCACTGGGTGGGGGTGCTGACATGAGCCGGATGATAGCTGATTAGGGCCCTCTCAGACATCCCAGCGTCCAGCATGTACCTACTTTGTGCAGGGCCCGGGGCATTGGAATCAGGAGCTGCCACTGGCCAGGGCTGGGGCAGATCTAACAGACCCTGTCCTCAGGAAGCTTCTCTTCTTCGACAGAGATGGACATGGGTTGGGAGGAGTCAGCCCTCTAGTATCACCTACCTCTAAGGTCTTCCTCTCCCCTGTTTCCTTAGATACCAGTTCAACCCGGCCTTCTTCCAGACCACAGTGACAGCCCAGATCCTGCTGAAGGCACTTACCAATCTCCCCCATACGGACTTCACCCTCTGCAAGTGCATGATTGACCAAGCTCGTGTATCCTTCTTCCATCCTTGAGTGGGTGGGGGCAGGCAGGGAGCCCTCCATGGTCAAGGGAAGGCCTTGGCAGCTTCCTTCTAGTCCTCCTAGCTGAGGAAGTTGGACTGAGAGCTAGTCCTTCCAGCCCCACTCCTGCTCTCAGCCTCCTGGCCCTTTATTGGATTCTTGGGTTTACAGTTGCCTTTCTTGTTCTCGGGTCTCATTGTTTCTCCTCTGGGGTCTCTGGTGATTGGTCCATTTTCCCAAGGCCAGGCCCACTCCCTTGGACACTAGTTGTTGCTTTGGGAAGGAAGAAGAAGGGTTCCTGAGGTCATTCAGGGATGTGTTTCACGACACACACACATACACACACACACACGCACGCACGCCTGTGAGGTAATTTTCCTTAATGCATCCCCATCTTAGCAAGAAGAGCAACCCATCAGGCAGATCCTATACCTGGGAGACTTGCTGGAGACCTGTCATTTCCAAGCTTTCTGGGTGAGCTGTCTGTTTCCTGTGCATTGTCCCAACCCCCAAAACTGGATTCAGATCCCTCTACCCCTCTAGCCTTGATACATACAGTCAGCAGATGGGCAGAAGATGCCCCTAGGTCTTTACTGACTGTGTTCAGGTTTGAGGACAGAGCCTGGGGCTGGGCAGAGCAGAGGCTGAACCCCTCCTACCCTGATCCCCAGAGCCCCTGCTGGCTGATCCCAGGGTTTGGAAAGTCTGACTTTTATCCCCAATTCTTCCATCTGCCATGCTGGGTGACTTTGAGCAGTGCCCTTTCCAGGCCTCACATCCCTTTTCTGTAAAGTGGAGTTTGCTGCTAAGCTGAGGCCCCTTCTAAAATCCATTTCATTATCCCCGGGGTGTGGGAGAAGGTTGTCTGTCCAGTAGTATTGACTGCCTAGCATATATATGACTACTTTGTCTCTGGCTCAGAAAGGGTCATTTGTCCTTCTCAAAGAAGACCCACTCAGAAAGGAGCAGTTGGCAGCAAAAAATGCTTACTAAATGCCTGTTGTGTGCCAGGCTGTGCTGAGGGCTAGGGATTTAAAATTTAAAAGAAGAAAGGTAAATGCCTGTTTAAGCCCTCCAGGGGCTGGGTGGCTCCTGTATAACCAGTATGCAGACAAGCGAAATCCATAGAGGGCAGGCAGGACAAGAGCTGCAGATCTGAAGGAAGCCAGGAAGAGGGGGAGAGAGACACAGGAGCCAGACAAGGAGCTGTGGTGGGAATAGAAGGAGCCTAGCGTCTCTAGAGGGGAGTGGGGAGTGGGATGAAGAGCAGAAAATGGCTGAAGGGGAGGCTTTTCAGAGACATCCGGAGTTTCTGGTTTAGCGTAGGCATTAGGAGCCTCTGGGGTTGGATGATTGATTAGCAGAATGGCCTAGATGAGAGTGGGGAGAAAAGGAGTGGAGACAGGGCAACTAACTGGCAGAGCATTATAATAATCCAGATGGTGACATGTCAGAGGAGAGAAGAAAAAACAGTCTTGACTGATTGGGCTTTTTGTGGGGAGGGTGGGAGGTAAGAAGGGATCCAGGACAGTTCTCAGGTTGTGAATTCTAGGGACTGGGAGGAGGGTGTGAAAGGACGAAAGAGAATGAGTTGTTTTGGACATAGTGAGTTTGCTGAAATCTAATTTAACCGTGTCTGGCTGTCAGTCGGAAATGTGAGACTGGATGTCAAGAGAGAGGTTAGGGCCAGACAAATAAACCTGAGAATCATGGTCATTGAATCCATGGGAATTGATGAGATCTGCCAAGAGAATGGCATGTAGCATTATCAGTGACCCGGATGTAGATCCAGTGGGAGACTGAAAGGGGCAGTCTCAGGAAGAGAACTGGGAAAGAGCCATGGCCCAGAAACCCAGAGCAGATGAGAGTCTCTGGCGGAAGATGGAAAATGTCACCAGTTGCAGGGAGATCCAGGAGGATGAGCTTTGAGATCAAGGGTGACTTTAGAGAGAGAGTTTCAGCTGAATGGTGAGATCAGAAGCCAAATCATGGAGAATTAAGAGAATGAGAGGAAAGGAAATGAAGGAGCCAGCCTTCTCAAGGAGGTGTATGTGGTGTGGTGGGGTATATGTGTCTGTCTGTCTGTCTGTGTTTTCATACATCTTCCTCCCTGCCCTTCCCTGTCACTGGAGAAGGCCTCACTGTTCTCCCAGTCCCTCAGCCTCACAGCGCAGGACTCATCCTCTACCCCTCACTACTTCTCCCCCACCCCACTTCCTTACTGATCGTCAGGTACTGTTATTTTTGCCTTCAGCGGTTCTTGCATAAACCCCCTTCTCAGGGGAGGGATTTTTGAGATTGGGGGAGACACAAACACATTTGTAGGCACTGGGGAAGCAGTCAGTAGACAGGGCTTAAAGTGAGAGTAGGGGTGATAGAGGAGGCAGTCTACTAGAGAAGACAGGATGGAATGGGATCCCTGTGCATGTAGAAAGGTTTGCCCCTTCTCAGGAGCAGAGCTGCTTCTTGGAATGAGTGAAAGGGGCAGTAGTGTCAGAAGGCATCTAAGAATAGGAGATTAGGAAGAAGGGAGCTCTTTGTAAATGGCTTTAAACTTTTTCAGTGAAATATGAGGCAGGGTTCTCCCTGAGGATAAAGCAAGGGGGAGCCATGGGAGGTCTAAGATTTGGATGAGCTTCTCTGGTAAGCGGTATGGTGAGTTAACTAGGGAAACGGTAAAAGAATTACCTTGCTGCTCTGAGGACCCAAATGAGATTATTGTAACAAATTTGTAGTGGACACAGTGGATGGAGTATCCTTATTTTCTCCAGCTTAGTTCAGCAAGATGTCTGACTCATACCTCTTTTACAGCATGCCCTAGATGAGAACATGGATCTCCTTCTCCTTAATGGCATCACAGGCTTTGAAGACTCCGTCCGAAAATGTAAGAAAACTTCCCTGTAGTTCCCCTCCAGTTGAAGTAAGCAGGCTTGACTAGGGAGGAAGCCCAAGGCGGGGCGTATTGGGATAGGACATAGATAAGTCCTAAGGAGGGAGTTTGCCTTCTGATCCTCTTTCCCTTTCCAATCCCCACAGTTATCTGCCACGTTGTAGGCATCACATATCAACATATTGACCGCTGGCTGCTGGCTGAGATGTTGGGAGATCTGTCAGGTGAGGCCTGCCTTGAGAGGAAGGCATGGGACTTGTGTCCTTATGCACCATGCCTTGGCTGGACCCATACATTTCTGAAAGCATGTTCAGAGTCCACAGGAGGAGCTATATGTGCTGCTCAGGGCCCCAGCAAGAAGTCCTTCTTGAACACTTCCTGTTCATTAATTCATTTATCAAACATTTGTTAAATAAACACAATAGAGAACTAGGAAAAATAGAGTTTAGGTGAAACCCAGTCCCTGACACCATGTACTTCTGGTTTCAGGGTGCCAGAACTCACAGGTAACCGTAATGCCCTTCTTGGTACGTTAAGTGCTTGCAGAGTGGGCCCAGAACGAGACAGTGCTGTCAACATGAAATGTCTGCTATATGCCAAGCACTGTGCTGAGCCCTGGAAATGCAAATGAGAAAAAGAAAAGATGGTCTGTGCCCAGAGGAGCTTACAGTCCACAGAAGGAAAAGAGCAAACAAAAGGAAGCCCAAAAACTTGGAGGGAGGGACAGAGGGGTATGTGGTATTGGAATCCAAACCAAGCAGTGCCTGCTGGGAAGTGAAGAGTTGGCAAAAGGGGAGACTTTAGAGGAGAGGCAGCAGCTGAGGGTTCCAGTGAGGTGGGAGGATGAAGGCCAAGCTCAGCCTTCTGGGAACTCTGATGTTAGCCTCGTGCAGTGTATGTCAGGGAAGAATCCATGGCCTCATCCTCATAGATGGCACATGTACTACCAGTCCTTGCAGATATGATTAATTACCAAACTGGGGTGGGGGGGTGAGTGGAGACCTGAAGGGAGGAGGAGGGGTTGGGCAAAAGAGGATGTCCCCCAGCTTCAGTTGTCCCCTTGCCTTTTCTAGGATTCATCCCCCTGTAGGGTGTCCCTGCTACTGATCCAGCTCGTGGGTGGGATGGCACAGAGTCTTTCTGACCTCCCTTCCTATCCCATTGCAGACAACCAGCTGAAAGTATGGATGAGCAAATATGGCTGGAGCTCCAACGAGGCAGGACAGGTCTTCATTTGCAGCCAAGAAGAGAGTATCAAACCTAAAAACATCGTGGAAAAGATTGACTTTGAGAGTGAGCATCGCCTTGCCGTGGTGGGGCGGGGGCCCAGGCCTTCGGGATAGGAGCACACGTAACAGACAGTTCTAACTTTCCGGTCCCTAGCAGAGGGAGGAATCCCAGTGGCTTGCCCTCCAAAAAAATTTCTTTCTGCCTGGAGAATGGAGGGTGGGAGATTGGAACAAGGGGCTCTGCTCAGGGAGGGTTCTGCCCGGGGAGGGCTCTGGGTGTGTGGCCTCCCCCTATCCTGAGTCTGGTTTTCCATTTCTGCTTCTAGGTGTTTCCAGCATCATGGCCTCCTCCCAGTAACTCCTCCTGCCCAGTGTCTCCTGTTTTCTGCCTTCTGTTTCCCCTTACATACAGCCAGCTTCTTAAATATAAGCCCTTTACTTCCTGACCCTGACTCTTGCCCAAGCTTCCTCCCATATTCTATCCCTGGGCCCCTTGGGTGGGGGCGGAGATCTAACCTTTCCTTCTCTGCAGTCCAAAGTGTACCAAGCCTTCTATCCTTGTGTTTCCCTGGCAGCCCACTAGAGGGAGTGCTGGAGTGGCTAGCCAGGCTGGCTCTCCCACTGAGGGGTGGGTGATGTGGAGAGCAGGGCAGCTAAAGAACATTGACTCCCCTAAGGCAGGAAACCAAGTTGCCACTCCCTCTCTGGTTATTGGTCCAAGGGCCTTGAGTCTTGGAGTCACCCTGCTGACTCCTTTCTGGGTGAGGCTGCCCTGGGTGGAGCCACAGCAGGTGGGGTTGTGGGAGGTTCTGGAGACACTCCAAGAAGAGGCAAGGCTTGAGGCTCCTGTCCTCCCAACCCCATCCAAGTTGCAGGACCTCTAGCCCACCTTCCCTTGTTGACCCTGACCCCAGCCCTGGCTGAGCTAAAAAAGAAGCTGGATGTGTTGGGGCTTCAGAGGGAGTGTTAAGGAATGTGGGAGATGGGAGGGAGATGGGAGTAGTAGGTGAAGTAGGTGAAGCCTGTGAATGACATGAGTCAGCCCCAAGGACTGATCTAAACCTCTGCAAAGAATACTCCCACCTGGAAATTAAGGCCAGAGTTAAGGTCACCTGTGGGGTGGAGGAGGAAGGATAGACTATGCTCAAAAATCACTCCAGCCCAGGAATCCTATGGGCAAGGTTGTGGAGAAGGGGAAGGCCCCCATCTTGACCATTGACTTCTGGGTGCTCAAAGATGAGAGGTATTGAAGTGGGAGGAGTGGC
Source organism: Bettongia penicillata ogilbyi (assembly GCA_023548195.1). Classification (NCBI taxonomy): domain Eukaryota; kingdom Metazoa; phylum Chordata; class Mammalia; order Diprotodontia; family Potoroidae; genus Bettongia; species Bettongia penicillata. The sequence continues at coordinate 6,196,785 of JAJHZJ010000081.1, read as the reverse complement.
CACAGTGAGGAGGACCAGTGTGAATGAACCAGGGGTCTTACTGAACTGGGCTTACCTGTATCTGTCCCCCACCCACTGGGACTAGGGTAGAAGACCCAGGTAGCAGGCAGGTATGACCTGAGGCAATCTCCTTCCCTTTCAGGCCTCCATTTTCTTCTCTGTAAAATGAAGGATCTTGTGATCTCTAAAGTCCTTCCAGATACAAAATCTGAGTTGGCCAGGCAGTGGCTGGATGAACCACTTCCCTGCCCGAAAGAATACACAGGCCCAGAAGGGAGTTGATTCCCGGAGGTTGGGTGGGTCTCTTCTCACCTCTGCCCAGGAAAGGCCAAAGGAAAATCACTGTACGGAGTAACTCTTGATCCTAAGCCAGGCCTGAGAAAGCTTCCTGTAAGGAGAATTTAGGGCCCTTCCACCCCAACTTAGTCTCTTGGCTGTCCTCCATGTAGAGATAAGAAAGCAAACATAAAGGGACTGACCTGCCCAGTTTCACATTTGTATGTGGCACCCAAATCAGCATATGAGTTGCCCTGACAGCATGCCACATGAGGAGACCTAGAAAAGATTCAAAATAGGATTGGAGAGCTGTCTTCACTTATTCCCAGGGTTGTTGTGAGGGACAAAATTTGGCCAGCAGCCATGGCCAAGATGAAGCAGAAATTCCTCACATAGCAGATGGAGACTTGATCAAGAAAATGAGTCCCAAGAGACTAGTCCAATGTTCAGTGGGCTGCCATGAGATCTAGGAAATGCTGCATGGCCATCAACTCTACTGGGTTCTAGGTAGCTGCTAAGTTCCCTGACTTCTCAGGCCAAAAGTGCCTTAACCACTCGTTTCCTGATCCCATTACTGACTGACACAAGAACTTGGAGGTAATGTTTCTGACCTGGGCCAATTTGCCCCTCCCTTGGCATCCTGGGGGTTCCCCACACTAGGCTCCCGGCAGGCTTCATGGGGATGCCCAATGGGCATAGTCCACTGCAGCTCCAAGCTCCTGAGCTCAGGCAGTGAGTGCATCAGCCTCAGCCTTCAGTCAGGCGGATCAGGGGCCTGCTCTACCATGCCCAACCAGCTCTGATGTTCTTTCATCTAGTTCAACCCTTTCATTAAAGAGATGAGCCACAACTCCAAGAGAGGAGGAGACTTGGCCACGGTCCTTTAAGGACTAAGTGAGGCAGCTGGGAATCGAATGCAGTGAGGCCCTCAGATTCAAATCAAACCCTCTTTCCTCTACACCAGGAAGGAAGGTGACTGCAACTTGTGGGGAAATGGTGCTTCTGAGAAGAAAAAAGAGGGAGGGGGAGAGTCAGGACAGTGGCAGAGATGCAATCTTCATTCTTTGCTCCTTGTGGAGTTGGGAACTGCCTGGTTCTTGCTTTTCACAGGCAGAAACAATAGTAGTGTAAGATCAAGCATAGGACAGAACTCATGGGTGAGACTCAAGGAGAGGCAGGCAGTATGTGGAGAGAGAACTGGATTTGGACTCAAGGATTCAAATCCACCTCTGACCATGTGTTGATTGGGTCACTGGGCAAGTCACATTCTCCCTGAACTTCAATTTCCCCATTTGTATTAAGAACAAAAGTGATTATATCAATAAATGCTGAAAAATCTTTTAACAATTACAAAACCTGCTTTTGTTTAAAAAAAACAAGAATGGTGTTTGTATAGGAATAAATAGGCCTTTCTTTAAGATGGTAAATACTATATCTCTAAAAGAAAAATAGCTAGAACTTATATGACTTATTAATATGTTGCTAGGCACTATCTCATTTGAGTCATGACAATCCTGGGAGCTAGAGGTACTGTTATCATCCTCATTTTACAGTTGAAGAAACTGAGGCAAACAAGTGACTTGGCTGGAGTGACACAGCTAGTGAGTTCTTGAAGTCAGATCTGAATTCTGGTCTTCTCGACTCCAGGCCCACTCACCATTTGCTGCCAAATTTGCCAGCATTATATGTAATGGAAATAAACTAAAACCTTTTCCAGTAAGGTCAGGGGTGAAGCGAGGGTGTCTTGTCACAACTTCTATTTTGATGTAGTGCTAGAAATGCTAGCTTTAACATCGAGACAATAATAGACAAAGAAGAAACAAAATCACTTTCTGAAGATAATAAATACAATCGTGTAGAGGACCCTAGAGAATCAATTCAAAATTAATTGAAACAATAACCAGCAAATTTGCAGGATATAAAATAAATCCACACACATCAACATTGCTACATAACACCAATAAAACACAGCAAGAAGTGCAAAATTCCATATAGTTACAAAATATAAAGTTTCCTTATCAAGATACAGAAAAACACTTTATAAATGCAACTACAAAACCCTGTTTATGGAAATAAAAATAGATCAGAGAAATTGGAGGGTAGACTTAGCCGATATGATAAAAATTACAGTACTACCTAAATCAATTGTTCAGTGCTGTACTAAGTTACCAAAGGCTTACTTTGTAGAACTAGAAGAAAAAAATAATAAAAATTCATCTGGAGGAGCAAAAGGTCAAGAATGATATGAAAATTAGTAAGAAAAAAATAGGAAGAAAAGAGACCTATACCAGATCTCAAACCATATTACAATGCAATGTCATGAAAACAATTTGTTAATGGCTAAAAAATAAGATCAATCAGTGAAACAGGTTGCATGCCTACATACAAAACATTCAAAAGCAAAATAACCTGGTAGCCTAGTGTTTGATAAACTTAAAGACTTCAGCTACTGGAGTAAAGACTCATTATTACTATATGACAAAAAACGTGGGAAAATTGAAAACCACTCTGGCATAGATAATGTTTAGACCAATACCTCACACCACATCCCAAGATAAGTTCCAAATGGATACCATATGACCTAGGCATAAAAGTTCACAAATTAGAGGAGCAATGAAGAAATTACCTTTCAGAATTATGGATAAAGGAAAAACATGACCAGACAAGGGATATCACACAGGATCAAGAGAGGATCTTAGAAAATAAAGTGGATAATTTTTATTATATAAAACTAAAAAAGGTTTTTCACAAACAAATACAATACAGCTAAGATCAGAAGGGAAACCCTTAACTTATAAATCTTTGCAATAAGCTTCTTTGATAGAGGTCTCATTTCCAAGATATATAAGGAAGTGATTCAAACTGATAAGAGCCCAACTGACAAATGATCCAGGAATATGAATGTGTAATTCTCAGGGAACAAAGTCTAATTGATGAATGCCACGTTTAAAAATACTCCAAATCACTGATAATTAGAGAAACACAAAATAAAGCAACTTTGAGGTTCTACCTCATACCCATCAGATTGACAAAGCTGACAAAAAAAAAATGGCAAATGCTGGTGGGACTGTGGGAAAACAGGCACATTGATGCACCAGTGTCACAGTAATGAATTGGTCTAGCCTTTCTGAAAAGCAGTTTGGAACAATGCCCACAAAGTTATTAAACTGTACCTGTCCTTTGACCCAGGGGTACCAATACTAGGGCTATAGCACAAAGACATCAAAGAAAGAAGAAAAGGTTCCCTATGTACAAAAATGTTTATAATAGCTCTTTCTGGTGGCAAAGAACTGGAAACTAAGGGAGTGCCTCTGAATTGGGGAATGACTAAACAAAGTATTATATATGACTGTAATGAAAAGCTACTGTGTTTTTAAAGTTTTTAGAGACCAGTCTGGGAAGACTTGTGTGTACTTCTACACAGTGATGTGAGTAGACTCAACAATGAGCTTTTACTACAATACCAACATTGTAAAAACAATTATGAAATACACTGTCTTAAGATTTAAATTTGATTTATGCAACCATCAACTGATTTCACTTTCAACTGTTAATGAAGAATGCTACCCACTTCCTGCTAGAGGGATTATAAACTAATACACTAAATGAGATATATTTTTGGACATGGCCAGTTACAAAAGTCTTGTTTTCCTCTTCTCCCTTCCTCCCTTCTTCCTTCTTTCCTTCCTTTCTACCTTCCTTTCTTTCTCTCTTTTTTCTTTAGTTCTCTTTTTGAGGGGAAGAAGGGGGAAGGTCAGAGAGAGGTAGGAGATAAAATGTGTGATCATTAAGAAAAAATAATTAAATAAGAATATTTAGGGTTGAATTTTATGAACCTAGTTATTTCTAGCTCTAAATCCTAAGGTGGATTTGTCCAAAACATTCAAAAGCAAATTAACCTAGTAGCCTAATGTTTGATAAACCCAAAGACCCCAGCTGTTGGAGTAAGGATTCATTGTCACTATATGACAAAAACATTAGGGAAAACTGGATAGCAGTCTGGTACAAAAAGTACTTAGATCAATACCTCATGACCTAAATAGAAAAGTTCATATAAATTAGAGGAACAAGAAAGAAACTACCTTTTCAGATCTAGTGATGAATATAAAAGTTTTAGAAAGTCATTGCAAAAAGAATAGGACCTATTGAACCTTACGTAGTTTGGGAAGTGAACAATTGAAGAAGGTATTGAGAATGGGATTTGGATTTCTAGAGCCTTGTTTCAAATACTGAAATGACAGACTCCTGGCCAAGATGGAAGTCACCTGACAAAGGAAAGTCAGAATCTATTTACCTGGAGCCTTGCAAATCTAATCCAAACTAAACAGAATGGGGCAGGAAGGAAATTGTCTTAACCATTCCACCATGGAGAGGAGCTATAATAGTAAATGAAAGATGCTAGTAAACACAGCCAGAAATTCACAGAAAAATCCCTTAAAGGAGACTGGGATAAAATCAGTGGCCTTGACTGTCAATGAACAAAGCTGGTGAGACAAGCAAGATGAACTGGTATAATCCCAATGGAAGCAGGCAAATTTTACCTCATACCTGTCACTGGACTCCATTCTATCATCTACTCAGCTATCAGTAGTCTGCCTCAAGCCTGTCACCTCCCTCTGCAATAAACTCCAGTAGCTCCCTCTTACCTCCAGGATTACATATAAAATTGTCTCTGGTCTTCAAAGTCTTTCATAACCTAGGCTTCCTCATGCTACCTTTCCAGACTTCTTATACTTTATTCCCCTTCCCTCCCACAACATACTCTTCGACTTCGATACAGTGATCCCAGTCTCCTTGCTAATCCTTGCCTGAGACATCCATCAGGGGTGGGGAACAAGTATACACTTGAGGACCTAGAGGGCTACATGTGGCCTCCCGGCCATAGGTTCCCCACCCTGTCCTCATTCCTGACTCCAGGCATTTTCATGACTGGCTGTCATATGAGTCTTGACCTCTCACTGGCCTCATCTCCATCTCTTGACTTCCCTGGCTTCCCTCCAATCCCAGCCAAATGCTTACCTTCTGCAGGAAGTCTTTCGGATTCACCCTTAATTCTAGTGCCTTCCTTCTCTCTTCAGTTTCTCCTGTCTAACTAATATCCTGATTGTACATATTTGTTTACACCAGGGAAATGAAGACAAAACACTGCATAGTCCTTCCCATCAAGGAACTCATAGTCTATTGGGGGAGGCAAGATGCCTATATGCAAATCTAAGATCTATACAGGGTAACTTGGAGGTGATCTCTGACATTAGCATAGAAAAGGATCAAGAAAGACCTCCCACACAAGGTAAGATTGGAGCTGAGACCTGAAGGAAGCCAGAAGGTAGAGATGAGGAGGGAGAGTATTTCAGACATGGAGGACAACCAACGAAAATGCCTACAGTCAGGAGATGGAATGTCCTACGTGAGGATCAGCAAGGAGTCCAGGTTAAGTAGACTATAGATTATAATATATTATAGAGTGACATGTAAGAATCATGGAAAAGTAGAAAAGGGAGGTTGTGAAGGACTTTAAAAAGCCAACCAGATCATTTTATATTTGAGTTTAGAGGTATTAGGAAAACACTGGAATTTATTGAGTAGAAGTAACATGGTCATACCAGGAGGATCACTTTGGCAGACTGGCCTGGGGGAGGCAGATACCTAAAGCAGGTACACCAACCAACAGGCTCTTGAGATAGTCCAGGTGTGAGGAGATAAGGGCTTGTACCAGTGTGGTGGCAATGTCAGAGGACAGAAGGAGGCATATATGAGAAATGTTAGGAAGTTAGAAATGCCAAGATTGGGCAACTGATTAGTGGGTGGGGTGTATGATATGATTTATATATATATATATATATATATATAATATGTATATGTGTGTATATATGAGAGTAAGAGAGAGAAATATGAGAGAGAAAGAAAGAAGGAGAGAGGGAGAGGGGGGTGGAGAGAGAGAGAGAGAGCTATGTCATAGAGAATGAGGAGTTGAGGATGATGCCTAAGTTGTAAACTTTGGTATCTGGGACTGGGAGGATGGTGGTACCCTCTAGAGCAGGAGTGGGGAACCAGAAGACTTGAGGCCCTCTAGGTGCGGTCTTCTGACTGAATCCAAGTTTTACAGAATATATCCTTTTATTAAGGTGATTTGTTCTGTGAAGTTTGGATGCAAAGGGCCACACTTGAGGACCTAGAGGAATATATGTGGCCTTTAGGATACAGGTTCCCCATCCTGCTCTAGAGTAATCAATAGGGAACTTTGAAAGAAGAGAGGGTTTTGAGATGGGTTCATTTCTTAACATAGTAAGTTTAAGATTCTACAAGATGTCCAAGGTGCAGCTAGGTGACATCAGCTAGACAGATAGCTAAATGGAACACCAGCCCTAGAATCAGGAAGACCTGAGATCGAATCCTACCTCAGACACTTACCAACTGTGTGATCCTGGGCAAGTCACTTAACCCCGACTGCTTCCTCCCTCCCCCCTAAAAAAAGACATCCAGTTTGAATTGTCCAGTAGGCAACTAGAGATACAAGATTGAAGGTCTTGAATGAAGTTAGGATAGGGACTATAGATGTGAAAATCATTTGTAGAGAGATGATAATTGAATTTCTGGAACCTAATGGCCTTGTCAATTAAAACGGGAGAGAGGAAGGAAAAATAGCCCATGACAAGAGCCTTGGGATCACTAGTTCTTGATGTTCATGATCTGGATGAAGATGTAGCAGGAAAGACCAAAAAGGAGAAGCAAGACTGATGGGAGGAGAATTAGGAGAAGGCAGCATCATAGGAAAACCTAAAAGGAAGAGAGTGGTATGAAGGAGAAGACAATCGAGTCTGAGGCCGCAAGAAGGATGAAGACTGAGAAAAGGCCTTTCACTTTGGCAATTTAGAGATCAGTGATAATTCTGGAGAGAGCTGTCTCAGGTAAATGATGAGGTTGGAAGCCAGACTGCCAAGAAAGTAAGTGGAGGGACTGATTGTACATGACCTTTTCAGGAAGTTCAGCCATAAAAGGGAGAAGAGCTACAGGACAAGGGCTATCAGCGATGGATGGATCAAGTGAAGGGTTTTTTTGAGGACAAGGGAGAGAACCTCTTTGTAGGTTAAGGAAGCAACCAATAGACAAGGAAAGATTGAAAACTGGTTGAAGAGTGGGGATGTTAAAGGGCATATCCTACTAGAGAAGACATGATGGAATGGAATCAGATGTGTATGTATAAGGATTTGCCTTAGCCACCTCCTCATAGGAGATGAAGATAAAGGAGGAGATAGTAGCAGATAGAAGAAGGAGGGCGAAGAGGGAGCTCCAGGATAATTACACGTTACTGCTCTTTGTGTACATTATGTTCCATGTTTAGATTCTATGCCTTTGCCCCAGCTATCCCCAATAGTTCGAATATACTCCTTCCTCAGTTCCACCTCTTAAAATATATGGCTCAGCTGCAATGCCACCTTCTATATGAAAAAATTGCCTAGTTTCTTCAGCTAGTAGTATCTCCTCTCTTGCCCCAAAGGAATGATCTTGTGATTAATTTGTCCATTCCTACATAAGTACAGGTTATCTCTTTTGGTTAGATTGGTAGTTATTTGAGACGTTTTCTTCTGACTTTACATACCTAGTCCCTATACCAAGTTCTGGTACATTGTAGGTGCTTAATAAATGCTTGGTGATGGAGTGGGATAGTGCAGAGTATTAAGATTTAGAAAGACATCAGGCCAGCCTTCACCCAAGAGGGCTGATGGTCAAACAGACTGGGGTCACTGAAGTTTATCAAATAGGGATGTGTCATGGTCAGTCTTGTTTTAGGAAGATCAGCTGAGTGGAATGAGGAGAGATCTGAGGCATTGAAAGCAACCAGCAGATTTTAGCAATAGTCCAAATATGAGTGATGAGGTCCTACACCAGAGTGGGAGCTGTGCCAGAGGAGAGAAGGGGACACAAAGAAGAGCTGTGTAGGTCATCAACAAGTACTTGGATGTGGGGATGTGAGGAATTAATGAAAGTAAAAAGCTGAGGATGGAAATGATGGGGACTTTGGGGGTGAGGAGTTACTCTAGGATTTTGAGATAGAGAGAAAATCTGAGACTAGTCTGCTATATACCCTAGATTGGGGTAGAGCAGATTTCTAAGGCTTCAGAGAATGAATAGAGAGGAGGCTGTGGATGCAAACTATTTTTTAATTTAAAAAAAATTATCATTTATTTTAAACATTCTTTTCTTTTTAAATTTTGAGTTCCAAATTCTCTTCCTCCTTTCCACCCCTCCCCCACCCACTGAGAAGGCAAACAATTTATCAGTTATGCATGTGATATCATGCAAAGCATATTTCCACATTAGTCATATTGCAGAAAAAAATGCAAAAAACGCCATCTTGGGAAGGAGGAAGGGAAGGAGGGGAAGAGAATTTAAAACTCAATGTCTTATAAAAGTAAATGTTGAAAAGTAAAACTAAATAAATATATTTTTAAATGCAAAAAAAAAAACCCAAAGAAAGTGAGAAAATTATACTTCAGTTTGCATTCAAAGTTCAGCAGTTCTCTCTCTGGAGGTGGATAGCATTTTTTCATCATGAATCCTTTGGATTTGTCTTGGAACATCGTATTGATCAGAGTAGCCAAGTCTTTCACAATCAATCATCATTGCAACATTGTGGATACTATGCACAATGATCTCCTAGTTCTACTTACTTCACTTTGCATCAGTTCATCTAGGTCTTGCCATGTTTTTTTATTAAATCATCCCCCTCATCATTTCTTATAGCACAATAGTATTCCACCCCAATCATATTCCAGAACTTGTTCAACCATTCCCCAATTGATGGGCATCCTCTGAACTTCCAATTCTTTGCTACCGCAAAAAGAGTTGCTACAAATATTTTTGTACATATAAGCCCTTTTCTTTTGATATCTGAGATACAGACCGGGTAGTGGTATTACTGGATCAAAGGGTACGCACAGTTTTATAGCCCTTTGGGCACTGTTTCAGATTGTTTTTCAGAATGGTTGGACTAGAATTCTTTATTTTTTTGAGGGGAGTGTAGCAATCAGGGTGCTTAAGTGCCTTGCTCAGGATTACACAACGGTAAGTGTCTACAGTTAGATTTGAACTCAGATCCTCCTGACTCTAGAGCCAGTGCTCTATGCACTACACCACTTAACTGCCCCAACTAGACTTGAATTCTAAAGGGGACTTCAACCCAAGACAGTTAAGATTTTCAAAGCCAAGTCTAAAAGATGGAAGCAAGGGCAGGTAACAGAAGGTGAACATGAAAGAGTACCATTGCTCTGCAAGAATTTGTTAGGAGTATAAGTTCCAGATAGAGAAGCTGAGTTTGTCTAGGAAAACCTACCCAACAGCACCCCCCCCTTTTTTTATATAAAGAGAGGGGACATTATATGAAGAAGAGAGGATGAAAGTAACGAAATGACTTGAATGCTTGAGTTGGGTGGGATTATGATCAAATTGCTTAACTCGTTTTTCTACTTATTTTTCTTTCAAGAAGAAGAAAGATCTTTGTACTAGAAAGATCAGAACAAAAATGTTCAATAGAGAGGCAACTGCCAAGATAAGCAGTGAGATAGGGAGTGTCTAGGTGCCTTCAGATGAGTTCCCATCACCTGACTTGAAGCTCACAGACTGGTAGAACAGGCAGCTATAATTGCTGAACCGTAGTTAGCAATCTTGGAAAGTCTGGGGAAAACTGGAGAAAGAATTCATGATTAGAGAAGGGGGATGCCCTGATGGGCCTCATTACTGGCCTGGAGTCTGACTTCCATTCATGACAAAATTCTAGAATGTGCGGTATTATTCAAGAGAACGGGAAGATCTTGAAAAGAAAGCAGTGATCACCAAGGGTTGTGCTGCAGCTTCTCCAAGTACTGGGAAAACAATGATGAGGGATCCTGTCCTCAGGACGTTTTTATTTTAAGCTCATTTCTTTCCTTCCTTCTTAATCTCTCACTTTCTTTCTTCCTTCTTTCCTTCCCTTTCTTTTCTTTCCTTCCTTCTTTCCTTTTTCTTTCTTTTCCCTCCTTTCTTCTTCCTTCCTTTCTTGTCTTCCTTCTTTCCTTCCCTTACTTTTTTCCTTCTTTCTCTTTTCTTTCCTTCTTTTTTCTTCCTTTCTTCTATCTTCCTTCTTTTCATTCCTTCTTTTTTCCCTTCCTTCCTTCCTTTCTTGCTTGCTTCCTTCCTTTCCTTCTTTCTTTCCTATCCTCATTTCTTTCCCTTTTCCTTCCTTCTTTTCTTTTTTCTTTCTTTTCCTTTATTCCTCTTTCCTTCTTTTTTCACTCCCTTCCTTCCTTTTTTCCTTTCTTCCTTTTTTCTTCCTCCCTTTCCTTCTTTCTTTTCCTTCCTTCTTTCTTTTTCTTCCTTCTTTTCTTCCTTTCTTTTTTCTTCTTTACTTTTTTCCCTTCTTCCTTCCTTCCTTCCTTCCTGCCTGCCTGCCTGCCTTCCTTCCTGCCTTCCTTCCTTCTAAACTAATACCCTGGTAGATTTGGGAAACCTATAGATAAGAGTTCACCTAGATCTCAGCAAAATTGTTTTTTTGCTATTCTTATAGACAAGATGGAGCAATGTGCACTAGACCAGAAGTGGTATAGTGGTGGTTGAATGGTCAGACCCAAGGAATGGATATTCATGGTTTAATGTCAAATAGGAAAGTGATGAGATTAGAATTAAGTGGGGTTGGACAGGCTTCCTATAGAAGATGAGATTTTAGGTAGGGTTTGAAGGAAGCCAGGAGGCAGAAAAGTGAGAGCACTTTAGGAAAGTGGACAAGCCAGTGAAAATGTCCAAAACTGAGAGATCTTGGCTGAAGGCTTGCAAGGAGGATAGTGACACTGCATCATCAAGTTCATAGGGGCAGAGGTACAAAGTGTAAGAAGACTAAAAAGGTGTGTGTCTACTGGAATCCAGTTCAACATGTCTAATAGGTGCTTGGGGTACAGCTAGGTGGCACAGTGGATAAAGTACCTCTCCTGTAGTCATGAAGACCTGAATTCAAATTCAGTCTCAGACACTTAGCAGCTGTGTGACCCTGGGTAAGTCACTTCACTTGGTTTGCCTCAGTTTTCTTATCTGTAAATGAACTGAAAAAGGAAATGGCAAACCACTCTAGTATCTTTGCCAAGAAAACCCCAAATAGAGTAACAGAGAGTCAGACACAACAATTTGGAGAGGGGAGACTAGAAGTCAAGTGAGAGGTGAAGATGATTAAGTAGATTTGAGAATCTATAGGAGCAGATGAGATCAAGGAATAGATTGCAGCTTATCCAATCTTCTGATGGCACAAGCCTGGAGAGCAATAGCCACCACCTGGATGACAAAATGAAAATGGGTGCCAAGGACAAACATATGGTGACTCCTGAGAAAGGAGAAGCAAAGAAGCATAGAAGCAAAGAAGAGAAATATGGAAGAAAGCCATGACTGAATGCAAAGGAGAAGCAAAGAAGCATAGAAGCAAAGAAGAGAAATATGGAAGAAAGCCATGACTGAATGCAGACAGATGGATATAGAAAAATACCCACCCCCTGCCCACCCCCGTCCCCCAAGAGAAGCAGCAGCTCTGTGCTCCAAAGTCTGGACTCTGCAAAGGCATGGGCCTTTGGCTACCAGCAAAGAACTACAGCTGCCATAAACTTCACAAGGACTCCTGAAGAAAGAAAATCATTTCAATGACCAGAAGCTGTGAGTCCCTCTTTTGCCACATGTATTCTCTACACATGTGTTTCAATGCCGTTTTACTTCTGGTTTGAACTCAATCTCTGAGGACCTTGTGTTTGCAAGGGCAGGGTGCACTCCATATCTGGGGGGATTTTTTTTTGTAACTCCTCTCCCTTTGGCTAAAAAGCTTAAAAACATTTTTTAAAAATAGTTGTGATGTTGTGATAGTCAAAAAGAGTAGGCTGAGTCAAATTGCCCAATTTTAGAATTAGAAGGTCCTTCATCAGCTATCTCTTCCAACTCGTATACAATCTCCAAGATACCCCTAAATGGTCCTCCAGCCTTTGCTGGAAGGCCTCCAATGAGGGAACAGCTAGTTCCACTGTGGGATCACTCTTATCATTAGGAGGTTTCATTCCTGACATCTAAACTAGATGGAAGCTGATGCCTCCTTGCACCATCCTCACCTCCACTCCTTGCCCCCCAACTATTTCTCCTAGTTCTGCCTTTGGGGTCAAAGAGAACAAATCAAATGTCCTTTCCATTGGAGAACCCAACAGATACTTGAAGATAGCTCTCACAGGGCTGTTGGAAGAATCAAACTGAGTTAACATGTATAAAGTGCTTCACAAACAAGACATCACCACCACCACCATCATCATTATCGTCATCATCATCACCACCACCACTATCATCATCACCACCACCATCATCATCATCTCTCTTCTCCAGGTCTTCATATGACATCAATTCAAGTCCATTCACTTCCCAGGTTGCCCTCCTCTGATTGCCTTTATTAATATCCTCTTTAAATTATTGCACCTAAAACTGAATACATTACTCCAGATGGAGCCTGAGCAGGATGGAATGAGGCAGCTAAAGCCTATGTTGTCATCCTTTTTCACCAAAATCCCCAGACTATTCTCAAGACCAATTTCTGCCTAACCATGCCTGTCTCATCTTGTACTGGGGAAGTGAGGAAGGGGGGATGTCTTTTTTTTTTGGATCCCCATTAAATTTCTTCTGCCCAGTATTCCTAATCTGTCTAAATATTTTTGGATCCTGACTCTGTCATCCTTTGTGCCAGTCATCCCTCCAGGCTTGGTGTCATCTGAGAATCTGATGACCATAAAATTCTTCGGCGGCCCAAGGACACCCCTAAAATCCTGCCCAGGAGACATCCCTTCAAGCAGACCTCAAACCATTATTAACATTTTCACTTCAGTCCAGTCATCCTACTAGTTGTGAATCCATCTACTGGTATAATCATCTAACCCACACCTTTTCCAAAAGAATTGCATAACAGACTTTATTAAATACTTAGCTAAAAATGCAGCCCTAGTCAACAGCATTCCTCTGAGTTACCAATTTAGTGACTGTCAGAATCATTCAATTATTCAGTCAACAAGCCATTTATTACTGGGCTGGGAGTAGGCAGAGTGGGGGATGTGGTTAATCTAAAAATATCACTGTTGAGAGATGTGAAAGAGGGGCTCCTTCTCCCATGCCAGGTGAACACCTTCATCTGTAATGGTCATCCAGAGATGCCAGGAGCCCTGAGAGGTTCTTCCCTACTCAGACTTCTCAAGACTCAATACATTATTGCTTTCTAAGTACCATTATATTTGATATGTAATCTATGTATGTATACATTTGAATCTTCTGTTCCTAGTAAAGTGTGAGCTCCATACTTACTTATCCACTAAACCACAATGCTACTCTAGGCAAAAGTGAAATGGTCTCTGCCCTTAGAGAGCTTATATTCTTTTGTGGGAAACAGGAGACATAAGAAATAGATATTTTTAGTTTACTCAGCCAATGTTTAAATGGATATATAGGTAGTTTTGGTCACATATTATATTATATTTTTATTATATAATTTACATATGCAATTTATGTATATACATTTATATGAATTATATGGATATAAATATATATTTATATGAACATATTTAAATATATTATATATTTTATATTCTATTTTACAGGGATAAAAAGTCAAATTCCTGGTAATATTAAAAGTGCAATATAAAACTGTACATTTGTAAACAGATACAAGATACATAGTGTTTTGAGGGAGACTACCAGTTGAGGGAATCAGAAAAATGCTTCTGTAGCAGGAAATGTTCACTTGAAGGATTCTAAGAGAAGGAGGGAGGGAGGGAGGACATTTTACGAACCAAGGGATAGAGAGTCTGTGCAAAGAGGCGGAGATGATGAGTAGAAACTGACGATCATGCAGGTCAGAAGGTTAAACAGCTATTAAGTAGCAGAGGCGAAACTGACTTCAGCCTGTCTCGGGTAATAGTTGAAAGAGAGCTGGGTTTGATGTACAAGGACCTGAATTATAGTTACAGTAACAGTGATAGTTCTAGTGACAATAATTTAGTGTTTATATAGTGTGCTAACATTTTCAAAGCATTTGTTTCCTTTGATCCTCACAACTCTGGGAGGCAGGTGCTATTATTTTCCCCATTTTACAGATGGGGAAACTGAGGCAGACAGAGGCGAAGTGACTGGTTCATAGCTTGTGAGTGACTGAGGTTGAGTCTGAACAAAGCTCTTCCTGACTGGGAGAATCCAAAGCCTGTTAAGTGACCCGAGCTCTCTCATTTACTATCTGCAGGATATTCAGCAGGTCATTCAGTTTCTTAGAGGTCTTCAGAGTGGATGCCCATTTATTGGGTATATGGTATACTTTATGACACAGTGTGTTTTTTTGTATGTCCATGGCATTGGTTTTCTTCCAGTATGAAGAACTAACAACCAGAACCACTATCACCATTACCAAAATCTTTCCCGGATCATGGGTTAGGTTTACCTGGAAAAACTTAAAAGGAATATTCAGAAGTTCACAGAGTTCAGAGCAACTAAGTGGCACAGTGCTTAGAGGCCCAGGCTGAAATCAGTAAGACCGGAGTTGAAATCTAACCTCAGATACTTACTAGCTGTGTGACCCTGAGCAAGTCACTTCATCATGATTGCCTCAGTTTCCTCATTTATAAAATGAGCGAGAGAAGAAAATGGAAAACCATTCCAGTATCTCTGCTAAAAAAACTCCAAATGGGGTCACAGAGTCAGACATGACTGAAGCCCCTCAGCAACAACAGTTCATAGAGTTAAAGCCAGAGGGTTAGCTCCTCTCAGTTTACAGATGAGGAAATTGTGTCTGAGAGAGGTCAAATAACTTACAGAAGTCATACAGGTAATAAGTAGTAGAGTCAGAATTTAGACATTGTTTCTTTGACTACAAATCAGACTCCCTGGGAGCGTGTGATCTTTATTTATTCGACAACCCTTTAAAGTACTTAGTAACATTATTGCTTTCTAAGTACCATTATATTTGATATGTAATCTATGTATGTATACATTTGAATCTTCTATTCCTAGTAAAGTGTGAGTTCCCTACAGCCACAAAATTATACTTTTACCTTGCTTAGTGCCCAGCACAGAGCTTGGCACACAATAGGCATCTTGTAAATATTTGTTTGGAGGAGGAAGACCTGGCTAGTCTTCTCTGCCTTACTTTCCACAACATATCACTCCTACTTTGTCCTTGTTTCTTCATCACCACTCTCCATTGGGAGGGGAGAGAAGGCAACTTGGATGTTATAGAATGCTAGATTTAATTCAAATTAATGCTGCAACGTGAGGACTAGAAGGGTGAAGTCATTTGCTGGAGATCACTCAGGGGTCTGTGGCAGAGCCAAGTCACCATTTTCATGGAAACTCATTTGGGCTTTAAAGGATACACGAAGAAAGGGAAGGACAGGAAATTGTGAACCAAAATTGGGAGGTAGGAAAATTAAAAGGGACCAGAGTAGTCTAATCTAAGGTAGAGAGTTCCAGAGTAAGAGAAAGGCACAGTCTGATTTTGTCTACGTATTCCTGGTGCCCAGCTTTGTGCCTTGCACACGGTAAGTGTTGGTTGAATTGAAAGGAAAATAAAGCTCACTGAAGCAGATGTAAGGCCTTTGCAATCTGGTCTCATTCTGCTTGGGTGGAAGGGGCGGGTCAGGGCAAATTCTCAGGACCTTCCCAGGGCAAAGTCTCTGCCACCACCCTAACCTGCTGCCAACTTGAGGCTTGAGGAAGGTGGGAGCAAGGTTTTAGAGCAAGATTCTGGCAATGGGTTTGGGCATAGGAGAGCTGTGGGTAAAGCTGGCTATGAGGAGCAGTGTCTCAACCCAGATCCTCTGGCCCAACTAGCTCCCTAGTAGGATGGTGTTGGGGTTCAGCTGGGGCACAAAGCTCTTTGCACTCTCACAGACGTCAGCAGGCTAATGGGCAGCTGGCCTGGGGGACAGCCCAGCCCAGTTGAGCCCAACCTGGTTTTTTGACAAGGTCGAAACTCACAGGGCTTAAGGTTGGGTCTGTCCTTCTCGGGTTGGGAGTGGAGCTTTCAGGCTGAGCCCATAGATTCCTGACGGCCCTGCCCATCCTCCCTCCCTCGGGCCCTGGGCTGGGGCTGGAGATTCATTGAAAGGCCACTCTCAAATATTTCCTTTCAAGCTTGCACACCTGAGGATTTCTTTCATCCTCTTGTCTCAACCAAGGACAACTTTGGTCTCTTACAGGGATCTCCTCTGGCCTTACCATCCCTTCCTCCCTCCCTCACCCTCCCAGAACAATCTATAGTATTTTGACAGGAAGGGACCATCTAGTCCAAACAATTCATTTTTATAGATGAGGAAACTCAGAAAGGGGGCCTTGAAAAGGGAAGGTGACTTACCAAAGTCAGCCAAGATACAGAGAGAAGGATGATTACTTGCTCCACAGTGAAAACCTAAACCCAGTACCCTGGGAAAGCACTGTCTATCTGTCAGCTTCACAACAATCTTTCAAGGTAGGTACTATGAGGACTATACCTATTTTAAAGGTAAGGAAACTGAGGCTCAGAGACTTGCTGATGGGCCTGTGCCCCTCCCCACCATTACTTTTAATATCTCCAGGGTTTCTCATATTGGTAAGACATCCTTCCCAGACTCTCCCTAATTCCATCCCACTTTTGTAGGTATATCCAAAGATCTTAACTCAGAGTTGGACACATAACATGCTTAATAAGTGATTTTTTCAGCTATTCACCTATTTATACAATGGTCAAGCATCTTCGGCCTCCCTCTCTCATCTTTCCATCTGGCTCACAAGAATTGTAAGACTGAAGCAAATAGTTCATTGAAATCTAGGTAGATGTCTCCCAGCATTCCTTTGCTCTCTCAATCAGTCAGACTTTAAAAGCTGAGTCCAGCACACTAGACAATGAAGATAACAAGACCACAAAAATGAAACAGGTCTTTGCCTCCCAGAGAAGGCAGACTAGTGGATGCCTGCTCCCCATCCCCCAAAATTAAAAATTAAAAACATTTGCCTGGGTCATCCAGCTAGGAATTATCTGAGGTCAAGAAATGCCAAATTTTATGTCATTTTTCAGGGCTAGTCATCCCTTCATTTAACACATATTTAAGCTCCTACTATACGCAGGTCTGGAAAAAGGGGAAGGGGCTGAGATACATTACAGATGCAAAGGTGGAAGTTTCTGCCCTCAAAGAGTTTACATTCCACTGGATTAGAGTGATTGGGGAGTGAGGGCTCTTGAGTCCCTCTCTGGATAGGGTACCTACCGGGTGGGAGGAAAGTGGCCTCCCCTTCCCCCCATTCTCCCAGGCTGATTGAACATAGCTCCCTCTTTACCACCGGCCCTTTTGTGGTGGCTGGTAAAGAACATTCCATCTCCCCCTCGGCGCCTTCGAATACACGGTCCCCGCAGCCGGAATGCCGTCCCCTCTTCTTTCTCGGGCCAGAGCAGGCGCCGCTGCCTGTCCTCCCCATCCCCCACCCCGCACCCACTTTCCCCACGACTTTTTCTATACTTTGCACGTAACTTTCCAGGACAGGGCCACTTCGGGGGGGTCCTGGGCCGGCTGATTGGCTAGCACACAGTAGGCACTTAATCGAGGCTGAGAGGAAGGGGGAAGGCAGATTCCGCGAGCCTCCGCCGACGGTCAGAATTAATGCTCCGGAGATAAACCCGTCTTATTAATAATTAATCGGCGGCTCCGGCCTTCGCCCGCAGGCTGGATGACGTAGCGTCGCCACCCCTCCCACCCTCCCCTTCGCGTTTCTCCCCCTTCCCCCTCCCTCCCCGCCCCACGCCCTCCGGAGCCGTTGGGGCGGCGAGGTGGGAAGGTGGGCCGCGCGCAGGCGCAAGCAGCCCCGGGCGGGCGGTCCGCGACAGCGGCGACGTGCGCATGCGCGCCGGCTCGCGGGGGGGCAGCGCAGTGGCCGGGTTGCGCAGGCGCGGGCTGGAGGGCGGGTTGTCTGTGTGAGGCGGCGGCGGCGGCGGTGGCGGCGGCAGAGGCGGCTGAGGAGCAGCGGCGGCAGCTCGGAGCAGGCGGGCCCGGAGCGTGAGGCGGCGGCGGCGGCGGCAGGACTGCGAGCTCGAGAGCCGGCAGCACGATGGTGGACTACCACGCGGCGAACCAGCCCTACCAGTACGGCCCCAGCAGCGGCGGCAACGGCGGCGGCGGCGGCGTCGGCGACTACATGGCCCAGGAGGACGACTGGGACCGCGACCTGCTGCTGGACCCGGCCTGGGAGAAGCAGCAGCGCAAGGTGCGGCCGCGGCGCGCGGGGAGGGGGACGGGGCACGCGGGGGAGGGGGAGGGGGCGTCGAGGAGAAGGAGGTGCCCCCGAGGAGGCAGGTGGGGGCGTGCGTGTGTCTGTGCGTGTTTGTATATGTGTGTGTGCGTGCGTGCGTGTGTGTGAGCGAGGGGATGGGATGGGGGGCACGGTAGCCCCGGAGTACGTAGTGAAAGGTGCACAGCTTGGGGGCACGGTGCTTGGAGAGCAGCGCAGGTCCGGACGGGGGCCCCGGAGCGAAGACACCAATGTGGGGGAGCATGTGTGGAATTCCAAAATAAAGGAGTTTGGGAGGATGGGGAAAGTGCCGGGGGTCAGGGAGGGACCAGAAAGAAACGGGGCTGAGGGGAAGAGGCCTGTGGAAGGAGTCCAGAATTGGGGAGTGTGCCCCGAGTGGTTCCTCCGGATAGCTGCAGGAAGGGTTCATTGCCGGGATATCCTGGGGAAGAATCTGAGAGGGGAGGTCTAGAGACTGAAGGTTGTGGAGAGAACCAAAGGGGACACCAAAGACATAGGAAGAGTTCCAAGGATCGCTGTCCTGAAGTCTATGGTTGTGGAACGAGGCCCTGATTGGGATTGACCTGAACGTGATCTGTGGAAAGAACTGGAAGAAAAGGGACTGGGACAGTGAGACAGAGACCAATGTAGAATGAAAGACTCCAACTTTTGCGTTTGTTATGTCCAGGGTCTATTAGCACAGTGCCCTGCTTATTGCAGGTAGTCAAATGAATGCTTCTTGATTTATTGGAAAGTGGAAAGAATTTGAGCTATTTGGGGAATGGGGTCTGAAGAGTGATATGGGAAATTTCTGATTCAGGGTCTACTATGTATGGGGGCCTTGAACTAAGACCTTGGAAATAAGATCAAATCCCTCCTGTCAAGGAGTTTGCTATCTAAATATGAAAAGGGAGATATGGGAAGGGGCTTGATAGGAGAGATATCTGAGGTGTTGGGAGTATACCTGAGGAAGTTTTATTCCACTGAGTGGAAGGAAGAGGGCAGGAAGACTCCTTGGGGTGGGGTGGGATGGAAATGCGTATAGGGGAATTAGTGATTGTGGGGAGAGAAATATGGAAAGAATCTGATTCCTTGGATATAAGTGACCAACCAGAGAGGAGCAGCATTTTGGAGACCTAATGGGGAACCCAGTTTTGTGGAGATCGTACTTTATAAGCTTAAATTGCGCTTGGACCCTGACGATGAAGGAGTTCTAGTGTTAAGGTGTCTAGGCAAGCAGGCTGTTTACAGCACTGGGTAAAGAATAAACCCTGGAGGATTGGGAGAAAGTGGGTGGAAAAGCTGGGTGTGGTAGGTGGGAATAGACTTTGAATAAAAAACCATTGAACTTCTGTTCCTGAATTTCCTTATCTGTTAAATGGGAGTGATGATATGGCCTGCCACCTTGCTCCATGTCACTGTTGTTAGGACCGTGAGGTAGTTGTGAAAGTGCTTGGGGAAAAAATGAAAAGAATTTGCTATTTAGAGACATTAATACCTTTTTATTTTGCATGCATGTTGTATCAATGTAACATGCAGATATCAGGTGTCAGGTTGTAAAAAAAAAAAAAGGTTATAAGTTGTCAAAGCATTTGGAAAGATAGGAAGCAGTGCATGGGTATCTGTGGAACTAAATCTGTCTCCAGTATTGCTCAGGTTTTTGCATGGAAGAATTTTTCTTTTCTCTCAGGTGACAAAATGAGAAACACTGAGATGTACTCTGCATTCTCCTGGAAGTTCTCCTGCTGTCTTCCCTCTCAGGGCAGTTAGGGTATTGGTCAGTTAGTAACAGCCTCCACCATCCTCAGGGCCTTGAATGAAAACTAGGAGCTCTCTGAACTTGAAGCTTAATTGGCTGTAGTTACTCTTCGTCCCCCAGTCTTCTTCCACAGATCTGGCCTTTATTCTAACATCTAGGTTAAAGGGAAGGTTGATATAAGCCACATTGACAGCTTTTGTGCATTTGAGATAGAGGGAAGACTGTCTGTTGCCTCATTTCCAGCTCATATTTTTGTGTTTGCTGTTTCCCTGGGTCTTCTATCACTTCTAATCCTGGGTTTCATGTGAGTGAGTTTTTTTGGAGGGGAAGCGGGGAGACAATGAAAGATGAAAGGAGGGTAAAGGAGCAGTAAAGAAGTAGCATTAGGTGTAGAATCAAGAGAGAACCTGGGTGCAAAATCATGCTTTGACACCATCAGGGTCATTTGAAAAAGACTTTGATCCAGTGACCTCACTTCTTTGGTACAATAAAACATTTTCTTCACACGTCACTGACTGTGCCCACCCCTGGCTTTCTTCCAAGATCCTGCTAAAACCTTTACCACCTTTTCCAGGAAGTTTTTCCCTGTCCTCTTTATAGGGGTCTGCCCTCTGCCAATGATCTCCAACTTGTCCTGCCTGGATTTTGTCTGTAACAGCTGTTTACTCATTGTCATTCTCTCTCACTACCCACCCTCACCCCCGTTAGACTGTGCGTCCCTGGAGTGGTCCTTGGCTTTAAAGCATCCCCAGTGCTTACTCAGCATAGGGCCTGGTACACAGTAGGCACTTGATGCCACCTCCAAGACTTAGCTGAGCCTCTCAATTTCAGTTTCCTCCTCTGTAAATTGGGGATAGTGGGTAATAACTATGACATCCGCTTCCTAGAGTTATTATGAGCTTCAAATGAGACAATGGCCATAGAGTGCTTTGTGAACTTTAAAAGTGCTGGGCATATCGGGAGCACAGTCATAGCTTTAGAGCTGGGAGGGACTTTAGAGGCCATGGAATCCAATTTCCTCATTTTACAGGATGGAAACTTAGGAACAGAGTGGTTAACTGATTTGCCCAGGATAACACTAACTAGTAAATTTGAACCCAGGTCTTTCTCACTCCATGTCCATTGGCCTTTTCTCTTGGGAATAGGGAATATGGAATATCCTTGAATATTCCAGAATATGCCATATTCTGCCCAGATTTGGTTCGTTAGAGCTTGGTGAATCTCAGTGTAGCAACTTGGTGAATCTCAGTGTAGCAAGTCCGTGGGCCAACAAGTCAGCACTAGTATATGCATATCTAAAGCTTAGCAGCCTCTAGAAGTTAGAAAAGGATGGGCTTCTGTCCGAAAGGGATATTCATACCCCCTGTTTCTAGTCTTGAGAAATTAGGCTGAGAAACCCTTTGATTTGCAAGGTTCCTAACCTTGCCCTTTTACCTCCATTACCAATTTCTTCCAGAGATATTTGGTAAGAAAGATCTGATCTCTGCAGGCATTTGTGTTCCCAAAGGCCTCTTTATCTTACACTGCATCATTTTTAAATGGGAGGATTTTATCTGTGCCTCAAAAAGGGGTAAAAACATACTAGCCTTAGCCTTCGGTGAAGTTCTGGACTGTTTCTTCTATGCTTTCTGGATTTTATGCAACTGAATCGGGTCATTTCATGCTGCTTACTCTTTTGGAGATCAGAGGCCTTTCCGAATTCCCAAACCCTCATATCACAAAAAGGAAAGGCCCACCTTGTTAAGACTTAGGGTTAGTGCCTAATACTCGAAATGGCATTTATGTGCTGGTTAATTATTTGAAAGCTGGGTGGTGTTTTAGTTTTTATATTAGCCTTCTTTTTATTTTTAAGGTTGTTGATGGAAGGCCTCAAGGTAACCAATCTGTTTCATTACCTTAATTGTTTGCTATTTAGGACTTGGTTAAGAATATCATGTCCTTGACAGTTTATGGATGGAGGAGATGGAATCAAATGGTGAAGAAAAGATCTTTCAGAAGGTCTGAAGATTAAGCTTGTTTATATTTTTCTTCTTTAAAAGTTTAGTGTTATCTGGAGTAATACTGCCCAAGAATCCAAGGTGATATGTGTGAGTCAATGGACGGGGGAACAGAAATGGTTAGACAGGAGATACTTTATCTAGCATTTTTCATTGTATTAATAAACTTGCAGTAACTATTCAGTAGATAAAACAGAGGGTGATGTCTAGGGAAATGGGGTATTATAAAGTGAGAGGGTCATGTGTACAGTCATTCCCAAAGCACCTGATTGAGTCAAATTGCACGTGGTGCTGTGGTGTAGCATCCTGACCCATCTGTGGGAGGCTGTGGTTCTCCTAAGGCCCTGATTGTTCTGTAGTGGGACCTCCTCTGCCCGTTCTGTCCCCTGACTAGAATAGACATACACCTTGTCCATCTTGGCAGCAAGGAGCTGATTCATCCTTTTGAATGGTAGCAGCCATATTGTCAATTGAAAGTGGTGATAAAAAAACTTCATTTAATAATGTCCAGAATTCTCAGACCAAAGCTGTTTTGTGGGAAGGCTTTAATGGACTTTTGAGGGAGATTAATAGTAATGTCTCAGTATCTGGCTATGTTAAGGATAGCTGTAGAGTAAGAGACAAAGGGGTGAAGGTCCACAATCGTAGTTCTATGTGAACAGAATTTATTCTTATTAAATACCCAAGGCATAGGATAGTTAAAATGTAAGTTAGTTCACAAAATGTCCTCCGGTCAGATGAGAGTGGAATTTGGCCAAATCTGGATTCCTATTTAAACTGTGGGAGAGTTGATTTTAAAAAAATTAACACTTTGCAAGTTTGCAAACTCTTAGTCCATTTTCATACACTGAGTAGAAATATTCTGCTGTAAGGTTGGGCATTGATCTAATTTAGTCCCATAGAATCTCTTTGCAGAGTTCAGTGGAATGACAAGAAATTAACTCTCAGTTAGTAAGAGCACTGCCGGTGGCTTAGCCCACCTCAGAACACATTTAAGAACATCCTTGCAATGTGGGATTGTCTAGATGGAGCCTTTAAATTTGTCACCACATCGTTTTTAAAGACAGATGATAGGTTTCCCAGGTTTGAAGATTGTCCCTTTGAAGACAGTATTCACTTTTCACTTCTGGGAAGCAGAACAATTGGTAGTATAGTATCACTTGTGGACAGTTTACCGAGATCGTCTGAGGTCAAGTGTTACTCCATATGCCT
Source organism: Bettongia penicillata ogilbyi (assembly GCA_023548195.1). Lineage (NCBI taxonomy): Eukaryota > Metazoa > Chordata > Mammalia > Diprotodontia > Potoroidae > Bettongia > Bettongia penicillata. The sequence goes on along the minus strand of JAJHZJ010000081.1, from coordinate 6,173,259 downwards.
GATCACTGGTGCTTTATACTTTACAGACCAACTTCTTTGTCCTAAAATTATCCCTGTTCCTTCCGTCTGTGTTTCCATTGGCTACCTGAGATTCCCTTCCATTTCAGATCTTTTTACAGAATAACAAAAGCTCTCTACCCTCCGGAGGCAAGTGATAGCAAGTTAGTCATTCTGTTGGAGTGGTAACTGAAAAGGTGACCTATTAAAGAAAGCATAGTCGGAAGTTCCTGCTTATACACATAGATATCCTGTAATCTGGGGATTTTGAAAGAAGCCTTTATATCATAAGTGGCTTGGGAGCTTTAGTCTTAATGTTGATCTTCAGACTTTTGGAAGTTAAAGTGAAATTACAATGGAACCTGGTTTTAAGATCAAAACTCATGATAGAGCTAGGTTGCTAGTTTAGGTCCTAGTATGTTACAAAATGCCAGGGATTGGATTTTACCAAGAAATACTGGAATGTACAGGTTACATTTTAGTCCACCTCCTATAGAGGTGAAGAGGACAGGAGTTCAGAGTTCATTGATTACGAATTTACTTCTGTCATGGACCAGTCTTGTTGGAATGTTACTATATATAGCTTTGGGGATAGTGTTTTTACAGATGGAGGGAAGCCCAATGTTTCATGTCCCTCTGCCATCCAAAACTAAGTAGTTGCAAATTTTAACTGGCAAATTTAGTGTTACATCAGTCTTGGGAATTTTTTTTCCCAGCTAGTGGTCTCCCTGGGATTACAAAGTCTCAAATTTAGCATGTAGCCCACTGAGACTTTGTGTTTGTACTGGGCCTTTTTTGGTTGTATTTTAGTTTTCAGTGTCTCTGCTACCCCAATCCCCACTTTCCTCTCCCTGTGCACCACCTCTCCCTGCCCCCCCAAGTCATGAAGAAATTAGCTTGGAATGTTCATTGGAAGACTGTCTCCTGTTGGTTAACTTTTTGCATTTCCATTTATTATCCTTTTAGCAGTAGCTGTTCCTAACAAGGCATGCTGTCTTCTTTTCTGATTTGATTTATTTAAATGTAAACTTACAGAGAGGGGGTTGAACTTGCTTGGAATTTGCTGTTAGCCACCTGTTACTGTCCCAGACAGTATTGGGTCCTGCTGTCCCAGAAGCTTTAGCATGTTTCTTGGTGTGCAGAGCAAAGAGTAGGGAGTTAATTTAGCATCTCTGACAGAAGAACATCTTATAGGAGTACTTGAGTTAAGAAAAATTCTTTGTGTTTGTTACAGTGATTACTTTTCCCCCCTTCCCAAAGTGTGTCCACATTTTCTTTTTCATCCTGTTCTCATGGCAAGCATGTGAGGCAAGCCAAACATCTATTAACATCTCCATTTTTCCCATGAGGAAATTAAGGTATAGGGAGGTCCAGTGACTTGTCCCAGAACTTTCCAGGTTGGTAGCAGAGCTACATCTAGAACCTATTCCAGTTTCCTGAAATTTCTGTTGTTTCAGATATAATAGGATATTTGACTGGTATTTGCCTGTATACGTTTAAATATTTCCAGACCATGAATTATTTATCTTTGTTTTAGAAGAAGAAATTCAGCTGTTTTGTGGAAAGCATGACTATTTTGGTTCTAGTAGTTGCTAATCATATATGATTTTTTGATTGGCTTAGCTGGATATTTGAGTCCTGGATACAAAAGCAAAAATAGTGACCTCCTTCTGAGTTAAGAAAGGTTTGTTTAAATGTTTTTCTTCCAAATATTAGAGCAGAACAGAGTCTTTGTTTTCTACTGGAACCAGTGACATGAAGCAGGATTAGTTGGGAGCAACAGAATTACTCTGTAGCTCAGTGAAGTCATCTTGGGGAAGTATTGTTGACAATGTTGAAATGATAAAATTGGATCCTGAAATGCTAATAATACAATAACATTGAGTGTTTCCAGCTTCTGGCTAGAATAAAGAAGACATTGTGGTTTGTTTTATGCTTTTAAAGTTTTCTCCAAAGGTGTTGTGGGGTGAGTGATGTTTATCATTTGCTTTCTAGTGGGTTTTTCTTTTTTTTTGAGTGCTGAACTGCATGTAGTGGGTAGAAGTAGTAGTTTGGGCGATGTGGGGCTTGACTGCCAATAATATCTCAGAATTTGAGTTGGAAGGGCCCTTAAAATAATCTTGTTCAGTCCCTTCATTTTATAGATGGGAAAACAGCCTTTCAAGCAAGGAAGGAATTTGAGTGTTAAAGTATAGGCAAGTATCTACTTTGTCATTATGAGTTTTTCAGCAACTGTGCAACCTTTGTGATTTCCAAAGAGACAGAGGAGAGAGTGAGACATTATACATCTTACATCTGGAACACTAATCTCTTAATTAGCTTTTTTTCCTAAAATTGTTTGGGGATATAGGGACAGAATCGGAAATATTCATCTCTTTAAACTAGCTTCCTCATATTCAGATTTGTTTGATATTCTGTGAGAAACAGATTTAAAAATTCCAGAGCTGTTACCCCAGAGCTAGCTCCATAAACAGGCCCTATTTCTTGTCATTATAGATTCTCCAATTGGAGCTCTTTCTTTCAAGCCTAGACCTGCTATGATAACACCCTCATTTTATAGATTAGGGAACTAAAGCCTAGAGAGGCAAGATCACACAACTGATTTGTGTCAGAGTTTGGACTAGAATTGGATTTACAAAGTCCTTAGTTCAGTATCTTTTCCCACTATAAGGGAAGGGAGCTTAAAAGTGACAGAGCCCAGCCACCCTTGGAGATATTATAAACTTCCTGAGTGGTTTTGTTTTGTGTTGTTTTTTTAATTATTTAAAAAAAAAATCTTTGTTACAAGGGAAGGCTCACTGGGGTGGGGGTGGGGAGGCAGGGGAGAAGTGGTGGTGGAAGGGAATGGCTATATCCTGAAATGACTGTAAAGTAAAAACCAAAGGAAGACATTAATTTTTAAAAAATTGCCCATCTCTTTAGTAGTATTTTTTAAAACCCTGTAGTTTTTTATCACAGGCATTCAGTTGGTCCATTGTGATGATGGTAAATAGAGTCAATCTTGATTCTATTGACAACTTAATGTGACGTTCCCATTGATGATTTCACACTTGGAAAAGTATCAATTTTAATGGGAAAGTACTCAACAATGATTTAAAAACACCACTGCAGAGCTCATGGGAGAAGCTGAATAGCTTTCGTGTTTAGGCGCTTCAGCATGAGACTGAAATAAAACTTCCCTTCCCAGCTTAGAAGTGGAGTCATATATAGCTTTGTTCTATAGCTTTGCTGGACTAGAAGAACCTATGTAAGGTAGTAAGTTAAGTGAAAATGTTTAATTGATCTCTTGGGTGGGGTAGGGGAGGGGTGTATGAGACTGAATGCCAGAACCAGGCAGACTTTGGTGGTTTTCTTGCTGAGGTATGTCTGTTTGATGGAGTTTTCTGTGCTGGAATCTTAGCTATGTGACTCCTTAACAGCAGGGCCAAATTTGTCTATATCTTTTTGACTGTTTTTACAAATATTAACAAACCAAAAAGTTGTCTGGCCCGGACACAGAATTCTTTACAATTTTCTGCAAACCCCCAAGCAGAGTTCATTCCACAAGTCCTAAGTCCTAAGCTGTCCTCCTCTCAGTAACAGTAAATAGCATTTTTCTTCTGTCCCACCTGATGGCAGCCTGAATAGTTCCATTATTTAAATTGTCAAGAGCTTTTAAAATAAAAATGTTAAGTACTGTTATCATGTTTTTTCACCTGGTATTGCCATGGTTTGTCTTTATTCGTTCATCAGGTATTTATTAAGTTTTTATGTGTCTTAGGTCCAGTGTACCGGGCCTGGCCCCTGAAAAAACTCCAGTTTGGAAATCTAAAATGTTCTAGAAGTAGAGTCTACCAAGTCTGTCTACTTATGGAGCTGACTCCAGAGTAGCTTGATGAATCAGCCTCTCATAAGCTGTCTTCTGACTGGTGATGATTCTGATTTTGTGGACTTGGAGTAAAGCCAGACAGCAAACATCACCAGGATTGTGAGGCAGCTAGTTACATTTTCGGGGGATTATTTCTACAGCACTGCCAAGTCTGTGGTGGAATTTGACTGTAAAACAGATAGGTCTGCACCAAGATGGCTTTCAGAGATGTGGGCTCAAATTGCTAGGCACTCTGGTTACTGAATACTGACCCTGAATAAAAGCATAGAACAGGAAGAGAACATACTTGGGGATCAACCCCTCTTGATTATTTTGAAAAAAAATTTTTTTGCATTAGTCTTCTTAAGCTCACTTACCAAGGGAAAGTTACGGATGCTTTTTGGATGAGAAACTTAAACAGTTATTGTGGAGCCTTGTGGCATCATGTCTAAGGTGGTCGCTGTTCGTGGATCCTAAAAAGTAGCACTGTCTTGTTTCTCTGTGGCCCCTCATTTCTCATGCACAGCTCCATATTTGTTTGGTAAAACTTGTATACTGTTAGTGGTCAGAAATATTAACAGTTATTTGAGAGGGACAAACATTTGACCATGAAAAGAGAAAAATTGCCTAACAATATGTTTTCCTCGGGCATTTGCCTTGGATTTGCAAAGTTCTAGGCCTCTTTAATAAATAACTGCAAAGTAGTTCTTGCCAAATAGGGCCTGCTAGGGGCTCTAGGGCTAGCTGAAAGACATCCCTCTTTCCTAAAAATAAATGCACTTTCTCATTGAGCATACCAAGTGTGGTTTGTACTTGACTGCTGATTCACTCTGGGAGGTCGAGTTATAGTTCAGGCTTTCTTGGTTGTTCCATGTCTGCATCTGGCCACTGGTTTTCTTTGCTGAGTCCCCTTGTCTTGGTGTTTCCACATCAGATGACATACATGTACAGACGTTCTGACTCCTTGACACGTAGTAGGATCACAGGTTAGATACTGGAGGTGGCCGTGATTATCTAATCTAACTCCTTCATTTTACAGGTGAAGAAAGTGAGGTTAAGCAGTTTGCCTCCAAAGTCCCATAGATAGTAAGTAGCAAAGCTGGCATTTCAACCCAGGTGCTTTGATTCCAGATATCCAAGGCTCTTTCTACTGGACCGTGATATGGTGAGCCTTTGGTTAATGTGACTGGGAGTAAAAGCACTTACCCTTCTAGGCTGAAGGGTGTGGACTGGTCCTTCACCTAGAGAGAGGAAGCTTTCTCCCCAGGAAATGAATCATGCTCAACAGGGTTCCAGTTGCAAGTGGCTGTTCCATCATAGTGTCTTACAACTTGCTGGGAGAGGTTGGCCTGTCTTTCTTGAAGTCTTTAGTGGTCTGTGATTCTCTGGCTTTATGTTTGGGTTTTTTGGTGTTTTTTTTTTAAGTATGCCTGGCTTCTTAATGGAAGCCCTTGCTAAGCTTGGAGGTAGCTTTGTTGATTTGTAGCAGCGAGGAGGCTGGCTGGTTTGGGCTCTGTGTCTCTACAAAAACAGCTTCCATTCCTGCCTCGAGCAGAAAGCTCCAGCCAGGGAGTACTCTTATCCTGACTTTACAAAACCTTTTGTTTGGGCTCAGCAAAAATAAACTTCTCAGGTGGGAGTTAGAGGGCTTCAGAGCATCGTGCAGTGCGACAGCTTAAATTATCTCCTTGATCATTGCTGCAGAAGGTTTCAGCAGCCACTGAATTGTGGGTTTATGCTAAGAGTTTTTTGTACTTTGGCTCTCTAGCAAAGTTGAACTTTTACTACGTGAGCAAGATGAGACTCTTCAATATAACCAAGAAACAAAAAATTCTTACTTCACCTGATGAGTTTCCACTCGAACATCTCATCCAAAGACTGGGTTATTTTTTAGAAGTAGGGGGCCAAGAAGCTGGCTTCATCTTAAATCACCTCTTCCTTTGGATCCCTATACTCTCACTTCTCTGTTTCTTGAGTATTTCTCTCTCCCATTTCCCCTAATCTAAGCATATCTTTGGGAGGAAGAATACATTGGTTCTGCTACCTGGAAAATAATTTAGCTTACTGTTAAGCATTATATACTAAGTGCTCAGCTACTTTAAAAAAAATAGTATTATGGTGTTAGTTGCATCAGCAACTCTTTTATTCCAAGATGTAGGTTGCCAAGCTTGTTGTTCTGCTTTCCCAATGGAAAGAGGATATAGCAGGTAATAAACAACCTGGAAACGTGTCCCATAGTGTTAACTTTGAAAACATCATCTAAGGAGATAAGTTCATAAATGGCATATATGAGTGAGCATGACAGCGACTTTTTCTCTTCCTGCCCTGGGCATGACTTGAAGGCCAAAGCTATGTTGTCCAGAGAGTGCGAAATAACAATGGAATTAAATAACCTTTCACTGACAAACCTGCCTAACCACTTTAGAGACTATAGTGCGAGCTTGAAAACATGGGATATTGCAGTTCTGGCCACCCTGCTCCTCCTATTCTCACTTTACTATGTGAACTTGTTAGATCTTTTAAATGCAGCTTGGAAGGAGAGATGACCCTGTTTTTTTCCCTTTTTCCCTGAAAGGCAAAATTCAAACTTCTCCTTTAAAATAATTGCCCAGAATTGAAGAAGAAGGAAAAATTGAGACTAATGAATGGAAAATTTGTTGGATTATGTTGCCTTACATCTGCCTTGTATGGATACAGCTGTAAGTTTCCATTGAGTGGCATTCATGCCAAGCTGACATATTCCCAAGTTCATCCCCATGGATGGGAAAGGTTTTTGTACCATAATTATCTTTTTTAGGTAGTGTTGGAAGATTTGGAAGAGCCTTTGAAGGATTTTTTTTAGCAGTTTTCATTTGATTAGAAGTGCTTTTCAGCTGGGTTGTTACTAGACTTGGTCTCTGTTTTACAGTGAACTAGCATCACCTGTAATATGAGTGGGGCTGCTTGAGCTTTGGAGTCAAACCATCAGGTAGAAACATGACCAGCCAGCTAGTCCACACACAGCATTTGTTGAGTACCTCTTCTGCTCAGAGTGGAGTGCTGAGCTGCTTTAGAGTGATAGTCTGGAGAAGGAGGACATAGTCCCTACTCTCAAAGAGCTGCCAGTCTAGGTAGAACATACACATGAGAAAGCTGAAGACTACATTTACAAAGTAGCTTAACAGCACGTGCAAATAATAAAGTACAGTTCTGGACTGAGAACGGAAGTGCAAGGGGTGCACCAGGGCAGGTGGGGTCAGTCATGGAAACCTTCATGAAGGAGGTGAGTTTGAAATCACTATGGCCTCTTCTGAAAGTCTGTATTGGGCATTCTGTGGGCAAAGGGGTATTGGAGAGCACTTGGGGGTGAGGGACCTGATAGAAAAGGTAGAGTGTGTGTTTGTGTGTGTATCTGGGGATTTAGAGTAAACAGTGTTTCCATTTTGTAGTTGACATGTTTCCTTTTCCTAGACAACCAGCTCTACGTATTGTCCTTAGAGCAGTTTAGCTAGGGAATGGTGTTCCCCAGAATACATTGAGTCAAAAAATTAAAAAAAAAAAAAGAACCAAAAAACAAAACTGAAGTCATGCCTATCTCCCAACCTTCCATACTTCCTTCTCCCGTCCCCAAGTGTTTGATGTTGTTCGTATGCTATCATTGAATCGTAATCAAGATTGTAGACCCTAAGATCATATCATTAACAGTGGTCCCTCATGGAGAGGGGTACCAGGTCAACTTACAAGACTGGCTTTTCATGTGAGCGGCATGCTTTTGTTTCCTGGGTCTGTGCCACTCTTAAAAATGCTATTGTCTACTCAGCCAAGCTCCCAGTTCTTCCTGTTTCAAATGCATGATTATGGAACCTAGGTTTCTTTGCCCAGGGAGAACCTTAGTATGCTGAAACCTTATACAAATCTTCATGGCTAGATATATGACTTAGATACATCAGTGTCCTCCATGGGCTTGTAAAGTTGATAGTTGAATTCTTGATCCATGACAAGGCAACCAGAGTTGCCATCGAAATGACTTTGTTCCCCTTGTTTTCAGTGGGTATTTTCTTTCTTTGGAAGACTGTGGGAGGCAAGATGATTTAGACAAGTAAGGTCATCCTAGAGAAAAGACAGTTGGAAAGCAGCCAGTGAGACTTAGATCAATGAGAATTTGGTTAAACAGAAATGGGTTGGGATGTCAGCATGAGATGAGTTTTTAAAAAAGTTAGGTGACATTCCTTTGGTACTTGTTGGAATGGATCAGGCAGTACAAAGAAAGATCTTTTACTTGTGGAGAGAGAGAGATACTGTAAGTTAATATAGCCCGGGTTTTATTTCCTTCTCTACCTTGCAAAAGGATAGGGGTGCAGTGACTAGTGATCCTTTAGAGGGAAAGTCTGCTTTTCCCTTTCTGAAGAATAAATGATGTTCCCAGACATAATAGGTTGCAATTGGGGATTGTATTGCTTGTAGTGAAAGAATGTGTTGCTTCATCCTTTGTTACGGCGTGGGTGCAAGTCAGAAAACTTTGTAGTGATCTGATCCCCGTGCTCTTAGTAGCTGTGAGAATAAACCTTTTAAGTCAGTTGTCCACTAGATCTTAAGTGGTAGTTGAGAGATGTGTCACTGGGTTTCATCCTGAACGTCCTGGCCAGCGCCATGGCAGCTTAGCTGTCGGGAGAAGTGGGTAAGTGCTGTCCGGCATCTTAGCTTTGGCCCTTGGGATAATTGTTGGTCAAGCCCTATAGTATGCTGAAAGATGCATGGGCCACATATGTACATTTTTATTCCAACAAGAGCCATTGAGAAGGTTGAGTTAGGGGTCTGGTGCCCATGTGTCCTTTAGGCACACACAGATAACCAGCGCTTTGCTACTTTACCCTTCAAGTTTGCGGCATCATTCATAACTGTGACTAACAGACAAGTTTAAAAAAAATAATAAACATATCCCTTTTACCAAAAATGTGTTTAACTATTCTAAATACAATACTCGAACAAATAATTTGCTCCTCTGCCTGTTTAGGACAATGCACTTAGGTTTGCCCCTGATGATACAGTGTAACAGTCTGTAATTACTGTGGGCTGGTGGCCAGGCTTCATTGCCTGTGTGATGGCCCCTTGATTCAGTGTTGCAGGTTTATGTGATTCCAGGACGAGACCCTATTTGATTACAAACCTTGGACCCAGCTTTGTCTAGATGCACCGCTAGCATTGCCAGGAAGGCTCATTCATGAATAATCCAACTTGTTACTAAGTTAGTGTCAGCAGTAGTTCTGTTCCTTCTCCCCCTTCTCCTCAAAACAGAAAATTCTTATCAGCTGAAGTGAGAAGCTACCCACAGACTTGTGCCAGCCAACCTCTGGTAAGAGTGTGTGGAAATAGGAAGGGTTTCATACTGATAACCCTAAAAATAGCTGTCCAGGAATGAGCTTAGTAAGGTGGAAAGGTGTATTAACCTTCTTCCATCCCTGGGTTGTAAGTAGAAGCCTTTGGAAATCCAATAGCAGCTGTGCTTTGTTCCTCCTACAGCACTTCCTAAGGTTCTGGCACCCTGCCTCATTCTCTTTCCCTCTTTCCCCCCCTTCCCCCTCCTCCCCAGTTGCTTCCTGCTTACCATTCCTCAAGTTAGCCTCAATCTCCCCAAAAACAATCATATCAACAGCCTAATAAGGGAAAAGAATGAGGAGAATGTCAGTGGCCTGGCCTCTCCCTAACCGGCACCAGGGCAGCAAACTTGGAAAATGTTACAACAGTGACAGCTGACTCAGAGCCGTAAGGAAAGCAGCCATTTCAGGGTTCAGGAAATGATAAAGGAGGAGCTCCAGGTTGAAGATAGCCATACCCAATTGAGGGCCACTCTGGCCAACAGCTCCATAATCTTCAAACCTTTGACAAAACGTCCTATGGAAAACTACAGTCTGCTTCAAGATGTGCCTTCAGGCCTGATTTGCATGGGGAGGAACAGGCGTGCTTGAGGGAGACCTAGGAAGCCCACTTTAAGAAACCTCTGTCAGCCATGGAGAACTTTGCAAATCCAAACACTTTTATCACTTGCAAGATGAGCACTTTTCTCTCCTTTAGCTGTGCCAGGGTTTAATTAGCCTGGGTGTTAATTAAAACTTGTCAACACTTGGAGTGGGGCCCCTAGCAGCTTGTCACCCCTCCTACATGATTATCCCAATGGAACCAACCCATTACAAAGCAGTTTATAGTCACTGTTGAGGGTAGCAATGGGGGTGCTGACTGTGCCAAATCAACTTTGATTTGTAGGGTCAAACTGACTAATTGACTTAATCTTTTTGGTTTGTGGAAGGCCTGGACTTACCAGCAAAAACTGAGGTCTTGGTAGATACATCTGATTCTAAAGGTACTCACTACAAAGTGTGGAGAAGTATTGTTTTGTGTGTTTTTTAAAGGAACAACACAAAAAAGCCTTTGTTTAGATTTGGATGGAATGACTTAGAACAGGCTCCCAACTTCAGGCACAGGAGCAGTTTCCTGTCTTAAGAGCTCGAACAGGAAATTCACTAAAAACAATATTGGAGCCCCTGCCAACGAGGCACACTGGGAGGTGAGATCACTGTATGCAACGGCTCCAGCCACTACTCTTACCTGGAGGCATAGCAGAGGTGGGGCAGCGGTAGATTTTTAAAAATAAGTTTCATTTTGCTATCTCTGGAAGAGACAGGAAAATGCTGGTTGAGGGAGAGACAACTATATATCCTTCTGTTCTTGTCTAAACCACAAGTAGGAGCTATGGAAATATTCTTAGCTGACTCAAGCCTTCCTTAGTTTTTTTCAAGTTTTAAAAATACCACATTGCTCCTCTTTCCTCCCAGAATCCTACTGCTTTTTCATAAAAAATAGGATACTTCGATTTCTAACTTAACCTGGATCACCTATGCCTCATCAGTTTAATGTCAGGCCTGAAGTCATAGGTTAAATATCAAGTGTAGTTGTCCATCAGGAGGTTCTGGCAAAAATGCTCAGTGTGGATAAAGTTGGAGAGAATGGTGGGGAAACTAAGATTCATGGCTGCTTTTAAAGATTTATTTCATATAAGCTGCTTTGAGGAGAAAAAAATCGTATGCCAGTTACACATATAACGGGGGGAACCATATAGGCCAGTTACACAGCCTATAAATCTCCTCTTGAAGTCATGTGGCATAGCTCTGAAGTAGGGGCAGACTTGCGTTTTGTCGTTTTTCTCTGGCTTGAAGAAGTCTGTTTGGTGAAGATGCAGAAATACAAGTCTTAAAAATGAAAGCAACAAAAATAAACTTGAAGCAGGCCTGAGTGAAAACTGTAAAATGTGCAAGTTAGCTTGCTATTTATATGATTGGAGTCAGGAACAGCGAGATCCAGCTTAGCTAAGAAATTACAATGATGTATGTGACTGCCTGCTCATTAGCATTCCAGATGAAACATTTGCAACTTAAATAGGTCCAGTATTTGGTTTCTTGTTATGTACAGCGCAGTTTTTATATGAATTTGGTGAATGTGAATTCAAGTTTATCTTGTGCAGAGCAGCAATTGCTGTTATTCTCTGAACTCGTTGCTTTTTTAAGATTTGGGGAGTAAGCATAGAAAATAATCAGGAGTTCTGTAAATGGTGTGGTTCTTGTCATCTAATACATGGATCTTATACACGTATGGGGTGTTTGGGATGACGAGCACCTCTAGTGTGAGGGCTCACAGAGCCCTTTTCAGGGCTGCTCATCTATTATTGGTAGCCTTCTGATTCACCCAACTGTCACTCTTGGCTCCAAGAAGCTATTACATGTGCACTGGCCACACCTTGGTGGGCTAAACCAGATTAAGGGTAACCAACAGGTCTCAAATCCATCAGTGAGTTAGGGGGATGTCTACCCCACACACGTGAAGACTTTCCCTGGCAGAATGGTAACAGTTTGTTCCAGAGATCTTGAAGGCTGTTGAAGCAGGTGCTGTGGAGCACTTAGAGCCTGGTCAGACATGTGAGACTCCTTATTCATCCACTGTATCCTGGGCCATCCCATCACCAGTCATCTTGACTTTTGTCTTGCCAATGGATTTCTGATGACTGGAAGAGAGAGTGAGACTGATGGCTTTGTGCAACTCTGCCCCACTCTCATCCGAAAAGATGAGAGCAGAAAAAAGTTGTTCGTTGTATTGCATAAGACAGCGTATGCTTCCTGCTATAGGAGAGAATTTTCCCAAAGTTCTGTCCTTGCCAGATCATCACATATAATAATAGGCAATACACATTTATTAAGCAACTAATGTGTGTCAGGAAGCTAGGTGAAGACCTGAGGTCAAATCTGGCCTCAGACTAGAGCTGGCTATGTGAACTTGGGCAAGTCACTTAACCTCTGTTTGCTTTAATCCACTGGAAAAGAAAATGGCAAACCACACCAAGATCTTTACTAAGAAATGTCCATGTACCCCATGGACAGTGTAGGTGTGATAAGATTCACAGAGTCACAAAGAGTCAGGCATGACTAAGCAACATGTACCAGATAATGTGCTAAACATGGGAGATGCAGAGAAAAAGCAAAAGACAGTCCCTGCTTTTAAGGAGCTCACAGTCTAATGAGGAGACAGCATGTGAACAACTCTGTAAAAACAACAGAGATTGGGACAGCTTAGTCACGCAATAGATAGAGTACTGGCTTGGGAGTCAGGAGGACCTGAGTCCATTTACTAGCCGTGTGACCGTGGGTAAGTCATTTAATCCTGGTTGCCTCCGAAAGCAAACAACAAAAACTGGATAGTAGATGGATGAGTGATAAATTGGATGTGATCAACAGAAGGAGAAACTAGAATTAAGAGGGATTGGGAAAGGCCTCTTGTAGAAGGTGGGATCTTTAGATGGGCTTAAAGGAAGCCAAAAGGCAGATTAGGAGGGAGACATGGAGGATAATCAGTGAAAATGCCTGGAGGTGAGAGATGGCATGTCTTGTTGTAAGAATACCCAGTCATTGGATCACAGAATGTGGAGGGGAAGGGAGTAAAGTGTAAGAAGACTATAAAGATTGGGGCGGGGTAGGTCATGAACAGGTTTGAATGACTAGGGGTTTTATATTTGATCCTAGAGATAGGGAACCACTGCCGTTTATCAAGGAGAGGGGATTTAATATGGTCAGATTTGTGTTTTAGGAAAATTACTTTGATAACTGAAAGGAGGATGCAATGGAGTGGGGAGAGATTTTGTGGCTAGCAGATGAACTGTCAGGCTGTTGCAGTACTCTAGGCTCAAGATGATGCCATATATGATCATGTTGATAGTGTCAAAGGAGAGAAAGGGGCACATATGAGAGGTGATACAAATAAGGAAGGAAGGAAATAAAGATTTATTAAGTGCTTGATACATGCTAGGCACTGTGCTAAGCAGTTTACAGATCTTACCTCATAACACTAAGAGGCAGGTGCTATTGTCCTGATTTTACAGTTGAAGAAACTGAGGCAGAGGCTAAATGGCATGCCCAGAGTCACAAAGCTAATATCTGAAACTGAATTTGAACTTGGATGTTCCTGACTCTATGCCCAGTACTCTATCTACTGTACTACCTAGCTACCTGACAGACTTGGGGGTGGGGTACAAGTGGAAGAGAGACTGAAGATAACTGAAGATGTTAGCTTTCGTGGCTGGGAGTATAGTTATATCCGTTAAGAGTACTAAATAGGGAAGTTAGGAAGAAGGGCAATTTGGGGAGAAAGACAATGAATTCAGCTTACATATGAGTTTAAGGTATGTGTGGTACAGCTAATTCAAGATGTCCCATAGGCAGAAGAAGATAGGACTGTAGGTCTGCAGAGAGGTTTGGGCTGGATACGTAGTTCTGAGAATCCTAGGAATAGAGGTAACAATTGAATCCATGGAAACTAATGAGATCACCAAATTAAAGTTTAAATTTTTAAAGAGTTTTTAACTCACTGCTCTTTTAACTCACTGCTGTAATCTGGGTGATCTGCTATTTGTATTTCTCATTGATAGGGGCACTCTTTCCACTTGATAAACACTTACAGTCCATCCATGCCTTAAAATCCTGTGTGATTTGCCCAATGCCTGCCAAATAGCTGCTCCAAGAATTTCACCTGATCTGCTTGGGACCTTTCTCTGAATCTCTTGACACTGCTTACATGACAGCGTGTGAACTGTCCATCACCATCGCTTCTTTCTTTACTTGGTGTGTTCCTGTTTTCTGTGGTTATGCTCATCTTTTAATGTTCTGTGATCTGTTAGACAATGTAGTATTTTGAGGGTTAGTTTTATTTCTGTTTCTTCGTATTATGATTAGATACAAAGAAGTGGGAGTTCAGATGTGCTGCCTCCCATGCCATTGATGGTACAAAGAAGGTCCTTCAGTAATGCAAGTCTGTTTCATTTCACATCTTGTCATACCTCCCTCCCTCTTGTGTATGTGTTGATAGGCCATTCCAGCCTCTCCTTGGTTCTTATCTGCATTTCATTTTTTCTTGTATTTTCATTGTTAATGAATGTTCTGTAAAACGATCCTGTCATACTTTCTGTCTTTCTATGCAGTTTCTCTCTTCAGAGAAAAAGACACTTCCCAAGAAAACACCTGAACATTCCCATGTAAAACCTGTTACCTGAGGAGAACTAGGAATTTCGATGCCAAGAACAACAATAAAGAAGGAAAGTCATTGAGCATGTTTTAAAATGACAAGAACAACAGAGGGACAGACAATTAGAACAGATCCCAAAGGCGAATTGTAACATCTTAGAAGTAAAAAAGCTATAAGCAATAGATGCTTGCAGTTTAATATAATCTTCTCTTTTGTTTTGTGTGAGGAAATTTTTGTTTTATTTAATATTAACTTCATCATTCAAAAAAATGGTTTGAAAACAGTTAAAAAAGAAAAGAAAGAGTTGAGAGAGGTAGAAGAGATGAGGGCCCAGGACAGAGAGCCCTGGGGGACTCTCACAGGGTGTGTATGACCTTGATGAAGGTCTAGTAAAGGTGACTGAGGAGAACTAGGAGAGAGAAGAGTGCTGGGAACTGGTATGTCCAGGGCCGCCTGTGGTGAATCAGCTTCCAAACTTCCCAGATGGTTGGCTTTTTTCATTGGTTCCACTGGACTCCCATGGACCACACAGGCATCCTGATGTCCAGCTGTCTCAATCCCAAACTTGGCCACCCTTGGCTTGGCTGAGAAAAGTGATGGTAGTGGTCCTTTAACAGGCAGAACCTGAACTGGCTTAATATCCACTTGAAGGGAGTTAAGCCTGCTAGCTGAGGAAAGGCACAGCTCCACTCCAAGTTTCCCTGTGTGTCCTATTTAATAAGTGCAGCAGCAGTTGGCTACATTATTTCTACTTCTGTAGTATTTTGTTACTGGCTAGTGAGAGGTGGCTTTTCGATTGATCTGACAGGTTGCAAGCCGGTCGGGAAGTTTCCTTTCAGAGGAGAGATTGAATTAGAGTCTACTGCTTTATTTATATAATCTATATGTTGTCATAGTAACATCTTCCTGGTGAAGGACATGGAATTGGTCATCTCCTTCCCTGGCCCTGGTTACCAAGATCAGTCAGTTGGTGAGGATGAGTGCTACATTTTATAAGTATCATAGCTGTCACTATATATTTCTGGAGTTGGTGTATTTGCACACATTGGATAAGGCTTTGAGATTTGCCTTTGTTGAAGCCCTAAGTGCTTCTTTCTGCCTCTGAGTAGCAAAAGGAATATAAAAGAGCTTAGGTTTTGTTTAAATATGTCTGTATCTATATAGTACGTTAGCCAAAGACCTTACCACTGTGTTTTCAGTATATGGAAACTTTAATACTTTTCTGGGCATTTTTAATGGAAATATTTGTTCACTAAGCTTAGCCTATCCCCTGTGTCTACTGAGCCATATTAGCAGTAAGATTAGATGATTCCTTTACAACTGGGGAGCCATTACATCTTGCACTTTCCCTTTTTCCTATTCATTTATTCTCCTTTCTAGTATACCTTCCCACCCTTCACCACAGTTTAGACTTTTCATATCACATTTTGGAAGCTGAACTGGGAAGAAATTTCTTGGAGGCCATTTGAGTCTTGAGAGTATATCCTATTCCTGGACATTGCTCCCCTAAATCTCCTCTCCCCAGTGTTACAAGCAATGAATGTCTTGGTGGGCAGGGCTTTTTAGCCTTGAATCCTATGTCATTTAGTAAAGCATGTTGCAGACTGTGGGGCTAAGGAGCTTAGAAGTAAGAATTGGCATTTTCTATCACTTGTATCAATTCAAGAGTCAAAATTTTAAATAGGATTTTGAATAGGATATATTTTCAGTAGGGTGAAGAGGAGGTAATTAACAGAGAAGAGGCACCAGAATCAAGAAAGTTTGGAAAATGCTTCCTGTAGAAGATGGGGTTTTAGTTGGGACTTAAAGGAAACCATGAGGCCAAGATGAGGAGGGAGAACATTCCAGGCCTGGGGAATGGCCAGAGAAAATGCCTGGAGCCAAGAGAGTGTCTTGTTTCTGGAGGCCAAGGAAGGAAACTGGAAAGGGGGGCAGGCTAGGTTAGGAAGGGCATTGAACACCAAACAGAATTTTGTTTGAATCTGGAGGTGATAGGGAGCTACTGGAGTTGATGTGACATGGTCAGATCTGTGCTTTAAGAAAATCACTTTGGTGGTTAAATGGAGGGATGGAGTAGAGACAAGACCTGCGGCAGACAGAACCACCAGAAGGCTGTTGGAGTAATCCAAGTGTGAGATAATGTGGGCCTGCACCAGGGTACTGGCAGGATCAGAGGAGAGGATGGACATATTTGAGAGCTGTTGCAAAGGTTAGATCAACAGATCAGCAAGTGGAGCAGTAGGGAGAGAGAAGAGCTGATGACCCAGGACAGAACCCTGTGGGACATTGAGAGTTAGAAGGCATGATCTGGAGGAAGATCCAGCCAAGGAATGTTGTGCTAGACTTCCGATTGGTCTCCAGACCTCTAGTCTCTCCTTATTTTGATCCATCCTTCACTCAACTTCCAAGGTGATCATCCTAAAAGCAAGACCCTTCCTTTCCTTTGATAAGAGGGGTTTTTGACTAGGCAGTTGGGCAGTTGAAATGAATAGTGATTTAAAGGATTTTTTGAGTTTTCACAGAATTTGATTTCATTGCTCTCCCTTTCTATTCCCCTCCAAAGATAATTGAGTATTGAGTATAGAAATATTTAATTCTTCTCTACCCCCTTCCTGTTATTATGGGTTTGTTTTGTATGTATTTTGTAAGGACTTTTCTGATTATTGTATTAAGTTACTAGAATAGCATTCCTTCAATTGCTGACACATTTTCAGACCTTTGATTCAACATTTCCCTGAGCAAAATATCTTGACAAGTTTAAGAAAAACCCCCACTTTCACACAGACACAGCTTTTGTGCATACAAAATAACCTGGTAAATACTGCCAGGCTTTCAAATTAGCCTCTGAACCAAAATAAGCCTTGTAGGACTGGACACTGCTATCTTACTTTGTGAAGATTGGTAATTCAGAGCTTGTGGAAGGTTTTGGATTTGGGGATTATCCTGGGATAGCAGGCCTTTCTCAGTAAAGGAGGCATCAGCAGCAGGAATTCTGGCCTTGGTTACTGGTCCTCCAAGCTTTTATCCTCAAAAGCAGAAAAGGCTTTGACATGCCTGAAACCTGTACTTGGTCTCAGTGAAAGTCTGCACATTTAGTAGTGCAATAGAGGAAAGGTCTATTCAAGTTTTCTCTCTTGAAGATTCACATAAAGACCTTTCATCTATAATTGCAATTTGGTTTAGGTAGACCAAATCCAGGAAACTTGAAGTGAAGTTAACCAGGAGTAAATTAGAATCTTAGCTTGAATAGATTTCTGTTTCCTGGCTAACTTGTTTTAATGTAGTTATTTTTATGTCTGGAGTTGATAGTTGGAGTGAGAAATAATTCAGTTCACACTGAAAAATCTTAAGCACCTACTGTGGGCACAGCACTGGACTGTGCTTTAGGAGAGATCCTCTATCTGAACTTGAGAGTTTATAGGCTAGTAGGGGAGAGAGGTGAAAGCCTCCAGAGAAGGACACCCAGGATGGGGAAGGCTTCTGAGTCCCTGTCATGTAACAGTGTGTTGAAGTATATTTAAGGCATATTTAGCCTGAAGATAGAAGACTCAAGGGAGACATGAGAGTTATCTTTGAGTATTTAAAGAGCTTTTTTATGGAAGGAGACTGAGTAATTAGACTTGTTCTGCTTGGCAGAACCAGGGCTAAGGGTAGAAGTTGCAAAAAGGCAGATTTAGGCTTAATGACTGGAAAAATTTCCTCACAATTATAGTTGCCTCAGGAGGTTGTGGGTTCTCCATCATTGAAGGCCTTCAGGTGACCACTCACTTCAGGGTCGAGCATATATCCTGCTGTTATTGTGGGTTTATTTTTTATGCATTTTGTTAGGACTTTTCTGAACACATTGCATTATCCTAGTAGAATATATAACCTCATTGGGAGCCGAAACTTTCTCACTTTCATTTAACTTTTTTATTTTTCCCCAATTCCATGTAAAGATAGTTTTCAGCATTCACTTTTGCAAGATATTGAGTTCCCTCCCCTCTCTCCAACATTGCAAGCAATCTGATATAGACTATTTGTGTTCAATCATATTAAACATATTTCTCCATTAGTCATGTTGGGAAAGAAGAATCAGAACAAAAGGGGAAAACATGAGAAAGGAAAAAACAGAAAATAGTATGCTTCTTTCTGCATTCTGACTCCATGGTTCATTTTCCATAATGAGTCCCTTGGAATTGTCTTACATCATTGAACTGCTGAGAAGAGCAATGCCTATCAAAGTTGGTCATTGAACAGTATTGCTGTTAGTTCTCCTGATTCTGCTCACTTCACCCAGCATCAGTTCATGTTCAGCATTCGCTTTTATAAGATTGTGAGTTCCAAATTTTCCTCCCTTCCACTCCCTACTCCATCCCCCATCCCCAAGACAGCAAGCAGTCCTGTATAGGCTATACGGATTACATAACTACTGAGGTGCCCTTCAATTCTTGTATGCTGACAGTTGGGTGTTAAGGGATGGGGAGGGAGATATAAAGATGGTGAAGAAGGAAAGGAGGACATTTTGGATTTTTTGAGTAGCACAAAGTATGGAGTCATTCCAAGATTATTCACTTGAGATCTGGAAAGAAGCACAGACAGACACTATCTTGTCTGAACCCTTCCTTACAGATTTGAAGAAACTGAGATTTTGAAAAATAAAGTTTTCATCTAGAATCAGTGCTCTTTCCTCTATCACTCCAGAACCCCCCCCGCAAAAAAAAAAATTGGAAGGACAGAAAACAATTGATATTACTGCAGAGTACATAGAAAGAACTGAAAGGAAACAATTATAATGTAGCGTGTCTCAAATATCTTAGTGCAGTTTAAGGCTTTAGTAACTTGAGGTAAACTTTTTTTTTAAAACACCCAACATTTTTGATTAATTATTTAAACTTTTAAAAGATTAATATGTTCCATATTAAAATTCAGTACCATACATCACACCAGTCAACTTTTGAACTTGGTAAAAATTTTTGTCAGCTACCACCCAGTGACTGAAATTCACTGAGTGATTTGTCTTATGATCATTCAGAAAGTGAGGTTTTGATGCATACATGACAGTTTTGACATGAATCCACAAGAAAGTCAAGAGAATGAGGTGACTGAGCTGACCAACAATGAGAAAGGGTCATTCAGAAACTGTCACGCACATAATACATAATGACAAGGTACCCTCTCTTTGGAATTAAAATGTCAAAACTTATTATTCAAAATTGATAACAGAATAAGTGCAAAAAAATTTAAACAAACTTTTTTGGTTAAGTTTGTAGCATTTGTACTTACTATTAAAGCTCAGACTTGTAACATTTATATAGTGCTTTAAAGTTAACAAATTTCATAATCTATGGACACATTATTGGAAAATACTATTTATCATGCTTCCATGTGCCTTCTTCCATTCTGAGCATAGCAACAGATCTTTCAGGTAAGAGGCAGAATGCTAGAGAGGTGATTTATGCTGGCATAGATGATTGAGTTTCACTTCTACTCTGGTTGGATTTTACAGATGATAGCGCATTCAGTGACTTGCTTGAGAACACAGCTGATCAGCTTCAGAGTTGGAATTCAGATCCAGTGTTCCACTCTTACTGTGCTTTCTTTCTGGAAAAGTGTAGAGGCTGGCAGATTATGGAAGACCTCAAATGTCAGGCAGAAGAGTTTGAACTTATTTGGAGAGACAGTGGGAACCTTTGAAGATTTGTTTTGAGTAGAGGAAGTGACATAAGCAGATCTATGCACGAGAAAAATTACACTAACCATTTAGTTAAGGATAGATTTGTTAGTGGGTCTAAGCCTAATTTTTGCCAGACTCTTTTCCAGTTTTCCTAGCAGTTTTTTTTTAAATCAGATAAGGAGTTCTTTATCAGATGATTTGTTTTCTAGCTTATTGAACACTGTTATTGTATTTCCTTTGTGTAGTTTGTTTCCTTGATCTACTTCTCTTTAACCAGTATCAAATGTTTTTGATGTCTGCTGCTTTATAGTGTAAGTTGAGGTCTAAAAATGCTCTTCTCCCTCTTAACTTTTTACCTAGTTTAGACCTTTCTTCTTTCAGATTTTATTATTTTATCAAGTTCTGTAAGATATCATAGAAAATTTGCTTGATAATAGCATTAAAATTAACTTTGGTGGGACAGTTTAATCTCCTCCTTGCCTGTCTTTATGCTTCTAATTTCTTTCATTTGTCTTATTGCCAGCATTTCCAAAACTATATCAAAGAATAGTACTTTATTCTTTTGTTTATTGGGAAAGTGTCTAATGTTTCTGCCTTGCATGTGAGACTTACCTTTGGCTTTAGATTTAATAACTTTTTGTGTTATTAAAAAGGATTCTTCTGTGCTTGTACTTTGTAGCAAAAAAAAAAAGCACACAAAAAAGCAGTATTAAAAGTTAAGGGAGAAATAGAGAAATTAGAAATTAAAACATAAAAATGGTGAAACTAAATGCTGGTTCAATCTGGAAAAAATGCTTGACAGTAAAACACTTACTGAAGATTCATAGGAAGGGGATGAGGGAGAATTGAAATATTATTAAACCCCTGTAACCATAGAGTGATAGCCATTGGAATGAGAGGAGGAACCTGATGTAAGTGACTTAATAGAGGTAGCCTCTAGGACTTGGTAAATGTAGAGAAAAACTCTGTGATAACAACAAGTTCTCAAACATCAGAGATAGTGCCATATTTAGAAAGAGTGAAGACAGAAGGCAAAGATAATAAGGTTCAGATACAACATATGCAAATATCTGTTTTTATGTAAACTAGCTGGATGGGGAGGTGATGATGATGATGATGATGATGATGGTGATGTTGATGTTGAGTTTTTTCTAATGCTTCATGACCCTATTTGGCATCTTCTTAGCCAAGATACTGAAGTGGTTTGGCATTTGATAGATGAGGAAAGTGAAGCAAACTAGATGGTCACTTGCCTAGGGTCACACAGTTTAGTACGTGTCTGAGGGAGATTTGAATGCAAGAGTCTCCCTGCACTCTCAATCCCCAGCGTTCAATCCACTGGGCCGCCCACCTGTTTCCCTAGCTCAGTAGAATCCCCCTTTTCTCTAAAGAAGGCTTCTTTCCAGCGTGGACCTGTTTGGAATGGTAGTATTGCTTTGTCTGTAGTTTTTCCTGTTTAATAATAGTGAAAGTTATGTTGTTTCTTAGAAGATGCTCCTGAGAACAGGAAGTATACCTCAAAATTATTTTTCCAGTGGTGAGTCTGGATTTTTGATGGACATCCAACCCTGTCCTAGGAGGCAGGGATCCTTAACCTCTTTATCTGTCTGGGACCTCTTTGGCATATGAACCCCTCCTCTGAATGTCCTTAAATGTATAAAATAAATTACATGTAAGAAAGGAAACAAATTATATTGAAATATAGTTATAAATTTTTTTTTTTAAAGCTCATGGACCCCTGTCCTCTGCCCTAGGGAACCACATTGGTGAGTCATTTGTCCAGATCCTACTGGTACCTGGAATTTCAGAATAGGTAAGGCAGTGTAACACATGGTTCCAAAGTTGTGTTTGTCCTTTATTCTGAGAGAACCATGGCATCAAGATGATGACATGACTTGCAGTTAATTTGAGGGAGGGAGGGCTGTGCAAGGTCACCAGCCTCACTTTCTCCTTCAGAGCCATCTGGGTCCAGTGGCCAGGTATTTACCAGGACAACAGGAGATGACTCAGGATGCAGTGGGAGACCCTGGCTATTGTAGGCTAAGGTCTTAAGAGATTCTCACTTTGAGTGAAATACACCTGTTCAATGAATAGGCCTCTTTAAGTGTTACTCCAGGGATGGCCCCTTTAATAAAAAAAAAAAAAATTCAAACTGGGAGGGGAAGACCCTCAAGGTTCCTGGGTAAAAGAGAAACAGTTACTATTTAGTAATTACATTCACTCTGAGCTAGGTGGGTAGGGGACCTGTTGTCCTGTCTGTGAGCTCCAGAGTGAATTGGCTTTAAGGCTTGGTCTTTGAGCAAGAAATCTAGCCAGCAAACTCAAAGGAAAAAAGGCAACTTTTGGCCATTTGAAGTGTGTATCTTCCTTGGGTAGAGCACCCCAGGCAATGAGAGGGTGGGAGGGGAGGAGCTGCTACTTACTCACAGGTTGTGTTTGTCCTTTCTCAAAGAGGACCATGACATCAAGATGATGACGTGACAAGTGAGGTTGGTGACCTTGCACAGCCCTTCCTCACTCAAATCAAAGTCGTCTGCAAGTCATGTCTTGATTTCATGGTTCCAAAGTTAAGTCTTTGTGAAGACTTTTGGTATCATAGAAACTGTCGTGGCTGAAAGAGGACTTAAAGCGTTGCCTAGTAAAGCGGTTCTCAAACATTTTGGTGTAAAAGTTATTGAAGACTTTCCCCCACCCAAGAGCATTTGTTGATATGGGTTATATCGATGAATACTTACCATCCTAGAAATTAAAACTTCTTAGTATTATTATGAAAATAACTTTGACCTCACAGACTCCCTGAAAAGGTCTTGGAGAACTCTCTTCCTATCTCCCTCAGGCATTCCTGGGTCATACTTTGAGAACCACTGAACTATTCTAAATAATTCCTTTATTTGACAAAGGGAAGCTAAATCTGAATAAGGAAATAAACTTCCTCACAGTAGCAAAACTAGAACCTGACTTGCCTGACTGAATTTTCTACTCTCGCACATCAGCCTGCCTGGCTATGGCTTTGTCTGAAAGTGCTGGTGAAGAACCCAGAAGTTTTCTCCATAACTGGTAGGAGGGACCCAGCTACATTTCTCCTTAGACAAGCACAAACTAAGTTTTCATCTTGATGGTCTGAACCCAGCTGAAGAATCTCAGCTTGAGATGTGTGTTGACTACAGTAACCTATGCTTGACTGTGGCCTTCTCACCTTAGTTGCTTTTTAATAAACACAGAAGGGGAGGATATTTCTGAACACCCCAGCCATGTTCTTTTACTATTAATAATGGAAGAGGGAGGAGGGCCAAAGTTCACCCGCTGTAATTTGAACTTTTCTCAAAGAGTGATGCAAAGGCCGAATGTCTGATGTGAGTACAGGTCAGCTCTGTGGGGGTGGTTCTTAATCTTCTCATCAAGGAGGTGCCTGTTCTTAATTTTCCACTTAGTGTAGGGGGTTGGAGCTTTTAGACTGAATTGGATGCTAATTGAAGGTAGCACAAGCAGGAAACAGAACTGATTCACTGATTTAGCAAGAAGGCTGTACTTCCTGTGGCTCACTGCTGGGATCAGGAGAGTGGAGAGGAGTGAGGGAGATGTGTGGCAGAGCTCATCGTGAGGCTCTAGCACCACCTTGATGTGGTGTAATCTGTTACCTGGTTCATCACTATAGCAGCCTGCAGAGACCTTGTAGCTCTGGGATGAGGCTTTATCACTTGCTTCTCTCTGTGGTCCTGGGGGGAGGAGGGGCAAAAAAGGAGAACCAGGTACACAGGTTATTTGTTCCCATTCCCAGGAGGCCAAAGCCCTTCTGATTTAAGAAGATGTGGTCAGAAAAAAGAAGGGCAGGGTCCACAACCTCTTTCTACCTCTTTATTTTTCAGGAGAGAAAACTGAGGCCAGGAGAGATGTGAGGTCATATGGGTAGTAGCATAGCTTGGATTTCTTTCTTTAAAGTCAGTTTATTTTTACACGCTCCTGTGCTGCTTCCTGGGAGTGTGGATCTAGAGATTGTCTAGTTCAAGCCTGGGAGCATTGTCTGAACTGTAACTTTGTATGGCACTGGGGAAATACCAATAGAAGCACAGTTTACAATTCTGCAGAGGAAAGACGACTTGTAAAAGGAAGCAGAAAAGCTGGAAGGGGCAGGG
This sequence comes from Bettongia penicillata ogilbyi, assembly GCA_023548195.1. Taxonomy (NCBI): domain Eukaryota; kingdom Metazoa; phylum Chordata; class Mammalia; order Diprotodontia; family Potoroidae; genus Bettongia; species Bettongia penicillata. The sequence goes on along the minus strand of JAJHZJ010000081.1, from coordinate 6,149,087 downwards.
CCTAATGGAGAAACAAATCTGAAGTTTTGGCAGTGGAGCCCAAAGAGAAGTGAAGGAAGGAGTATGACTGGGAGAAATTGACTGAAGGAGGGGGCTGCAGGGGCATAGTGATTTTCACATATCCTTATACTCCAGATCCAGTCCCCTTTCTACCACAAGTTTTTTTTTTCCTTTTTCTTAAATTTGAAACTACCTGCTTTTGAAAACTAGAGTCATCAAGTCCTACTACTCAGCTGGACATAAAGTATTTAATTAATTAATAAAGTATTTAAGGAAACCTGGAAGCCTCATTGTAGGAAGAAGTAAGCTGTCACCTCATAATCTTAAACTCTGTATATTGAAAAAGAACTTTTGATTTAAGGACCTCAGGATACCTTGTAGGCAGGTTCAGACTCTCCTATTTAACAGCTGAAAGGACTGATCAGAGAAAAGCTGAGTGACTTGGTCCATCATTGCCTAATTGAGCCCCAACTTTACAAATTGTTGTGGTCGGTCCTTCATTCTCAAAGAGGACCGTGACTTCAGGAAGGTGATTCCATGACGGGCAAGTGAATTGGATTACAGTGAGGGAGGGCAGAAGTGAACTGGATTACAGTGAGGGAGGGCAGTGCAAAACCACCAGCCTCACTCTCTTTTGGAGCCCTTGCTATTGGAGGTCAGATGACCCCAACAGTTTATGTAGTCAAATAAAACACATGGATGTGCTTCAGAACACCAACACAGTGTGTCCCTTCTTCCTGCTAGGAAACATTTAGAGGTCAGAAGATAGAAAGTAAACAGGCAGGTATATTTTCTATACTTGGCAGATCTAGAAAGGCTGCTGATTGTGAACTCTCACCTCCTGATGGATCCTTTACACTGACTTCATTGTTCCTGGACAGATAAGTCTAGAAGAGTATAACCTAGATCCTTAATCAATAAGGAGGACTCAGGAATACCAGAGGTAGCAGTTTGAAGCAGTCAGGCCATGAGTCTTGACTAAGAGAGAAGAAATGGCTTTGAAAAGCTGATTGATTATTCAAGACACAGATACTGTATCCCAAATCCAGTTCCATTTAGCTAGTCTTTATTCAGCAGTTGTTAAGTTCTAACACTTCCTGGTGTTACCAAGTAACACTTCTATGTGGGGTAGAGATTTTGTGACGGTAGAAATGAGTTTTGGCAGCGTATTGACTTGTACAGGTCAGAAGTTGAAGATGATGCCAAAGTTGCCAGCTTGGGTGATCATTTTGACAGTAGTAGGGAATTTGGGGAAAGGGGAAAAAAGAATGAATTTTCTTTTGGTCATGTTGAATTTGATATGACTGTGGGACATCCATTCCTAACTGTCCAGAAAGCAGTAGCTGATGCAAGATTGGAGGTTTTGAGGAGACGAGTGCTGAGTATGTAGTATTTCCATGTCTCCCTCTGCTCAGAAATATACAGTGGATCCCTGTTCTACCTCTAGAATAAAATATAAATGAAATCTCTAGCCATTCATCTTCTGTAATACTGTATCCTGACCCTTAGCTCTCTGTGGTTTTCTCCATTTGTTTCCCCCACTGCCACAAGATGCCTTCGTGTTTCATTGACCAGGCATGGTTTGGAGAAACTCATTAGTTACGTTTGCAATGGGTTCTGTTTCTCTTGACTTCTCAGTGGGTGGAGGAAGTGAAGCAGAGAGGCAGAGAATTTGGAACTAAAGATTAAAAAAAACAACAAAAGGATGTTAGTGTTGGAGTGAAGGCTTTGTAGCTGTTGTTTTCATAGGTTGCTGATTGAGTCCATAGTATAGTGGAGTGCGGGCCAGGAGCTCAGTCCTGAGAACTGGCAGCTACTTTGTCATTCATTCTCTCCCATTTGTCTCATCTTCCCACTTGATGTCTCCTCTACCCCTCATGCCTGCTGGGGATTTGGGTGCCAGACGCTTTCCACCTTGATTTAGCTCCAGGGACCTTATTAGAGGACGGAACATGAAAGTGTTTCTCCTCTCCACTATGACTGTTGAGCGGATTAAAAAGCATAAAGATACAACCTGTTACATTTGAGAATTTGACTATTTGAGAATATGACTTGATAAAGTAGATTGATGTATTCAAGAAAGAGCTTTTGAAAAGCCCCACGGATTTGCCCTGGACTGCCTTAAATCATTAAAGAAAGACTTCACCGAGAATATGTTGGGAATTTGGAGTTCCAGTACAGAGCCCAGTCCAAGAGGATGTTTCAAGCAATAATTTATCAGTAAGATGCCTTTTGTATTTTCAGGTTTCTTCAGACATATCCTGGGAACCAGAAAGAAATCATTGGTTCCTGACATCAAGGGAGTTTAAGAATTTTCGGAATAGACTGAGTCTTCATTTGACCCTCTGGCTTCTTTGATTTTTCAGCCTGCTTTTGAGTCTATGCTAATGACTTTTGGTCCTTTAATCCTCTTAGGTCAATGATTTTGACAGTTTTCCTTTCCCATATCATACCTGCTGCACCATCCTGTTGGAGGGAGAATTGTCTTAGAAAACCTTTTACTTGAATTTTAGCAGTGATTCTGCTCCTCATTGGATGTTCTATATAGGTCTTCTCTTTACCTCTTGACTTAGTTAACCCTTTTGGGCTGCTATCCTCAGATCCCATTCCTGAATCCATACTGAGAGAAGATTGATCCGAATGTCCTTGAAAGCAGGGCTTTGGCTAACCTTGCGTAGAATAAGGTTGGAAATGTTTGGCTGGTTTGTATTTTACTAGTACATCATTGGACCCAAAGGGAAACAGTCCTTGGCCATCACAAGTCTTATAGCTGCATACATTTATTGTCTGCTTACCACCCATCAAGCAGACTGAGAAGCAAAGGCTTATTAGGCAGGGTAGGGGAAACCAGGTTGTTTTCTTGTCAGTGGATCCAGAAACTCCTCTTTTCCTTCCCTCTATAAGGGAACAGCCTCTGCTTAATAATGCAACTTGACCTGATGTCCTTCCCTTGATCACTCTAGATATAGTGGCTATGGCTTCAGGGCAGGCATCCAGACCCTGCCCATCTGGAACAGAATTTGCCTTCAATACTCTGAGGAAATAAGGTGTTGATATCCTTTCCTCTCCTAAAGGAAAGTCTTCTTAATAGTGTTTTTTCCTTTTGAGTTTTGTTTATGAGCATCTCTGTGGAGTTCTGGGAACTCTCTGCATTTGTAAATTCTCTAGTATAAGGGCTATCTTTTCCTAATAGATATACCTTAATGAAGTATGGGGAAATCTGTCGGAGGAAAAGGATAAATAGGTAAGCAAAGAGAAAGCTTAGCACGATGGAAAGAGTTCTGGCTTTAGAATCAAAAGACCTGGTTTCTAACCCTGCTCTAATTAGCTGTGTGACCTTGAACCAGCCAGGTCACTGACTCAGGCTTCAGTTTCTTCACCTGTAAAATGAAGACTTCCAAGGTCTATGATTTCTATAATTCCTTTTCCTTCAGGAATATTTACTGATCAGTTTAAGCCCTAGAGGAAGCAAGGTATACCGGAAATAGTGCCAGATCTGTGTGTCAGTTTGACCCCTGCCATTTAACCAGTAAGTCCCCTACTCTCTCTGAGCTTTCTATAAGCACCATATAAATTATAGCTATTATAATATCAACATCTTTCATTAAAAGGGTAGAAATTTGTCTTTAAAAATAGTTAGAACTCAGGATTTTAGTTTCTCATTCTTGCTTAATGAGAGTGCATGACTTCAAAGGAGAGGGTGACTATTATGAAGACATTAATTTGTTCTGAGAGAAAGTTGATGAAAATTTTGTATCTGAGAAAACTAACTTTTGGGGGAGAGAAGTGTGCAACAGCAACAAGAACAGGCTATGACCACCCTTGGGAACAAAATCAGGCAAAATATGCTACTTTTCTATACATATGGTGTAAAGTTTGGCCCTTTTATGTCCTTGTTTTCTCAGGAAATCTGCCTTTTGAATTTGACCTTTTGTTCTAAAGTTTAGAAGTGGTAGTGAAGAAGAGAAGAGGGGACAAACACTTATTAAGTACCTACCATGTGCTAGGCCCTGAGCTAAGCGTTTCTTTTTTTCCCTCATTTAATAGTATTTTATTTTTTCCAATTTTATGTAATGATAACTTTCAGCATTCACTTTTACAAGATTTTGAGTTCCACGTTGTTTTCTCCCTCCTTCTCCTCCCCAAGACAGTAAGCAGTCTGATATAGGGTCTGTACGTACAGTCACGTTAAACCGATTTCCACATTAGTCATGTTGTGAAAGAAGAATCAGAATGAAAGGGAAAAAGCATGAGAAAGAAAGAAGAAAAAGAGTAAGTAGTCTGCTCTGATTTGCATTCAGACTCCGTAGTTCTTTCTCTGGAGGTCAGTGGCATTTTCCATCACAAGTTTTTTGGAATTGTCTTGGATCGTTGTATTCCTGAGAAGAGTTGAGTCAGATATATCTTTTCATAGCGCAGCGTTGCTGTTGCTGTGTACAATGTTCTCCTGGTTTTCCTCACTTCGGTCAGCATCAGTTCATGTATGTCTTTCCAGGTTTTTCCGAAATCCACCTCGAGCTAAGTATTTCTACAAATCATGAGATCCTCAGAGCAGTCCTGTGAGGTAGTCACTGTTATTTTCCCCATTTTGCAGTTGAGAAAACTGAGGCAGATAGAAGTGAAGTGACTTGCCCATAGTCACACAGCCAGCAGTGTCTGATGCCTGATTTGAACTCTGGTCTTCCTGCCTGCAGGCCCACCCCTCTCCCTTCCCTTTGGTACCCAGCTGCCACCTCAAACTGTGCTTACAGTCCATTTTCACTGACAACTTCACTTAGAGTGGGAACATCTTGTCTTAGTGGGGACTGCTGGTCTGAAATTGCTTTTGTTCTGGTCCTGCTGTGGACCAGTTGCTTGGAACAGGGAAAACTATTTGCTCAGTCTTTCCCTTGGTAAACATGGGCACAGCTGCACAGCTGCTCTGCTTCTGGATTGCCTGGATTTTTTTTTTAACATACAAAGGCAGTTGGGCTGTACCTTTGTTTTTTGAATCACGTGAGATAGCCTCCCATAAATGATTATCTGCAATACTTTAAGGAACAATTTACTGGGATACTACTCCCATACAAGAACGAGAACGAATTCAGACTAGAATTATGTAGCACACTGTCTTAGCTAGACATGTCATTCTACCCATATAAGGCAAACTCCTCGGGTTACTTTTTACCTTGGTGGAATCACAGGAATGTCAAAGTAACAAGGCCACCTCAGCATAGCTCTGATTCTGCCTCTGCCACCTGATTCACCAGGCCTATCACATGTCTTGTTATTCCGGTCATTACCTTTTGCCTTCATGAGTATGCTGGAGGCATTGAAGGCTACTGCTTCAAAAATGAGAGGTTTCGTTTTCAGGTCTTTTGGAGACAAAACCCACCTGAAAGTACCATTTGACCCAAGATTTTTATGTTCTGCTTGGATTAAGCATTTTTAGGAGATTTTATAAGGACTTTGCTTTCTTAAAGAGGCACAGAAATATTATTTCTTCTTCCTTCTCCCTTGTTATTTCTTACCCTGTGAAGGTAAAGTGAGCTCACAAGCTATCATGGTGTACCCAGCCACACTGATGGTCCTACCCTGCGGCCCAGTGCTCCTTACATCTCCTATAATTGGCATGTCCTTCCATAAGCAGCTTCTCTTTTTACAACAATGTGTGAAGTCAGAACCATCCTGGCAGGGTACTTTCCAGGCTCTGTTCCAACTTGGCTTGACTCCATTCCACAATGATGCTGGAGACACCCACCCTTTATGACTGATACTTGGTTTGGTAAGAGTTTAGCAATCTCCCACGCATCCCTTTTGACTCCCCTCTTAGGAAGAATATAGGTAGGGCAAAACCCAGATGATAATTCACACCTGTCGTCCTGCCAGGGCAAACCATTTTTATGGAATAATTATGAGTCAGAAGTTTCAGTATTTTTTTACTGACTCCTCCCTATCCCATAATTACATTTGGGCTAAAAAAAAAACTGTTTTACTTCTTTAAAAATCTGCCCAAGACATTATTCTAATTGCCTGCCTCAGGTATGTAGGGTACCTAGATTTGGAATGTTGAAGGCTATGTCCTTCTCAGGACTCTGGGAGATCCCTCAGAATCCAGAGTGGTCCCGTTTTATATCTTCATATAGTCTTGGAAGTTCTGGTACCAGGAAATAGACCTCCTCATCCTCTTGATTGTTCTGCTTACCCATGAGGCCAAGGAGAGGATTGTATAATTTTAATGCCGCAAAATTGACTGTTGAACTCTTAGCATGGAATTTATGGTCTAAGTTCTCTCCCATATACCGTGGTAAGCTGTGCCTTGTTGCAATTCTAACAAAGGGCAGTATCTGCCTGTCTGAAGAAATCTCAGTGGCTTTTGTGCTAGCACTGGCCTGTTCAGAGAGGAGGGTAATTGATCATGTTGCTAGCTGCCCTAAAAACCTTCAAGTTGCCCTGTTTCTAAAAGGCTCATCTTACTCCCAAGCACTGTTAAGAGGGAGGTTAGTTGGGGAGAAGATACTGCGATGGAGTGTCTGAAACAGTGTACATCTGTGCAGTTGTCTCCTGACTTCTGTTTCCTGTGTCCTGTGTCAGGATACAGATTCTCTCCCAGACTAAACACAGCAGCTTGACTATCTGGAAGGCACTGGTTTAAAAGAGCAACATTTATGAAAATCAAAGAACACTGATTGGCTGTGGTTTTTTCTGTCATTAGTGGGCTTATTAGGTGCTCTACCCAGGTCTCATGCTACAAGTTTAGTGATATGCTGTGGCTTTCACTTGAGTAAGAGCATGGCATTCTGTTGTTTTCTACCCGGTCTTCTAGCCAACCACCTGGAACCTGGGGAAACGGCTTCACTATAGAGTTCACCTTTTGAAGGTAAACTGTCTTTGGTAAAGGTCAATCCTAGTTTATTTTTACTTATAACTGCAAGCCCAGGCATGTGGATCATGTAAACATAAGGAGATGGTAAAGCACAGGGATTGAGCCAGATAGTAGAGAGGTGATTCTAGGTAGAAAAAAGGAATCTTTGGTCTGTCCTCGATGACTATGATGAATCTGGTTGTGAGCGTTAGTCCACAGTCTTGTCTTTAGGTCCGGAAGCCTAGGATCCCACTGGCCCTTGAGTCATATGAAAATAGAATCTAAGATTCTCTGGTGTTGATGTTGAGTTGTACCAGCAGAATAATCCCATGGGTCTGGAAGCTTAGTGCTTAATGGGCCTTGAAAGGAAGGTACATATTGGAGATTCAGTCTACAGTTTGAGTATCTAAAAGGCCTGCTTAAACTAGGCCCAGTTTTCATTGAGGTCAATTCCCTTTTGGGCTTCTCACAAATGTCAGTAACTAGACTTGTGTGTTCAAGCATCCATTTGATATGATGTTAATGCAAAAGTGTGTCCATTGTCAGTGCTGTTTGTTGGGGTTCCAAGTTGTACCTCAGAGGCCAGGCATAGCTCATTTTACTATCCTGTTTGAGGATCAAAGTTTAAACCAGACAATCTTTAATCTGCACAGTAACTTGAGCTAAACTGTAAGCCACTGAAAGCGCAAATAGGGTGTTTTTTCCTTCTAAAGCAGAGACGTACTGTTCCACAGGTGAGGGGCCCCTTAGGTATGATCAGATTCATTTTAACAGCGAGATGCCAACAAGGCTGACTAGGAAGAACTTGATGAGCCCGGAGACAGTGGCATGCCTTCGCCTCTGTTGCTTGCCCCAATTAAAGAACAGTCTGTTTTATTTATTCTCCTTATAAAAAAAGTAGGGTGCTCCAAGGCAGCAGGCCTCACCTCCTCTTCCTTCCGAACAGTATTCTTTTAGACTAGAATCTTGCCCTGTTGGCTCACCTGCTATGTTTGTTAAGATCGAAAGCTCTTTATAGAAATGAACTATGGGAGGAGACAAAAATACAGCCATTTCAGAGGAACCAACCATTTGGAAAGGGACCCAAGTGAGCTTATTTTAAGTGTGTGTGGGAGGACCTTACAAATATATCTCTTTAAAATAGTTTGCTTATCAGTACTTTGGGCTACTCTGGTTTTTATAACTAAGTTTTTGCCGTGGAAGTTAAAAGTCTCATTCCAAAATTTTCTTGGAGTCAGGTAACCAGGGTTCTACTACCAGCAGTACCATTAACCACTATGCAACCATGAGCAAGTCTCTCCTCTCTGAGCAAATTCTTTTCCAGATAGATAGGAATAGATGATCACTAAGACTCCTTTTTAACTTTGCCTTTCTGATTCCTAAAAATATCTATGAATGAGTATTAAACTGGGAAAATATACTCAGGACCTTTCCCTAATGGTTAAATGGTCAGATATGAATAGGGAGTTTTCAGAGGAGGAAACAGGCTGTCAATAACCATAGGAAGAAATGCTGTAAATCACTAATAGACAAATTAAGGCAACTCAGAGGCACCACCTCACTCTCCTTAGATTGGCTAACATGACAAAAAAAGGAAAATGATACCTGTTGGAGGGTTTCACAGGGAAAAAAAAGATACGCTAATGCGTTGTTGGAGGAGCGATGAACTAGCCCAGCCATTCAGTAGCTTTGGAACTATGCCCAAAAAGCTATTAAATTGTTCATACCTCTGACCCAGTAATACTGCTACTAGGTCTGTAGTACCTCCCAAAGAGAACAAATAAAGAGGCAAAGACCCATAGGTACAAAAATATCTATAGCAGCTCTTTTTTTGTGTTGGCAAAGAATTGGAAACTGAGGGGAACTAGGGAAGCGGAATGGCTGAACAAGCTATGGTATGGTATATGAATTTGATGAAACACTATTGTGCTGTAATAAATAATGGAGGAAATTTCAGAAAAACCTGTGAAGACTTGTATGAGCTGATGGAATGTGAAGTAAGCTGAACCAGAAGGACAGTTTATATTGTAACAGTATTCTAAAGACAAACCACTTTGAAAGACTTAGAAACTCCGATTAACACAGTGACCAACCACAAGTCCAAAGAACATGATGCAACATCCACCTCTCAGTAAGGAGCTGATGATAGATCCAGGGTTCAGATTGAAGCATATTTCTTTTTTTTTTGCAAGGCAATTGGGATTAAGGACATGCTGGGGTCACACAGCTAGTAAGTGTCAAGTATCTAAGACTGGATTTAAACTTCAATCCTCCTGACTCCAAGAGCAGTGCTCTGTTCAGTCTACCACTGAGCTGCCCCTGAAGCTTATTTCTTCTCTTTTTTTTCTTTCTTTCCTCCCTGCATTCCCCCCCCCCCCCCATTTTTTTTGTCGTGAGTAATATGGAAACTTGTTTCACTTGAGTACACATACTTGTTTTGGGTTTTGTTTTTCTTCCCTTCTCAGTGGATAGGAGAGAGGAAGAGAATTTAGAATTTAAAATAAAATTTGAGGGAGAGAGATAATATGAATAATAATTCATTATTATATGAATAATATAATCTCTATATTATGAGATAATATAGCTCACATGAATGAGCTATAGCAAGAGGATGAGCCCAAGCCCTGAGCTGGCTTGCTTGCCAGAAGACATAAAGCAAATTGGACGTAACAGGAATTACTTGAACAGGTGCAAGGCCCAGGGAAAGGTAAGATGGTTCAACAATCCCCCTCTGCTGACTGCTTAAGTTTTTGTTAATTTGTGCTTTAGAGGGGTGGGGGTTTTTGTGTAGAGACATAAGTAACTGTCCTGTACTTGAAAAAAAGAAAAGTAACCTTTAGGACAGAAAAGTTCATGGAAGTTAAGGGTTGTTTTGAATTACAACATTACAGAGGACAGACTTTTGGCTTCACCAAATTCAGCCGTAGACAGGCAACTTTCTCTGGCGGTCATCTTTTTGATGCGACTTTCCTGACTTCCTGAAAGCCCAGGAGGTCAAGTCTTCAAAGCATTCAAGTCCAAATACACATCCACCAGCTCTCAAGACAGATGAAATTGTGTCATTGCTTGTTCCCCTATTGGCTGTTGGAGCTGTGAGAACTCTAGGACTCCTGACCACTGTGGTCTAGTAGAAGGTTCTCCCCTCCACCCCAACTCTACTTGTCCAAGAAAACCTGACTCAGGGAACTGTGAAGCAGTTGCTGAGCTTATATAGCTATTTAGGGCTTCATGTATATAGTTTTATATGGTTGGGTTATAAGGCTTAACTTACTGACAGCCCAGGATCTTTTCCCCTATCTTCAAAAGAAAAACACTCAATTGTCATCACTGTTCTTCAGGTTGGATAACCATAAAAAAATATACAATAAGATTGGAAGCCATAAAGCCATAGAAGAGGAGCTTTGAAACTATATAGCCCCCCTTTCCTTCTTTAAGCTGAAGAAGCTGAGAGTTTGGGATCTCCTCCAAGTCACTGCTTGTCAGAGACTGAGGTTGCAGGCCAGTGCCCTCTCGGAACATACTGTTGCTTGAACTGGAGATTGGAGGAAGCTAGAATGTCAGTGTTGCCTGTTATGAGTACGGATAGTTTTTTGGATAGACTTTGGAATGTGCTCTACACTGCCCTTTGGGGTATTTATACCTCTTTTCCAACTAGAACATATGAGTTTTCTCATGTGGGAACAAAAAATTCCTAATAAGGAAAGCTGCCGGCCGGGACCCTACGAGTTGCTCTTCCATGCAAGGACAGCTTTGCTCAAACTAGATTGTTTGCAAAAACCCATACAGCCTGCCTCCCCACTGTGCTTACATTTTCACTTCCGTGATTGTGCTCTTGCCAGTTGCCTCTGATGCCTCTTCATTCTAAATGAAGGTGTCCGTGGCCTATAAGGCCCCGTCATCTGATTTGGAACCTTGGTCCATTATCCTGATTTCTTTCCCCCTCACCCTTTTGGTAAATTTTAAAGTATACAGGAATGGGTTGTTTTTATGAATTCTTTCCCAGGAATATATAGATTAGATATTCTTTGAATAGCTGAGTTAGGAACTTGGATGGACAGATGCTATCCAGCTGATGAGGGCCTGTGGAGGCACCCATGCTGATGACTTCCCACCTGGTAGCAGGAGCAGAAAACAGAGTTGACAGGCTCAAGTGGCTCCTTCTGTCTTAACTCCTCTTGTGCTTCCCACATTCAGTCCTCATTAAAGTGAGCAGAAACTGAGGATAAGAAACAGGGGAAGAAGCTGCCTTTTCTGCACAGAGCAGGCCCTTTCCTTTTGTTCATGTCTCCCATGTCTTATGGGATCTTAGAATATAATTTCCTTGAAGACAGGCATTTAATTTGGGCTTCCCTGCTGTTCTAGTACGATTGCTGTATTTCACTTTGCTCATAGGAAATCTTGTAACCTAGATTTCTCCAGGCTTGGCTACAGCCTGAAAAGGGGCTTTGTAGTGGCGCAGGCCAGAGGGCAGGTGAGCTGGCTGTCCTTGCAGTAGCATGAAAATGAACCCCACAGGGGCCAGTTCTCTCTGGCAGACCTGAAAATAACTCGACCGATGGATGATAAGAAGGGTGGTAGGTGTTTGCCCATAGGAATAAATAGCTCTCCCTCCTATGTGTTGGAGCCCTGGACCTCCTTCCTGAAGAATCTATGGATACACTTAACATGGGAAGCATCAAATACCACAGCAGGCAAGGGCTGAGTTCAGAAGGTGGGACACCTTCCTCACCCACAGTGCACCTGATGCCCCGGAGGAGCAACAGACCTGATACGGTATTTAAGATGAGGAGATTTAGACTCAAAGTCTTGACAAAGCCCCTACCTTCTGTCTGCTGAGGGCAGGCCTGTCTTAGCTTGGGGTTGGGGAAAATATCTGACCCCTAAGCTTTTTGGAATCTGAAGGAAGATTACCTTTAGCATCCAGTATTCCCTTTCTGAGAGGAAGTGGAAAGTGATGCAGCTCAGGAACAGGGGACAGTTTCTCTTAGAATCCTGTTCAGGGTAGCAATGAAGAGTCACGTCCAGCTGGTTGGTTTATCTTGTCTAGTGTGATAGAAGCAAGTCGGAACTCATTCTTTTTTTATTTTGTTTGAGAAGGTTACTCACCTGTGTGCTTAGGGAAAGGGCTGTGTATGGCTGAAGTAGAGCTTATTTGGCCAAACTCATTTTTAGCATGAAAGGTTTAGACTGAGAATAGGCTTTATGTGAGTCAAACTTTTATTTTGGTTTGTTAAGGAATTTCAGCTTCTCTTTAAATGGCCTCTGTAGGTGCAAGTTTGCTCTGTCTGTCCCTGCCCCCTCAGTACTAAGTATATGTTTTGTAACAGCTATTTGGAAGGGAAGGGAAACAAAGCTCTTTAAAATTGGAGTGATTGCATCAATAAACCTCTCTTCTTTCTGAGAAGCAATGCTTGGTGGCTATTAGTGCCTTGGAAACTGCTTTGATGTTTTTTTGGAGTTTTCTTTTAGAAGTTCTTTTCTCATTAAATTGGCAACTGAGAGAAGAAAAGTTTTCCTTTTGAGAGGAGGTGGGGAGGCCCTCATCATCAATAAATGGTTCCTTTAAAGCTCATGGATGCCACATTCCCTACTGCTGAAATCACCTCAGTCTCCAATGATTGGGGCTGGGCGTTTGGGGTGGAACAATACCCATCATTCATCCATCCATCCATCCATCCATCCCACTTCCTGGTTGCCTAGAACCAGCTCCCCACAGGAGTCCAGCTTAATGGGAGGGTCCTAGTTACTCAGGAAGGGCTTTTATGGCCCAGCAAAGAGAGGAAGATGACTGGCTTTGGAGAAGGTGACTCAGGTTCAGTTTAACAAATCATTTGAGAAAAAACATTTTAGACCCAGATCTGCAAATAGGGAATTACAATATATCCTGTTTGTTTCTTCCCTATCCAGAGAGACTATAGCAGGCTACAGATATATAATTGCAGCTTTTGCAGTCACTTCTTTTTGTGTGTGTGCCTCTCCCCACATTCTTTTACCACCACCACCCCCCCAAAAAAAAAGTCTGTGTCCTTCCCAAATAGAGTTCTTGGGGTAGGTTCTTCTTACTGGGTAGGTAGGTGGAATGACTTCTGAGTAGAAGAGTCTTTCTTGCTTTGGCAAGTTACCCAAAAAGCAAGTGAAAGTAATCCTAGTTTTTTGAGAAAGGGAGGGTATCATCTTTCCTTGTTGCAAACTAGAGAGTCTGCAAATAAGCCAATGAACTTGACTTTACTTCCTGGAAAGATTCTAGGACATATGATTAAAGGGATGCTTACCTAAACAGGGGGACTGATCATTAAGGGCCAGTATACTTCCCCAGAACAGGCCATTCCTGTTCCTCATTTACTTTTTGGGCAGAGCTTTTAGACTGGTAGATCACAGGAATGTTGTATAGTTTGCTAAAGTATGTATGTAAAGGTTTTGACAGAGTCTTCCATACTCTTCTTGTGGACAAGATGGAAAGACATGGGCTGGACAGTTGTCCAGTTAGGTGGACTGGCCTCAGCCAGACCCATTCATTAAAATAGTTTGATGTCTTTTGAGAAAATAGTATCTTGGAGTGCTCTAGAAATTTGTGCTTGGACCAGTGCTGTTTTGTTTTTTTATCAGTAATTTGGGCAAAGGCATGAGAAAATGAAATAAAACTAGGAAATAGAGCTAACAGTTTGGATGATGAGCCCAAATCCAGAAAGGAAGATGGAAGGAGAATGCCTTGATAATGGTTCAGCTGGAAATGATCTTGGGGTTATTATTTAGTTGACTGATTTTTGGAGTCATAAGACCTGAGTTCAAAGCTATCTTGGGCAAGTCATTTCACTTCTCTGGCAGAATGATTTGCTTGGATTAGGTTGCCTTTTTAGGTCTTTTCCAACTCTGAATGTAGGGTCCTCTGTGATACGGTAGGAATCAGTAGCCAAGCCATTAAGTGCATTAAGAAAGGCACACTATCCCAAACTAGGGAGGTAATAGCTCTGCCACTTCCTGTCCGCTGTCCTAGTCGGACGGCACCTGGGTTATTAGGGTCATTCATTCATACATCTCAGGAAGGGTGCTGATAAACCAGAGACTGTCAGGATGGGCAGCATATGTCATACGCAGTATTTTTGGAAGATCTGGGAATATTTAGCTTAAAGAAGAGAAGACTTGAGGGAAGAAGGACTAGATGTGTTACATGTGACGGCAGAGGGCAGAAGTGGAAGCAGGGGGTAAAGATTGCAGAGGAGACGATTGAGAAAGGTATGGGAAAAACTTCCTAATAATTAGAATTATCCAAAAGGGGAATGAGTTGCCTTTGCCCATCATTAGTCCCTCCTTACTACAGGTCTTTGAGCAAAAAAGGGGATCATTTGTGGGGGTTATTGTAGAATAAGTGTTTGTTTCATTGGAGAGTTTCTAAGGTTCTCTGCTTCTGTGAGTCCCAGACAGCCCGCTGAGAGCGAGCTCTCCGTCCGCCCCAATTCCAAGTCAAGGCCCAGGCACACTGGCCAAGGCGGCAGGTGGTGTTGGAGGCCTTGCCTGTTGTACTGCAGAGAAAGTTTGCTTGAAACTAGCTTGTTTTATCTTTGTGTCTTGTCTCAGATAACTTTGATGAAGGTGACTTAGGGTCTGTGCTATCATTTCAGTGTCTCAGCAGAGCCATTTGTACCTTCACTTTCCTTTTTTTAATCTATTTCTCTAAGAGTCTAGTAGCCAAACTCTGTTAGTATGGATGGATTCCTTACTTGGTTGGCTCACAGTCTGACCACTCTGTTGCCCCAGAGGGTGGGAATGAGATCAGAGCCCTCATAAAATGGTATTTGCCATCAAAACCAGACAAGCTGGAGACTGTCTTCCTGTTACTCTTTCCATAGTCACTAAAAGAACAGAGGAGGGAAGGAGGGCAGGTAGCTATAGTTACTCTAAAATGAAATTGAAGCTGCAGCCTAGGGTTTGTGTTTCTTGTTCCTCCAGTTCAACAGCTCTCTCTGTACCACCCCAAATCACTGGGTTTCCGTGGTGGCACATTTGGAAATTTAACCTAGTTGAAAAGCAGGGACTCTCCTGGTTCTAGAGTCTCTTTTTCCTCCTAATGAAAAGAAATCTATTATCTAGAGTTAAGGTCTAAAATGAATTAAGACTTGGCAAGAGGAAATATCTAATGCTTTTGTTAGAAAAGTTCTTGGACTTGGATTTTAGGGCTTGATCCATAGAAAGCTCTGCATCAGCCTGCATAGCTGAAGTCTAAAATAGGTAAAAATGAGAAGTGTTTAAGCTGAACGCTATTTTTATAGCATGGTTTAGAAAAAAAGCCATGAATTTTTTAACACATCATTCATTCTCTAGCCTTGGCTCTGTGGGTCGCTACTTTCTTCTGGGAAATGATCACTTGTGGTTAACTCGGAGGTTAGAGATGTTACTTATCTTATATTTTCCTTCACTCAAGCTCAGCATTTCAAGAGTAGCTCATCATCTGCCCTCCTCCCATTGCCTGTGTGAAAGGGCGATCCAAAGTCAGCAGAACTCCTCTTCTAGACCTGAGAGGCGAATCTTCCCTGCAGCTTCAGTCACCAACCATCTCTTGGTGTTCTCCTTATGTACTGTTACTACTTCCTACTTCAGAGGATGTAGGAGTTTGTCAGCATTTTTCTACCTAGGCAGAGCCCAGCCACTCCTTGCCTTTGTAGATGGGTAATGAGCCTCTCTCTACACTTAGTCTTTGGATGAAATGCATATGGTGTCAGTCAGTCCTTGATGCCTGGGCTTATGCTCCACTGGCAACTTCTTGGACTACCCAGAGTCATCACGGTACTGCTGTGAGGCCTTGGTGAAGGGGTTTTCCTTTAAAGCATATCTAGGCTATTGGCCAGCTTCTATTGGGGCAACTCTTTGTGTGCTTAGTGCCAGACTGAGGTGCTGCAAGTGGATATTGAAGTTATAAGTCACTTTCCATGTGTGGAATCTTGGATTTATTGGCATGGAACTCACTAACCACCTAGGCCAAACACACCTGCACAAGAAAGAATCCTTTCTACCATGTCTCCAGGAACCCTCCAGACTGCGGTAAAACCTGTACTAAGGCAAAGACCACCCTCCTCTGAGGTGACTCAGGCCACTAGCAGAGAGTTCTTATCACTTAGGAAACTTCCCCTTAGAGCAAGTTAGAATTTTTGGGGGGTTAAGAGGGCTGTGCAGCAGCAGTTCTTTTCATTGCTCTTAGCTATTCCCTCTGGAGCCCAGATAGACATGCTAAACATCCTTTGTAACTTCAGACATGAACTCAGGACCCTCCCAGTGGCCCCTCTGACCTCCAAACTTATCAGGGTCCTCAGCAAAATGTGTTGTTGGTTCAGAAGTGACCACAGTCCATCTGTGGTCTTAGGCCAGGAAGGCCAACCCTTGGACCCAGTGCCTCTGCATACAGCCCAAAAAATGAAGTGGCCATTCTGATTGCCACTGTGTACCATTAACAAAAACCACAAAAACCACAAAACCTTGTGCAGATGAACTGCTTCTACCTGGGCCTTATGAAACTGATTTATAAGATGTTGGAGGCAGCATGATGTAGTGCTTTGGAGTCTAGACCACTTTGATTCACACCCTGTTTCTAGTACAAGCTGGCTGTGTGATCCTGGGCTCGTAACTTAGCTTCCCAACTTCCCAAGAGAAGTGTAGAATCTGCATCAGTGTAGGAAAACTTCTTACTTAGAACTCTCATCACTGGTGAAATCACAGGTTCAGTTTAAAAAATACAAAGCAGGCACGTTGTGGCCTGCAGGGACTGTTCAAAAGGAAGCCAAATGACTGGCTATCATTAGGGAGGTTAGCTCAGCCTTGAAGCATAGGGAAGCTTTGAGTGGACAGAGGGGAGAGTTAACAGGCGGGGCCATGGCAACTGACCCAGGAAGAGCAAGGCCAGCCTAATCGTTCAGGCAAACAGTGAGTTTGGCTTGGCTTGAGCAGAGCAGATGCAAGTTGAGAGGAAGAGGAAACAAACTTTATTCAAATCTCAAATCCATGTTAAGACTTCGTGCAGATGCTGAGCAGGAATAGACAGCGATAACCCTGCCCTCTTCATTTGTTAGCTCCCTAGTTCAAGCCCCCCTGTCACAAACTTGGTATGTTAGAGGACCACATGTAGTCAGACATGTTTTCACTTCTAGACTGATATCTGTTCTTTGGTGGAAGTTGAATGCTCCAGAAACTAGTATCCAGCATCAGGGCATAGAGAACACCTGTTCTTTTGGGGTTTTGCCTGGCAGAGCAGATTTGAACTAGCGGTGGGTAGTACAATGGGTAGAGCTCTGGGCTTGGAGTCAGGGAGATCTGAGTTTAATTCAACCTCAGACACTTGCTAAGTTTAACCCTGAGCAAGTCATTTAACTTCTGCCTACCTCAGTGTCAAGTGTAAAGCAGATAACAATAGCGCCTCAGTCCCAAGATTGTTGTAATGTTGTAAAAGCATAATGCCTGCCACAAAGCTGACCCTCTCCTCTTACCATTGAGGGTAATACCATCCTCCTACTCCCTCAGGCTCACACCCTACGTGTCATCCTCTACTTCTCACTCCCCTCCCTCCTCCAGGCCTGCCAGTTTCACTTTTGCAACATCTCCAATGCCTCTCCTCTGCCCTCTGACCCTGCCAATCTCCCTTGTGCAGGCCCCGGTTGCCTTACCCCCGGACTGTGGCAGTAACCTGCTGATGGATCTACCTGCCTCCAGGGTCTCCCCACTTGTATCCACCCTCCATTCATTCACCAGAGTTGGCCCCCTTCACTGCCAGAATCAGCTGCAAAGTCCTTCAGAACCTAACCCTCTCCTGCCTTTCCAGTCCAACACATACACTGGTTTCCTGGCTGTACCACAAACAAGAAACTCTCTCTTTCTCTGCTCCAGGCATTCTCTCTGGCTGTCCCAGGTGTTCAGGTGGCTAGAATACACTCCCCTTCAGCTCTTATCTCCATTTCCTGACTTCCCTTAAATCCCAACTAAAATGCCACATTTTACAGAAAACCATTTCCAATCCTCTGAAGTCTAGTGCCCCTCTCCCCACTTTTATTTTCTCTTGATCCTGTATATATTCTGTACATTAAATTGTTAGCTCTTCAAGGAGTAGGGACTGTCTTTTGTCCTTTTTTGTATCTCCAGCAATTAGCACAATGCCTGCACACAGTAGGTACTTAGTAAATGCTTGTTGATTGACATAGAAATCCTTCCTTCCTTCTGCTCTCTCTCCCTCCTTTACCACTGTACTGCTTGTTAGTCAGGAGAAAAACTTGGTTTTGGGCACTGGCTCTGCCACATAATAGCTATGTGACCTTGAGCAAGTCACATAACTAATCTCTGAGCCTCTGTTTCTTCTTACGTAAAATCCGTTTTGACGAGGTGATCTCAGGTGCCTTCCAGCTCTAAAATCTGTGGTTATCTGTGCAGAGGAGCTACAGCATGGCTTTCCCAGTCTCTCTTCTCCCCCCCCCCCCAACTGTTTGATTTCTTCCATAGTCCTTGATTGCTCCCCTCCACGTCCCAAGGACTCCACTTCTGATAAGGAGTGGAGATCTAGGACGCTGTCAGAGTTAGCACATGTTGTTAGAGCTCAGAAGTCTGTTGGTCTATCCATTCATTCTCTGTAGCAACAAGTATTAATTAAGTGGCTACTCTGTCTAAGAGGGTTTGTTGTGTTATATCTTTTTGTGAATGAGCATAGCTGGTAACAGTTGTCAAAACAAATGGTATTTGGCTGCAGCCTCTTTGGAAAGATCCCTGACTCTGCTCTGTATTGCCCTCTCTGCTAGCTTATCTGGCTGGTTATGGGCTTGGACTGGTAAGCCACTTTGTACCTCGGGTTGGCCTTTTGCCAGCCCCTGCAAGTGGAGAACGTCACAAGGTTAGCCTGAATCGTGTCCCTGCACGATCACAAGTGATTGTGGATCACTTCAGTGAGAATGAGCATAGATGGCCTTTTCCCCAAAAGAGGCTCAGGCACGCACGCTTGTGTGAAAAGAGAAATCTCCTGTTCTTCCTTTCGTTGACAGTGTCTTGTAGCGTGCCCTCACTAGGAACTGTACTGATTGTACTGCCCCCTCTTTGGTTCATGCCATGGCTGTTTCTATTGGGGGGGGAGCGGTGTTCTGTTTATGCTTTTATTTGTATTTCCCACTTATTGTCTCTTTAAGTATCAGAAAAGGAAAGCACTCCAGAAATGGAGCCACATCTTGTATTGCCAATACATTGGGATCCCTAGAAGATTTTCAGAAACCTTTTGTTCCTTCTTCTTTGAACATGTCTGTCTAACTCTGGGAGCTTTAAGATCTGCTGTGTGATGTAAGGCTAGTTTCATTCCACAATCTGCACTTTGCCTCTCTGTGCCTCAGTTTCCTTATCTATAAAATGTGGATAGCCATCCTTCACCATATACCACATGATATAATATTGGTTTGAAGAAAACACTTTTCAAGCCTTAAAATGTGATAGACATATGAGTTGCTATTCTTAGATTAGGGCAATTGGAGACTGCAGTTTATGGTTTTGGTAGGTTGGGTCATGTGATCAGTTAGTGAAGGCACAAGAGTATATGCGGTGGGAGTGGTGAACACGACATAGGCATCAACATGCACCATTCATTGTTGGTGAACAGAGGCAGCCTCTCTAGTCCAGAGGCACCCCTGCCCACGGTGAAACTCTCCACAGTTTTGTACAGGGATAAAAGAATGCAGTCCCTTTCATGTCTTCCCTGGGCAGCCCTTTCATTTTATTAGTGAGAGGGTAGACGCCTTACAACCGGAGGTCACAGGTACTAAATACAGAGCCAAGATGCAGTTGCGTTTCTTTTGCCTCCAGATTTCATGCTCTCTTCAATGTCATGTTGCAAATACCTTCATCTCTCTTCTTAGCTTCAGCTCCAAAACGAAGTTAGGGTAGATAGCCTTTAAAGGTCATTCCTGCTCCGACATCAGTTTTATGTTCCATATGACAAGGACTCCTCTGACTGTAACATTCAGGGTGCTAGGGAGGGGCTTACCTTTTTGCCTTTACCATGAATCCCTGAGTGGTCAGGCAGACAAGCAGGCTTGACTTTGTGGTGAGGACTTTGGTGCCGAAGACCACATATTGGGACGCAGCACTGTGCTCTTTGCTTGGTTAGGAGCCATAGCTGATCCTGGTCTGTCTGGTTGAAGGTAAACTGGCCCACTTAAAGAAGGCTGTCTGGGAACGTGATTGTAAATAAGCACACTGTACCCTAATCCAGTGTTTTTGGGCTCCTAGACGTTCACAGCATGGTGTAACTCTCATCTACGGAAAGCTGGCACTCAAATCGAGAACATCGATGAGGATTTCCGAGATGGACTCAAACTCATGCTTCTCTTAGAGGTTATTTCAGGTAAGGCCTGTTACATGTGTAGAGGCCTTGGCGGGAAAACTTGGGATAACTACCCCAGAAAATGGTTGCTGTAGAGAAGGGTGAAGTTACAAACTACTGTGGGGCTGCTGGATCGGGCATCCATCTGCCAGCTGGGCATTGTCCTGGGATGGGAGACTCTAAGTGCTTTGGGCTGCGGAGTCACCTGGCAGCGTGTTTGTGAAGTGGATCGAGAAACTCAGAATCTGTTTTCCGTCCTTTCCCTCCCTTCCTCTCTGCAGGGGAACGGCTGCCTAAACCGGAGCGAGGGAAGATGAGAGTGCACAAAATTAACAATGTGAACAAAGCCCTGGACTTCATTGCTAGCAAAGGCGTCAAGCTGGTCTCCATCGGGGCTGAAGGTGAGTTGAGGATGGTGTCTCTAAGATCGAGTGCCGGCTTGTTCTTTCTCTTTGGACCCTGACATACCAAACTGGGTAGAAGGCCGTATATGAGGGAGTCATCGTGTCAGGAAGAAGGATGACTGATGTTGGCATTTCATTTTGGAAAACCAGGGGTTTCGTAAACATTCCAAAATGTTATAAAATATTTTCTTGATCTGACTGTGATTAAATTGATCTTTGTTCTTATGAAGCCTCATGTTATTTGCTTTCCTTTGTTAGAGCAAATCAGTTTTATATAGTAAAGGGGAAAATGAGCATTTTTAGATTAATTCTGAGGAGAGGAAACAAAATGACCATCCTAACCACATCAGTAGAACATGCCCTTTAGATGGTTTTTCTAGCAGTATAGGGATGATGTGGCCTTACACTGGGTCTTTTTAATCAGAAGTGTGCATTTGTGAGTCAGCCAGCCTGGGTACAGAGAGAACATTGCCACATTTTGGAAACGATCCCAAGGTCTTTTTAGAGCCCCGATAGCCCTCGTACAAGAAAGGCACTTTTGGGGACAGGGGGTTTGGAACAAGAAGTTCAGTATGGCACACAGTAGTTCGGAACAGAGAGAATCCTGAAACTATGAATTTTATACTGGGAAAATAATGCTATCATCAAAGAAGACATATAGACCTACATCCAGATTGGTTTTCACCTTTTGTTGGCTGTTCTTCATTTATTTCTTACAAATGCTAATGACAAACTCCCCTGGGTTCAGGGAATAGCAGATGCTTGTTCCTGGACACAGAGGTAAATTATTAGACCTGAGTGCAGCGCACAGGGTAGATTGAGCGTGTCCTCATTTCATTGAGGGGCTTCAGAAAAGGCCATACTTGATCATACTGGTGCACTAGCTCTTCCAGCTCCTAGCCTTGTGTGAAAATCTCCACACCAGCAAGCTCCTTGTAATAGAAGCTGTCCAGATAGAACATGGATACCTCATGCTTTAGTTTAAGTCCATTTTCTGCCCACCTGTCTTTAGTGGATGAGGAGAATGCCTCACTTCCAATCTCTTTCCACAAGCCACCACACTTAAAGGAAAAAAAAACCCTGGAGTGAATATTCCCTCTGTCTAGTGGCCAGATACGTATGAAGCCACAGATGACAGAGCTCACAGGCACTTTAGAGAGGAGGTGAAAGCAGATTGGGGCCAGCAGCATAGAATCCAACACAGCTAGCAATTTTAGTTATTAGTCAATGTAGATTTTCTTTCCTGGGATAGCCATATTGTCCCAGCTTTTAGAAAAACAAAGAAAACTAATTGTTATTAATGACTAGATTAAGGAATTTGGCCCAAATGCCAACACAGTTTATTTGTGTTGTTCCAAGTATCACTGTGAGGTATTTCTTTGAGGGATGCCAAGTCTATATTCTGGCAGTCAAGTTGTTCATGGAGTGAGGGGAGGGAGTGTAAGTTAAAAAAAAGATCCAGATCTTAAGATTTGTTGTCCTTGAGTGCTTCTCTCTTTCTGGTCTGGCTCTAGCATTTTGCTTCTAACAGCAGCATTTACTTTGCTATAATTCTGATATGTAAATAGGGATGGGATTGGAAAGAAAGAGGGGAGATGTTTTTGGCAAACCAGACTTGAAGCAATTGTCAGTTTTCATTTTGAGGAGAGTCTCAACCTAAAAATGTCTGCCTCTTCTCCTCTTAATGCTGCCTCCTAGCCCCATCTATGATAACCTCCTGCTCTTAAGAGAACTAAGAGGCTAGCCTGGTAAGAAAATGTAGGTAATTTGGAGAAGTTCTGTTGGCCCAGCTAAGCAGTGGGGTGATACCTGAGCTGCCAGAAAGAGCTGAAGGGATCTGGCCCTCTGGTTCAGGACAAAAATCATGAGATGAGAAACCTTCTGGAGTGCTGACAACATTGCCTCAGGAGAGGGAGTTCTGCACCACTCAAACTATCCAAGTCAGATACCTTGATAGTAAATGACTTTTACCACTTTGAGATTACTGCCCTTTTTTAAAAATACTGACATTCTTTTTAAAAAATATGTAACCATTACTTTCCATTAACTTCCCCTTCTCCAACAGAACTGTTTTAGTAACATAAGTAGTGTCATATTGAAAATATGTACCTCTCTCCACAACTATACATTCACCCCCTCTCTGAAGAGAGATGAGAGGCACCATATTACTTCCAATGGGGTCAGGCTGGTGAATTGTACTCTTTATGAAACCTTTGTAACTTTGAGGATTCTTTTGTGTGCCATTTTCAGAGATTGTGGATGGCAATGCAAAGATGACATTGGGCATGATTTGGACCATTATTCTTCGATTTGCCATCCAGGACATCTCAGTGGAAGGTAAGAGCCAACTGGCTGCTGAGTCAGCTGCCCAGCTTTCATGGGAGACACGCGAATATCATACTTGTCTGTTCAGATTGTATTCCTCTGGGCTTATTTCAGTAGGGCATTTTGTTGGGAATTGGCCCTTTTTTCAAGTATAGCATCTAGCATCTTCGGTCCATCGTTTTGGGTACCTCCTAATCATCCCATCATGAGTGTCTTCTGTGATCTTCCATGTGTGGCCCATGCTATTCCAAAGGCCCTTGGACATCCTTTAGCTCACTGGATATACTCGTAGGAGGTTGGCAGATGGGAATTCTGAGCCCCAGAGAGATGAGACATGCCCAAAGTCATAACAGAATCTGGAACAAAACCCATTGATCTTGCTCTAGAGATGCCAGTGTCACTTCCTTCTTTGTTTTGGATATGAAACAGCATAGGCAATTGTTTTCCTTTGTCTCACCTCCACTTGGAGGATCACATTCCAGGCTGCCTGGTTTGTGTGAAATATGGTTTGTGTGATATATGATGAGAAAAAAGAGTACCGCAGCCAGCATAACTCAGTGGGGTACCTAATTAGGAAGGGAAAATAGTCCCTTATTCAATAGCTTCTTTTACTCAGTTCAGCTCAGTTTTTCCAAATGTGTGCACATTGTTTTTTTATATGCCCTGATCTTTGAGGCCTTGGGTAAGGGTAACTCACTTTCTTTCACGGGCCCTAAATGTGCATTGTCTAGTCTTTTCTTGAGCCCACACAGACCTAGACTTTCTTTTCTGTCCCCAGAGAACCTTATACACTCAGTCTGCAGAACCAGCTGATTCCTTATGTGGGAGCCTGTTTGCTGGGGCAGAAATCCCCATTTGTCTTCACCAACTTCCTACCTTTCAGATAGTGTGCTGGAGACTTAGTGAAGCAAACTTTTCTTTCTGAAAAGGTTCCATCCTTCTTGTTGCTTCAACTCAAAGAACATTCAGCAGTTTTTACTTCCCTTCCTTCTCTTGGAGTAGCTTATGCCACTAAAGATTATGAGAGAAGAATTCAGCTTTTATAGAGGAGTGAGCACTAGGTTTGGAGTCACGAGTCTTAGTTCAACTCTCCCCTTATCCCCCCACCCCACTCAGTTTCCTAATATCTGCAACAGAAGAATGCACTCTAGATGACATCCAGAAACCTTTTCAGCTCTCAATTCTTGATTCTTTCCAGGATAGAAGTGCTATCAGTCATGCATGAGGTGCTGGGAGCATGGAGTCAGCAAACGTTTATTCTGTATCTTTGTTTAGCCTTTGACATCAAGAATATACATTTCAGCAACAACATCTGCCAGTAGAAGTTCAAAGAAATGATATTTTATCATTTTTTTTTTAATAAAAGATATAGGGGATAATTCACTTTTGGGTGCCAAATTGTATTTTCTGGGGCCTCTTAGGCCTCTCAGGTACTGAAAATTAAAAGTAAAATCTGGGGGTTTTTTCCCTTTTATTTTTCTCCCCCACCACCTGCAGAGTTTTAATTTCAATGTCTCATTTGGTGAGGGACAGTTTAGTTTATCATAATACATCCTACTCTTTCTTTCTGTGAGGAGCAAGAAAACGCTGTCTTGGTACCTGTTAAGCTTACTGTCTTCAAGGCACTGTGCTATAGTGTGGGGATACAAAAAGAAAAGACCCCCCAAAAAAATCCTAGCCTTTAGAAGTGTATATTCTGATTGGGGGAGAAAGCATGTAAATATCCAACCCCATAATATATGCAGAATGAATGAAAGTAATATGAAAAGCCTTTCACACAAAAGTAGAGTTTGGACTGCATCTTGGAAAAAGCTAGGAAGTAGAGGTAAGGGACAGAGCCTGCCACGCTTGTGTAACATTGGTGCAAACACATGGATTTGAGAGATGGTGTGTTCTGTGAGACAGCATGGAGGCCACTCTGGGTAACCCATAGCTTGTATGAGTGGTCCAAAGTGTGTAGCGACTGGAAAAAATAGGAAGGGGCCAGGTTGTGAAGAGTTTTACACAAGAGACAAGTTTAGATGGGATACTGAAGATGATAGGGAGCTAGTGGAACTCATTGGTTAGAGAGGGTGACACAGGCCCTGACAGCCAGGTGGACAATGATTGGAATTGTGAAAGCTTGAGGCAGTCGAAATGATCTAAATGACAAGGCCTGCAGCAGGGTGGCGGCTGTATTGTGTCAGAGGAGAAGCAGGGACTTGTGTGAGAGATGTGGTGGAGGAGTGAGTGTGAGTGAGGAGTCAAGGATGACAGCCGAGAGTGTGAGCCCTTGGGTAAGAAGGAAATCCAGGAGAAGGGGTGAAAGGGAAGAGGAGTGGATTTTGAGCCATCTGTGAGACGTCCAGTTTGAAGGATACAAGAGGCAGCTGGAGATGTGTGACTTGCTCAGCAGAGAGTCTGACACTGGAATATTATCTGCTTTGAGGTGATTATGAAGTCCGTGGAATGTGACGAGATCAGCAAGGGAGAGAGTACTGACTGGAAAGAGAAGGAGGCTGCGGGCAGAACCCTGGGGGAGGCATGCCCACTGTGAACAGATACAGTATGGGTTCTGAGGCGTGAGGCCTAACAGAGCAGCATCATGAAAACCCAGGGAGGAGAAGTGGTCAGCAGGGCCGAAAAGCTCAGCCTTGAAAGAAAGCTGATTAGTAGGCTGGGCAAGGTCAGCTTGAATTCAGTGATGAGGTCAGAGGAAGAGGGAAGCTCTGAAGAACAGGAAACCCAAGGACAGTATTCTTCAATGGTTCAGTAGTTCTCCTGCATCTTTCAAGCAGAGGTTTTTATGGTTGGCTGAGCCATGGGGAAAGATGATAAAGTATAGGCCATAGAAAAATACATGATGAGCTAATGGCCTCCAGTGTGCAGAGAGCAGAGGTGACCAGCTCTTCATTGGGTGTGGGGAGCCCAAGAGAGATGTCTGAGTGATAGGGAAAGTTGGGAGCTCTCATCGAGAGGGTTAAGGGAGATGAGAAGAATTGGGACAGGTCTGTGGAGAGTGGGTTAACAAACCAATTAGAGAGGAATGGAATATTTATCTTGCTGCAGTGAGGACCCAGTCAACATGATTTCCTCCAGCTCCATTCAGCTTCATGTGAATAGGAGGTAGGTGGTAGGGCTGGGAATTGGCAGAGAATTATCAGTGGTAGTTTGGAGATGAGGACAGGAGGGCAGCAAGAGATTAGTGATGGTGGAGAGTTGATTCACCAAGGAGTCAAACTAGAGAAGGGAGGTGAGTGTAGAGGTCAAGAGATCATGGCCTGGGAAAAATCTGAGGGACTGAGAAGGTGAAGGCCACAGTGAAGATGAAGAACAGGTTAGGAGCCATAAGGCAGAGGAAATGAGAACAAGAAAAGATTATGATCAGGTAGAGTTGTTTGAGGCTTCAGAGTTTTCTGTAGAACGTAGTTTTGAAGTATGGTACCCCTGAAAGAGGAAGCTGATTAGGCACATGGGACCAATGCCTAAAAAGGAATGAGAGGTTAAGAAAGGAGGCTGGAAAAGAGAGTGAATAAGGCCACTGGCTTGGAACCATGTGGAAAGTTGTTGATATCATTATTGCATTAGCGTCCTGTGGCAGATGCTCCTGGAGGGCAGATATTGTACCTGTGGCTATTAGTGTTCACTGTTTTTGTCTGTCTCACAGAGACCTCTGCCAAGGAGGGTCTCCTTCTCTGGTGTCAGAGAAAGACTGCACCATACAAGAATGTCAACGTGCAGAACTTCCACATCAGGTAAGCCTCTGAGGTCAGTATCTCTGTCTCAGGCCTATAACCCTGGTCTAGGACACCCTGCTTCCTGCTTTCAGAAAAGCAGAGCTGCTGGGGCCATGAGGAGCCTTGGGTGCTCCTGACTTACTATAACCTCAGAGAGCTGGCAGCCCCAGAGAATTCTTGGGGGAAAGGGGGTACCTTTTGTTGAGTATACATTTTAAATCCAGACTAGATAAGTTGTCAGATCACATTTCTGAAATAATGTTGTTCCCTATTATTGAAGCCCTATATGATTCCCCTTTATCTTTCTTAAAAAGAAGAGTCTGAGATGTAAGATAAAACTGTGAAAGGTTATATAGGATTATGGAGATTTAGAACTGGAAACTGGACACTATCTAGTGCATTCCTTTTCATTTTAAGAGGAAAAAAAACAGTCCCAGAGAGCTTAAGTGACTCTCCCAAGGTCACTTCCAAGGCTGGGATTATAGCCCAGGGTCTCTGTTCTCAACCCAGGGCTCGCTGTGCTCGGCTCATTGCTTCTTAGTCATCTAGTTCATCTCTCCACCTCTAGCCATTACCCTTAATGCCCCTCCTTGAGGTGTGGCCCCTAATCCCTGCTTCTGAAGATTGTGATCAACAAATGAGAGAATTCTCTGAGAGGTAAATCTGTACAAGCTGTACAAACTGTCAGAGTCCTCAGTAAAATCTAATCATCTCTAAGTTTTTATTTAGCACTTTCCATGTAGTAAATCACCTGATCCTTACAATACCTCTGTAAGGTACTTGCTGTTTTTATTCACATTTTACAGATGACAGAACAGACACAGAGAAATAAAGTGACGTAACCAGTGCCAGACAGTTAGTAACCCTCCAAAGCAGAATTTGAACTCAGGTTATCCTTACTCCAAGTCTCACCCTGTATCCATTGTGCCAATTTTATAAAATGCTAACCAAATGAATGAATAGTTGAAGAAGGTGGTTAACATACACATTGGGACGTAATGGCTTTGTATTCAGAGGACTTGAGTTTAACTCTTGACTGGGCTGTTTTCCTCCCTGTGTGACCTTAGTAAAATTATCTCTGTCTCTTGGCTTCATAATCTAGAAAATTAGGAAACTGGACTAGATTATCTTTAAGGGCTCCTCCAACTGTTCATCCTGTGACTTCCCTGTTATTTTTCTCAAAACTAGTCACTGACTGTGAGACTTTAGTAAAGTCTGCTCCTAAAGAGCTAAAGGAAGAAAACTCACATGCTTCTTTCTTCTCAGCTGGAAGGATGGTCTTGCTTTCAACGCCCTGATCCACAGGCATCGGCCAGAGCTGATAGAGTATGACAAGCTGCGGAAGGTAGGCTCCTCGTGTAAACCATATACCACTGCTGAGGGGCAGCACACTGCTGTTGGCTTCCCAGGGCCATGTGGAAAGCAAATCTTCCAACTGGTGCCCTTGTTGGTACTGTCTCATTCTTGCAATCCTGAGGCCGTCCTTTAAAACCAGGCCCTGTGACTAACCTACAGTAGTAGTAGTAGTATAACCTACAGTAGTATTAAAAGGTGTCAGAGAAAGGAAAAAAAGTCATGTAGGACAGGATAGTCATAGAAAGGGCTAGGTAAGCCCAGCCCCTGTGTGGTCTTTGAGGACTCCACTTGACTGGAAGGGAAGTTCCTCTGATCCATCCTTAGACATTTCCTCATCCCTTCTTATGTGCCAGTTCGTTTGCAGGATGCTAAGACAGCGTTCATACCAGGGTGGACAATAGGTAAAATCAGAATTATAACAGTTTAGAAAGTGATGAAGCTGCTGAGGGTGAGGGCAGTTGGCAAAGGGTACCCAAGTAAAGCTTGGACCTATTCTGTAGCCCCCTCATTGGAATTGGGGCTAGGCACAAATTTACAAAAAATGAGGCAGAAACATGGATGTTGAAAGAAGCATGAAGAATTTCAGTTAACTGGAGTCACAGGGATCAATGGGGGGTACCAGGTTGTGGAAGGCCTTGAATGCTTTCCTTAGAACTTTGGGGAAGTGAGGAGAGACTAACATGTGCAGTGAAGGTTTAGGAAAATGAATCTGGCAGCCATGTGGAGAAGCCATCATTTGAATTCCTTGTTGGTGCCTCTTTCCCTGTGGCCAAATCTAAAATGAACCTTTCAGATTAACTGTAGCCTGATATGTGTGGTCTTTCCCCTCTTCTGCCAGCATTAGTGATTCCTTATGGCTTACCCGGGTTGTTGAATGTAAACACTTGCTGTAGGTCCCAGCAGAAGTGGAGCCCAAGACTTCCCTCTTTCCCTATCTCTTTCTTCCCTAGACAGACAGTTGTTCTACCAGCCCCTAGCAGATCACTCACCCTCTTGTCTTCCCTCCAGGATGACCCTGTTACAAACCTGAACAATGCCTTTGAAGTCGCTGAGAAGTATCTAGATATCCCCAAGATGTTGGATGCTGAGGGTAAGCACTTGGATTACTGGTCTTTCATTTCCTAGGTGTTGGTGCAGCAAGTCTGTACTGAGGGTCTGCCTTGTGCCTCTTTCTTCAAGGTGCTTAGAGTGTCATTCTAAAATAAAATAAAATGAGTGAGCACACGTAAAACAGAGATGAATACATGGCCATGATCATGTGATAAATAATTCCATGGCAAAATGAATGGTCCACGTGCCTGGTGTCAGACTCAGACTGAAGTAGACCTTGGAGGCTAGCTGCATGTGGACTTAAAAAACCAGAAATCACTATCATCTCTGTATTTTTACTTTGTGACACTTTTCCCAGGTACATTTTAATCTGGTTTGGGGTGTGCCTTGGGTGTTTTGCAGGCTGATTTTTTGAAACCTCTAGTCTAGACAGTAGGATTAAAAGGTGTCAGAGAAAGGAAAAAAGTCATGTAGGACAGGATAGTCATAGAAAGTAGAATTTGATTTCTGAAACAGGCTGGATTTGCATAGAGGACTTTTTATGTAGTTTCTAGCAAGATACTAGGTGGCTCAGTGCATAGAGGAAGACTCTTCTTCCTGCATTCAAATCTGACCACACACACACACACACACACACACACACACACGCACACACACACTAGCTAGGTGACCCTGGGCAAGTCACTACCCATGTTTGCCTCAGTTTCCTCATCTGTAAAATGAGCTGGAGAAGGAAATGGCAAACCATTCCAGCATCTCTGCCAAGGAAACCCCAAATGGGGTCGCAAAGAGTCAGACACAATTGAATAACAGCAAAGCAAAGTGCTTATCTCACCCCTTTGCCCTTATTGGTCAGAGGTCCAAGAAAGGGCCTTCCTCAGGGCAGATGACCGTAAGCCATTTGTTCTTACTGCTTTGTGGAGTCCAGTGCCAGTAATGGGCCCTATTTTTCCCCTTGGGCAGGATTTGGTCTTGAGAATTTCCTATTTCCCTAACCCTGGAAGCGGCAACTAGGTGACAACAGTAGATAGAGTGTCAGACTTGTAGTCAGGAAGACTCATGTTCCTGAGTTCAAATCCACTCTCAGACATTTCCTAGCTGTGTGACTCTGTGCAAGTCATTTAACCTTATTTGCCTTAATTTCCTCTTCTGTAAAATGAGCTGGAGAAGGAAATGGCCAAACTCACTGGGATCTTTGCCAAGAAAACCCCATGGACTGACTGGGGTCACGTATAGTTGGACACAGCTGAAACAACTTGACAACCACAAAACCCTGGGAGCTTTCCTGAAAGTGGAAAGCTTCCTTTGGAATAGTCCTGTTCCTTGTACATAATGAATGATCAGTTCCCTGGTCTGAGAAATGGGCCTTGCAAGCAGTCCTTCTGGCTTGGGTCTTTTTTTCTGTGTAATCTTAGGAACTTCCTCAATACTGTACCATTGGGAGAAGGCATAATGTCAGGCCATCATGTTGGTCCTGTCATTTTACAGAGGTTCATCTGAGGTCCAGGGTGGGGGGAAGGAGCTGAACTGATTAGTGGAAGAACTGGGGATAGAGTGCTTCCATCACACTAATGTTGTCTCCTAGGCGGCAGCAGCCAACTGCTTTCCTGTTATGTCATTGAGCCTGGCACCCCTGTGCCCTCCTCTCCTTCCCTTCAGTCCCCCACCCCAGTGAGCAGGTTGCCATCTGCCAGCTGCTTTAACCCTTGTTGTTCACTTTCAGACATCGTGAACACAGCCCGTCCTGATGAGAAGGCCATTATGACCTATGTGTCCAGCTTCTACCATGCCTTTTCGGGAGCGCAGAAGGTACCCGGCGAAGAGGGCTGGGCCTGCCTCGCTGTCCCTCTGCCCCTGCAGCCTCCCATGCTCACCTCATTTCTCTTGCAGATGGCAGTGGCCTCTTGCTGACTGGAAGCCATTCCCCTTCCCCTTGGTACTCATCTGTGTGTTTTCCCTGGCAGAGCCAGTCAGACTACATTGCTGGGCACAGAAAACTGGCGGTTGTGGGCATTCAGGCTTGGGCCAGCCCACCTTAGCCCTCTCTCATCACTCAGGCAAATTTCTAGCATTGAAAGGTGTGATTGGAAATGGAATCTACCTTTTTTAAAGCTCTTTTGTCCACCCCCAAACCCCCTAAATCTGGGGAGCCAATTTGTGGAGACAGGACAAGCACAAAGGCGCCCACAGAGACACACACACGCACGCACGCCAGAATCTTGTATCCAAGCTGGGGTTTGGTTTCCAGTCCAGAGCGAATGCTTATTCTCTTCTCCTGCATGAGCCCAGGGCCCCGGCTCCAGCTGCTGCCCCTGCTCTTTTCACTCTCTCCTGCCTTTCTCTCTCTTTCTCTCTCTCTGTGCAGATATTGTGGGCACTCTGAGGCCCGACGAGAAGGCCATCATGACATACGTGTCCTGCTTCTACCACGCTTTCTCGGGGGCTCAAAAGGTGAGCTTCAGGTGCTGCAGTGAGGGGTTGTGTCCCTGTGAGAAATCTTCAGTTAGAGCATTTACTAGAGCATAGATTATACCACAAGACCACTCTGGCTTGTACCTGACTCTACATTTTCTACTCCTATCAGGAACAATAGAGAGTCCACTGCAGAGCGAGCAAGCCTGGCACTCTTATCACTTCATTCTAAAGGATTTCTGGGCTGCCTTTGGAGTTAAATAATGCCTCTGCTCAGCCCAGGGTCCTGACTGGCAGGTGCACCAAGAGATGCTCCAGCCAGTCCCAGTCTCCCTCCCTCATATGGCAGGCAAGGTCTGTGTTGGCCTTCAACATCTTAAGATAGTAGTAGAGTGAGCATCATATTGGAAGATATTCTTCCCATATGAGATCTCCCCTCACTTCTGTCATGCCCAGGATGTGAGCTGTTGGCACCGTTATCTATCTAAGGGTAGGGCCTTAGGGCTCTGGATGACCTGTGAAGAAGCAGCTTTTGATTGCATTCTGTTTTCTACCAAGTAGCAGAATTTTGGAAAGGTGTTGTCCACTGTAACCTCCTACTCCTCCTTGGTTCAGCTCTCTACTTAGCTTCAAGCGTTCTAGATCTATAATGTCCTGAAAAGGTCATAGAGGAATTAGTAATTCAGTGAAAAATGCCAGTTCATTTCATCCTTATCTTCCACCACACCCCACCCCCACCTAGATTCCTGTGGAGGCAGAGGACAGAAGGAAGTACTAGGCCCAGTGTGGCTCTCCTGGCTTCAGAGTTTCTGTGACGGAAGTGAGGCCAGGGGCTTCTGTCTGGATTGAGGCGTTGGTCCTTGCATCCTCAGGCATGGCCTTCTGTGAACACCACTGCAGCCCAAGTAGGGGGCCTGAGCTCTACTTGATTCTGGCTCGTCTTTCTTCCAGTGGAAAGAAAGTTCAGGGCTCTCTGGAAAGCTAGGAATGGCATTGGTTTCTTCCCCTCAGTCATCAGAAGGCCTCCTGTGTGACAAAAGGGTCCTGTGACAGCCTGGGCGCTGCGATTGGGCTTAGATTGGTTATTGGGGAAGGGCAGCTGAGTTGTTGGAAGGCTGAAGTGTGCCACGTAACCTGCCCAAGAGCCTGCGTCTGCTGTCTTCACCTGGAGTTACTCTTCCAGCTTCTCTGCAAGCCTATTCCTTTGGGATGGAGAATTGGAAAAGAAGTCCAGAGGTTTTCTAGATGGCAGATGAAGAAACTGGGAGCTACAACGCGATGGTGCCCCAGAAGTGGCTACCGCGCTGCCCCATGGCACTACTCAGCCTATGTGTCCCATATTTGAGTCCTCTGTGTAAGGGGGAAATGGGATTGTATTGCTACAATGTGGATGCCCTCCGCTCTTTCTGGTGAAGAGCCCAGCTCCCCCACATCTCTTGTCTTCCACCCATCCCTGGTTGGTCAGTTGTGACAGGGGGAAGTGCCTACAGAATTTATGAGGGCTTTATGCAAGGATTTCCTCCCCCTCAAGGTGGTGGGCTACCACACCTGTCCTCTTGTCTCCAGTCTGCATCCATCATTAGCTTTGTAGATGTTATGAGCGTCTTACTGGATTGGGAATGATTGGCAGCTGAAGAAAGGGAGGTCATGAATCAGGAAGTGCAGAGCTCATCATCTACACATCCTTTGGTTGACTTCTGTTTTGCACAAAGTTTAAGGACTAACATTATTCCCTCCCCCTAGCCGAGACTCCATCGTGTTGGTGCTTCTCCTTACGTTTTCTTTGGGGAGTTTTTCTGCATTGGCTTATACACTGCACCCCTTGCATGGCACTCTGGCTTCTGTTAGCATCTTGCAGCATGATTCAGTGTGTGTGATTGTGTGCATACATGGGCATGCACACCCCTCACCAGTTCTTGCTGCAGGCACCCTTCTGGCTGGACTGGGAGGCTAGCTGAGTCCATGAGGGTGGGAACTGGGGTGGGCACTTAGCTCAAGCCAATGATACCAGTATTAGAGTTCATGATTATGGAGGCCCTTGGTAGCTCACCTCCCTAGCCTTTTCTGTTTTCCTTCCCCATCCTTCTGTAGACCCTCCTCACTATTTCTGTTGCTGTCTGGTTTCAAGTCCTCCTCTTGGATCCTTTCTGTGGTTCCTGAAAGGTACCTGTTCACTCCACTTTCCTTTCTCTGTGTGATTTCCTTCTCCTTCCTTAACTTCCTTGGCCCTTGTTTTGTGATCTTTTGAAGAAAGTTGCTTTGACCCTAGGGAGAGCAAAAGAATAGGAAGCCAGAGCAGTGGCCCCAGGCCAATATTTTCAAGGTGCTACTAGATTCTTCCCTGGTGTTGAGGAAGCCACCTTGAATTCAGTCTCCTTAATCTCTGTGACTATGTGTACCCCTTCATCCCTGAGGATAATTATGCTTCCTGGTGTTTCTCATAGGAAGCACATTCTGCTGGGAAGATACAGAGGCTTTGTGAGGGAAAGGTGCACAACTTTTGTACTGTGCATTCAGACTCTAAATTTTTAAGGCACCATACAGACTGCCCGCCCAGCCAGGCCACCAGGAGACAATACAGGTTGAACCACTTCAAAAGCTCTTAGATTATACCATATATGTCTTGGTGACCTGGCTTTCCTTGGAGAAATGGACCCTACCTAGCCTTTTCCAGACCTCCTCTTAATGCTGGGGGAGCATACCAGCTTGTAGTTGAAAGCCTTTATCGAAAAGAAAAATATGGAGGTTGACACTCCATGGAGGTGTCGGCCCCAGAGATGCTGAGCCTGTCCGCATGGACAGTAGGACTTTTAGCTGAGGGCTCTTGTCTAGCTCTGGTGTTTGGACATCTCTTCCTGATCTAGCATAACAATAGCCAACAATATGGAGGCTGGGCTCCATCCCATGGGAACAGAAGTACCAGTGAACTCTGACTGCCCTGTGACTTCTTCAGGACTTAATCTTGCTTGAGACTGACTTGCTTCCTATCCTTCCCCCTGTTCTGCAGGGTAAGGGGTGGTGGGGGTGGGAGGCAGCAGTTGGAACCTGGGCTGGGGAGCTGTCTGTCCCTTGTGGTCCTGACTGTCTCTGTGCTCTCTTTCCTACTCTACTCCTGTAGGCTGAGACTGCTGCTAACAGGATCTGCAAGGTGCTGGCTGTCAACCAAGAGAATGAGCACCTAATGGAGGATTATGAGAAGCTGGCTAGTGATGTAAGTCCCCTCTGGGCTAGAGCTGAAGGGAAAAGCCAGATACACAGGCTGATGTGTTAAAGCGTGCGCGCGCATGTGTGTGTGTGTGTGTGTGTGTGTGTGTGTAATACTGCTGAAAGTACAGTAAATGCCTCCTCAGTGGTGCAAACCTGGCTTTCCTTGACTCCACAGCTACTGGTGTGGATCCGACGTACCATTCCTTGGCTAGAAGATCGTGTACCTCAGAAGACCATCCAAGAGATGCAGCAGAAGCTTGAGGACTTCCGTGATTACCGGAGAGTACATAAGCCACCCAAAGTTCAGGAGAAGTGCCAGCTGGAGATCAACTTCAATACTCTGCAGACCAAACTCCGGCTGAGTAACCGCCCTGCCTTTATGCCCTCTGAGGGCAAGATGGTGTCAGTAAGTGATTTATCAGGACAGCTAGCGTATCACTGTTAATATCTTCCTTTGGGAGTGAGAATAAATGGGTGTTTGGGAAGGAGCCTAGGATTTTGAAATTGGAAGCTAAATGCCTCTGGGGATGCTTATGTGGCCTTGGTCAAATGACTTCCCCTCTCTGGGCCAATGTTACTTCATTAATCACACAGGAGGGTTGGATTAGATAATCTCCAATTTCCAAGTCCCATCTATATCTCTAAATCATTTGATCCCACAGATTGACTTTAGAGCTCTTCCATGGGAGCCCCTAGGTCATAGAAGGGGCTCAGCACAATGTTAATGGCCTGCTTGCCATTTTTTGACTAGGGCACAATTCTTTGCTGTCTTAGTTGGCTCAGGTTGGTTTCTTAGCCCAAATCTCTCACCGAGCCATTGAGGTGAGAATAATCTTGGGACTATCTTTTTCTCTGTGGACATAAACGTGAGCTTTCATTCCATTGGCGCTGCTGAATGGTCTCTTTCTATGCTTTGATTTCTAGGACATCAACAATAGTTGGCAGCATCTGGAGCAGGCAGAGAAGGGCTTTGAGGAGTGGTTGCTCAATGTGATTCGACGGCTTGAACGGCTAGATCACCTGGCAGAGAAGTTTGGGCAGAAAGCCTCCATCCATGAAGCGTGGACTGACGGTACGAGTGTGGGTCGGCCGCTGCTGTCTCTTCTCTGTCTGCCTAGCTTTTGTGAGGGAGATTCTGAGTTGAGATCACTCTCCTCAGTTCTGCAGGCACTTCCCCTATGACAGCTGACCAGCCAGGGCTGCGTGGGAGGACAAGGGACATGGGGAGCTGGGGCCTTTAGTCAGCCTGCTCTCAGCTGTCAAGTCCAGACAGGCCCCTGAAGCCACAGAGGGGACAGACTAATGCTGCCTCTCTTTGGGGTGGTCTGGCTGGAGCAGGCAGGTTCTCAGAAGTTTACACTTCCATCCTGTCCCTGAGCCATCCAGGAGACTCCCCAAAAAAGACCCTAATCTGCTCTGAGTTTGTGTGCAGAGAAGAGAGGAATGTGGTTTGTGTAGCTTGGAACTGGAGTCGATCTGTGTTCCTCCATGGAAATATGACCTCTTTCCTACTGGCCCTCTCAGGATTCCTGGGGAAGCTGACTCCATCACAGGAGTTTTAGGCTTTGTGTCCTTTGTCTTTGGGCTTGTGTACTCTCCGGTAATCACGGAAGTCCTCAGCTAGGTGCTTGTTCCAGAATTCACCCCTGACCTGAGGCCCTTCCTAGCTGTGTGGTGACACACACAGACACTTCACCTCCGTCTGCCTCAGTTTCCTCAACTGTAAAATGAGGAGAATAATAGTACCTACCTCCCAGGGTTGTGAGAATCAAATGAGATAATGGTTAGCGCAGTGCCACACTTGGCACTTCAGGAAAGCTGCTTTTCTTCATCTTGGAACCCTATTGTAGCCCCCATCCTCTTCTTTATTTCCTGACTAGTTTGTGTCTTGATTGTTTAACACAGAGAGGGGTGTGTGTGTGTCTGTGTGTGTGTGTGTGTGTGTCTGTGTGTCTGTGTCTGTGAGTGTGTGTGTGTGAGTGTGTGTGACAAATAAAGGATCAACTCCAGTTTTTGAACTCAAGTCCTCTGCCTTCTAATCTAGAGATTTCCCTACTAACATGCACATGAACCCCAAGGACCTAATTTCAAAACTCAGTTCTGCTTACTTGACTCTGCGCATGACCTTGGCCACAAAGTTATTCCGTCCTGTCCTCCAGAGCTTTGGCTGAAAGCCCTGCCAGCCAAGCATAGGCTCTGGCAGACCTTCCTGCATGGCCTTGCTCACAGACCTTGGAGCACAGACAGGCTCATCACAGGACTGCCCAGAAACTAGGAAATACTGTTAAGCAGCCTTCTTGTGAGGTGAGTTCAGCCTCCATTGTGCAGAGAAGGGGACACAGCATAAGAATCATGGGTTTTTTACACTCTCATTAAACAGAAATGTGGTCCTCCATGGGAGAGCCTCATCTCGGGACCAGCACATGGACTGACTACTCAAGGGAAAGCTCCGTACAAATGAACCTCCCAAAGTGGAGGGTGCAGGTAGATGGCAGAGTCTGTAGGAGCTGGTGTTTATGGGGCACTGGTGTTTTACAGGACAGCTGCTCATCTTATTTCAGCACTCAGGAGAAGGCTGTGCTGAAAAGACTGCAATAACTGCAAGTTAGACAAAGGTCGGAGAGGCCGAGAAGTTGTATGAAGCTGTTCCGTGACCACCTCTTAGCTTTAGGAACGAGTACAGATTCTTGCTTGTTCTTTAAAGCCCCTCTTGCTCCCATCTACCTTTGCAGGCTTGTACATCACTGCTCTTAACCTTGGATTCCGTGGCCCAGCCCAACGAACCTCACGGTTCAGGACACATGATATTCCATCTCTTTTTTCCCCTCCCTTTATACAAACTGCCCAGATTCCTGTGTGAGGGCTTTTCTTCCCTTCCTTGCACCCCCTTACCAAAAATTACCATAGAGTGTGTGTGTTTATGTCTTTTACATAAGACTCCTCAAAAGGTACAACAGAGGTCTTGTCTTGTTCAACCCTGTCTTTGTAACTATCAAGAAAGCATAAAGCAGGGTGGAGCTCACTTGTTAAACTAGATTGTCATTGGGGGCGGGATTCATGGGAGGCTGGGTCACAAAGGAAGTGCCTGTAGTTGATGAGGCACAGATGGGCTGTGTCTGTATCATGGGAAGGAATCAGCAAAGTCATGGATCTATTTGAGTACTGAATGACCTTTGACAGATCATTCCTTTACCATAGATCTTGGTTTTTAAATGACTCTGTTGAACCAGATCCCTCAGATCCCTTGCTCTGACCCATTGGAGTCCTCTGCTTGCTCTTTTCCAGGGTTTTCTCAACCACAGGACCCAGGCCCTCCTCAGGCCATTCTGCCCCGGGGTCTTTTGAGATCCCACCACAGTTAATATTGTTCTTGTTCTAGTGTGTGTCCAAGTAGACCCCCCATGCTGGCTTATTGTACTCTCATTCCCCAGAGCGGGGTCATGTGAAAGCAATGCCTACTCCCTGCTTCTGACAAGAGACATTAAGGCCATTTGAATTTGTGCTTCTGCCTCCCAGCCTTTAGTTCTAACTCAACAGTCTTGCCACTGAATTCTGGCAAAGCTTTAGTCCGGGTGGGTTGTGGGCATCTGTCAGGTTGCTTGTCTTTGACTAAATTATTTCTGATATTGATTTGGTTCTCTGGCTTCCGCTGAGTGGTGAGGTGCCCCAGTGGCTTCACAGACACAGGGAAGAAATGCTTTTAGGGAATGGCGGTTTCCACTCCGTTGTGGTGGCCCTGGCTAAGGCAGTCTCTTCTGCTATTCTCACTGGCCTAGCAGGCACCGCAATGGGCTTGGAGTCAGAGGGCCCAAGTTGGAATCCTGCCTCATTTGTGCATGACTCCAAGAAAGCACTGAGCCTCCTTCAGCCTCAGTTACTTACTCTGTAAAATGAGGAATAGCATCTGCCTGACAGGGTTGTTAGGATCAGTAGAGATGACAAACAATACGCTATTTGTTTTTGTGTTAGGATAAGGCAGTCATTGTGCTCCTTATGGTGTCTACCCTTGATGGGAGGCATGAAAGGAGGGTAAATGGGTTACCTTTTATGCCTTTATAACTTGATTGCCTTCTTACTCCCCTGCGTCTGGGTTTGGGTAGAAGCTCTGGAGGACCTGTCACTGGGTGGGCACCTGGAGTCAGAGCGCTCTGAAACCCCACAGCCAGTCAGACCCAATGAAATCAGTCTAAGCCCTCCTAGGGCCCTGCAGGAGGTGCTTGCCCTGAGGCAGACCTCTGGGGAGCCTCTTTTCCTTGGAAGTGTCTTTCTCTTCCCTAAAGTTCCCCTGAACATATGTGTACTTTCTCTTTCTTCCTTGGCTTTTGTTCTCAGGTGTATAATTACTCAGACTCCAAGCCTAATAACTGCATTTCTCTCCTTCAAAAGGCCTGACAGACGATCCCTTCACTTCCAGCTGCCCCATTGTACCGAGCCTGGGAAAGCTGGGATGGTGTAACTCAGGGTAGAGATAAGGGTCGGCCCCTCAGGTTCTGTGCCGGGCCTCCATCCAACCTGCTCCCCTCCTTTTTGCCTTAGGCCTGTCTCCAACCCTGCCTTCATTCACATCACCATGGCAGGAAAATGAGAAGGTGCTTCATAAGCCAGCTCATCTTGTTCATACCTGAGCAGGAATAATACTGCCTTGTACAGAGTCCCTGACAAGCCTTCACTCCCAGAGCAGGCTTATGTTGCTTTTTAAACTTTGTTGGGGTTTGGTTTTGTTTTTTCCTGGCTTCAATCTGCCCTCTTTAACTTGCCTTCACTCCTTCTAGTTCTGCTCTCTTCCCCTCCAACCCTGCAGCTCTGCAGCTGTCATTTTTCTCTTCCCACCCCTTCTCCCATTATCCCCAGTCTTATTTCTCTAGGTCAGCCATCCCTATTCCTTTAGCCAATCGTGTTATATACTTTGGTCATTGAAGACAACCTAAAATGTGACTGCTTGACACTCTCGTGGAGGTGGCTTCTCTGAGCCAGAGCCAGCACCACAGGGTGCAGTCAGAGGGATGGGTCGGCCAAACTCAAGTGTTCTCTCCTCTCCGTTCTTGGCTATCCCCAGGCTAACCCAGCATGTCCCCTCGGGCTCGATGGGATTCACACATGTCCTTGTTTCCCTTTTCTGGGTCTCTGTTACCCTGTTCTGACTATTCCTCGCTGATCCCTATCCCATAGGTAAGGAGGCCATGCTGAAACAAAAGGACTATGAGACAGCTACCCTGTCCGACATCAAAGCCCTCATCAGGAAACATGAGGCCTTTGAGAGCGACCTGGCAGCCCACCAGGACCGCGTGGAACAAATTGCCGCCATTGCCCAGGAGCTGAAGTATGTTGGCTTCTCTCCCACATGGGGCCCAGGGTGGGGGAAACATCCTCAAAAGAAGCCAAATGCTGCCACCTCATGATCTGATCTTTAGGGAAATGGTCTCATCAGAAGGTTCTTTGAGGAAGAACTAGCAACCTTCTGTGGCCCTTGGTTTTTGTCTCCTTCCACACCAGTCCTTCATCTGCAGATGACTTCCTGAGCCACTCCTCCATAATACCTGAGTCATATAAATAGGCCTTAGGCTCTTTTAGTAGGATGGTTTTGGTGGGAGGGCCTCTTGGCCTCTCTCTGCCTCACTCTGTGTGGGTCCTGCTGGCCCATATGCTCACTGCATGGCTGTGTTTGAGCAAGGCTGCCCCAGGCCCCAACCCTGCATCCCATGGGGGAAGTGGAAAGTACAGTGGCACTATTGTTCCTGGCCCTCCCAGCCCCCTTCCCTTCTTCCCCAGATTAGAATGCACTTATTGTAAGAGTTTCCAGGCAGCCTGGGATTTTTTTCCTCACTTCCCTACCCTAGTCAGATAAACTCATGCACACAATTAGTACACTCAGTATTGGGCCTGTGGGGAGCCAGTGAATGTGTGCCTTATTCCCCTACATTGGGTGGCTACCACCTAGAAGTGGGAGGCCCAGGGCATGACTTAATGGAAAATCCTTTAGTCCCAGTGGGGAATTCCCAAAATAACTGTCTGTTCCATGTCTAGAACTTCCCTTTGCACAGCCCTCCCCTCCCCTGTCTGCCTTTACCATCTCCAAAGTTACGCTTTTTCTGTGAGGTTGAATCTCCAATGTTAATACTTGGAGAAGCCAAGCCCTGGGTGGGACACATTTCCTCTCTTACTCAGGCCCTTCTTCTTGTCATCAGGCTCTCTCTCCCCATCCTCCCCTTGGCAAATGTGATATATGACAGTCCTTCTACATACTTGATGGCTTTTGGTGTTGCCTGCTCCTGAGTGTGTGACGTTGCTGCCCCCCATGGAAAACCTTTAATTAGCATGAAATCCCAAAAGATTATATCATCTACTTCCCTACCTATAAGTAGTGATGAACCTACCTATGCCAATTAGCATCTCTAAAAGATTGAAAGACCACTGCTTGTACCAAGGAAAATGGGCCTCAGCGGACCTCCACAGTCTTTCTCTCCCTTTCTTCACAGTGAACTGGATTATTATGATTCCCCAAGTGTCAATTCTCGGTGCCAGAAGATTTGTGATCAGTGGGATGCCCTTGGCTCGCTGACACACAGTCGAAGAGAAGCTCTTGAGGTGAGGTCTTTGGGGCCTCTTGATGCCCTGCACTGACCACGCTCACCAGAGCCCAACTTCTCCTCAAATACTAGAAGTCTCGATGGCAGGGAGGACAAAATATCTAATACACATCTGGGTAGATACCATTTTTGTCTGAAAAAGTCCCATGGGGCTTAATGAACTTCAGGCTAGTTCAGAGCAAGTCAGTAGTGTCAGAGAATATCCTGCTCTGGGCTGCCCTAGTGCCTAACTTAAGTATTATTCTTGCCTGATTTTATGGAAGACACTGACAAGCTTGAGTACCCAGGGAAGGCCAGTCCCACTAGTAGAGGGCCTTGAGGCTCTGCCAGGGAAGAATCCGTTGAAGATCCTGCTGGGCTGTGTAGTGTGGAGAAGAGAGAGCAT
Source organism: Bettongia penicillata ogilbyi (assembly GCA_023548195.1). NCBI lineage: Eukaryota > Metazoa > Chordata > Mammalia > Diprotodontia > Potoroidae > Bettongia > Bettongia penicillata. The sequence continues at coordinate 6,107,468 of JAJHZJ010000081.1, read as the reverse complement.
GATCATTGTAGGGAAGTACTTCCAGAGGGCAGTAGGGGAGGCACAAAGCAACAAACTCCATAGCAATGAGAACTGGTCCAAGTGCAGGAGGCAGCCCCAGCCCCTGGGTGTGAAGCTTCTTTTCCCTGGTGACTTTCCTGAAGCACCTCTAGAGGGCATGGCCATGCCAGTTAGGTGCTGATGGGAAGGGAAGTCTGCCCTTTGCTTCTCCACCCACCACCACAATCACCATTCTTTGGATTTCTTCTTTAATGACCCTTCCCATCATTCTCCCCACTTCAGAAAACAGAGAAACAGCTGGAAACAATTGACCAGCTGCACCTGGAATACGCCAAGAGGGCAGCGCCATTCAACAACTGGATGGAGAGTGCAATGGAGGACCTCCAAGATATGTTCATTGTCCACACCATCGAGGAGATTGAGGTAGAGAGGAAGCATCTGTCCCCATCTCTGAGAAAACCCACCAGGCCTGGCACTCAGCCATCTGATTAGGGCACCTGGGAAGCCAGCAAAACCCTCCATTCTCCTCTTTTCTGGTCCCTTGAGACAATCCAGATTTTCTAGACAGGGTCTCTGGGAGTCCCCGTGCTGTGACCAGCCTAGAGCTGAGGGAAAGAAAAGACAAATTCATCTACCTTTTCCATTAGAACTGTTGACAGTCCTACTTGCTGTCTAATCCCTGACTGCTTCTACCCTGCAGGGCCTAATTGCAGCCCATGACCAGTTTAAGTCCACCCTGCCAGATGCTGACAAGGAGCGGGAGGCTATCCTAGCCATCCATGGAGAAGCACAGAGGATTGCTGAATGTAACCACATCAAGCTGTTGGGGAGCAACCCTTATACCACTGTTACCCCCCAGATCATCAACTCCAAGTGGGAGAAGGTAAGGCCAAAAGGCAGGCTGGCAACAGGGCTTTATGAGCTTGAGGCTGGCCTGCCGACCCAGAACACGACCCTTGTTTCCGAACTTTCTCCTGGGCAGGTTCAGCAGCTCGTGCCAAAACGAGACGATGCCCTGCTGGAGGAGCAGAGCAAGCAGCAGTCTAACGAGCGCCTCCGCCGGCAGTTTGCCAACCAGGCCAACATTGTGGGGCCGTGGATCCAGACCAAGATGGAGGTGAGGGTGGAGCCAGTCACCAAGGGCTGAGGATGGGCTTAGAGCACCCCCTGGTGTCAGACGCAGTCCCCAGCAGTCTCTGCATGAGCACTGAAAGAGTTCACATTCAAGTCTTTTAGACCAGAAACCAAGAATAATGCTGGATCCTTCCAGAATCTGTCGCGAAGGTGTTGGGATTGGGGGAGAAACCATTGGAGTTAGAGTGGCTGGGGGAGGCCTCATCGTGGCCTGAGCAGGGGCACAAAGGTGACATGCCACTGATGTTGATCCAGGTGGTGGGCATGATGATAGGAAGAGATGTAGGAGCCAGCAGGCCCAGTTCCTGTTGAGATGGCAGTGGGAGTTAAGAATGAAGCCTTTAGAAAGGGCTGTCTGCCCTAGGCAAGAGCATTCTTGGGGGAGGAAGACGCTCACTTGGTTTGGGACTCTCCTTCCTTTTCTTGACCCAGGAAATTGGGCGCATTTCCATTGAGATGAATGGTACCCTGGAGGACCAGCTGAACCACCTGAAGCAATACGAGCAGAGCATTGTGGACTATAAGCCCAACCTGGACCTCCTCGAACAGCAGCACCAGCTCATCCAGGAGGCCCTCATCTTTGACAACAAACACACCAACTACACTATGGAGGTAGGAGCACTGCTCTGGAGGGCTTTGGGACCTGGCACGCTCACCTCATGCTGGGGGATAACTCGGCCTTACTTTGCTCCTTCGTAGCATATTCGTGTGGGATGGGAGCAGCTCCTCACCACCATTGCCAGAACCATCAATGAGGTAGAGAACCAGATTCTGACCCGGGATGCCAAAGGCATCAGTCAAGAGCAGATGCAGGAGTTCCGGGCATCATTCAACCACTTTGACAAAGTGAGTCAATTCAGACCTGCTCCTCCTGTGCCACATCCCTATGTCCTTCCCAGACCACTTCATCCAGAACCTTTCCTGATGTCCTCTTCCCTGCCTTCACCTTCACCTTCATTCATTCAGCACTTAATGAGCAAACATGTACAGCATTTTTGGGTGAGGAAAGACAGGGTAGGAGGCTAGAGAGTTATACAGTCATGGTGCCTACCTTCAGTGAATTTACTGTCTAAGTCTAGCAGGCCAGAGAAGACAACTGTACAAACACAGCAGTGATACTCACACAATCTATTACAAGGAAGGTCATGAGCAGTGAAAGTTCCCAAGTCTATCTCCAAGACCAGAAAGAGATCAGTCCTATGTAGATGGCTATAGCAAAATCATTCCATGGGCTGCTCGAGAGGAGAGTGTACCCTAACTAGGAAAGCTTGCCCCCACCAAGAACTCCTCTCTATCCCTTACTTCTCTTACCGCCTGTTACCTGATGCAGGGAAGTATGCCTTCCAGTGTCCTCAAGGTCACCCAAGTAAGAGGAAGGAAAGATGGGGCTGAGCCAGAAATTCATGTCAGAGGAACTAGCTGAAAGCTGCTCTTCTGTCAGGAATCTGGCTGGACAAGCTCATCCCTCTTCTATTCCTCTAATTCCATTTCCCCAAACTTCATTCCCCCATACCCCTTTCCCTAGGTCACTGTGTCTGTGTTACCCTCTAATGATGTATTTCCCTCCTGTCTGCTTTCCCATGTGTACCTCTTCCCCTTCCCCAACCCTGCATGTGGCCTTGTGGCTCCTTCTCCCTGTCTCCGGCCTCGGTTTCCATACCCATCCCTCTTCCCCTCCTGTTCGGTGGGTTCTGGACTGTGCCCCCCTGGATGGTTCGGCAGGATCACGGCGGGGCGCTGGGGCCTGAGGAGTTCAAAGCATGCCTCATCAGCCTGGGCTACGATGTGGAAAATGATCGACAGGTATGAATGCCCTGGTGGGAGTGCCCACCCAATGGTTTAATTAACTGCCTCTCTCTCTCTCCCCCCTTCTCCCCCTCCACTGCCTTCCTTTCCCATTCTCCATTTAAACCATCACTGTTGTGTCCATCCTTGCTGGCCTCTGCTCTTTCCATGCTTTTCTCTTACCTTGAGTGTTCTTGGCCTTCTCTGTCTGTTCATCCATCCCCTTCACCTCTCTTTCCTGCTTTTCATCCTCCTCCTCTTGCGTATGCCACCTCCTTCCTTTCATCCCCTATTCTGGGGCCTCCCCTTCCGCTGTCCTTCCCTTGGAGCAGAAGCAAACTGGCAGCATGGACGCTGATGACTTCCGAGCTCTGCTTATCTCCACAGGATACAGCCTGGTACGCTATGCGCTCTCTTCGCCCTCTCCTCCTCCTCCAAACTTGCCAACTCCCTTGGAAAGGAACACAGCGTTCCTGTCTTCTGTCTGCTTTTGACACATCCAGGTGGGAGGGCCGCACTGCTTTCGGCTGCTCCCACCACCCCTGTGGCCCCTTGCTGACTTGCTCAAAGTCTCCTCTACTTTCTCTCCCAGCGTCCCTGCACTCTGGGCTTTGCCAAACCCCAAGACAGAGGGAGTCTTTTTTTCCCTCTGCTTCTCTTTGCTGCACCCCCTTTCCCTTTTTTCCCTGTTCATTTTTTGGTACCTATGAGCAGAGTTGGCTGGTGGCCTAGGTTTAAGTGACTAATCATTTTGGATTTTTTTTTTCAGGGGGTGGGGGCCATAACTAGCAAACATGGGCAGCCAAGCCCCCAGAGTATGGAGAGGGAAGGGTTGGTTATCTCCCTTCTTCCTTGGATCATTCTTTTCAGAAGGCAGACATCCAGTGGCTCCTCCTGGCCTAGCCTGGAAAATGGGTAGCCAACTCCTCAGCAAGTGCTAAACATGCCTAACCCTTTGCTAGGTACCATTGAAGAGACAAGGAGAATTAGGGAACTCTGAAGTTCAAGCAAGGGTTCTAGGCTCCTAAAAAAAGAGGATGATACCAAACTGTCAGCAAAGAACCAAGGTCTTTCATCCTTTAAAGAGCTCGCTTGAGTATGAGAGCCGAGCTCTATTGGCTAGCTGCCTCATGGGGTCCTGTGACAGGAGATAGGTTGCCTTAGGCCCACCAAGGGATTGCTCCTTCCGTCAGGCAGGGAGGAAAGACCCTTGAACACTGCAGTCACAACATCTCCCATCTCTTCCCACTCCCCTACAGGGCGATGCTGAATTCAACCGTATCATGAGCGTTGTGGACCCCAACAATAGCGGCATTGTGACATTCCAGGCCTTCATTGACTTCATGTCCCGAGAGACCACAGATACAGACACAGCTGACCAGGTCATTGCTTCCTTCAAGGTCCTGGCTGGAGATAAGGTGAGCTGATTGGTGCTCAGAAGCAAAGAGATGGCTGTCCTCTACAAGGGTTTCAGAGGCCTAAATATTGGGGAGGGCTGATTCAGATAGAATCACAGAGCAGAAATGGAGGAGACCCCACAGATGTTGCCTAGCTGGGAGCACAGGGGTCTCAGGGAAATAATTTGCTCTGGCCAAGGTCACACAGCAAGTAACAGATGGATGGACCTAGGCCAAGAGCTCAGGTCTCCTGGTTCCCTGTCTAGGACTTCTTTCCACACTGCCCCAAAGAAAAAGATGGAAGCCATCTATAGACAGACTGAAAAGAACTCTTCTTTAGTCAGAAGCTTCAGAAGGGCACAGGGTATAAAGTCAAGAAAGGTGCAGAAAGCAGGAATACACACTTGATCTCTGCATTGTGAGAGAGAGAGAGTTGAACTGAGTATCTCTCTTGGTATGTAGAAGAGAAAGTGCTCTCAGGTGACTCCTTAGGTCATCTTGACACAGTGGAAATTGATGTGATAGAGAAATAGGCTACCTGGGCAGTACAAGCAAGGTCCAGAAGGACTGGATGGGAATCCTGAGCACTGGATCAGCAGAGGTTCCAGCAGGCTTGTATATTCCTGTTTAGTGGAAGTTAACTGCCAGAAGTCAGAGTGCGCACCCCACCCCACCCCCCAACCCCCTAAGGTTTTCCTATTCCTGCCAGAACTTCATCACGGCTGAGGAACTTCGGCGGGAGCTGCCCCCAGACCAGGCTGAATACTGCATTGCCCGAATGGCTCCGTACCAGGGCCCAGATGCTGCTCCTGGAGCCTTGGACTACAAATCCTTCTCCACAGCTCTATATGGCGAGAGTGACCTGTGAGCTACCTGCTCCCCCTCACCCCTGCCTCCCCTCACTGAGGAGACAGCGACCAAACCACCCTCCCTAACCTCCATCTCTGGGGAGGGTGGGGTAGCCTCAAGCCCCCTTCTTCCTCCACAAGGTGGCTTGCTATAGTCCAGTTTTCTCTGACCTGACCAGGTATCTATGCAAAGTGCACTCTCACTCTCTCTCTCTCTTTTTCCTTCCTTTTTGTGGGAGCGGGGGAAGGGGCAGGATCTCTCTTCTCTCTTAGTTGATTGGCCAGGAGTTCCCCAGCCTGGGGCAGGGGTAATGGTGAAGGGGGAGTTTAGAGTAAATCATTCTGGTCTGTTATAAATATATATAATATATATATATATATATTTTAAAGTAAGCTGAGGTTATACCCTCATGAAATAAAGACTGGCCTCCCTCTCCAATCTGCACAGCATCATGATAACCTGGCACCCCTGACACCCCCTGCACCCCCCAAAACACACACATCCCTATTCCCCTTGTCATCCCAGCAGATAAATTTTTCCCTCCTCCACAAAGTCCTATTACAGCTTGTTTGCTCCCTTCAGGGCCAAAGACCACGTGCCTTGTCTAGGAACCCTCTTGGGTCCAGCTCTCTGATGGGACAAAGGGAAGGGGAGGCACCCAGAATCCTCAGCATATGAGTTCCCTGGTGACTGCCCCTACTTCCAGAAAAGGGCTCGCCCACAGCCTCCTTCCTCTAAGCTCTTTTGTTTCTTTCCATCTTTTCTCTCCTCCCCCTACTTCTTTTCCCCATAAAGATGCTTAAAGAGGGATAGATTGCCACCCAACCAGGGCAGCGTAGATCATGGTCATTTATTGGTGTTTGGGAGTTGGGGGGCAGCGGCCAGAGAGGGCTGAACTTGAGAGGAGCTGGGGCGGGGGTGGAGGAAGAGTCACAGAGGACCAGGGGAACGTGCCGTGCCCCGAGCAGACCCAGCTCCACACACTGGCCCTTGAGGCACCCCATTCACTTTGACTGGACTCCCCCAGCAAGTTTTCTAAGGACCAAAAATTTAAAAATTAAAAAAAAATCAAATCCCCACAAAAAACTTTTAAAATAAAAGCTTTCAGAGAGTTACTATTTACTTTATTAACTTACGGATTTATTATATAAATATATATTCACCTAGCAACATATATTTGCCGTCTTTCTTGGTCTTGTAATTAAGATATCAGCTGATGATCATAACTCCCCTCTACCCTCCCCCCTCTCATTTGCCCTCTTCCTCATCTTTTTGTCAGGGACTAGTCTTTGGGGACCCCCCTGAGGGGAGGGTCTGGGGCCTGGCTTAGGGGACAAAGGCTGGGCAGCTGCTTCTGTTTGTGGTTTGTGCTTTCTTTTTTTGGCGTCATTCTCATTAATTTTTTTTTTCTGGAAAAACCAACAGGACAATAAAATGTGTAATATTTTTAAGAACGATTTCCAAAATGTGCTCCACTTCAGTTTCTCTTTTCTGTTTATTTAACGTTTTAGGCTCCAGGTTAGATGCCTAAAAGTTTGCATGGGAAAGAAAATTAATTAGAGACAGCTCACCAAAGGTTCTGCGCTAACCCTAAGCCTGGCCACTTTTATTGGCTCCAACTGCACTCCTTCCCTGCCTCGGGGGAGAGGAAGTCTGGATCTGGGACCTTCTCTTGAAGTAGGCCCTGGCCCCTGTCATTGTGCTTTGTCTACTTCCAAGAAGAAAAGGGTCTAGGAAAAAGTGGCCAGCTCCGTCCACTGTAAGAGAAATGGGGAGGATTGAGGCCCAATGCCCTGACGCCTTTCAGGGATATAGATGCCCTGCCCGCCCCCCGCCCCCCCCCCCCCAGGCCTCTTCACCCCATGTCCTTTCCTCACCTGTCTCTTAGTCATGTAGAGGAGCTCTTCCCCCTCACTGAGATGCTGGCTGCAGTGACCTGTCACAGGAGGAGATGAGAGGGGTGTGTGTGTGTGTGGCCACTTGCTGCTATGGGTTGTCCCACACTGGGGGATGAGGGGGTCACTTACGAAAGAGGCAAGTGAGCTGGGTCACACAGGACACAAAGCGGTCCAGGTCAACTCGCAGGCGACTGTCGCGGTATCGGCTCGTGAGCAGCTGGGTCAGCTGGTTGTTGAGCTGGAAGCCTGTGGGATTGGAAGGACAGAACCTTCTTACCAATTATTACCCAATAAGCTGAAGGAATTGAGGCCCCAGGAGTGGCTTAAGGAGCTTGGGGGGTGGCGGGGCAGAGACTGAATGTGAGGTGGCAAGAGTCTGTACATGAGGGTTCTGCCCTGGCTGCACTCAGGGCTCCTAGGTACAGCAGAAGATTAGAGACCCCTGACTTGTGGCCTGATCCCAGGGTCTCTCAGGAATCCTCAGGCAATAAAAGCCCCAATCCTTTAAGTGTGGTTTAGAGTCAACTTTGTTAGCAGCGTTGGCCGGCCAGCCCACCTAGCTGGACACCTCTTGGGACGAGTGATGATGCTATCTTAAAATGGGTATGGATGGAAACCAGAAAAGGAGGTTTGAAAGTCTGAATATTAGCTTCTCAGCTGGGGGTGATGGAGAAAGAAACAACTATGAAATCGGGAGTTCTGGGTGTGAATCCTGCCTTGGCCACTGAGCCTCTGTGTGAGGAAGGCTCTTTGTGACCCCCAAACACTGTAGGCTTTTTTATTCTCAGTATCAAATAGAAAAAGAACCAACAGGGGATCTGGGGGCCCGTGGTCTGGTCCCAGTTCTGTAAGTCCAAGTGTCAGATGGTAGTTGATGACAGTGGTGAGTAAAGGGGCCTCTCCATCTAGCCTTAACTGGGGCCTGAGTCAGTCAGGGCTTGAGACATCCTGTGCACACCATGCCCCCTACAGTCACTGTTGCTCAGGTTTTTCGTATCCCTACACTTTGTCCTACATACCACAAGCTTGCCAGATGAACACAGGAAGCTCACTTCTCCGGGGTGCCCTTTGGGAGTCTCATGGACTAAGTCTGAGTTGTTCTTTTGCGATTAACACTTGTGATGTCACCCACTCCCCATCCCATGCCCAAGCTCATTCATTTCACTGCACCACCTGACCCCTCTGAAAGGGCTCAGGAGGAGGGAACCCCAGATGGGGTTCACCCAGTGACTCACTGGGTTCTCTCTCCAGGATACCTCAAGCAAAGGGGATGCCATCTGCCTCCCCAGATCAGCCCATATGTACCTGCTGAATTGAGTGCCAGCCTCAGCTCATGAGAATTCATGGTCCCAGATTTGTCAGTATCAAACTTGTTGAATGTGGCCTTTGTGCGAGAAGAAGTTATCCATCATGCTTTACAACTGTTCTGCCCCAGAATCCAAAGCACCCTCTCCCCCACTGCCAGGGGTAGGGATGGACCCTCTACCACCTGCTGATCTCTCCCTTAATGCTGCTCACAGAAAGACTGACACCCCAGATCCCTCAGTACTGCTCTTACCTGCCACCCTTGGAGTCGATACCACAGCTGCTGAAACTCTGACAGTGTCAGACAGTACCCTCCTTGCTGCCAGATGGTTCAGGAAATTGTGAATTGCAGGGGGAAAACAGTTATCCTCCCTTCCCCAAAAAAGCCTGCACTTGGCAGCAACCCTTCCCCAATAGAAAAAAAGTTTTATGAGGATACTCCAAAACAGTGTATCAGATGTTCGCAGGTCCGGAGCCCAATTTCTCCAGGCGGGTGAGTCCAGGACCTGGCTGAAAGAGGACCCATGAAGCCTTAATGTTCAGGTTATGTTTTCTGGTTTGAAGGACGATTTAGAAGGACAAGAAACCCCAGAAAATTCCAGTATTATTTGAGCCTTGTGAATGACTGGCTAGACTGAAGAGAGGGCTCTGAATGGTCCGGAACATAACTCAAGGCTTTGGAGTGCACTGCCTGCCCCCAGGCGAACATTCTGCCCCTGGTGCCCCCCAAAGTTGGTTTGGGGGACTCAGGATTTAGAACTGAAAGGAACTTGGGAGGCCATCTGATCTGGGGCCTGGGAAAGGATGACTTCACGAAATCTGAGCTGGGAGGGTATACAGGCCTCTGGCATACCCTGTCCCTGAATGCAGGAATTCCCCTGGCAATGCCCCGTGCTTCAGATAAATGTGCATTCTCCCGGTAGAGGAGATGCTACCCCCTCCTCAGGCAGCACACTGCACTTGGGCAGTCTGCTTCTTAGGAAACTGTCCCATCTTTTGTTGAGCAGAATGAACAGGACCCCTTCCTCCTAACGCTGCTCTCATGCCTTCCTAGAAACCTATCTCTGGTTAAGAAGCCCCAGTTCCCTCTGCAGTACTCTAATGTGCCCTCCCCATCCTCTGCCCTTCTTTAGATGTGCTCCAACAAGTCAGTGACCTTCCTAAAATGTGGAACTTAGCAACTGAAGCTAATAGGGGAAGAGAAAGAAGCAAGCACGTACCACGTACAGAGTGCCCACTCTGCCAGGCATCAGGCTAAAATATCTTGTTAAATGGGAGGTGGTGTTATCCCCATTTTCCAGATGAGGAGACATGCCCATAAGTGAAGTGATTTGCCCAAGGTCATACAAGTAGGACCCATCTAGTCTTGATTGATTCTGGGCCTGGCATTGTAAACTGTGCCACCTAGCAAAATGGTCTGGTGACAGCACAGTGGAGAATGGTGGCTCTCACCTCCACCGTTCTTAACACTAGGCTTGAGCCATATTCACCAGGAGGATTGTCGTGCCTCGCCCGTGTGATTGGGTTTCCAACCCAGTAAAACCACTTCTTTTACAAAGATATTGACAAGTCTGGGCTACTCGGGCCTGTACTTTGACATGTGATGACATATCCCTAAGTTTCATCATGTTCAAGGCAGCCCACCATCCTTTTCCACCGTGATGTCTTCAGGCACACCACTGCATCTCTCCAAGACTTGTCTCAAAGGGGACAAGAACAAAGGCAGAGTTGATGTGTTTATAAGCAAATGCTCACCAGCCCAGGCCAAGGGTAGTTTACACCACTAGGGCCTCCTAAGTTGGCATCAACCATGTCATGTAGCCTAAATCTCTCCACCCTGGCTACGACCCATATTTTCCTGTGTGTATGTATACAGAACTGGCACCATAGTTTTTGGACCCTTATGAGTTATGGAGCACCTAGGTGGCCCCGTATCTAAAATAGGCGTACCTTGAGGTGCCATTGTCAAACAAGATAATATTGGCAGCAAAGTGCTTAGTACCTGGCACTAAGTACCTGAGTACCTTAGTTCCTTCCCTTTTCCCACCCCGACTCCCACCCAGCACTTGTTAATCCCTGTGGTATCTGACTTGTCATGCATAGGTGAGCAGTCTTCTTTCTCCTAGTCCATTTTCAGTTTGAGAGCCTTGTGCTCCAGGCAAATCTAGTTTATCATTGGGTGCGCTCCATCCCTGGTCAAGTATCCATCATCCTTATATTTTAAGCAATAGTCTAGAAATCAAATCCTCTTCTTAAGGGGACTCCTGTTCTTGATCAGACATTTCTGACACTTTCAATCAACAGCAACTTTAAAAACAAACAGTTTGTGTCCCCTGAGGTCTTCAGTTTCTTGGCCAGGACTCTGTAATCCCCTCTAGATCGAGCTCCTTTGTCCCCTCACAAGCATCGTAAGCAAGGAATGGTGCTTCTCGAGTTTGGCAAAGCCTCCAGAAGCTCTGTGTGCTGGACACCTGCCTGAGGAAGACCAGCAGGCTTTCCTACTGCCTTAGTATCCTTAGCAGGAAGTCACCAATTGTCATGGCTTGTCTTCTTCCTCTGTCTCTTGCTCATGGTGGCAACTGTGCTTAGCAGTGGGAAAGCAAGAAGCCTCTTCCTGACTTCAACTGCCCCATCTTCCTTCCCTTCTGACTCAAGCCTACTCCCCTCCAACCTCCTGAGTCAGGATAAGGGTCACTTCTGCATCCCTTTTTGTGTCTTCTTTGTATCACTTGTAACCCCGTTCTTTCCTCAAACCTTTTATAGCAGGGTAGCCAACCCGTATTTTGCATCTCTACAGCTATGACTTGCCCAAGGTCACTCAGGTAGTATGTAGCAATTAGGGGTTTGCACCCAGGTCTTCTGACTCCGATCCAGTGTTCTTTCTGGGTCATCAGCCACCCCTGACTTTCCCGTGGCCTTAACCAGGACTCACCCCGATCTCCAGGTTCTAGAGCTATGCTGAGTAAGGTCCGCAGCTGTTCGGCACCTATCTCATCTTCCTGGGCAAAAAAGAAGGCAAGAAAAATGGAAGTGGGAAACCTGTGGCCTCGAGGCCAAGCTTTGTTTGGATTCAGTCAAAGGGTTGCACTTGAGAACCTAGAGTGCCACATATGGCCTTGAGGATGTAGGTTCCCCACCCCTGGTAGCCTACCCTGCCTCTCCTCCAGCCAGCTGTTCCACTTCATCCTGAGCCAGTCTTCCTCACCTGCTCCCCACTCCCCATTCAAAGTTACCTGCATTTCTCTCCCCTCCGTCTCTCCCTCTGACTCCATTTCAATCCAGAAATGCTTTCCCAGAATTTGGATCTTACCCTTCTCCCTTCTGTCCCCCTCACCTCTCCAGCCAGTTCTTGAAATAGCTGCTCCATTTCAAACTCCAGGGGTGCAGAAAGGGTCTGGAGGAGAGAATGCTCTGTCACTAACAAAAGCCACCCATCCCCACACCATCCTGAACATGCTTTCCCCCCAGACTTTGTCTCACCATGAGCACCTGAAGGTCAGCACTGACCGCATTGTCTATTTCCCTGTGAGAGAAAGAAGGGGAGAGGATTCAGCAAAACCTCCCTAGGAACCCCAACTTCTCCCAGCAGGGGGGAGAGTCGGAGGAATGCTCAGTTTGGGAAAGGGTCACTTTTGGGGCCTCTGGTCTGGGTCAGTTTGGGTTCCTTCTAGTTCTGTGACATCTCTGTGACAATAGAGAGACTGAGCCTGAGGAAACAAGCTGGTTTACTAGTTTTGGGGGTGGGGAGCAAGTCATTTATTTCCCTTTACTATTTTCCAGTTTCCCTATCTATGAAATGGCTGGGGGGGCGGGAAGGAGTGGCACCAGATGAACTCTGAAGACCTCCAGCTCCAGGGCTGGGGTCCAGTGCTTCTGCTCTTTACAATCATGCTGACCCATGGGAGGATCTGAATATTTGAGCTGAAATGAAATTGTTTTATGGGATCTCAGAAAACTTCTGGCCAACCCCACTCATTTTACAGAGGAGGAAATAGAGGCCCAGAGAAGTCATGGCCCTTGTCCAAGGTTACATCGAATTTGAACTCGGGTCCAGCCCGTAGGGGTGCCTGGATGTGGGTGTCAGGTGGGACTCCTGACCAGGGCTGGGGATGACGGGAAGTCTCACACGGCTGCATGCTGGCGCTCTGTGAAAATGCGGAGGGTGAAATCAGACTCCTCTCCGGCATGGGCGGTGCTCGGGACCACCAAGTAATGACCCGGAGCCAGGCGGCAGCGGCGGCTGACGTCTCGGCGGACGCTGAATGGGGACCGGTCAGCCCGGAGAAGGCCAGCCAGGAGCTCCCGGCGCCGGGGGGAGTCCTGCAGGCACAGGAGCTGCGGGAGGGGAGGGAGAATGAGGCTTCCCCAAAGCCACCCCGGACAAACCCAGCCCGAGATTTCCTGCCCCAGCCCTCAACGGAAAGGATCTGGGGAGTGAGGGGATGCTGACAGGAGGCTTATTTTCAGTGTTCATTACCTCTTCAGGAATCTGTAGGATAGAAAACAGGTATGGGGTCAGGGCTGACCTCAGACCCTGATCATTTCCTCCTCCCTCTCCCCCCAGACCCCACGGTGTCTCCCGCTATATGCCTGTCTCCCTCGTCTCTTCTTTCTGTATGTCTCCCCAGTTCTCCCTCTGCCCACTTCAATCCTCCCAGACCCCGTGACTCCTTCCCAGTCTCCTCTGTCCTCCCCCCACCTCCTTGCCCGCACCCTGAAAACGTGAAAGCCAACAGTGAGGTAGGTGATGCCCCGGGCTCGAAGCCGCCTCCGATTCCTCTGGATCAGTGAGAGGAGCACAGTGCACTTGGGGTGCCTGCCACCCCTTCCAGGCCGGGCCCCTCCAGCCCCCCAGCCCCCCCACGGACCCCCTTCGTCGTCTTCTGCCTCTTCCTCATCCGGCTCCTGAAGCGTCAGCTGGAACTGGGGGTTTGTCCAAAAGGTGTCTGTTTGAGGGGTGAAGGGAAGAGGTCGAGTTCTTGATCTTTCCCTCCCCTGTCTCATGGGCCATCCCCCCTACACTCAGGGCCTCACCACTGCCTGGCTGGCCCCCACCAGCATTGAAGCCTCGCACCCAGCGGCCCTGGAAAGTGTGGACATGCCAGCCGCCCCCCTTGGGCTGAGGACCCAGCACCTCAGGACTCAAGGAACAGATCTGTACAGTGTCAAAATGCTTCAGGAAGTCATCCAGTTCCATCCTGGGAGGGAGAGACCCCATTACCTCTTAGCCCCTGGTCTACTCAGATACTCCCCTGGGCCACCCTCCCTGGGAGAGTCTCCCTGGGCCAGTCTCCCTAGGCCATCTTCCCCTGGGCCACCCTTTGTGGGCCACCCTGCCCTCCTCCTCTGTCTGGTGAATCCTCCTATCCCCACCAGGCTCTCTGTCCCGCCTTGCTGTTTGTCCTCCCACTCATGTCTCCTACTGCCCCCACCATCCCTTCTTTGTTTATCTCACTTTTACAGGCTATTCCTTCAGTCCCCTTTCTCTCTCCTTTTCCATCCTCACCATCTCCCTCCATCCCCCTCATCATCTCCCTGTAGTCTTCTGTCCCACACTGCCCCATCACCAGCCTCCTAATCCAGTCTCTGAGCCCTCAGAGCCCCAAGGTATCCATCACTGCCAATGCCTGTGCCTCCTCCTTTGCCTTCTTCATCGCCCTCAGAGGACTTTCCTGTCTGGGGGTTGGTATCAGGGAGCCTTGGCATGAGTGTAGGGGTCCCTGAGGTGGGTTTGGGGGAGGTATCTCATCTCTCACCAGAATTCTCCATCTTCCTTCTTCACCAGCAGAGCATCACGCCACTCTTCAGGGAGAGCAGCCCACCGGGGGCAGCTAAGTGGAAGACCGAGAGATGGTGAAAAGTGGGGGTAGGGGGGTTAGCTTCCCAGCCCTGGGTCTGGCTCTCAGTTTCATGGGCCTGTGGGGTCTCTTCCATGTCCCTCACCTGTCACTCCATGCCCCACTCCATTCCACGCGACCCCAGGGGTTGCGAAGCCGTAAGAGCTTGATTTTGGTGAATCCCAGGGACATCTGAGGAAACAAAGAGAAGGAAAGGTAACTTTAGGGTGATACCAGGTCAAAGTGGCCTCATCCCAAGCCCTCCGTGCCAATACTGACCTTGTGGGTCCCTGTGACAGAGTATGCGTGACCTTTCACCAGTCCATCCTCTGTCTTGTATTCACCCCGGTCACTCTGGCCATATGGAGACATGGGAAGACACACAAAAGCATTGGTACAGAACAGGAAACATGAATGTATCCAAGTCATGTTCAGGGAAGGAAGTGGAGAAGGTAGACACATACATAGGAGGAAAAGGGGACAGATCCCTTTTATCCATGGGCCACCCAAGCAGGGTCACCCATGGTGGAGAGACAGGCATATGCAGATGTGGGCATGGCAACATGAAGAAGGCTGTGGGATTGTTAACAGAGAAGAGACAGTGTGGTGCAGTGGTCCAGGGCCCTCTCCCCTTCTCCCTAAACAGGGGAAAAGGAGATATTTGGGGACATACTTGGACCACTGATGGGATTGACCACAAGGAATAATCTGCAAGGGGCATGTGGGATGCTCAGGAGTATAAATGGAAAAGATATTTGGGACACACACACGCACATGCACACATGTACACACATGCACACACACACGCCCATGGGAAGAAGTACATTCAAGTAGACACGTGGAAACATGAAACATGAGAACAGGCACATGGGGAAAAAATGTCAGATTTGGGGGACAAACATGGGAGAAAGGGAAGTACATGTAGGGGATAGCATGCCAGAGAGAGATGCACAAGACTAAAAGGAGGCATGTGTGTACATGTGCAAGTGTATGTACATACATGTATGAGTACAAATGTGTGTGTGTGTGGACTCAGGCCTGCCCTTTCCAGGGGTCAGGAGGCTCACCAGGGCAGTGGCCCCCACAAGGGATTCCTTTGCCAGGGCGTGCCTGAGAGCAGAGAAGAGAACTGGGGTGTCCGGCTGCAGGTACAAGACCTCCCCCACGCCGCCTGTGAAGTCCACAAAGGCTTCATTCATGTGACCACCTCGCATTACCTCATAGGAGCCATGGAGCCTGTGGGAAAACCAAGGCAGCCCCCTCCCCTCCCCTGGAGAGGGGGGGGTGGAGGAGGACAAACGGAGAGAGGGTTTTAGAGAGAGGATAAGTTAGGTGAATCTGGGAATGGGGTGGGAGTGGGGAACTTTGGTGCTTAGGGATGGGTGACCCCTGGTCCCAGGGGCCCTTTGGTGTGTGGGGGCCTCTCTGCGGGTCAGAGATCTCACCCAGATGGGCCTCAGGAAGAGACTCTGGGGCTCTCAGGCTAGGGGATAGATTATGAAGTTTCTTTGAGATTTCTGAGTATCAACAAGGGTCCCCAGAGGGTGTCTTAGGGTCTCTGAGAATCAGAGATAGTCAGGCTTGGGTCAGTGCAATTACAGAGTAGATTTATAAAGCTCTCTCCATGTACTCTCCCTGGGAGTTTCAGAGGCTCAGGTCCCTACGGGTCAGCAAGGTTCTGGAGATGGGGGTAGGGGGTGGAATATTCCTTACTTGGCATAGGCTTTTTCCAGCAGCGAGGCCCAGAACTCATCTCTCTGGGCTGACCGAACAAAGAGAAGCTTCCCATCCCGCACAGGCAGCCTATCATCCACCACCACATCCACCCAGCGACCAAACTGCCATAGCTAGAGAAAAAGGCCAGGGAGGGGGCAGCCAGTCATTGCCCTAGACCCTTCCCTCGCCATCCCAAGCCTGTGGTCCCATCCTTCCCCCACCCCAAGCTCACTGGGGCATAGAACCTGGGTCTCCTAGAGGGGCCTCTAAGACCATTTTACATGTATTTACATAGACCTACATTTTAGGTAGTTAAACACAGGTAAATCATTTCCTTGTGCGTTGGCTGATGTGGGTTCTGTCCCTTGCTCCTGTCCCCCTTACCTGGAAGTGGAAGATTCCTGCATAGCCCCACTGGAAGCTCTGCCTGGGGGGCACCACCCGATAGAGGAGGCGGGGGTACAGAGTGAGGGAGGCAGCCGCAGCCAGGAACCAGCAGTTACCTGAGGGGGGTGCCAGGAGGAGTTGGGGGGGCCTGGGAGAGACACTTGGAGGGGACTTGGAAGCAGGAGGAACTGGGAGGTAAGGAGGGGGCTGGGGGGTAGGAATGGGAAGGCTCACCCAGGCTGCCCTGACACACATCAGTCCGATTCATGTCTTCACAGATGAACTGGGGATTTGGACAAAACTCCTGAGGGCCAGAGAGGAGCCATCAGCCCAGAGCCAAGACTGGCCATCCCACTGCCCAGATGTTTGCCTGCTGCAACTGGATGCTGAGGTCTCCCTTAGCCAGTAGCCTGAGGCCTGAAGCCTCCTTTTCGGACTAATGACAGATGCTACCACCCTCCCCAGGATGAAACGGCCTTCTAACGCTGCCTTCAGGAAATTTGGGGCACCAAGGAAACCTGAGGGAGCAGAGATGGCATGGCCAGGGCCAAGGTGATCAGTTCCCCAGCCCCTTGAAGGCCCTAGGCTTACAGATCCCCAACCTCTGCCCCTATCAAGAACCCAGGTATCTCATCTTTGGGTCTCACCCCCCTCAGGTGCTGGGGCATTTAGTTCTCCTTACCCCCAGTCACCAATCACTCCAGAAATCTAGTCTGCCAGTGCCCAGACCTCACCCCTCAAGACCAAGCCATCCCCTTTCACCCTTCAGAGCTCAGGTACAACTTCCCCTGACTCACATAAGGTCTCAGCCACTCCACGTCTTTGGCCTTCTCTGAATTGGGCCCCAGCTGGTCATAACCCAGGGCAGCAGGTCCAGCAGGGAAGCAGGGATCCAGGAAAAGGTCCCCTCCCTGCAGGCAACTCTCCTGGAGGGACTGGTAACACTGGCCCCGGAAGCAGACAGGACCCTGGAAATCTCCATCTTCCTCCTCCACCAGTTGGATGGTCACCCTCTGAATAGCCATTGGGGATACTCTGGGACCTGGGGGGAGGCTCTTTAAAGCTTGAGGTTGGGAGAAGGGAGGAGCCCACCTTCCAGGGATCTCCAAGCACCACTTGAGAGCCTGGGGAGGAACTTGGGAAGATCACTAAGGAATGGTGGCTGCTTATGGACCTGTGGTCAGTTGCCCTACTTCTGGACATGCTCCACTCAGGGTTCCACCCCTCGTTAATATTAATTGATGGTTGGTGGGGGGAAGTAGGATACTCCCTGTGGGTTTCCGGGCCCTCAGTTGTGGCCTGCCAGTGGAACTTAATGGGCTTGGATTTTGGCAGATGGGAAGAGGCTGGGTGACCAGGAAAGACTATAGAGCTCAGGTAGGAGCCTAGGTGGCGCCATACTGCACAGAGCACTGGGCCTGGAGTCAGAAAGACCTGAGTTCAAATGTGAACTCAGACACTTCCTAGCTGTGTGACCCTGAGTAAGTCACTTCACCCTGTCTGCCTCAGTTTCCTCATCTGTAAGATGAGTTAGAGAAGGAAATGGCAAACCTCTCCAGATCCTAGCCAAGAAAACCCCCAATGGACTCGATTGAAAAGAACAAATAGCAAAAGGGGACAAAAGAAGAGGGTGAAAGGAATCCCAGATCCCAGGAGCAGACACATCCCACCATCCTGGCCCAAGTTGCTATTATTTTTTCACCCATCTCCCACATCCGAACCTTTGCACTGGCTGTGCCTTCTGCCTGGATGACTTGCCCTCCTAATCTCCACTCCTGAGGATCTCTGGCTTCCACTAGCTCTTAGCTCCAGTGTCTTTACTACTACCTCCTCTATGTGTCTTACATTGTCTCCTCACTAGAATGGATGCCCTGTGAGGGGGTGGTATTTGGGGTTGTTTGCTCTCTGAACTCTCAGCTGGCTCACCATAAACCCTTAAAAACATGTTTCTCAGTATACTGGAAGAGACCTCCAGTACAACCTTGTCCCGACATTCTCGTTTTACAGACAAGGCTCCCAGGGATTACAAGTCTTGCCCTTTGCCCCCTTGGCTTCCTCTCTTGACCCCCACAACTTCTTCCCTCCCTGCAGGCTGGTGGAATCCCACAAATGCTTCAGGTAAAAGGGAGTCTACCCTCCCCCAACATTCTCCCTCCAAGAGTCACCGGATCCTAGACTCAAGAGGCTATAGAATTCAGATCCCTTCTAGGGCAGCCAATCCCCTCTAAGACCTCCTAACTGCAAAATCATCTAGCCTGGACTTGGCTATGTCCCATGGTGGGGAGCTCACTACCTGTTTTTTTTAATTTAACGGGTTTTGGGGTTTTTTTTTTTAAGTTTTGAATTCCAAATTCTCTCCCTCTCTCCAGCCCTTTACTACATCTTGAAGGAAGCTTCAAGGCTGCAAAATTCTAAGTGTTCCTTATGTTGAGCTGAACTTGACTGTAACCTCCACATTTCTGATCCCAGTGGCCAACCAGAACATGTCTGCTGTCTCTTCCTCAGGCCAGCCCTTTAGATGTTCACAATGGCAATTAGGTCAGCCAGCAACCTAGGAGACCAGCAAGTCTCTCACTCTAAAGGACTGGAGGAATCCCTGGGAATAAGTTTATCTTCTCCCCAGGCATATATAGAGCATGTTGCCTCTGCAGCGCTAGGCATAGCTAGCCATAGCTCCTGGTGAGGAGAGGAGAGCCCATCCCCTGGCCAGAATTTGGAGGGTGTAAGCAGGACAAGGTTAAGGCCAGGGGAGACCTAGCTGGGAGGCACAGGATGGGGCAGGGCTGGAGCAGGCTCCCCTTCCTGTGTCCTTTCCTTCTTCAATCCTGAGACAAGGCGATCCCTCCAGCCCTGTTCCCCAAGACCACCAAATCAGGCTCTGGTGTCCATAGAACATCCTCATCAAAGGTGAGAACTGATTGCAAGTCCCAGGTGGAGTTTCTGAATCTGCCTCAGATCAGCAAGCTGGGAGGGGGCAAAGTCTCTCCTCCTCTGTCTCTGAAGTGTCTTTGACACTGTTTGCCCACCACTTGTCTTTCCCAAAACTGTCAATGACCCTTCTATGTCTATCTCCTCCTTAGGTGTCTCTGTCTCTGAGTTCTCTCTGTCTCTGTACCTGGAATATCTCTATCTCTGAGATGTCTCCATCAAATGTTTCTGCGTGTCTCATTACACCTCCCTTGGCGTTTCCTGGGCGGGGCTCTGGTATAATCTTGGGGCCCAGGGACTGAACAAACAAACAGCTGCAGTGTCAGATTTAGACTAACTTCCTATTAGAGTGGGCTACCTCAGGAAGTGATGAGCTCCCCATCCTTGGAGGTCTCCAAGCTGAGGCTCTGAGCCCATTGTTATGTAGAGGGAATCCTTGTTTGGGCAGGTCCACTTGATGATGCCTGAGGTCCCTTTTACTCTGAGAATCTGGGTTTCTGATCCTATCACCTCCACTGGTTTGTGAGAGCTGGGATTGCGGAGCCTGATCTCTCTGGGTCTGCCTCAGCTACTGTCAGCTGTGACCCTAGGCAAGTCACTTGATCTGTTTGCCTCAGTTTCTTCATCTGTAAAATGAGAAAGATACTGCCTTGTCCAACCTCTTCATTAGAAGATAAGAAAGCAGGGGCAGAGACTGGGAATCAAAGAAAGTTAGAACAATTCTACTGTCATGCCTTTTACAGAGGGAGAAACTGAGGAAAAGAGGGAAAGAGACAAAAGGGGAGAGATAAAGATAGAGAGAAAGGTGAGAAAGAGGGAAGAGACAGGGAAGGAGAGACAGACATGCCTAGAAAGACAGAGAGAATATTCGTAATGCTCACCAATGTTTCTAAAACACCTGCTATTTGGTAAGCACTTTACAATTATTGCCTTACTTGGTCTTCAGAACCACTCCGGGAGGAAGGGGCTATTGTTATCTTCATTTTACAGATGAGGAAACTGAGGCAAACTGAGATCAAGTGACTTGCCCAGGGTAACAGCAGCCAATATCTGAGGCTGAATTTGAACTCATTACTTCCTGACTTCAGGCCTGGCACTCTAGCCACTGAACCACTTAGCTTTCTCCAAGTGAGAAGAGGGGAGAGAGAGGAAACTGAGGCCCTGGGACAATGTGACTTGCCCAGAACTGCACAGATGACTGCTTAGAGGAATAGCTAGGCCTAAAATCCAGGTCTTCTGACTTGTCCGGTCTGCATTAGAGAAGCAAGAGCCATTTGGACTGAGATGGAAAGTAAGCTGGCCTTCGGGTCAGGGAGACCTGAGTTTGAATCCTGCCTCACACTTTCTGGGCAAGTCACTTTACTAGAAACCAAGCCTTCATCTATAAAATGGAAATAATATCAGTGCTCTCTGCCTTCCAAACCTGTTGTGAGACTCCAGAGAGATAATAGCTGTAAAAATTGCTTGGCAAACTTAAGTGCCTCACCAAAGTCAGTTTCTTAGTAAACCACATTGTTTCTTATTCTATGACAGTCCCTCTTTCGAACTTGACTTATTTTGTTTCATTTGGTTTTTTTCCGGGCAGGCCCTCAAAACTCTTGTGGGAGGGGACAACATTCCTTTTCATCTCTCTCCCTCTCTGTCCCTTACCTGCCACCAGTTATGAATGCTTACACTGGAGCAGATCCAGATTTGTAGTGCTATGACAGCTTCATTCACATCCATCCTCTTAGGTTAGGTAAGTAAGTCTGATTATCTCTTTTGACAGATAGGGAAACTGAAGCCAGGTGAGGTGGGAAGGTGACTTATCTGAAGTCTCAAAGCTATTAAACCCAGGTCCAAGCCCTTCTCAGTTGCCTTGGTATTTCTCAGGGTTTGAGTATGTCTAGTCTTGGCTGCCTTGGGAGAAGGAGTATTAGAGATGGACTGGATTAGTCTGACCTTGTGAGATTTGAAAGGTCTGAAAAGGAGTGGTGCTGCAGTGGAAAGAGCACTGGCCTGGAGTCAGGAGGCCCTGAGTTCAAATCCAACCCCAGATACTAGCTGTGTGACCCTGGGCAAATCATTGAACCTCAACTACCAAAAGAGAAAGAAAGAAAGAAAGAAAGAAAGAAAGAAAGAAAGAAAGAAAGAAAGAAAGAAAGAAAGAAAGAAAGAAAGAAAGAAAGAAAGAAAGAAAGAAAGAAAGAAAGAAAGAAAGAAAGAAAGAAAGAAAGAAAGATGGAAGGAAGGAAGGAAGGAAAGGAAGAAAGGAAGAAAGAGAAGGAAAGGAAGAAAGAAAGAAAGGAAAGAAAGAAAGAAAGAAAGAAAGAAAGAAAGAAAGAAAGAAAGAAAGAAAGAAAGAAAGAAAGAAAGAAAGAAAGAAAGAAAGAAAGAAAGAAAGAAAGAAAGAAAGAAAGAAAGAAAGAAAGAAAGAAAGAGCCCCCTACAGTCCAGTGATGGCAGTCCATGCCAGCGTGCTGGCAGCTGAACCAAGCTTCCAGATCCAGCACAGCTGTACGTTAAAGGCAGCCCAGAGGGCGTGACAAGTGAACTTGGTGGCGGTGACTGCTTTGTAGAGACTGCTTTAGGTTGGAGATGATTGTCTTCAGAGGCAAAGGTGATGATACGGGAGCGTGTGGCCCCCGGATAGTGGTGGAGGCAGAAAACGTTCATACTTCTGTCACTGCTGTGTCTTCTAGGATTTCAGTTATTACATTTAGTTGATGTCATGGTCCTTCAGGAACAAAGAACAGGCACAAAAGCAGCAGCAATCTTCTTGGATGACGTTCCTTTGAAATAGTTAATCGGTTAAATAAAACTGGGATGGTAATCTCTAGTGAATATTGGTGGGAACATACCAGAATAGAGATTGGGCCAAGAGCATCAGAAGAACCTCACTGCCCCTTCGACGCACCCCTAGACCTTGAGAGGGAGACATAGCTAGTTTGCCTTGCTCTCAGGGAAACTGACTTGCCAGTGAGAGTTGCAATAAGGATTCCCAGAGCTTATACATGTGTTGGTCTTTCTGGGATATAGACTTGGTTGTCATGCAGTAGACAGAGGACCAAGCCTGGAGTCAGGAAGACTATCTTCCTGAGTTGAAATCCAGGCTCCGACACTTAGCTCTGTGACTCTGGGCAAGTCACTTCACCCTGTTTGCCTCAGTTTCTTCATCTATAAATGAGTTGGAGAAGAAAGTGGCAAACCATGCCACTGGTTTCATTCAGGCAAGGACTATTGGAAAACCTTCAGGTGGAGAGAAACAGATGCCTTTGGCCACTTGAACCAGCATCCAGTTCTGGCTCAGCAACCAATTAAAAGTTCATTTCTTGTCTACATGGTTAGTAGACTAAAAGGAGTAATAGAATACCCACATATGCTCTGGAAAGGTGAGCAGGGCCCTCCATTCCATATTATTAGGCTCTTCCTGGAGCAGGTTCACCAAGCTTCCCCACACAGTTTGGTGACAAAGAGAAGTCACTGCACATGCCCTAAGGGTGGGGCTCCTGTTGGCATGTCCCTCACTGCATATAGAAGGATGGCAGGTAACAGGATGCAAATAAGAACATGGCACACACGGTCTTACAAAGACAATATTAAGCTGAGACTGGTGATGGAAGTTAAAGACACCAAAACTTGTTGAGTGGGTTTCAGGGGGTGGGCGTATTTGTGGGGGGAGATCCAAAGAAAAGATAGAAGCATTCCCCCCCTGGGATATCTGACAACAGAGACAGAAGATAGGGCTGCTCAATTTTAATTTTCCTTCAGTTTTCTGTGTCTAAGAGAATGACCTTTGTTCCAGAAATGACAAAGAAAATGATTCATAGGGAGTTGCCCAAGATAAATATTGCACCTAGCTGCCCTTTGCAAGGGTGGGGGTCAATTGAATTAATCAGTTAAATCAACCCATCCCAGTTAAAGTGCCCAAAAATTGGTACTCCTAAATGCCCAGATATGATAAGAACATCTCCAATGAGTCAATCATTAAGAGATATGAACTAGATGTGGATAAGATATAGCATCTTTGTTGAATAAATCAATCAATCAATCTACCTGAGATGCAAAACGTCCTTGATCAATTTACAAGTCAAGGCAATAAACATTTATGTAAGTGTTTACTTTGTGCTAGATACTTTGCTAAGTGATGGTGGAACTAAGTGCACTAGTAGGGGCGCAGGCAGTATTATGAAAACTATCCTCCAAACTTTCTAGGTTGCCACTAGAATCCAAAAGGGAAACGTATCTTCTCCAAACTTTCAGGGCAAATGAGGGGTTGGGAGAGAGTAGCTTTGGCAAGTGCTACACTTTGATGAATCCAAGTGCCCAAAGGAGTCACATTCTCAACTTTTGAAAGAACTGGCAGGTATGATTGCTCAGACACTGCCAGTGATATTTGAAAGAATGAAACAAATAGGTGAGGAGGACTGGTGGATTTAATTTTTTCAAGAAAGCAGAGACAGCAGAGTCTACCAAACTCAGTTAGCTTAACTTCGTTTCCTGGGAAAATTCCGGAAGGGATCATTAAAGAGAAGGTTGGCAAATATTAGAAAAGGAAGCAATGATTACCAAGAGACTGCCTGGCTTCATCAAGCTGTGGTTATACCAGAATAACCTCATTTCCTTTTTTGATGGGTTAGTAAACCAGTACAAACCAGTTTGCCTGATAACTCTTAGGAACTGTTTATCTAGATTTCAGCAAAACTTTTGGTAACATATCTTCTACTAACTTTGTAGAGATGTGAATTTTTACAATTAAATGGATTCCAAACTGGTTGGATGGCCAGACTCAGAGTACTCTATGGTTCCATTGTGGCTTGGCAGGAAGTGTCTAGTGGAATTTCCCAAGGATCTGTGCTTGGCCCTGTGCTTTACATTTTTATCAATTACCAAATAACATAGATGGATGCCACGCTAACAAATTGGCAGATGACACACAGTTGGGAGATATATCTAACACAGCAGATGATCCTAAAAGATCTTAATGGGCTAGAGCATTGGATGAGATCGGATAAGATGAAATTAGTTGATAGGGATGTATTGTAAACTCTTACACTTGGGTTCAAAAACTCAACTTCACAAACACCAGATGAGGGAAAAGCATAGTTGGACAGCCGTTTGTCTGAAAAAGATCTGGGGTTCTAAGTGTACTGCAAGCTCAGAATGATTCAGGAGGTAACCAGAAAAACTAATGAGATTTTGGGCTGCATTCCAGGAATAAGAACCCCAATGTATTCTCCTCTGGTCATATAATGCCTGGAATACTATACTCAGTCCTGGGCAACATGGTTTAAGAAGGAAAATGATAATCTGATGAATAGCTACCAGAATAGTGGAGCGTCAAGAGTCCATGCCACAGGAGGATCTGCTGAAGGAACTGGGAATGTTAAGAAGACTCAAGGATGACTTGAGAGCCTCCCACAAACTTCTGAAAGACTCTCATGAGGAAGAGAAATGGGCCTTATTTGGTCTGGTCCTTAAGGGCAGAACTTGGAGCATTAAGAGGAAATCACAAAGAGACAGTTTAGGACCAACTAACAATGACAGTTACCCTGAAGTGCAGTGGGCTACCCAGGGAAGTAGCGAGCTCCCCATCCTTGGAGGTCTTCAAACAGAGGCTGGATAACCACTTGTCTTGTAAATGATGGTAGGGATTCCTTTTCAGGTCTTGGTGGGGCTATGTGGTCTCTCAGGTTCCTTCTAGTCGTAAAATCCTGCTGTTCTGTGTGATTCATGTACCCATGTAAGTAAAAAGAAAGTAAAACAGTTATTTGGAGATCAAGAAATGCTAAAAACTGCAGAAGGAAGGGCATGCACAGCATGGGATACTGCTTGTACAAATACATGTAGGTGGGAGATGGAATGTCCCATACAGAGAAAAGCTAGAAAGTTTGTTGCTATTGTTTTTTAAGAACTGTAATACTTTTTTGTTTGCTTTTTCCTGCTTAAAAGTATCTTATTTTGTCCAATTACATGTAAAGGTAGTTTTCAACATTCACTTTTATTAGATTTTGAGTTCCAAATTTTTCTCCCTCTCCTCCTCCTCCCCCAAGACAGCATGCAATCTGATATAGACCATACATGTACAATCATGTTAAACTTATTTCCACATTAGTCATGTTCTGAAAGAAGAATCAGAACAAAAGGGGAAAACCTTAAGAGAAATAAAAAGGAAACAAAAAGGAGAAAATAGTCTGCTTCCATCCTCATGGAGACTCCATCTTCTTTCTCTGGATGTCAGAAAGTCAGTCTGACTGGAAGAAACAGTACACTAAGGAAAATAATAGGGAATAAATGTGGAAAAGCAGGTGAGTCAGATACTAGGAGCCTACTGGTTTTCTCCCCAGACAGGAGAAAGCACTTGTCTAGAGTCGTCCAGTGAGTTAGTCTAAACACCTTCCCCCATCACCTGAAAAAGCCCTAAAAAATTTACTCTGTTTAGAAATTCTGGAGAAGAGACACACCCAGCCCCTATCCCAGGCTTGAAGCTGGAATTCCCAGCAGGCATCAGTCCAGCACCCACTATGTGGTTCTGTTTGTAAGGACCTTTGTGAGAGAAAAGAGCAGTAAGGTCAAGAGAATCCCCAAGTGATGCTGGGATTCCTTTGACTCAAGTCTTTCCGTCTCCTTTGGAGACAGAGTTTGGTGTGCACATGTCCTTGGGAGAAGTGGCTTTGACATTCATACTGGGGGATAAATGAGTAAGAAGAGAGCCTTTCATGGGGGAGGAGGCACAGGAAAGAGAAGCTAGGAGTGTTTCCTCTGACTCAGACATTCACTACAAACAGACTTTAGAATTCTGGGAAGAAAAGAATCCTTTTGTATACCATAGCCCAAGGGACCCTTTCCCAGAAGGGGCCCTGGCTGGGACTCACATGGCCGCAGATTCATCCTACCCCACCCCACCCCCACCTTGGAATAACCCCCGAGAGATCTCTTAAACAAAGTTTTGTGTGGTTCATGTCTGGGGTATCTTCACAAGGTGGGTAATGGCCTCCCTTCTAGAAAAGGCACTCCTTCAGGACAGTGGTTTATTTCCTCCACCACAGAACTTTACAAGGACCAAAAGAGGAAACAAAAAACTCAATTTAGCCAACTATCCTCATTTTACCACACAGAAAAGTACATAATGATCTCATTTTGAAGGGGTTATAATCTACTGGGGAGATCATAGATGTTCTCAGAAAGAAATACTGGGAGTTTAAGGGCAGAGATAAAGAGGGACTGCCTTCCAGGCTAACATTCACATAGCCATTAAGGTTTTGCAGAAAAATATCATCTCCAGCTCTTCTTGTGGTGGCAAAATATTAGAAATTGAGGGGATGCCCATCATTTGGGGAATGGCTGGACACATTGTGGTATATGAATGTAACAGAATACTATTGTGCTACGAGAAATGATGAGCAGGGGAATTTCAGAAAAACCTGGAAAAACTGACATGAACTGATGCTGACTGAAGTGAGCAGAACCAGTAGAACACTGTACACAGTAACAGCAACACTGTGCAATTGATGATCAACTATGATTTACTTATCTCTTCTCAGCAATGCAGTGATCTAAGACAACTGCAAAAGTCTCATGATAGAAAATGCTGTCCTCCCCCAGAGAAAGAACTTTGGAGTCTGAATGCAGATCAAAGCGGACTGTTTTCACTTACTTTACATTTTTCGTTGTTTTTTTTTCCTTTTGGTCTGTTTCTTCTTTTACAACTGTGACTATATGGAAACTTATTTTACATGATTGCACTTACATAACCTATGTCAGATTGCTTACTGTTTTGGGAAAAGGGGAGAGGAGAGAGAAAAATTTGGAACTCAAAGTTTTCTAAAAATTAATGTTAAAAATGTCTTTCCATATAGAAAAAATAAAATACTATAAAAATTAAAAACAAACAAATAAATAAATGATATCTTACTTGATCCTCAAAACAATCCTGGGAAACAGGTGCTTTTATTATTTCCATTTTGTCAGGCGTGTTTCTAACAGACAGATGAGGAGACTGAGGCAGAAGAGATACACCGACCTGCCCAGGGTATCTGAGGTCATGAGGTCTAGCAGTAGCTTCAAGTCCGTGTTGCATTTCTATTAGTAATTTGATTTCAATCTTGCATGGACTTTCTGACAGCTCTTTCCTGGAAGTTTCCTCCAAATATCCAAATGCATACTAGTATCGACATAACGCTATGAATCAATAGATTTTAATTTGCTTTTACATATATTGTCAATATCATAAAGTAGTAGCTTCCTAAATAAAATATTTTATAATAAATTATTTTTTATGAATAAAGCTTTTTAAAAGTTACCTAAACCCACTATAGTGACAACCAAAATAATTGCTGTGTTATAATTAGGAAAATACCATGACATTAGATACATATATGTATATATACATATATACATATACTGGCTGTACATCAAGCGCTCTGGCCACTGTGGCATCCCCCTTTGCCTGCATAGCAAAGATTACGGGAGAGGGGAGTGATGTGAAATACGACAGGAAATGTAGTTTCATTGTAGTAGCAATAGGGAGATTACTTAGAGAATACTTTATAGCATTTGACAAAATAGGAACATGCATTTGGAGACACCAAGGGCTTGGAACCTCCAGGGAAATAATGACAAAATAATGAAGGGGCCATGGTCTCACCAGACCTTAAACTCTCTGATATGAAAGAGTTGTCATTAAAATGAGTTGTTCCGAGGACAAAATAGAGAAGGAAGCCAGCAGAACAAAGCAGATAAGGAAGAAACCACAGGGACTCTACGCAATAGTGCAGTGTTTGCTAAACCCAAGGACGCCCATTATCAGAGCCTCCCTTTTTTGCCAAGGACTATAAAGCAGTTACACCTTAAATTCACTTTTGACCAGAAGTCTGCCGACAACGAATGACCCATGGGCCAAACCTGGCCCACCATCTCTTTTTGTAAGGCTGGAACTAAGGATGACTTTTACATTTCTAAATAAAGTTTCATCAGATTTTAAAATGTAAGAAATGATTCCTAGATCTCCTTGTTGTTGACTTGTTCTGACCCTTCATAATCTTATTTGGGGTTTTCTTGGCAGAGATACTGGAGTGGTTTGTCATTTCCTTCTTTGGCTCATTTTACAGATGAGGAAACTGAGGCCAACAGGGTGAAGTGACTTGCCCAGAGTCACACAGCTAAGAAGTGTCTGAGGCCAGATTTGAGCTCAGGTCTTCCTGATTCTAGAACTGGTGCTCTTTTCACTGATTGCTTCCACTGCAGCGTGGGAGGCTAGCCCAGCCTTACCTGAGGCAAAGTTTCAACTGGCTGTGAGGTCACCTTTGAACCTGAACTTGGAGGGACCCATGCCATGTAGGTTCTGAGCCAGATCGATGGATAGGAATGTGGGACCTGGACTCAGGAAAGCCTGAGCTCACATCACACCTCTGATGCCCACTGTGGGACCCTGAAGAAGGCACTTAATCTTTTATCTGCCTCAGTTTCCTGTTTCTGTAAAAAACCCACCTTCCAGGGATGTTTTGAACATCAAATGAGATAAGATTGGGAAAGCACTTTGCCTTACACCTTTGAGATTTGCTGTTGTTGATACTGTTGCTATCATTCTCCAGAATTCAGGGTGGTAGGGGGGAAAGTACACCTTCAAGGTATTCAGAGAAATGTTTTGTACTTTGTTCTTGTCATGACTTTGAAGTAAATAGTCCATTTTAGAAGGTAACCAGTGTTAACTGGTTGAAATTAATCAGAAGTCTAGTCACTGGTGCCCTAGGAAGGCAGAAGAAAAAAAGGTACCCACAAATCCCTCAGGATACCCTAGAACCCTGAAGGGTAGATGCAGTCTGCTTGGCCCTGGGAGAGTGGGGTACAACTTACTCCACACTAATAATTAGAAAAATGGAAATAAAAGCAACTCTGAGGCTGATACTTATCAGACTGGCAAATGAAAAGATCACAAATGTTAGAGGGCTAAAGTAGGGGTGGGGAAAATCGGCACACTGATACATTGTTGGTGTAACTAAATAGGTTCAACCATTCTGGAAAACATTTTGAAACTATTCCCCAAAAGTCACTAAACTGTGCCTACCCTTTGACCTACTCCTAGGCCTACACCTCCAAAGAGATCAAAGAAGGGTGAAAAGAAAACATGTACCAAAAAATTTCTATCAACTCTTTTCACAGTAGCTAAAAACTAGAAACAAATGGGGTGCCCACCTACTGGGCTAAATAAATTGTGGTATGTACTAGATAAATTATGAATATAATGGAATAGTATTGTGCTGTCAAAAATGAAGAAATGGAAAGTTTCAGAGAAACCTGGGAAGACTCCTATAAACTGATACAGAGATAAATTACAGAACCAGGAGGATTATTTGTACAATACAACAACATTGTTAAAAAACAAAACAAAACAGCAATATAAGACTTTGGAACTCTAACCAGAGGACTGAAAATGAAGCAGCCCATCTCTTTATTGTCAGAGAGGTGATGAACTTAGAATACAAAAGGAGACATGCACTTTTTTTAGATATCGCCAATATGAGATTTTGTTTTGCTGGATTATGCCTATTGGTTTTAGTCCCCATTATTTAAAGAGAAAAGAGGGTAGGTGAAGAGGGAGAGACAGAGACAGAGAAGCAGACAGACAGACAGGGACAGAGACAGAGAGAGACACACACAGAAACAGAGAATCTATCGATGAAATATACACTCTTTTTTTCTTTAGTGTTTATTTCTAATTACCCCCTCCTCCCATTTGCCCTCCCTTCTATCATTCTCCCCACACCCCACTTAACCCCTTCTCCCCTACTTTCCTGTAGTATAAGAAAGATTTTCAAACCAAATTGAGTGTGCGTGTTATTCCCTCCTTAAGTCAAATGTGATTAGAGTAAGCTTCACTTTTTCCCTCTTACCTCCTCCTTTTTCCCCTCCAGTGAAAAAGCTTTTTCTTGTCTCTTTTATGAAATAATTTGCACCATTCCATTTCTCCCTTTCTCCTCCCAATATATTCCTCTCTCATCCCTTAATTTCATTTTTTTCAATATCATCCCTTCCTATTCAACTCACCCTGTGCCCTCTGTCTATATGTATATAACCTCTCCAACTACCAGGTACTGAGAAAAGTCTCAAGAGTTACAAATACTAACTTTCCATGTAGGAATATAAACAGTTCAACTTTTATAAGTCCCTTATGATTTATCTTTCCTGTTTACCTTTTCATGCTTCTCTTGATTCTTGTGTTTGAAAGTCATATTTTCTCTTCAGCTCTGGTCTTTTCATCAAGAATGCTTGAAATTCCTCTATTTCAATGAATGACAATTTTTCCCCCTGAAGTATTATACTTAGTTTTACTGGAGAGGTGATTCTTGGTTTTAATCCTAGCTCCTTTGACTTCTGGAATATCATATTCCAAGCCCTTCAATCTCTTAATATAGAAGCTGCTAGATCTTGTACTATCCTGATTGTATTTCCACAATACTCGAATTGTTTCTTTTTGGCTGCTTGCAATATTTTCTCCTTGATCTGGGAGCTCAGGAATTTGGCTACAATATTCTTAAGAATTTTTCTTTTCAAATCTCTTTCAGGAGGTGATTGGTGGATTCTTTCAATATTTATTTTACCCTCTGGTTCTAGAATATCAGGGCAATTTTCCTTGATAATTTCATGAAAGATGATATCTAGGCTCTTTTTTTGATCATGGTTTTTATAATTTCATGGTCTCATAATTTTTAAATTGTCTCTCCTGATCTATTTTCTAGGTCAGTTGTTTTTCCAATGAGATATTTCACATTGTCTGCTATTTTTTCATTTCTTTGGTTTTGTTTTATAATTTCTTGATTTTTCATAAAATCATTAGCTTCCATCTGCTCTATTCTAATCTTTAAGGAATTATTTTCTTCAGTGAGCTTTCGGATCTCCCTTTCCATCTGACCAATTCTGTTTTTTAGGGCATTTTTCTCCTCATTGACTTTTTGAATCTCTTTTACCATCTGGATTGATCTATTTTTTAAAATGTTATTTTTTCAGCATTTTTTTGGGTCTCCTTTAGCAAGCAGTTGACTCGTTTCTCATGACGTTCTTGAGTCACTCTCATTTCTCTCCCCAATCTTTGCTTTACTTCTTTTACTTGATTTTCAAAATCCTTTTTGAGCTCTTCCATGGCCTGAAACCAATTCACATTTTTATTGGAGGCTTTAGATGGAGGAGATTTGACTTTGTTTTCTTCTGTTTGCATGCTTTGGTCTTCTTTGTCACCAAAGTAAGATTCTATAGTCTGATTCTTTTTCCAGTTTTTGCTTATTTCTTTGTCAAGGTAGTTCTCTGCTTCCAGTGTGGGTGAGGGATGTACTGTCAGCCGCTTGATCCCCCCACAATCTGTGGGCCTAGAGCTCCAGAAATAGTGGCTGCAGCTGCCCCTGCTGCTGCTGTGGCTGCTTCAGGTTCCTCTGCCCCTTTCCCCCCTCTGCCGCCGTGGGGCTGGGGCCGGACTACATTCTCCTGCACCGTTCCTACTTACCTTCCAATTTATGCTCAGCATTTTGGGGTCATGAAGTCTGGAAACTACCAGAGGTGTGAGAGATTCAGTCTCTCTAAGGCCTGCTCAGGTCTCCACTATGCATTTGTAGTCAACACTGGACTGTACTCTGCTCCTAGTGATGCATAATACACACTTCTTGGTAACCTTCCAGGATGTCTTGGGCTGGAGATTTGCTTCACTCCATCAATCTGTGGGTTCTGCAGCTCCAGAATTTGTTTAGAGTCATTTTTTACAGGTATTTGGCTGGGCTTGGGGGGAGTGCTCTAGAAAGTGCATGCTGTTGCTCTGCCATCTTGGCTCTTCCCCAAAATATACTCAAAAATGAAAATGGAGAAGGAGCCACCAAGGACCTTTGGGCAGAGGAGAGTGAGTGACATGATCAAAGCTGGGCTTTAAGAAGATCAGTCTGGCATCAGGGAAATTGGATAGCATGGGGAAAGAGCTGAGATCCCTTAGGCTCATGCCTAAGATGAGTTCTGATAACTTCTCATGTTGTAGAAGGGACCCAGCATTCCTTTCTTCCCTTCACTTTAAAGTTTTTATTGATTTTTTTTAAAATTTTTAGGGGCAGCTAGGTAGCACAGTGGATAGAGCACCAGAGCCTGGGGTCAGAAAGACCTGAGTTCGAATCCAGCTTCAGACACTTACCAGCTGTGTGACCCTGGACAAGTTACTTTACTCTGTTTGCCTCAGTTTACTCATCTGTGAAATGAGCTAGAGAAGGAAATGACGAATCATTCTAGTATCTCTGCCAAGAAAACCCCATATGGGGTCATGAAGAGTCAGAAATAACTGAAATGACTAAAGAACTGCCATTTACTCCCAGGATCAAACATCAAATCCTCTGTTTGATGTTCAAAGCTCTTCCTAACCTGGCCCCCTCCTGCCTTTCCATTCTTCTTACACCTTTTGATCCAGTGACTCTGTTCTCCTGGTTGTTCCACAAACAGAACACTCCATCTCTGGACTCCAGGCATCTTTTCTGCCTACCCCCCATTCCTGGAACATTTTAGCTCCTCATCTCCTCCTCCTGGCTTCCCTGCTTCCTTTAGGTCCCAGCTGAAATCCCACCTCCTCCAGGAAACCTTTCCTAATGCCCCTGTGGATTATCTCCAATTTGTCCTATCCACATCACATTCGGCCATATGTGTTTGCAGGCTGTCTCCCCTGTTAGTGAGAGAGCTCCTTGAAGGCAGGACCATCTTTTAACTTTCTTTGTATCCCAAGCACTTAGCACAGTGCCTGAATACAGTAAGCATTTAATATTAAATACTTGCTGACTTGACAGGTTGACAATAGGTTTCCAATTCCCTAGAGGATGAGGAATTCTTTGTTTCTAGTCTTTTGCTATCACTGAATGGACTGCTGTATCCATGATGGTATGCCCCTGGATTCCTGAAGGTTGTGCCAAAGGGGAAGGTTTCTGGCAGATCCTAGCAAACTGGAAAGACAGACTTGGGGACAGATAGACTGTGTGTCTGGTTCTTGGGAGCAGCTCAGCTAAACTCTGAAAACTGCTCAAGCTGGGGTGGTGGGAGTGGGGTACTGAAGTGCTATGAATGTTTTAACCACAGTGCCTCTCAGAGATTGCCCAGGACAGGGACATCTGACGAGTGCCCCACAGACCACCCCACAGGGGCACTCACATAGTTCAAAATATTCTTTACCCTCATCACTGCTTCTAAATTCCTCTCGCCAATAGGCCTTTTGACTTGCCTCACCCAGCTCTCACCTGAGACTCCAAGGAGCCATAGTGTGTACTGCAGCCACATTCCAGTAAATCCAGAGGGGTAGACGGGCTAAACAAGATTGAGGATAGTCAACAAGTCTCAAACCTGTCAAGGAGGTGGATGCGGGTTCTACCCCAAGCATATAAAGACTTCCCTCAGCAGAATGGAGGATGAGAACCATTTGTTCCCATGGCCTTGAAAGTGCTGTGGAGCACGTAGAGGTTGGTCAGAAATGGAACGTGCCAAGATCACCCACTGCATCCTGGACCATTGCCGATCACCTGACTTTTATCCTACTGCTGGACTCTGGAAGAGAGAGTGAGGCTAAGGACTTTGGATAACTGCCTCACTTAAATCTAATTCACACATGAGTCAAGACAACCCCATGATATCATTGGCTCTCCTCAAAAAGGAAGGACAAACATTTTAAAGGTCATTGTTTAATTCCTTAATAAATAACAGCACATATGACTTACAGATTTTTAATTACTTAGATAACTATATTTTTATATAATTGATTTCCTTTGTAATTCTATGTATTTGATTTTACACATTTAAGCACATGATTCTGAGAGGGGATTTGTCCATAGACTTCCCCAGACTGACTGCCAAAGGGGTTGGGATCATTGCAAAGGCCAAGAGCTTCTAGACCCTTAGCAGGGCTGTGGTCTGGGTCAGTAGGAGGGAGCAATCCCGAGGAGGGGTTCCTTGGTGTGTCCAAGGCATGTGGTCCAATCCAGGGACGTTGAAAAGGAAAGATTAGGGTGGGCAGGGGGAGTGAAGGGCAGTGTGACCTGCCTAGGCCTTGAAGAAAGTCCTCTCTCCAAGTATATAGATGTGGCCTGGGAAAGGAAGAGACCAGAAAGAAGTAGCTGTCTAAGATGGAGAGAAGCAGACTCTAGAACACAAGTCTGTGGATAGGGGTTCTCAAAACAAGGGTGGAGGGGGTTCTGAGGGACTGGGCAGACCCTTCTCACAGTGTGGAAACTTCTTGAATGTAAAAGGATTCCATCAAGACCCAGACCCTGAACCTCAGGTCCTCAGCGGCCAGACAGACCTCCACCTCCCAAGGAAGGGCCCAAAGGTAACAAACCAACGAGTCCTAGAATAGCCTTTCTGGTACTATTGGAGATGAGGCAGGAGATGCCTGGGAACAGAGGAAGAAACAAGTCTCACAGCTTCTTTAGCCCAACTAGGTGAGGGGCAAAGTCCTGGGGGAATGTCCGCTTTGGACTCTTGCCCTCAATCTACTTATGCTCCCTGTGTCTTCCTTCTAGGGCCTGGGAAGGTAGGATTGATACCTTCCAGCAAGGAAGGAATGATAGTAATAAGTAACATTTAAGGTTGGCAAAGTGCTTTACATCTATTAGCTCAGAAAAGGCATTTATTAAGCACTTACTGGGTTCCAAGACTTGTGCTAAGAGCTGAGGATCGAAATACAAAAGCATATGGTCCCTCCCTTCAAAAAGATTATATTTTGGGGGGTGTTTTTGAACTTACATTTTAATAAAGGACAAATAACCCATACACAGGGTCATGATGGTGGCCAGGAAGGAATACTATTGTTTGAAAATCACAGGGATGGTGAGTGGAGCCACAAGGGAGTTAACTGACAAATCTTTTCCAGAAATGGTAGTTCTAGAGCTAGAAGGTGGGGAAAAGGAGACAGTTAGGGATACAGCAGCAGGGAGGTTGGCAATGAGCTAGGGTATGGCATGGTTGAGAGAGACTCTGTAGTTCCGTGTGCTGGCCTCACCCATCAGGATGGGGAGGGTCCCAGGGTGGAAGTTCCAAGAAGGGTGTGTCGCCAGGCAGGGCAGATGGAAAGAAGCTGACTTGGGAGACCTAACGCTGGTCCAGGTAAGGAGGGGCCAGAGAACCCAGGTTCAAGTCAAAACACAGCCAGGCTGAGCTTACCTGGGCCTCAGCCCAAGTAGGAGCTGGGCCTGTTTTAAGACAGAGTTAGGAATTTATGACAAGTATGAGCATGTGTGAGATGTGGGTGTGTATGTGGAGGGGGAGATGTCTTTGTTAAATTAAAAACTAGGATAAATGTTCTTTTCTTTCCCCTTTTAAAAGAATATTTGTTCTTGGTATTTATTTGTAAATGAGCAGAAATCTATTTTTTTCTTCCTCTTGTGCCAGGTGGGACAGCCAGAGGCTGAGTAATGAAAGCAGACATTTCTATAGACCTGAAGGTTTGAAAAGTGTTTACAATACAGACATTGTCTCATTTCAGTCACACAAAATCCTGTGTGGGTAGATGCTGTGGTATCATCTATTTTTTGTAGTACCTCCATTTTTCAGACAGGGAAGCTGAGGCTGGGAAATGTTAAGTGATTGGCCCAGGGTCACATAGTAAGTGACTGATGTAGAATTATTACTGTGCCATAAGAAATGATTCAGAGAAACATGGGAAAACTTCTAGGAACAGATGCGGAGCAAAGTAAGCTTTCAGTCCTGGTCTCCTGTCATATTCCCCCTACTGATGCTGGTCAGCTGAGATCAAGGAAGGGCTAGGGTCCCTGAGTATCCCAGGGAGTTCTGCTACCCATAACCTAGTAGCCTTGAATGGTGATTACCTGCCTCCTTAACCCCTCCTCTCCCCCCACCCTGAGTGTCTCAGTTCAAAATAAAATACACAATAATTAAAATGTAAATAGAAACAACAGTCACAAAACCATATAATTATAACAACTCACCTGACCCCAGGTGGGAGGAGATGAGAAAAAAATGACTTCCATTCCCTTTTTGCAAAAGTGGGGGACTATACAGTACAGAATATTACACATCCCATCAACCACAGCTAACATGTTGGTTGAACTGCTTTGTTTCCCCCTCTTTTTTAAAAAATCTTTATTAGTTTTGTACCTCGAGGGTGGAAGAGCTCACTGCCTGAGGAGGTCGAATGTACCATGCTGGGATCCCTTTGTTTTTTTTAGAAAGTCCTCCATTATGTAGAAACAAAACCCAGCTCCCCATGTGAGCTCTGATCTCAGCTGAACTGTGCAGGGCAGAGACTTCTTATCCCGCATCATTTTACCTCTCCCAGGGCCTGAATAAAGTCCTTAAAAGCATCTGGCAGAGAAACACTGAAGAATGCCAAAGACTAAGCGACTGAGGCTCGGTAATGTGAAATTATAATGACTGATTATAACGGGCCGGGAGAAGGGGGGTGGGGGGTGGGGCACTCTGAGGCTGGAACACTATGTATCGTATCCGATTCCTTCAATATCTTAATTAATTCTGCTAAACTACTTGTCCTGTCTTTTATTCTGTTAGAAGGAAAGGTTCTGGGACGACGAGGTTGGAGGAGGGGAGGCAAGAGAAACGCATCATGAAATTGAAGGCTACATGTCAATAGAAATGACTTTCTGTAAAAACAAAGAAAAAGTGTGGGCAGAATGAGGCAGATTCAAGGGGACAATTGAATTAACACTTAATTTATGAAATTAGGAAATGGGGCAGACAGAGCCAGTTCTTTGGGACCCCGACTGGCAGCGGGGGG
This sequence comes from Bettongia penicillata ogilbyi, assembly GCA_023548195.1. Lineage (NCBI taxonomy): Eukaryota > Metazoa > Chordata > Mammalia > Diprotodontia > Potoroidae > Bettongia > Bettongia penicillata. The sequence goes on along the minus strand of JAJHZJ010000081.1, from coordinate 6,070,498 downwards.
CAGGGAGGCAATCACCCTTTAAGCACAAAGGCGTGATCACAAAAAGCACACAAAAGCCTCTGCGGCAAGGCGGGAGTGGGGTGGGGGCGGTGCAGAAGCAGACGGAAGAGGGACCCGGAACCGGCTGATGGAGGAAGGAGGGCGGTGTGGGGAGGAGGGGGAGGGGGAAAACCAGGAGGCGGAGGGGGAGAGGTCACCCTGGTAACCTTGGGAGGGGAGCTCTGGGCAGCCTGGTCCCGGATGGATAGCTGGCCCGTCAGGGGGTTGGGGGAATCTTGTCTGTGCCATCTAGGGGGCAGGTCATTAACATTTCCAAATCATCTCGAAGTTATCATGTGCCTTTCATCTCAAAGCACCATTTGACGTTCTGCTAATCTGGAATTGTGGAAGTTTGGAATTTGTCTGTGATTTCTACATCACAGGCCCAAGAACCTTGACAGCAGCCCCTAGGAGGCTTCTGCTGATTTGGGATGTGTCACAAGGATGGGAATTTTAGTTAACATTTGATGCAATTTGTAAATTCTTCTCCTTTGATCTTTGGGACAGTAAGTATGTGACTTCCAGGGTCCCCTTGGCAATCTTATTTACTGAGATTGACCCCTTTATCTTAGCTGCTTATAAACTTAAACTTGGTTATTATATTGACTAGAGCAGGTGCTCAAAACAAGATACAATTTTTACACAACAAAGTAAATGAAAACTACAAAGATGGAATTGGAAAGAGCCAAAACTTTGAAACTGAAAACTGTATATTTGTGATGACCAAGCCTGGTCCTGAAGGAGAGGAGAGAAGATATGCCTCTCCCTTCTTCACAGAGGTGGGGCGCTGTGTGTGTAGAATGTTGTATACACTCTGATTCAGGGGATATATTGGTCTGATTAAAACTGCTCTTTAGTTGTTGCAAAGTCTTTTTTATTTTTATTGTAAGGGATGGATGGGGAAGGAGGAATTCATTTAGAAATATAGCATTTAGATAAATTATAAAGAATTCAGATACATTTTTAAAAGTATTTAGAAATAAAGGTAATGGCAAAACAAATGTATCTCTTTTTTTAAGGTTAAAGAATATTGAAAGTATTGAGCCACATAAAACACTTCTCTCCTCTCTGGTGTCTCTCTTGAAGACACCAAACATCTCAGTCCTAAGTCTTACCTTCTCTGTCCAAAGATCCCCCCATCACAGGATATAGCTTGGTGCCTCTCTCTGAGAGGTGGCTCTGAACTTTAAGGGCCAGGGGAGACCAAAAATGCCACCCCATTGCTTTTCCCACTCACATACCAAGAGCGGGAGCAATGGAGGCCACACAGCCCAAGTGGAAAGTCCTGGTAGGCTAACCCCTTTGGGGGGGCTTTGCTCAGGGGATGTACCCAGTGATAAAAGATGCTGGATTGTCCATTCCCCCTGGCCAGGGTCTGGGTGGGCTGGTGCAGGTAGAGGTATCTTTCAAGGCTCCTCTTGAGAGGTGGAATCTCCCAGGGATGCTCAGAGTCCCCAGCCCTGAGCCCAGCTGCCTAGATCAGCACCTGTCTGAGCTGGGGCCCTGGTTCTGCCACTAACTTGCTGTGTGTCTCTGGAGCTCCTTCTCCCTATACCGTGAAGGGTTTGCTTTAATCGTCCGTTAGATCCTTCTCAGTTCTGTCCCTCGTTATCTGTGACATTAGCTTCCCTGTTCCAATTCTAGCTCCTACCTGCTCCCTGGGAGTCCAAATTCTTCCATTATCATGCCATCTCTCTGGCTCAAAACTTAAAGGAGAATGTCTTGGGAAGAGAACCCTATACTCAGTCTCTATCCTCAGTGTTCCTCAGTCGTAAGTGAGACACCAAGCAGGTCTGTCTGGGGAGGGTACAGCAAGAGGGATAAAGATAAAAGATGGGGGGGCGGTCTGGGGGGGTGGGAGGGGAGGGGCTGGAGGGCCTAGAAACTAATCTCATAATCTGGTTAGAAAACAACCAGAGTAGAATCATAACCCCCACTCCAACCTTCCCCCAATGAGCACGCACGCACGCACACACACGTGCATCCATCCACAGATTCATATCCACATACAAACAAGCATGTGCATACATACACATTCCCATGTGGGTCCGTGTTGCCTTTTCTCCCTCTGAAGCTACACTCCTAGGGAAGCGGGAAGAGGATCCTCTCCCCAGGTCCTCCCTATCCATTGCTTACTCTGAGAGACATCTGGGAGGGGAGATTGAGACACAGTTTGGGAGCTAGAAGAGACCTTGGAGGACACCTTAGTTCAATTGCTTCATTCTACACATGACGAAACAGGCTCAGAGAGCAAAGAATCTTGGCCAAGGTCCCCTGTCTAGTAAATAGAGAGCCTGGGTCAGAGCCAGAGTCCTCTAACCCCAATCCAGAGTTCTTTCCAATGCCCCAGTAAGGTTATGTCTTGGCAGAGCTATTTCTGTACTGACAGTACTGTACTGTATTCTGTACTGACTCGGAGCCCTGCCTTGCCGTCAGGGCACCCACCTGGATGATCTGGAACTAAGGATGGGTTGGAGCCAGTCCCTGTAGACCTGGGGTCCTTTCCTAAACAGATGCTGGACTGAAGGAGGAGAGACAGCAGGGACGGTGCCCTGGGGGAAGGACCTTGAAGACCAGGTAATGAGACTTGTCTCAGATCAGAGGAAAGGAAACATGACGAGACAGTGTGTGAAGGACCGAAACTTGAAGGCAGATGCAGGAAGTTTAGGAGAGGGAGGACCCCACAGAGAGCGGTTTGTTACAAATAATGTATCTTCTTAGCTATATTCAACAACATCTTATCCCGCACAAACAATGCATCTTGTTTCACATAATGTATCTTATTATGTACAAGATTTGTCTAGTATTATACATACACAGTGTCTTGTCCCATGCCCCAGTTCAAGGCAAAGAAGAAGGGTCGAATTGGGGGTTCTGAAGACTGAGGCATGTTAAGAGTATGAAGGGAGAAGGAGGTCCTCTGCCCTCCTCCCGCCCCTCGGCAGATGAGTTTGTAATCCTGACCCCTCTCCCTCACCTGTTTCATCTCTAACCACTCCTTTCTGCCATCCCATGGTCTTTCTGTGGAATCTTAGCTTTAGAGCTGAAAGGTACCCTGGGGTCATATAACTCACCCCTCCACTCATGCGGATTAGGAAACTGGGACTCAGAAAGTCTAAATTAAATGTCCCAGGTCACACAGACAAAGAATATTAGAGGTAGAATTTTGAACCTTAGTCTCTATGACATACAACTTGCTCCCAAACTGGAGAACTTCTGTCCACTAAGAACCTCAGATCTTTTTCAGATAAGCTTCTGTCTGTTCATTCCCAGCCATCTTGTACTTACAGAGATGATTTTTCCAGCCCAAGTCTTACATTTCTTTCCTGATTAAATTCCATTTACCCATTTCTGGCTGATGCTCTAGTCCACTAAGATCTTTTTGAATCCAGATTCTGTCATCCTGTGTGTATCAACTGTTCTTCCAAATTTTGTATCATCTGAAAATATGATAATCATGTCATCTATGCCTTTATCCAAAGCCCTGCTAAAAATATTTAATAGAACAGGGCCAAGCACAGATCCCTGAGGCACTCCACTGGAGACCTCTAATTTGACATCAAGACACCAAACCATTTATTAGTACCTTTTGGGTCCAGCCATTCAACCAGATCTGAATTCACCTGTTTGTGCTGTGGTCTAGCCCACACTTTTTCATCTTTCCCACATGAATAGCATGTGGTCTCCTTCATTTTCAATGTTTTTCCCTTTGAATGCACCCCCCTCCCCCAGGGTCTGAAACAATTCAGAGGCAAGCTGACTGAGCAAATTCCAAGATTCTAGTGCAGGAAATGGCCTGTCTCTGGTCCTTTTTGCAGTAACAGGACAGGATAAAAGATTTCCTTTCACCTATACATAGAGTTCATTCTTTTTCTTTTCACCTGCTCTATCCTCTCTCTTCCTCCAATGTGGGCTTCTGGAGGGCAGAGCCAGGGACAGTGTGAGCAAGAGTATGAACAAGGATGCAGGAAACATCAGAGCAGATTGTGCGCCATGACTCAATCAAACCAGCAGCACTGAACTGGCTGATTGGTCAGCCAAGAAGATTTCCATCAGCCCCATTATTTTAACCCATGAGCTTGGTACATGAGAGGAAATATCCCTGTCCAATTTGCATTGTCCACGTTCAGGAAATCTTCCTGTCCTCCCTGAGACCCTGGGAGCCAGAGGATGGGATGGGGAAGAGAGTTAATATGTATTGTTGCATTTTATTTCATATACAGTGAAACTATGTAAGGGAGGCAATTCACTAAATGTCTGAAGCTCTGGGTACTGAGAGAAGAATCTAGTGAACTACCTCAAAGGGGTGGGGGCATGTGCCATAAACCCAATGTTTATTAAATACTGCACTTTATTGTATTAAATACGGTTTTTGTTTACTATTGGAGCATTCATCCTAGGCTGTATGAGACAGGGGTTTCCTGGTGATGAAGAGAAAACAGATGCTCTTGGTTTCTCAGTGCCACGGGCACTGTTTGGGTGGTCAACAAGTCCCAGGAGAAAATGATCTTCTCTTGAGCAATCTCCAAGTGTGATCCAGAGAATGGAGCTCTGACTTTGTAGACAGAACAGCTAAATTTGCATCTCACACTTGACACTTATTTTAGACCAGCCACTTTTTTCTCTGTTTTCATATCCTCATCTATAAAATGTGTATAATAGCAACACATCTCCCAGGGCTGTTTAGATGAGAATCAAATGAAATAATATATGTCAAGGATATTATCAGGCTGAAATCACTCTGGCTGATATGATCAACACTAGTCCCCAGAGTTGTGTGTGTGTGTGTGTGTGAGTGTGTGTGTGTGTGTGTGTGTGTGTGTGAGTGTGAGTGAGTACTCCTGGATGTGGTGAAGCTTATGAGACAGAAACCCAGGGAACTAAGAAGAGTGAGGAAACCAGGATGGAGAAGATTGTGGATTACATAGGGAATGCACATGTGGTTTTGTTATTATAAAGAACTTCTGGGCTGGAAACATAGACTAGATGCATGGCTGACTGGCTGGACAGATGGGGCATTTATGATACTAGGGCTGTACCAAGCCATGTGCTGAGAGCTGGGGGTACAAAAATAAGCAAACATGAGGACTAAATTCTAATGGAAGTAAGGCACAATAGAAGAGAAAGATGGGGCAGCAAGGGCTTGGAGATGGCTTAGGATGTAAGGTGAAGGCAGGATGAGGCAAAAGCTCACCACTCAGAGGTGCTTGAAGGGTTGTATGGAAGGCAAAAGAGGTGAAGTCCTTATCCCAGTATAAGGGCTGCACATTTCTTACAACTCATCCGTCAGTGAGTCAATAAGGATTCATAAAGCACTTTAGCTCTATTCTCAGTGAAAGGTAAAAAAAGGTCCCTGTCCTCAAGGACCTTACATTCTAATCAGAGAAATAAACATGAAAATGATTGAGACAAACTTGGAGGAGAAGGCTCCAGCAGCTGGGATGGGGAAAGAGGAGGGGGGCGGGGAAAGGCAGGGAATCCAAGCTATCAGTAATTGTATGAAAAAATGCTTTGAATTTAGACTAGAAATGACTAGAAAAATGCACCTTGAAGCAACCCTGACATTCTAGCTTATACTTCTCAGACAAATGTGGGAAGGGCTCTGGGAGAATGGGACCTTCTCTATTGGGGGAACTGTGAACTGGATCAGCCATTCTGGAAAGTAACTTGGAGCCATACTCCCCAAAATTATCAAAAGGTGTATACCTTTTCACTCAGCTGTAGTATATGTATGTATGGATGGATGGATGTGTATAAGTTATATAATAAAATAATATATTTTGCATTACAGAATACAATATATAATACACAATATATACACTATAGAATATGTACCATATATAATGTTTCTTTTATGTTTCTGAATAAAAAAGATAGGGTTGCAGTACGGTAGAGAGGGAACGTGGACAATATTGGGGCAAGGGTGGTGAGGGTAGGGCTCTGCCAGCCCTTCCACGGGCGATCTCTGGACCCTGCGAGGGTCTGATCTCCAGTTCAGGCTATGCAGGGGCCCCCAGTGTAAAGGAATCTATTCTCAGGAGAAGGGCCTGTGAGACTCCCACCCCCAGGTGAGGAAGCAGCCGAGAGCTTGGATGTATGGTGGAAGGCGCTCCATTGGAATGGGCCGCTGCATTCATCTTCCCGTCACCTGGGCTGGCGGGGACAAGGAGGGGGGGTAGGTTCAAAGTCCCGGGAGCTCATCCCAGACTCCTGCCCCCGGCTCCCCAGGGCCCACAGATTCAAAGATGTTGCGTGCAGTGGATGAAGATGGCCGAACTGGCCCTCGATTACCCATAAAACCCCAAGGCTGGGTAGGACAGAGGTGCAGGGGCAGAGTCGGGGCTGGGCATCCATTTTCCCCGCCACCGGCTGGGGTGGGGCTGGAGAGCATTGGGACCTGCCCGCCTGAATTCGAAGAATGTGCCTGGGCGGCAGGCCTTAGGAGAACTGGGGAAAGGGCTCTGTTCCAGATCCTCCCTGAAGTTTCATTCCCACTCCAGAGGGCCTGATCACACCATGTTCCACGCCAGAACGCCGGGCTACTGAGGGCATTGCCACACTTCATTCCACACCAGAACATGAGCCATCAAGGAGTCCTGAGACTGTGCTTCTCCTCGGTTTCCCACGGGAAACTTGGCCTCTCTGCCTCCCTCCAAACTAAAGAAACTCTCATTCTGCATATACATCCCCTTCTCCTCCTCCCCTCCACCTCGTTGGGCATCTGAGCACAGTTTGGACACTCTGATCACCCACCTGCCACCACCACCTGGTGCCAGAGCCCCTGGGGGCGGGGGTGGAGGAACAGTGCTGTGGAGTCCTGCTCCAGTCAGCTCTGGAGGGTGACCTGAGCAGAAAGCTGGGGAAGGAACAGGTACTACTGGGAAACCCTAATGGCCTCAGGGTTCTCTCTCCCAGACTGGGAATGTGTGGGGGCAGAAGCTCCAGGCAACCTGGCAGAATGACCTAGTCTTCTCTCCCCCATTGACTGCACTGGTTTCTTACAATGAAGCATCATCCTTCCCAGGGATTTGGGTGTGGAGAGGAAGTATCTCTTTCTCTTCCTATACACCTTTTTCTTGTCTTCTCTGGAAACATTAGTGGAAACTAGGTACTCTTTTAGGACTAAAAGAGCTTGACTGGCTCCTCCCCTCTCTTCCCTCCCCTTTTCCCCCAGCAGGGTTCTGAGAGCATTCAGGGCTCAGAGTGTCTGAAAAGGAGGCAAGGGGATCAGGAGAGGAATTTTACTTGGAGATGCAATAGAGATTACTATAGAATGCTTATGAAACCAGTCCTTCTGCTCCCTTCCCAGTTATCACAAGGTGGGCTGGACCCTCCCTCTGCCTCCTGCTGCTCCTGGTCCTTTCTGAGCTCTATCCCAAGTTTGAGAAGGCTTAGAACTGACACTATGTGTGTGTTCATCCTTTGTTGCCGAAGAAGACCATGCCATCAGATAAATAATGACATGACTTGCACTTGTCTTTGTTTTGAGTGAGGGAGGGCTTGTAGGTCACCAGCCTCACTTCTCCTCCAGAGCCGTCTGAATCCAGGGACCAGATATTTATCAGGATGACTGGAGATGACCCAGGATGAGGCAAGTGGGGTTAAGTGAGTTGCCCAAGGTCACACAGCTAGTGAGTGTCAAGTGTCTGAGGTGAGATTTGAACTCAGGTCCTCCTGACTCCTGCACTGGTGCTCTATCCACTGTGCCACCTAACTGCCCTAGAACTGACACAAATGGAGTAAACAAGAACCAGGGAATCAATCTGCAGAAGGACTTCAATCACCAAAGTGAGGAGAACAGAAACAATCCAAACTAAAAGTAGAATGAACTGCTGAGTGGTATGGTGGGCAGAATTCTAGCTAGTCAGAGGCCCTGGGTTCAAATTTTGATCAAGTCTTCCATATTTGGCCTCAGATTCTTATTAGCTGTATGACCCTGGACAAGTCGCCGAACCCTGTTTGCCTCAGTTTCCTCATCTGTAAAATGAGTTGGAGAAGAAAATCGCAAACCTCTCCAGTATCTTTGTCAAGAAAACCCCAAATGGGATCAGGAAGAGTCAGAAATGTCTGAAACGACTGAAGGACAACACGCCTTTACTTAACTATTCTTGTGACTTTGGACAAGTTATTTGATCTGGGACCTCAGTTTCCTCATCTGTAAAACAAAGGATTTAGACTAGAAGTCCTCTGAGGTCCCTTTCAGCCCTAATTGTCTAGGAACCTGTGAATCCCCAACCCTGTGTGGAGAAAAATGCACGGTGTGCATTGGACTGTGGTCAGACTTAGACCTCAGTTCGACTCCCCCTCTCAACACCTGCTAGTTAGTTTGGAAAGTCACTCTCTGAGCCTCAGTTTCCTCAGTTGTAAAGTGTGGCTAACGATAGGGCCTACTCCACCAGGTCGTTGTGAGGATTATGTGAGATAACATATAAGGATTTTGGAAAGCTTATAGAGCTGTAGAAATGTAAACTCTCATTATGATTTTAGGGTCCCTAGCTCTTCCCAGTCTGTTTCCTCCCTCCCTTCCTCCGTTTTTATTAGCGTCTTTCTCCTGGGGGCGGAAAGAGGGAGAGCCCCACCCAGGCTGCTCTGGGCAGAGGGAGGGAGGACTGGAAGAAGGGGCACCTTGATCCCCCCACCCCTACCCCATCCCTCTGTGGAAAGAAAGACAGGAGAGACTTGAGCAGGACTGGGAGGGGGTAATGACTTTATTAGGTTTCGAGGCCTCCCCCTCAAGCCGGCCCCGTGTCCCAAGTAAAAACCACATCCCAGGTCCCGCCCCCTGCCCCGCCCCGACGCCCAGATGTCTGCGAAGTTCAGAGGATAGTCACGCTCTGCAGCTGCACATCGCCGCCAATCTCTAGCACCCTGACCAGCTGCAGAGGCAGACGGTGCAGGAAGCGGTGGAATACGGCATCTCCCGCCACGGCCTGAGGGACAGACACAGAGGCAGACATGCGACTCAGCTGGGCCCCGGGCTCCAGGAGGCCCTGCGCAGCCCTCCCTGGACCTTCTGTCCCCAGCCCCTGAGGCCTGAACTAGTCCAAGCAGAGACCGGTCAGGGGAAGGGGACACGTCTGAGATCGCCGTCCAGCCCTCCCTGTCCCTCTCCTGTCTCCTCGTACCCTCTTTTCCCATTCCTGACCCGCAGTCCAAAGTCCTTCGGTCCCTTGCCATCCCTAACGTTCTCATCCTTCCACTCTCCCACCCCGCCAAGGCCGTGTCTCTGCAGACGTCCCAGGGGGCAGGCTCTCTTTGTCCCTGAGGGCTGAGCAGGGGAATGGGTCCCAGAAGCCCCACCCACTCCGAGTCCTGCCGGTCCCTAGTCTCTGGGCTGATTCCCCCGACAGACCCCCGCGCCCAGCCTTGGCCCGTACCTTGTAGGCGTCTTCGCTCACTATGATGAGCAGGTCGAAAGGCTGGCCTCGCTGAAAGGGAATGCTGGGGCTCCGCTCCTCCCGACCCCATGCTCCTTCCTGGAAGGTGTTGAACACCATCTCCCCAGAGTCCAGGCGCGGGTTGCAGTGAAGGGCTGTGTCTGCCGCCGAGCCTTCAGAGCACAGAAGGTTCACATGGAAGCTGGAGCCAAGCAACAAAGATGAGAGTCAGTGCCAGCAGCCGGGTGGGTGGTAGGCCATGCAGCTCGTGGGCTTTACGGGATCAGGAATGTGCATGGCAGGGGATGGAGGGAGGGGCTTCATTGCAAGGATGGGGATTGGGAGACCAGGACCTCCAGACACTGGGCGGAGGGTCTCAGAGATCCGGACTATGGATGGGAAAGGGAGGACTAGGGAAGATCAGCCTCACTGATGGATTCAGAGGATGAAGCTCCATAAAGGGGCAGAGGAATGGGGGGGGCTAGGACAGGATCGAGATCCTCAAACAAAAAATTCCCCAGGAACCTCGAATATCGAAATGGAGTGGGACAGTGTTCAGGGAGCTGGTTAGCTAAGAATCCCTAACACAAAGGCATGATTATCGAGTCTAGGGTCCCAGGCATCAAGGTAGGAGATAGGTTGGGGCTTAGGGAGCCCTGGGCTCAGAGAACTGCCAGGCCTGATTCTGAAACAGAGCTCCCAAGCCTTCCTGTAGGTAGAAGTTCTGGGGCAATGGTGGGAATCTGTACCCCCAAACATATACCCAAGTCCCCTATAAGAACCCAGACACACCTGGTTGGGGTCCCCATCCATGGAACCATATCTCCAAATGCCCCTGGGAGACCCTGAAACTACCCTTAGGAATTATCACAGGATGAGTGGCCCAGATACAGGTATAGGAAAGAGACTCTGAAACCCAGCCACAGTCCTCCAAGATGCACTGGCCCTAGACACTTTTGTACATGCATGGAGACCCCAAGCCTCCCTCCTTTTATGCCTCAGTAACCCCAGACTCACCGATTTCCGTTGGCTGGCACAGTACCCCTCACTCGGATGACAGAGCCAGGCTGGAGCCCATTGGGGAATACAGCCCTGTGAGGGACAGTCTGTGGAACACAGGCAGTGAGAGGTGAGCCAGAAATTCAGCTTCAGGACAGAGACAGCGAGAGATCGCTGGAAAGGACACATTGAGACTCTTGGGAACAGAGAGACTGAAAGAGACACTGAGAGACATTGAGCAAAGACACCTAGACATGAAACAAAGCAGCCAAGGAGAACCAGTAAGTAGAAAAGAATACAGGTTGAGGTGCACCAGACAGATATACAGATGGACAGTGTTGGAAGCAGTTCCTTCCCCACTTCCATCCATCTTTTCCCAGGACAGACACTCACGTAGTTTGCCATGGTCTAGTCTGCACAGGTGTTATATGGTGGTGGGAGGTGGATGCCAGCTGAGACAAGTCTTATAAACCACGGGGGTGATGGGGAGGGCCCTGACTCACCCACCCCCGCCTGCCCCAGGGGGCTCAATGACTCACAACCCAGGGAAGGAGGGGAGAGAAGACAAGGCAGGGAGTGATTCCCCCAGATAACAGCTCCCCAACCCCACCCTGCCTGGGAGATCCTCAAGCACAGCTAGGTCTACAGAATAGTAGTCAGTCAGTCAGTCCCCCAATTTCCAATTGGGTACCATAGCCTTCCCTTAACAAATATACATCTCAATTAGGAGATGGGGGAGAGCTCACAAATATCCTAGACCCCAAAGGAGGCGGCTAGAAGGTGCTTTGAGATTCCCCAGAAAGTAATAGACAAGGACAGTTTGGGAAGACTGAGGAAGCTCACACACACACATCCATTCACACATATATCCATCCACACACATCTGCCAGATGACACAGAGCCCCAGGGTGCTGAACTGGGAGAGGAGAGACAGATGCAAGTGCCTGGCCTGGCTCCCAGTGCACTATTCCTCCCCACCATCCCAGTCTCTGAATCCTCAGGTCCTCCTACAGTGGAAATTGTTTGGAAGTCAGGATACCAATGGAAAGGGTGGGGGATGTATTAATTGAGGGTAGTTTGAAGTTGGATAGGGGTCTTGACCTCCATTCTGGAGTTAATCCCAGCTCCATCTGGTATCTTAAATGCTTAGAGATCCTCAGACTCAATTGGAGTTGGGGAGTGGGGTTGGAGAAGGAGAGTAAGCAGAAACTCAGATCTGGAAAAGACCTTAAGGGTATCTCTTTCTAATAACCAGCCTCCCATTAAAGACTTCCAGGGAAGAGGAAGCCTGGAACCCACCACTCCCCAGCCACACCTAGGGGCTTCTCCCCAGAGTTGGTACCCTCCTCTTTCCAGCTTCCCTCTGCTGCTGCCAGTTTTGTCATCAATAGACTAGCAGGAGGACAATTCTTTTGCACTAATCGCTCCTCCATTTGAGAACTCATTGGATTAGGAGTTTTGAATATTACAAGACACACCAATAGATCTAGATCTGTGATCTTGCCAATGTGGATGTTCCCTGAAATGGTGCGGATTGAGATCCATCCACTCCCTGCCCATCCTGTGTGACTGTGGTACATGTCCTCCCATAAACTGCCCTTTTTGGCACTTTTCCATCTTCTCTGGGCACTCACAGACTACCTTTGCTCTTAGGCCAATTAGTTATCCATGTAACTAGTCTATCTTTTTCAATCACACATTTCCTTTTTAAAATCATTCTTTAAATCTTATTTTTTAATTAGCAGTAATTGATCTACTTTCCTTCCCCTCTCTCAACCATTGAAAAAGAAAAAAACAAACACACCTTGTAACAAATATGCCAACTAAAGCAAAACAAATTCCCACAAAAGCCATTTCCAAAACTGTATGTCTCATTTTGCATCCTGTGTCCCCCACTTCTCTGTGAGAATGTGGAAAGCATATTTCACTTTGGGTCCTCTGAAGTTATGACTGGTCACAGGATTGTTCACACTTCTTAAATCTTCAAAGTAGTTTGTCTTTATAGTGTTATTTTTATTGTAGGAATTGTTCTGCTTCTGCTCACTTCACTTTGTATCAGTTCATACAAATCTTCCCAGACTTCTCTGAAATCATCTCCTTTACCATTTCTGATGGCACAAGATTATTCTATCATTTTTTCCAACTATTCTTAATTCCTACCTCCCTTCTAATTGTAGCTGAACTGGTTTTGCTCAGGCACAAACTTTTTAAATTTATGTCATCAAAGTTGACCATTTTACCCTTTGTGAACCTCTTTATCTCTTCTTGTATGGGCACACATTCTTCCTCTATAGGTATTTTCTTCCATGTTCCTCTAATTTGTTTATGATATCACCCTTTATTTCTAAATTATATACTTTGGAGCTTGTCTAGGTATATGGTATGAAATGCTGGTCTAAACCTAATTTCTGCCAGACTACTTTTCAGTTTTCTGAGCAGTTTTTGTCAAAATACTGAGTTATTGCTCCAACTGTTGGATTGATCAAACTCTAGGTTACTGTGCTTGTTATTTTCTGTATATTGCGTACCTGAGTTGTTCCATGGTCAACCTTCTATTTCTTACCCAATACCCAACTGTTCTGATGATTATAGCTTGGTAGTATAGTTTTAGATCTGATACTGCTAGCTCCTCTTCTTTCTCATTTTTTTTCATCGATTCCGTTGATATTCTCCACTTTTTGTTTCTCCAGATGAATTTTGTTATGATTTTTTTCTAACTCTATAAAAAAATTACTTGACAGTTTGGTTGGTATGGCATTGAATAAGTAAATTATTTTAGATATTATTTTTATTTTATCATATTGACTACCCCTATCTATTAGCAATTAAAATTTCTCAAATTATTTATATCTTTGTGTAAAGAGTGTTTTGTAATTATGTTCACATAGTTTCTGTGTATGTCTTGGCAGGTAAACTCTTAAGATTTCTCTGCATTTTCTATTTGGATTTTAAAACCTTTCATTACCTGGTCCTCTCCTACCTTATACCTTACACCTTATTCCCCTCTGCACACTCTGTGAACCAGTGGCACTAGTTTCCTAGCTTTTCATATACAATGCTACATCTCCCAATTTTAGAGAATTTTCATTGGCTCTCCACCATTCCTGGAGCTCTCTGCCTTCTCATCACTGATTTGTGACTTCCTTGACTTTCTCTTAGTCATATAGAAAGTCCCAGCTCCTACAAAAATTATTTCCTGCTCCCCCTTAATACTAGTGTCTTCTGCTGAGATCAACCTCTAATTTATCCAGTTTATATCTTGGTGCTTAATAATTACTTATTTATTTGTTGGTTGACATCACTTGAGGCACAACTGATGACTGGTTTTACTGAAAATCCATCTCTCTTTTCAGATTTTTGTTACCCGGAGTGGTTCCCTAAGTGGGGGAAAGGGACTGATGCATTTAGAAATGAAAGTGATATAAAGACAAAAAAAGATACAAGCAAGATTAAAAAAAGAGTAAAATGAGACAACATTGTGAAAATTGGTCAAGAATCTGAGAGAGACTGAGTCGTCACAACTGTCACTAATCTATAGGAAACTTTCATTTGTATTTGGGAGGGGAAAAATCTAAGCAATTTCCCTACTGAGTTTCAATTAAACCTGCTCTCTTGCTGTTCAATTTGATGCCCAATTCATTGCTCATTTGAAGTGTCCAAACTCTATAGTTGTCCATCCAACCTTTATTTGTCTGTGTAGTCTTTACCTCTCTAGATCTCAAATTTCCTTATCTCTAATTTGAGGGAATTGAACTGGAAGACCTCTGAAGGCCCTTCTTGCTCTAATTCTAAATCCTATGAACTGAATATCATAATCTTGTCAATAGACATTCTTTATTTACTTAGTTTGTCCTGTGTGGATAGTTAGGTCAAACTCTTTTGAGCAATTATGAATCTCATTTGAGAGGTTGTACAGTATTCTGGGGCTTGATGCAATCCACCCTAATTCATCTGCATACAAGAGTATCTGGTAGATTTTCCCATTGGTAGGGAATTGCTCTTTGACTCTGATTCTGTGCTAAATGTCTTACAGGACAGTGGTGAACTAACTCCTTTGGTATGTGTAGGTATCCCTGTTTTATGTTTCACTTGATAATAAGGATCAAATGGGGTCAATTAGGTGGTAAAGTGGATAGAGCACTGGTCCTGGAGTCAGGGAGACCTGAGTTCGTATTCAGCCTTAGATATTTACTATCTGTGTGACCTTGACAAGCCACTTGACCTCAACTGTCTCAAAGAAGATAATGAGCAAAGGGTCATTCAACAAGGTTATCTCTGTTGCTATAATTTTCAAGGAACCTTTTATGACTTTGATATACACATATGTAACCCTTGGTTCAAAGAGTCATTTGTAGAAGACTCTCCTCATTGGTGGAGGCTGATTATTCAGTGCTCTCCTGAATAAGGGACAGAGTTGATGGGAGCTAGAGGTTTTGAGACTTCCAAACTCAAGAGAGGAAACATACCATTACAGAATCCTTGATGGGAGAGAACTCTGAGAAAAAGCCACCTTCTGAGAGAAAGCAACTATTCAACTATGTGATAGAGCACTATTGTGGCTATAAGAACTGATGAAGGGTAGGTATGGTTTCAGAGAAGCCTGGGAAGACTTATATGAACTGAAGCTGAGTGAAGGGAGCAGCCACAGAAGAACGATTTCTACAATGACAATGATATTGTAAAGACAAACACCTTGAAAGGCTTACGAAAGCCAATCAACTCAAAGATCAAGCATGACTGCCAAGAACTCATGATGAAACATGCAACCTGACAAAAAGGTGATGAACTCATTGGACACAATCCATGAGCAAACCTGTTTTCCTTGACTACACATATTAGTTACAAGGTTTTTTTTTTTTCTTTTATAATGGGGAGTGGCAAAGAAAGAGAAAGTGGATTTCTACTGATTTTTAAAAATTTAATTTTACAAAAGGAAAGACAAAAGAACTGAGAGAAAGAAGGAGGGAAGAAGGAGAAAGAGGGAGGCATGGAGAGAGAAAGAGAGGGAGGAATCCAGGAAGAGAGGCAAGGAGGGAAAGAAGGGGGAGGGAGTGATAAAGGAAAAGAGATGGGGGGAGGGAGGGCACCATGAATTTGTACCCAGATTGAAATCTTTAAATTTTAAATTCAGTTGCTTATGATGGGTCTAACTCTGGGACTCAGTTTCTTTAACTGTATAACATAGAGAATCAGACTAGATTATTAGTAGAGGTATCAGACTCCACTATGGGCAAAAAGTGACTTGTAAAAACTCCTAAGTTTCCCTCCCCAAACCAGATTAAAAGGTAATTGGGAAATTTTTCTCAAAATAAATAAAACTACAATACAACTTAGATAATGTTCATTTGTGGGTTTCTAAGTCAATCTACAGCAGAGCAGGGATTTATTTCTATTTGAGTTTGACACCACTGACCTAAGTGATCTCACATCATTCCCTGATATCTCCATTGTCTCCCAAGTCTTCTTTTCTTCAGAGTAAAATCCCCCAGTTCCTTCTCTTTTGTCTCTAGGATAGAAGTCAGGC
The DNA here is from genome assembly GCA_023548195.1 of Bettongia penicillata ogilbyi. Taxonomy (NCBI): domain Eukaryota; kingdom Metazoa; phylum Chordata; class Mammalia; order Diprotodontia; family Potoroidae; genus Bettongia; species Bettongia penicillata. The sequence continues at coordinate 6,054,559 of JAJHZJ010000081.1, read as the reverse complement.
TTGTTTGCCTTCTATAGATCTCCCCAATCTGGTTCCAGCTGAACTTTCCAGGCTTGTCTTATATTATGCCACCCCTGAAATGCTGCCCTCTCTCCTCACTTTCACATCAAAGAGTACCAAGCTTCCTTTAAAGCCTGGCTGAACAGCCTTCTCCTACAGAAAGCCTGTTCAGTCATTCCCTGTACCCTTCAAATTACCTTGTCTACATTTTGTATTATACTTCCTATGAATGTATTTTTTCTCCAATACAGTATCAACTCAATGAGGTCAAGGACTGTTTCACTTTTGTCTTTGTTTACCCTGAGACAGAATCTGTGAAACCCAGGGAAGCTGCAAGTCTAGACTATCTTGAGCATGTTCTGGGCCGAGAAGCCTGCAGACAGAATCAAGAGGCATGAAATTTGTATTCAGCAGGTCAAGACTGGCTGTTTTTTTTTGTTTTTGTTTTTGTTTTTTGGTGGCTCAGTAGCCGTTCTCAGACTCTGGACAAGTCACTTAGTTTCAGCTGTCTTCTCTGTAAAATGGAAATAATGAAAGCACCTACACTTACTATGTGATCCTGGACAAGTCACTTAATCTCTGTTTGACTCAGATTTTTCATCTGTAAAAATGGGTTTAATAATACTTCCTACTTCCCAGAATAAAATGAGATAATATTTGTAAAGTGTATTGTAAATTTTAAAGTACTATGTAAATACTAGCTTATTATTACTATCGTGGTTAATATGGATTATTTCCCTCTGAATGCTTTTGATTTGAACACTTCTTGATCGCTCTGTGGAGAGTGGGGAGGGACCTTTTTGGTCATTGGTTGTCACTAGGACTAGATTTGCTGATTGTGTATCCATAGAGGATTTGAAATTGAGACCACCCAGCTTCTGTTTCGTGGAGCCCAGATGAGATTGCTAGAGATCTGTGCTACCGAAAGTGTCCAGATTGGTCCCTGGTTCTCGGACTGCTAAATATAATGACTTTTGCTAGGCTGCTGACCTGGAGGGGAAGGCTGTTCCTTTATTGTCTGTGATCTGGAGATGGGATCCTGGATGCCCACTTTCCCCCTATTCCTTTTCACAGGCTATGTGCTCATATATTGGGAATTCCCTGATCACTCCTGGGAAGAACTGAGAGGAGAAAGGGAAGGTTTGGGGAAATGTCAGGGCTTTGATGGCTTCTAATATCCCTTAACCGCCCTAGATATAAAATCTTCTGCAAGAATGGATTCATTTCAAAATGTGTAACTTTTTCTTCCATTTTTACCATGTTCACTAAACATACTTTGATATATTGGAGTCTTACGAATGTATGTATGAGTGAGTGTTGGAAATTGGAGGGAGGGGAAGTCTGACTATAGAGAAGAAAGTCCAGTGTGTGCTGTGGACTTGGCCCTAGGCAGTCAGTTGGTGCAGTCTGTAGAACTCTAGACCTGTAATCAGGAAGACCTGAGCTCAAATCTGGCTTCAAACACTTGCTAACTGGATGAACCCTGGGCAATCACTTAATCAGTGTTTGCTCCTACTTCCTCTTCTGTAAAATGGAGATAACAATACCAAAGTCATTCTGAGAATAAAATGAGATATTTGTAAAAAATACTTTGCAAACCTAAAAGACTCTATAGAAACTATATATTTCTACAGTTATTATTACCTTTTCTATAATTATTATTACATTTTAGCCCCTTTAGAATCAATTCTCAACCCAACCAGCACACCTGCAGAGATCTGAAGACTGGGGTAGAGGAATAGTCTAGGTGTTTGCAGGTATAATGCTCTCTCATAGTGAGGAAACGGATGCCTTTTGGAGCTTCCTATGCACTAGAGAGGAACTAAGGTGGCTACTGGGCTAGTGGCTTGAGAAGAGCACCACCTGGTGGTTGACTCCGATGTTGTACTCCCTTGCTGGATAATTAATACAGTGACATACTACCTTTCTGTATGCTTAAGGAAGGCAGAACATGCATTATACTAAAAGATGTTAGAAGTATTCCAAGTGCCACTACTGCTAGGTATTCATGGGGTGTATAAGTGTCACACTATAATGTAGTTACCAGATTTCAGAGTACGACAGGGCTATCATCTCACTCCTTTTAGATATCGTGCTTCCATTCACACAATGGAGGTAAAGACTTGAATTGGTGAGATTATTTCCCACAAGTTAAGGAAATCACAGTGGAAATATGAATGAAGTATGCAGGAGGGAAAGACAATTCCTGAGTTTCCTAGAAAAGGTAGTTAGATGGTCCCAGAGAAACAGTTTGTGTGGAGTCACAAAGACCTGAGTTCAAATTCATTCTCAGACATTTATCCACTTACTGGTGGTACGATTGTGGTTAACCCATTTAACCACCGTTTACCTGTTTCCTCAACTGTAAAATGGGGATAATAATAGCACCTATCTCCTGTGGTTGTCAAATAAGATAATATTCATAAAGAAACTGGCACATAATAAATGGTCAAAGGATATGAACAGGCAGTTTTCAGAGGAAGAAATTAAAGCTATTTATAATCATACAAAAAAATGCTCTCAATCACTGTTGATTAGAGAGATGCAAATCGAAACAATTCTGAGGTACCACATCACACCTATCAGATTGGCCAGCATGACAAAACAGGAAGATGATAAATATTGGAGAAGATGTGGGGGATTTGGAACACTAATTCATTGTTGGTGGAGCTGAGAGCTGATCCAACCATTCTGGAGAGCAATTTGGAACTATGCCCAAAGGGCTACAAAAATGTGCTTATCCTTTGACCCAGCAATATTGCTTCTAGGACTGTATCTCAAAGAGATCATAAAAATGGGAAAGAGTCCCACATGTACAAAAATATGTATAGCGGCTTTCTTTGTGGTGGCCAAAAACTGGAAATCAAGGGGATATCCATCAATTGAGGAATGGCTGAACAAGTTGTGGTATATGAATGTAATGAAATACTATTGTGCTATAAGAAATGATGTACAGGAAGACTTCAGAGAGTCCTGAAAGGATTTATATGAACTGATGCTGAGTGAGAGGAGCAGAACCAGGAAAACTTTGTACACAGCAACAACCACAGTATGTGAGGAATTTTTTCTGGTAGACTTAATCCTTCACAGCAATGCAAGGACCTAAAAAGTCCCCAATGGACTCTTGAGGCAAAATGCCTTCCACATCCAGAGAAAAAACGATGAAACTGAATCAAAGAATGAAGCAGACCATTTTCTCTTGTGTTATGTTTTGTTTTATTTTATGGTTTCTCTCATTCATTTTAATTCTTCTATGCAACATGACTAAGGTGAAAATGTATTTAATAAGAATGTATGTGTAGAACCTATATAAGATTGCATGCCATCTTGGCAAGGGGGGAGAAGAAATGGGGAAGGAGGAGGGTGGAATCCAAGTCATATGGAAGTGATTGTACAAAACTGAAAACAAACAAAATAAATGAAAAAAAGAAACTGGCATATAGTAGGCATTTCAATCAACCAACATTTATTAAGTGCCTGTTGTATCCCAGGCACTGTGCTCTTTCCTGACCACTTGATCATGAGTGTTCTTGTCCTAAATTACTTTGAATTTACTTATCCATCTTCCCTCCAGCTTCATGAGGACAGGGACAGTTTCATTTGTGTCTTTGCTTTCCTCAGACCTAGAAAGGCACCTCGTATACAGAAGGCTCTTAATACATGTTAGTGAAATTGAATGGATGTCAAGGAGCCAGTGAATGAGAGAACAGATGAACACATAAAGAAGAAAATGAGAGGGAAAATGACAAATGCTCTCACAGACACAAGGACTGGCTCACATTGAGAGCCCAGCCCTGTGTGGGCTGGGTCATCTCCTTGCCACAGGCTCAGATCTGCACATAGGACAGGCACAAGTCTCCCTTGATCTCCACCGTGTTCACCCTGCTGAATTCAGAGAATCGGTGTGCATAATCGAAGATGTGCTGGCCATTGGCAAAGATTTTGAAGCGGTCATGACCACAGCGGATGGACAGCTGGAGGGAGGCAGGAAACGGACAGTGTAAGAATCAAGATGGGGGACAAATGAGGAAAACAGAAGCAGGAGGAAGTTCACTGATCCCCCCACCCCAGACTCACATCAAAATACTGGCCCTGAACAAATGGATTGAAGGAGATGTTCCTCTCTTCTTTCCCCCACTTGCCACCCATGTAGGTGTTGCGGACCACGGCACCTTCAGGGAACCGGGGGTTGATGTGAAGGGCCACATCCTCAGAATGGTCCACCTTGAAGTTGATTACGATGCTGGGGGGAAAGAAAGATGGAGCATCACTGAGGGTGGGTCCCTATCCCTGGGCCTGAGAAACTTGGATGCCAAAAGTGGAAAGATATGTGTATAACTATAGAGAGAAAGCTGAATATCTGAACTCTTGGGGGAGGGGAAAAATAGCAAAGGGGGCTAGGGAGGATACATGATCCCTTAATGTGTCTGATAATTGGATAGATGTTGCACTTATGACTCCCCAGGAGGAATTTCAGGGTTGGGACCCACATTTGGGTCCCTGGGGGTGGCAGTGATAACCTGAATTTGAGGGTCCCTGAGTGGGAACTTGGGGTGGGACTTGTGAGGGGGAAAATGTTCAGGGGGTAGTAGTAGAGCAGAGGGTATCAGATGTCTTACACTTTGAGAAAGGAAGGGGCTAAGGAACTTCTGGGTCCCCAGGAGAAATTTCATTGGAAGCCTAGACAAGTGGATTCCTAAGAATTTGGAGATCTGGACAAACAGGAGCTCAGAAAGGGTAGGCACTGATGGGTTATGCAGCTAGGACCCTTACTTGCTGGCTCGTTGGGTCACCTGTCCTTTTATCACGATGGTTTTTCGGGGTGTTAGGCCACCCTGGATCCGCCCAAAGAATGGCACAGGCTGTTGATTAAAGAGTCATAGACAAGATCAAGAGCTGACCAGAACCTTAGAGGGCATTCAGCTCAATGCCTTCCTTTTATATGTAGACTGACTGTGTGTATGTGCTAGTTCCCCATCACATTCAGACAAGAAAAACAAATCTCATGTCATACCAATAGGAAGTAGGGGGTCTAGGATTCGAACCCAGGTCCTCTGACTCCATTGTATCAGGCAAGGATAATAGACGGGATCACCTGCATTCCCACAGAAACGGATCTGCCCATCTTTCTTCCCCACCTCCACCATCATGAACCTCCTCTAGATTCTAGTCACCAAGACCCTCTTCTCAAAAACCCTCATGACCCCCCCTTCCTTCCTAATTCTACCTCCCTGGGCCCCCACTCTCTCTTTCCCCATTAACCCAATCTCCTACTACATAAGCACCATACCGGATTGAAGACTGGTGGCCCTTCCATGGTCTGCAAAGGGAGAAAAGGAGCAGGAGATTAGGGACCCACAGGATTACAGAATTGAGCATTTGGAGGGCAGTTGGGTCTCAGAGAAACAAAGTGATTTGTTCCTGATCACAAAGGTGGTTGGTGTCAGAGGCAGTATTTGAACTTGGGTCTTCTCCAGAGTTCATACACCCTGCTGATTGATTCTACTACAGCGGTAGTCAGAGATGACCACCCCTAGATCCAGCTCTTCCTCCAGTCACATTCTACTCACCGGTAATTCATTGTATTGGTTCTTGTAAGCAGGCCCTGCGCCCTAGTGGAGGAGGGAGTAGACAAAGGTAAAGAAAGAGACCTTTTGCTTCCCCACCTCCCCTATCCCATTTTGTATTTCCCTCTCTGATTAACTTCCTGATTCCATGCCCTGACCCCCTTCCCCTAGTGGGTACTTACTGGATATGCTGGGACTGGCATAGGCATCTGTGAGAACAGAATGGAAAGCATAAAGTATCTAGGGGTGGGACAAAGGAGACCTCAAAGCTCTAGGTAAAAAGGGGATGGAGGCTTGGCACTCTTCAGCCTTTGCGTTAAGAACATGGAGTTCTACAAGGGGAAACCAAGCACTCTAAAGCTCCAAATGGAAATTCTAGGGTGCCCAACAAATATATGGATGGGAGACAGGAAGCCCCACCTCCATGACCATCTTTATTAGGAGGGATAGACTCGATCTGATTTCTAATCTCAACCATCTTCTCAAACTCTTTGCTGTCCCTGTGTCTGTGGAAACACACTCAAAATAAGAATTTAGGATGACAGAAGATCAGTGTTCAGAACAGTAAGGAAGCATCTAAATAATTTCCTCCAGCTTCCTCATTTACAGAGGAGACAAACCAAGGCAGGCCCAGTGACTCGCCAGAGGCCCCCTGGTAGTTCAGGGCAGATCTGGGATTAGAATTGGTCCCCTGACTCTGAATTCAGCCCTTTTCACCAAACAGTATCAGCAGATGTCGTTCATCTTCTTGTCCAAAGGTGGGACAACCCTGGGACAGCCATGTCATAATTTAATGAACTGGATTTGCAGACTGAAGGGCCTGCCTGGGCTTGAATTATAATTTATGAATTATTAATTACTTTATATTAATTATATGGGAGTTTATAAATTACATTCTTTTGCTTGGGCAAGCTGTTTCCCTCTCCTCTGTAAAACTGGGGAAGGCAGAGGCTGTGGTGGGAGGTAGAAAGAGGAGCAGACGGTCAAAGTATTCTTCTGGTTCAAATGTTTTTGGTTCCAGGCAGGAAATCCTCATAGGGAGCAGTTAGGAGTTTCCTCCTCCCATACTGGTCTCCCCATCTGGATCACTGTCTCTCCCAAAGTGGCCCCAGAACTTCCTTAGCACACCAGGAGGACAGGATGGCACATAGTGTCCCCACCCCTGCCCCACCCAGTCTATCTCTGCCCTTGTTAGCCTATCCCCCTTCAGAGATACTCTACCTGGCCTGGGGCAGGACCACCTCCAAGGAAGTTGATGGATTGAAGTTCCAAGTCCCCATCCACTTGCAGATGGGTGACCATCTGTATAGGGATCCGATGTCCATACTCATAGAAGGGGTTGCCATTTACTACCACCTGAGGGGAAGGAAGGGAGAGGAGAGGGGGGGAATTAGGACTCCTGAATATCCGTATCATGACTCAACTCAAGGCCACATTGCTCAAAAAGTATTCCCAGGAGAGTCTTCCCCTCACCCCCATCCTCCCCACCCCTGACTTTGGGAATGACCATTTCCCCCCTCAGACCTCACATAACATGTATCAGAGGCAGCATAGTATACAGGCAGACCTGAGTTCAAATTGTGTCTCTGACATCTACTAGCTGTCACTTCATCTCAAAGTGCCTCCCAAGAGACTGTCCAAGACTCAACGCTGCAGAGAAGGTGCTGATCTGCATTGGTAAAGGGAGTTCCTTGCCCTGGTAAATTCTCAGGTCTGGATAATTATGTGTGTATAGGAATTTTATATCAAATTCATTCATTCAAAAATAGGAAGTCTTTCCTGGTTCCTCTTGAGGTTAGGGCTTTCCCTCTGTTGATCACTTCCAATTTATCCAGTCTATATCTCCTTGGTCCACAGTGACTTGCATGTCATCTCCCCTGTGAACTCCTTGCCTGTCTTTGTATCCCCAGGATTTAGCACAGTTCCTGGCACATAGTGGGCACTTAATAAATGCTTACTAAGAGTTTATGAAGCAACCACTGTGTGCAGAACTCTTTGCTCTAGGTAGGTTGTTGCTGTCTGACTCTCCCAGATTCTATTTGAGGTTTTCTTGGCAGAGATACTGGAGTGGTTTGCCACAACTCATTTTTACAGATGAAGAAATGGAGGCAAGCACGGATTAGTGACTTGCCCAGGGTCACACAGCTAGTAAGCATCTTAGGTTGCATATGAATTCCGGCCCTCCTGACTCCTGGGCTGGCTCTCTGGTGCCATCTAGCAGCCCTTGCTGTAGACAGGGCTGGGGTGGGGGGTGGAGGAACGGGACCCTGCGCCTGGAGACCACATGTGGCCCTGTATGTCCAGTTTGGATACAGTCAAAGGGCCGCGCTTGAGCACCTGAAGGGCCCTATGTGAAGTTTGGGTTCAAAGGGCCACACTTGAGGACCACATGTGGCCTCAGGTCACGGGGTTCCGTTCCCCCTGCAGGTTCCCCACCCCTGAGACAGGGTGAGGTGAAACAGAAGGTACAAGCAGAGTGTGCAAGGTGTTACGGAAAATCAGGGATTAGGATCTGAGGTTGAGATAAAAAAAAACCAAAAAAACCCCAAAAAACATTTGACAGCTGAAGAAACGAAGACCCGGAAACGTGAATGGGTACATAGGTAGCCCACGGAGCAGTATTTGAACCCAGGCCCTTTCATTCCAAAGCCAGGGGTGCCTGGTAATAGTAAGTGCTTAATAAATGCTTTTTTCATTAATTCATTCATTGATTCATTAAGTCCTTCCATGCTGTGTCCTAGCTGGGAGGACATTCCCAACCCAGGAGATTTGGGAAGGTTACCCTGAAGAGAGAGCATTGAGTCCGGCTTTAAAAACCGGGCAAGAACTGGCTAGATAAAGAAGGGAAATTATCTGGGTGTGTCACAGAGTCGCTGGACCTCGTCCAATGGGGGGACCTCCCATCCTCTGGTCCTCTAAGACAACCCAGCCTAGCCAGTACTTTGAACACCCGCAGTCCCAGGGACGCTAACAGGTTGAGAAAGCACTGTGCTTTTATGATTAGAAGTCTTGCTTTAGATGCAGGCTAAATCTGCGAAACTCCCCCCTCCTCAGCTTAAGTGCTTCATAAAGGCTTGCTGACTGACTGCATCTTGAGCTTGACTGGGGTGGGGGGGTGGCCTCTACAAGAGAGTTGAGACCCCAAGGCCGCCGCCCTCCTGCCAGATTCTCTGAGAAGTTTCTCTTAAGACTAAAGAAGGTTCTGGGTCTAGGGAGTTCGAGACTCCCGGCCTGTGGGTCCGAGAGGGAGCTGGGGAGTGCGGAAGGACACAGCCCTGCCACGCCCGCACCGCCAATAAGCCGGGGCTCGCCCGTACCTTGTAGTGCTCGTTCGTGACCATGAAGACCAGTTCAAACGGGTCCCCCCTACGGAAGGGCATGCTTTTCTTCCTCTCCTCGTTCCCCCAGCGGCCCCCCTGCTTCGTGTTGAAAACGACCTTGTCCCACCCGTCAAACCGCGGGTTGAAGTGGAATGCGATGTCCCCTCCGGGCAGAGCAAAGTTGACATGGAACCTGGCAGGGAGAGGAGGGGACAAACAGAGGCTCAGACCCCACCAGGCCGGCTCCCGCAGCTGCCTAGCCTCCCGGCACCCGCTGACTCCCTCGACCTCTGGGAAGATCTCGGCCCTCCCCTCCTGCATCCTCCAGCCTCCCAATGTCAGGGTTCAGTTCTGTCCCTCCCCCGGGCCAGGGCCATCGGATCAGAGCCTGCTGTAACCTTAGAGACATTGTCTAAGACAGGTGATGTCTAAGGGGAGACTGCTTAAGGGAACCTGGCACACAGTAGGCACTTAATAAATGCTTGTTTCCATCTAACTAACCTTCCTATTTCACAGATTATGGAACTGAGTCTTTGGAAACACGGAGAGATTTCAAGGTCACACAAGTGTTAAAGTGATAGGTCAAAGATTAGAACCCAGGTCCCCTGAATCCATAACCAGCATTTTTTGCAGCCACCTCTGACCCCTACCCCTCTCCCATCACCCTAATCCCTTTCTCCCTCCCCTTACAGCCCTCACCTCTTCATGTGGTTACTGGCCACTCCTTGGATATAGACGGATATTCCTGGGCGTAGCCCGCCAGGGATCTCTCTATTGTATGGGAGAGTCTGAGTGGGGAGAAGGTGGCAGAGGTTAGGGAGGCTCAGCATTGAGGTCTTCCAAGTACCCAGAACAAGGGAGGGAGGCTTTGGCAGCTATAACTAGCCTGCACTCACTTCACACGGTCATCATGGGGATGAGAGATCAGGTCTGTGAATGTGAGCACGAGAGTTAGGGCCAGCTGGTTGGTCACTCACCGGGTTGAAGTAGGGATGGTAACCAGGAGCGGGCATGAAGGCCATGTTGGCGTGGATAAAGAAGGGGCACTGGCAGCAGAGGAAAGAGCTGGTGTCTGGAGGAGGTTAGGGAGTGTGCCAACGATGCCTTTTATACCCTGGGAAGGCAGGGAAGGGGTGTCCTGGGTGTGGCAGCAGCAGATTGTGGGGGATAGACACCCCTTCCTTCCCCTCCCATCCTACCCACTCCCTTGTTTGGATAGATCACCCCCCCACACACACACACCCCATCAGGAGGACTTCTGCCCCACAACCCCAACTCATTCCAGGGTGGGTCTGGAGGTTCCCTATACTTTCCTTGCCCCAGAAAAGAGGAAAGTACTGCATGAACTTTGACCACAGTCAAGTCTTATCTTGATGGTAATCTCCAGAGCCTGTAACCTCTATTGGAGAAGTGGGCTCGATGTCCACCCAGAACAAACAGGTGTGTAGGACAGGAGAAAGTATTCGGCTGAGAGCCAGCCAGTGTCTTTGACCTTCACCATCTGGCCCCCTCCCAGCCCCTCCCTTGGCACACACCCAGGACCAGCAAAGTACACTTGGAGTCGCTGTTTTCACAGAATGACTTTATTACAGCCCCATGACACAAGAATACCCCTCTGAAGGACAGTGAGGGGCCTCAAGGTGTGGAGGAGGTCACAGAAAGGCAGGGGATGCTGTTTCACTCCCCACTGCCTTGGGTGACCTTGGGCAAGTTGCGGGGGGGTAGGGTGGGGAGGGGTCTGACCCCAGAAGGCCATACTAGTTTCTAAGAAAGGATGCTGTGAGTTACAAAGCCCTTTTCAATAGAGTGAGGGGGGCTGGGATGGTCTCTAGGATCATGGGGAGTGGGGGGGCAAAGGCGGGCAGGGTGAGGAGCATTCAGAGCTTGGAGAAGGTGACGCTCTTCAGGTCCTTCTTCTCCAAGGCGGCCTGGACTGATTTGACTATATCTTCAGTCTGCAGCATGCTCATGTTCCAGCTAGCCTGGAGACAGGAGGGAGAAGGGGAGAAACCACTCAGGAGGCAGTTCTGTTGGGTCTTGGCAGAGACACTGGAGGGGTTTGCCATTTCCTTCTCCTGCTCGTTTTATAGATGAGGAAACTGAGGCAAACAGGGCTAAGTGACTTGCCCAGGGTCACACAGCTAGGAAGTGTCAGAGGCCAGATTTGAACTCAGGAAGATGAATCTTCCAGGCCCTGGCCCGGTGCTCTGTGCGCTATGGCGCCCTCTAGCGGCGCCTCCTGCAGAGGCAAGGAGGGCCGATCTGAATGAGTGGGATGGGGCAGAGAGAGGAACCAATCAATGTTTATTAAGTGAGTTTAGAAAAAGGAATGGGGGCAGAGGGCAAGGATCCAGTCAAGAAGAATGTGGGGCAGGGGGTAGAGGGCTTTAAGCCAACGGGGCTCCCATTCTTCCTCCTGTGTCCTCCATCCACCCCTCCTGGCCTCCTGTCTGTCCCCCAAGCCAGCCTGTGGGAAGGCCTCAGGCCAGGGGGGTGCCCAGGGCACTGCAGAGAGGATATGGAAACACCAGGGGGGACAACCTAGGTCTCCTGGGGGTTTAAAAGCCAGAGGATTTCCTATTGCTCCCTGGAGTCAGTGAACTGGAGGTGGCTAATGAGATCTCCTTTTGATTGCAGAGCAGGGAGCCCCAGCTCCAATCCCACCCTCTCTGGGAAGCCTTCCCCACCCCCCTGCCTTGGCTGTTAGACTAGGAGCTTCCTGAGGGCAGGGCTTGGCACATAGTAAGAGCTTGACAAACACTGGCTGACTGGCTGCTCTGGGAAGAGCCACAGCAGTTGGGGAGGTCTGGAAGAAAAATGAGCCAACTGTGCTGGGGGTGCCTGGTTGAAAGGCCTGGGGGATGGGGGCTCACCATGAAGTTGAGACTTTCTGGCACAGAGTGGTCCCGGGAGTAGACTAGGTTGACTTTGGTGCCATGCACAGCGACGGGGCTCTTGCTGGAGATTTCTTCAGCCAGAGCAAAGGCTGCGGCCAGGAGGGACTCGTGGTCCTGAAACACTCGACTAAGGGTGAGTGGAGAGGACCCAAGTCAGCAAAGCCTAAGGGCCCACAGGGGTTTAGGGGAGCACATAGTGAGGACTTGCCTCTCCTCAGGAAGGGCCAGGACCCCAAGGCCTTGGCTGAGAAGGGAGGACAACGTCTGGATGGAAGGGTCCAGAGGTCCAGTGTCCAGGTTCTGAATGGGCCTGGGGGGATCCCCTGTGAGGGGACACAATGGTTGGGTCTGGAGCCCACAGCAAATGGCCAGCAGCCCTGGATTCCAGACTAGGGGTCGAGGGCCAGGACCCAGACTTACTGAGGTCATGGCTAGGAGCTAGGCACTCTCAGTCTCCTCCCTCCTCAAGTGGGCAGTGAGGAAGCAAGGTCCAGGGGACCTACCTGACCAGCCCACTGCTCAGAGCTTCATCGGCCATCATCTTTCGGGCAGTGAAGGCCAACTCACTCACCAAGCTGGGGAAGGGGATAGTGAGCTTAGTGAGAATCTGACCCTGAGCCCACCCCTTCCTTTTCCCTCCTCCCAAAAGCCCTGCTTCCTGCCCTCCACACCTTCGGCTCCCTATGATCCGGGGCAGACGCTGTAGTGTCCCCACATCTGCAGCCAGACCGATGTCCACCTCCTGTGTGCCAGAGTAGGGAGAAGGTCTGAACCTTTCACAGTCTTCTACCCAGGGTGTTCCCCTGGCCTGAGCATCTACTCACCTTCACCTGGAACCAGGCATCCTGGGCACAGTATCTGATATCACAGGCAGTGATGAGATCCACTCCTGGAAAGCACAGGCACAGTGGCTCAAGAAATTACCAGGACACAAAAAAATTACTTTGGGGATGGCATGATGTGGGGTGAAAAGAGCCCTAGTGGCAACTTGGGTGGCCTTCACCAAATCCCTCCCCCTTCTGTCAAGTGACTGGAGCCAGAGGGGGCTCAGGGTCCTGGGCCAGGGCTGAGGAGGTCCCCCACAGACTCACCTCCCCCAATGCAACCACCATGGATAGCGGCGATGACAGGCTTGGGACACTGAAAGGGAGGGAGGGGGTCAGGGATGGGCCAAGGGAAGTACTGTCACCCTCACCCAATCACCACCAGAGGGCAGGGCTGGGCCTGCCCCTTCTTCCAGGTCAAAGAGGAACTAGGGCAGAGGGTAATCCCACCTTCTCAAGGACACTGAAGGTCTCCTGGTGTTGGGCTATAAATTGGCGTAAATGCCAACTGACCCGAGCTGTGTCCTGCCCTTGTGGCTGGATCAGTTCTCCACTCATGTCAATAAGATCAATACCTGGAGGGAGAGTGAGGGACAAACTGGAATTGCATCTCCCCAAATCCACCTCTCCACCCGCCATGACTTCTTGGAGTCAGGAGACCTTGGTTCAAGTTCAATCTCTGACACTGGCTGCATGACCCCTGTACCTCAGTTTGCCCATCTGTAGCATGAGGACAATAGTTTTACTCACACGTACCCTGATAGGATTGTGAGGAAGGCACTTGAAAGGCATAACCAGATGACTATGTGCTATCATAAATAACTCACTGGCATCTTCTGAGGTCCTTTCCAGCCCTGACTATCACATTATGACCCAAAACTGGGAAGAATGGGTCCCTCACCCTGCCAGAGCATGCCCTGCAATCAAGGCACAGGCTTGAGTGCAGAACCTGGGAGTCAGAGGCCCTGGGTTCAAATCCCGGGGTTGCTACCTGTAATTATGGGTGATTCATACCCCTCATCTAGGCCTGTTTCCCCATTGGTAAAATAAGGGGGGAGACTCCCAGGCTGGGGAGGGCTTCCCTTGGAGAAGCTGAGGGACTTGGAGGAGGCCCTTCTGAGCTTTGGGAGGAAGAGGAGGGGAGGACATTACTCCAGACCGGAAGCCTGTACCCTGGGGCTGCTGGCACCAGAGGGAGGGCTCAGGAGATACCTGACGAGAACATCTTTCCAGCCCCTGAAAACACCACAGCCCTGCAGTGAGAGTCCTGAGCAATCTTGTTGAAACATTCCACCATCTCCCTGTGAAAAGAGGGCCAGGTCAGGGCTGCAATCACTGTAGGTCAGCCAGTGTTAGCTTTGCCTCAATGCCCTTTCTATCAATTCCTATTCTTTTCTCTCCCTCACAGGTGCCCCTGTGCACCTAGCACAGCGCCTAGCACACGGTAGGTGCTTTTCAAATGCCTGATCAATCCTTTCCCCATGGTCACCCTACGTGGTGACTTCTTCCTGAACAAGGTGACCTCTGGGCCTGACCTTGCCCCATAGATTCTCAGGGGTCTCCTTGCTGGCTGCCCCCAGTGCAGCTCAATCGGATACCTCCTGCTCTCTGAGGATCACTTCCTCTGCTTGGGCTAGCCCACCTTCCCAAACCCATCGCCCTGTGATGTCCCCTCCTCCTAGTGGCATCCTTTAAAGCCTCCTTCCTGCCCCCCACCCCATGGCACACTTACTGCCCAAGTGAGGACACCTTGTCTTCTATAACCATCACCAGGTGGCATAATGCACAAGGAGCTGGCGTTAGAGCCAGAATCGCCTTGGGTTCAGGTCCTGACTCTCAGCTAGCACTCTAAGTGGCAGACAGCTGGTCCACTGGAAGGGTTTTCTGTATTAATCTGCCTCCCCCAGCTCAACACAGTGCTAGGCACAAGAAATGACTACATGCTGCCAAGTGAATATAGTACAGCCCTGGAGGGCCTCAGACACTATAGACTCAGGTGGCCATTGGCCTCCCCCTGCCAGGAAGCCCTCCCAGCTTCCCCTGTCCAGACCTCCAGAATGCCCTGTTCATTGCGTTCCTCTTTTCTGGCCGGTTTATCTCCACGTGCAGAATATGGTCCCCAGCAGCTGTCACTTTGAGGGACTCATAGTCATGTTCCTTGGCCCGAGTGGCTGCGAGCTCCGCAGAGGAGCTCATGGGACGACAGCTGAGGTGGGGGGCATGGCCGGCCACCAGTCCTGGGTTTGGGGGAGCAGAGAGAGACTCATTACCCTAAATTTCAGGAAAACAGATGGGGCTGGAGCAAGAAAATGGGAGAATACTGGAGGGAGGGGGAGGGGGGTCCAGGGAGACTAGGAGAGGGGGCTCCAGGGAGATTAGGAGAGGGGAGTACTGCAAAGAGGGGGAGGGGGCTCCAGGGAGACTAGGAGAGGGGAGAGGGGAGCACTGCAAGGAGGGGGAGGGGCCTGACGGGAGGAGGAGGGGGGAGCTGGGGGCTCCAGGTGGGTAGGGAGGGTCAGCTCCAGAGCCTGGGGAAGGACTCTCATACAGGTGAGAGGTCACGCCTAGGGAACTGGGGAGGAAGGTCTGGAACACAAAGTAGGTGAAAGGTCAGAGCTGGCCCGTCTGGGGGAGCCGTGAGCTGGGGCGGGGAGGGCTCGGACCCGGGCCCCACTCCCGCCAGTCTGCCGCTCCGAGTCCCCGGGCCGTGGGACTCACGCCGCAGCAGGAGGCTCCGGAGCCCGCGGGAAGCTGAGGTCGCAGCCGACATCATGACTACAGCGTACGGACTGGGACAGAGGCTGATACCATATTGGAAAAGGGCGGGGCCCCGCGGGCAATTTTTAAGAGCCCCGCCATCTTGTGTGGGGGCGGGGCCCGCGCGGCGGCCATGTTGAGGAAGGGCAGGGAGCCATCTTGTTTCCCCGGGCCGTCAGCATTCCCCGAAGGCGTTTCGCCGAGTGGCGAACGAGGGCAGGCGGAGAGGGGGCGGGTTTACGGGGGCGGAGCTTCTTATGGCCCCGCCCCCGGGCGCGCTGGGCTGGGAGAGTGGAACAGGACCTGGAGAGGGCGCCCCTCCCCCCTCCTAGCCTCGGGAATGTGGCCGGTGGGCGGGGCCTGGGGCCCCCACCTCCACCAAGTGACCACATCCATCTTGTCCCGCCTGATGTCCGGCTTCCTCCGGTGCCCGGTCAGTGGCGGCCGTGCTGGCCCCGGGACGTCCTCCCCTCCGCCGATCCCTCCCTTTGCGGCCCCCTCCCCGTCGGCACTTGCAGGTTTCCCCCTTCTCGTCCTGAGGGTCTCACAGCTACCCCCACAATCAGAATCCTGGTGGTTGCGCCCAGACCCTCCCCAGGGCATCCAATACCCCGCAAACGTGCAGGCCACCCAGTTTGGTCATCCCCGCTAACTTATTTTCTTTCTTTTTGCGGGGAGAGGGAATGGGCAATTGGAATTAAGTGATTTGCCAGGGTCACCGCGGCAGGATTTGAACTCGGGTCCTCCTGATTTCAGGGCCAGGGTTGTAAACACATCCGCTCCTGCCCGTGGGGCGGGCAGCCTCCACCCTCTTCTTAACCCCTAATAATTTGGCTGTCTCTCCAGAGTGACCACGGACCTGGTCACCAAATCCAGTGCCCTTTTCTCATTCTCCTTGACCTCTCCGGGGCCTGTGGCACTGAATCACTCTCCTCCTTAGTCTCTGCCTCTTCTGTGTCCTTTGCGGGATCCTCAAAATTTTGCTCTTGGCAACGTGCCCCTCACATATACTCCATGGCTTTAACTACTATCTCTATACGGACGATTTTCCTGCCCCAATCTCTCTGCTAACCTCCTGTCTCACATCTCCCACTGCCTTTCGGAAAGATCAAACTGGACGTCCAGTAGTTTAAATTTGTCCAAAACAGAACTCATACTCTTTCTCCATAAATCCTCCCGCTTTGCCTGTTGCCATAGAGGGCACCTCCACCCCCATTCCCGTCCCTCAAGAGACCTCTCACTCACATATCTAAGTCACACTATTTTCCAAATACCCTACCCCCTTCTCTCCTGTGCCACCTGCCCTTTGGGTCACTACAACAGCTGCTGAGGGTCTCCCCTCTACAACCTACCCTGATCCATTCAGCCATCAAAAGCACAGAGACACACACACACACACACACACACACACACACACTCTCTCTCTCTCATCGTAAGTCATCGTAAGCCACGCTCCCAATACCTCTCTGTTCCTGAAACTAACCTCTGGGCTGTTCCATGAACAAGACCCTCTCATCTCTGTTCTTCCTGGCTTCCTTTAGGTCCCAATTCCAGTACCTTCTCTGTCCTGTAGCACCTTACGGATATTTGTTTGCAGCCGAGGTCCTTGACAGTCCTTGCTAGGGACTGTCCTCTTTTGTCCCCAAGGCTCAGCACAGTGCCAACCTGGTACAAACAGGTGCTGATTAAATGTTTGCCAACTGCTCTGCAATAGAGAAGTTAATACAAAAGGCTTCACAACAGATTGCAGTTGGGTTTCCAGGCTGAGAAGGAAGGATGAAAAACCACTCTGGTCATATAACACAATGTTTATTTTCCAAACAATTTTATTGAAATGTGCTGGAAGCACAGGGGCAGGCAGCACAAATGTATGAACAGGAAAAAAAAAATCACATGTACAATAATTTCCAAAAGTGAAGGTTAATCTTGGAGATGGAGCCTCCCCTTCTCCAGACTTGCAGGGTTTCCATTATGGTTAAGCCTCTACTAAAACTAGCATTAGAAAAGGAATACAAGAACTTTTGCAAAAAACGGCAGAAAGGAAAGGAGGGTAGGCTTCCTGCTCGGGCCTCATCCTGGCTGTGCCATTAGGAAGCGTGCTGGGCGGTGGAGAAACACAGCTTCAGGGTATAGGGATACGGACCATCTGGGAAGAAAAACGACAGGAGGGTCAGAGTAGGGACAATGGAAAGGCAGGCCTGGCATAGGCCTCTTTTATGCTTTCTGGGAAACAAACCCCAGCCCACAAAGGGCTCTGGGAAGTGTGTGGCAGCATGGGAAGAGAGGCTCGATTCCAACTCCCCTACGAACTTGCCAATACCTCCCCGGGAGGAGGCCAGCGATGGGCCCTAGCTACTCCCACTTGAGTGAAATAATGAACTCAGACTCAGACTTGAAAGCCTGAGGTTCCCTAACCACAGCCAGCCCTTAGACTCTAAGTCTAAGGCAGGCTAGAGTGAGACAACTCCTACCCTCCCAAGTGCTTCTGTCCAGCTTGGGGCTCTCTCCTGCCCCGGGCAACTGTCCATCAGCTTTTAGGAGCATCTGGGATGTTGCCAGCAGACCCCAGGTCACGTCCCAGCCCTCCCCTCCTCATAGCCTGTTGTTGGGGGCTGACCACTCACTTGGATTCTTCATCTGGTAATGGTTCAGGAAGCC
This sequence comes from Bettongia penicillata ogilbyi, assembly GCA_023548195.1. Taxonomy (NCBI): domain Eukaryota; kingdom Metazoa; phylum Chordata; class Mammalia; order Diprotodontia; family Potoroidae; genus Bettongia; species Bettongia penicillata. Next base: position 6,036,536 of record JAJHZJ010000081.1, on the reverse strand, counting down.
CAGGGTCTCCAGGGCATCACTCTTGGACTCCCACTCCAACAGACCTGAGGAGCTTCTTTCACCTGCAACCAAAGCACCCAAGAGGTCAGAAGGAAAAGAGACAGGCCATAGCTCAGCAAAGAGGCTAGAGCAGTGCACCCATCACCCCACCAGGGGGGATCTCCCATCACTCACTTTTCCCTGAAAACACTTTCACTGAAGCAGGCCGCTTTACTCCTAGCTCATCGCAGATCTGGAAAGCAAAGAAAGGAAACCAAGTCTTAGAGATGTAGGCCCCACAGCCCCAAGGTTTAGGGTCAGCTTTCAAAAAAGCTGATCTAGGCAGTCTGGAAAGCACCTTGGAGGGCACTCCTCTCTTTAGTCACTAAGTTTCCAGCCCACAGTAGCTCCCTGATCATGGCCTAATGACAGGCCCCTCCAGAGGGCTCAGGCCATGGCCACGTGGCAGGCTGAGGTTGGACTCTGAACCACTGCTGGCTGCTGCTCTCTTACACAATTCATTGGCTATCAGAACTACTTAGGTGTTCCCATTCCAAGTCATCTGTCTAGTGTTTCCAAGCCCTCCGGGCAGGGAGAAAAACCACATGGCCGCTGGGCAAGCTGGGGTGGAGCACAAAGCAGATCCTGAGACAAGACCCCCAGCACCTTCCTCACCTCAAAGAAGTTGTCTTCGGTAACCTCCAGTGGTGCATTGAAAAAATGCAGCACATTGCTGGGGTGCTGGATCCTGTTCTTAGCTGCCTGCTCCGGGGTGGAGAACCGATTATTGCGTGAGCCACTGAAATCTTTGTAGCTGCACGACCCATCTTCCAGTCCGTAAGACTGGCCAGGCATGATGGCCTGTTGCTTGGAAACGCTGTTGTGGAATGGGGGAAGGGAAAAGAGAGAAAGACAAAAAGCCTTGTTTCATTATCTCTGTGACATGTCTCCCACTTCCAACCCTGGGGTGCCAACACCCACCCTCTCTCAAAAACTTTCTTCTTGCAATGACTCAGTGGCCAGCCTCCAGGTATGCCACGGTAATACCTGCAATACTTGCTGCACAAAACACCCCCCCGCAACCTTTGCTTAGCACTTGGGTGAAATGCCTAGAACAAAGACCCATGTTTCCCAAAGTATTATTTGGAGGCCAGGGCTGTAAGGTCCTCACTTTCTCTCCATCTTGTCCATCCCAAAGTCTGGCTTCTTTTTGCCCTAACTACCTCTCCCACTTTTCTGCTGACCCATGTAACCCCCTCTTTCTTAATGCAGCCTGCCAAGGGTACCATGGTGGAAGGTTGCCCTCCACCTGCCAACCAACCCCTTGGAAAGGAGACCCTGCCAAGTCATAAGGTCTGGGAAAAGGGACGAGTGGGATGGATGACTCACCACACATTCAGCTTCTGTCCAAACATGAAGTTGTTGTTGAGGTGAGTGATCGCTCTGTCCACTGCATAGCCATCCGCCATCTCTACCATGGCAGCCCCCGGCTTACTCTTCATAAACTTTACCTAGAGACAGGAAAGAAGGGCCCCGCCCATCAGCAAGCTTTACCCAAAGGACTTGGGGCCCCACCTGGGCAGGTTGCCTTTCAAGAGCATAGGGAGGCCTGTCCTAAATCTGTAAGGTAGGCCTACCATGAGCTGCCCACACTTGCTAAGAAAGCCTGAGAAGCACACACTGGCATCCACTTAAGTGCACCCCACCCCACCCCCATTCCCCAAATCAAAAGGAATTTATTATTCCATGAGACTAAATCTTCTGGTCTATCCCTCCTCATTTTACAAATCGGGTAACTGACGCTCTAAGGGGCTAGTGGGGTGGGAAACCTATGATCTTCTAGGTCTCTGGGTGAAGCCTTTTGATTGAGTCTTAAGTTTTACAGAACTAATCCTTTTATTAAAGGATTTGGTGAAATTTAGATTCAGTAAAAGGGCAGTAGGTTCTCCAGCCCTGGTGCTGTCATTTGCCCAAAGGCAAAAAAAAAAAAGTCAAAAGCTGACCTAGGATTCTCATTCCCATTCTCTGGACTCCAAAGCTCTTTCTGACCCTGCCTGCCAAGGGCTAAGACAAAGCCTGCCTGCTTCAGCCTCTGCTCCTTGATCTACACCCCTGGGCCAGGCCAACCCTCAGGGTTCTGATTAGCTGCTGGTTTGCCTGCCTGCCTGCCCTGTCCCTAGCCTTACCTTCTCCACATTGCCGTAGAGACAGAAGACATTGAAGACACGGTCACAGTTCATCTTGGACTGGTCAAGGCCATATACCATCAGCACAGGGCTGTCTGCGTGGGGGCCATACTCAGGCGGTGGGGGAGGGGGCGGGGGGTGGCCATATTGAGGGCCATATCGGCTTGGGCCCCGACGATGGCCCCCCACTGGTGGGCCCATCCTTCTCCCTTCGTAGTGAGGTGGAGGGGGCCCGTAGCCCTCATCATGGTAATGGCTGTGGTACCCACCGTGAGGCCCTCCTGGGGGGTGGGAAGGAAAGAGAGGGAGGACGGGTGAGAATTTGCGGGGCGGACGGCGGGCAGGGTCGCATGAGCCACGGGAGTCCACGGAGGGGAACCCCCTGCCCTCACCATATTCTGCGGGGTGATCTCCCAGGAGAGGAGGCTGTCTCTGACGCTTATTCGGATTGCTGCCGGGGTCACCTGTGGACAGAGACAAATATCAGAAACTCATCCAGGAGGAAGAGGGCACTTCTTTCCCTCTCTTAAGGGCCTCTGCACCTGTAGTGAGAACTCTCAAAGCCCCAAGTATGGCAAACCATACTGAGCCTGCTGTCCCAGGGGCTGCTGGGAGCTGGCTTTGCCTTAAGGCCACGTGAGGCTAGGGGCAGAGGCCTGAAGCCTGAAACCACTGCTTCTGTTAAGACACATACTCAGTTCTTCCAAAGACTCAGGGAGCCTTAGGGACAGAGGGGAGGGGGGGGGCATGCGGTCCGTTTCTACTGATGGGCCAGACACCCTAAGTTTTAAGAGAGGGTCTCTGCTCCCTTTCCTCTGTGATACACCTCACTCCCCACTCCATCCTAGATTACAAGAAGCCAGGGATGGTACAAAGGGGATCTTTATCCCAAATGGTTAATGGATCTCCAAATGTCTGACAAAAAATGGGCCCAAAGGAGAGAAGTGTGAGAAAAAATGGAGATCTCAAAATGGCAGAGGGGCCCTGGAAAGCCTACCTCGCCTCCCTTCAACCCACCGAAATCTCGGCAATCCTTGGGTACTCTGAAATTCAGTCCCCATATCCACCTCACATGGCCACTAGGGAGTAAAAGCTAAGAACACAAGGTCCCAGTACCCCCTCCCCCCAGCCCCAAGGAGGCTGACAAAAGCAGGAATCCGTTAAAATGAGCAATCATGGACAAGGCGTGAACGTTCCCGGAGCCATACAATGTTGCCGTCCCGCCAGCTGCATTTCATACTGGGTTTATTCCAACAGTCAGTCATTACAAAGATGGAAAAGGGCTACTTACAGCAGTACAGAGTACAATGTCCATTTGTCACATAAAACAAATCTGTATTTTCTCTTACCATTGGACGCTTCAACAGTGAGTTAGCACAGTTCTGAAAGATGGCGTCCCATCAAACATACACTGCGACCCTGCATCACATGGTTTTACAGTCATAAATACAATTTACGTTACAAATCCGCTACAATTTTTTTTCAATTTATTTTTCTTTTCAAGTCAATTTTCTGATTAAACAAAAACTGGCTCACAGATGTTCTGTCCTCAGCAGAGACCAGAAAGTGGCCAATAGTGGTGTATAAGTGGAAAGTGTTCCTTCCTCCGTGTTTGCGCCTCCTCAACATTTGTGTGCTGCGGTGGGGTGCGGTGAAGGGGTGCGGCTGCTGCCTGTGTAGCTGGCTCTCCGTGTGCATGTCTGGCGCGTCTGTTATGCGAGTGTGCCCATGGCCCCGCTATGCCCGCCTTGTGCCTCGGGACGCGCCCCAGCTACGCGCCGGGACATCGCTGTGTGTTCTGAGCTGTTTGACCCTTGTTGGGTTTGGTTGGGGTTTGGATCTCCAGTTGGTACGTATTAGGTGGGCAGCCGATGACTGCAGAGAAAAACCAAAACGGAAAAAAAGCCCTCCCCAAACCAAAAAACTTAACAACCAATATGGCGAGGAATGGAGAGGAGGATCCTATAGTCTTGGAGGGCCACTGGAATCTACTTCGGCTTATGAAACGTTCTCCGAAAAGAGTGCCGCTGGGCTGGTTAGGAGAAAACCTCTGTTCTGTGTTTCCTACTTCTGTGTACATTCGTGGGTTCAAAGTTTGGTTTTGACTTTATTTAAAAAAAAAAACCACCATAATAAAAAAAGCAGCGGCTGCCGCCCTGTTGAGTCTCTCTCTCTGTCTCTGTCTCTCTCTGTCTCTGTGCTTGTAGCTGTTCCTTGGAGCGCGGTGTGGTGTTCTTGATGTAGTGAGCTCAAATCTGCAGCTGTTTCTGGTACCTGAAGGAGGCTGCGTGTTCTCTCCAAGAAGAGCTAGGGGGTCCTACCCTGTGTGTTCATGAGCGCTGTACAGAGGCAGAGCCACCAAGGGCACGGTCCCCAGGGGGGCTGCCGAACCCCAGCTCACTCCGAGCGCCAGGGCGGCTCCCCGCCCCGCCGCTCGGCGCCTGTTCTATCAATGTACCTTGGAGAAGAAAGCTGGGCTTTTCATGTTTCTGTCACAACTCATGTAATGCCATTGCTCACTCTGAGAATCACAAATGGGGGGCTGGCCTCAGGAACAGAGGACGGCCCACCACGATGAGGAGTGGGGCAGGTACCCCAGGAGAAGTTCCCGCTGCCCGCCTGCCCAGCTGTACCCTCTGCTTCCCCAGGGGACCAGCAGAGGGGAGGAGTCCCCAGGGCAGCAGCACCACTCCCTGCCTTCTCCAACCAAGAAGTCGGCTAAGTATTGGTGAACAAAGGGCTAGCTGCTCCTGTCCTCCATGTGTGCTACTGGCAGAGCAACAAGGCAGAGGACACCCTGGGAGGTTGGCAGGCCTCTCTCCTACCCCCCCAACTGAGGACAGAAGACGCCTTCTTCCCCACCCAGACACAAGGCTTAAACCTGCAGGCTCCAGAGCCACACACTTCCCACCCTGCCGCCACTTCTTTAGTGAGGAAATCGGTGGTAACTATTCTGTCTTCCTTCATTCAGGCCCAGGGCCGCCCAAGTGGCTCCTGCCTTTCTGAGCTGGAGAACCCCATCACTAGACTGAGCCACAGGCACCCTCTTGTCCCGAGGAGATAGTGGGATACTTTGGAAAAGAATTCTCGATTTACAGCCAGAGGACCTGAGAGTTCAATCCCCAGCTCTCCAGCACCCTGGGCGCCCCATCCTTATAATTTCTCTGGGTCTGGTTTCCCCTTGGGGGGGGCACGGACCCGATGACCTTTCCTGGTCCCTTTCACTCGAGCTCAGTGCATCACTCCTGACCTGGCCCAGTAATCAAAGTCCCTGCACAGACAGGAAGGGCTATCCCCAGGACCAGTGGCAGAGGAGGTAACACAGCTCACAGGCCAGGAGCTCAGACAAAGGAATAGCTTACAAACAAGCTCCTTGCCCAGAAGACTCAGCCCCTGTGGCCCCATTCTATTCCTGGTTAGGTGCCACAGAAGACCACCTGCTTCCTTCCTGATCTGCCCTAAGTCCAATGGCATTACATGACACTGAGGCCGGCCTAGGAGTGTGCGAGTTGCCTGACAGGCATGACGGGAAGGTGAGGGGGGTGGGGGAGTGAGAGACAAAGAAGGCATCAAGGTTACCTTGTCCACTGAGGTTGGGGTTGGTATAGTCCCAGGTATCCTGATCATTCTTGAATACATTCAGACGTGTCGGCTATACACAGAAAGAAAGAATGTCAGTCTGGGCAACAATAACTCAGCCTGAAACGCTGCAAGGAGCAGCAGCATCTGCAGGTGGTCAGGAGGTCTGGGCACTAGACCTGCCCCCAGTCCTGGATGTTCTCAGGCCCTCAGACATGCCCAGCGACCTCAGGATCCTTGGGGGTCAGGGAAGGGGGTAAGAGGGGTCATCCCCTAGGCAGGCAGTTTGCCAGCAGTTCCAGGCTCACTTACCTTAGCGTATTCAATCTTAAGAGTACAACAGCCAGAATAGATGTCAGCCCCATTGAGGGACGCTTTGGCTCGCTGAGCACTCTGCACAGAGTCAAATGTGAACAAAAGTTAAGGAAATGGTTCTAAAGAGAGAAAATGTGCTAGCCTCCTACCAACCGCAGCCCTCTGCCAGGAGACCTGGACACAGACTAATTTCCTTGTGGCTGTTGGCCTTCACTTAAGCTTGCCAGCCAGACTGGACCAAGAGTTACAATGGCCAAGTCTGGTCTCACTTGATGTACATAATGTGTAAATAACCACTAACAGCTCACATTCTTGTAATGCTTTTAAGGTTTGAAAACACTCCTCCAACAAATCTTGTGAAAATAAGTAGTGCCAACTATGCCCATATTGTAGATGAAGAAACTTAAGTATTAGTGGTTAAATGACTTTGGGGTGTGCGTGTGTGCCTGTCAAACTTGATGAATGAACACCATGCCTGCTCCAGGCTCTTGTTCCTGAACAGCACACTACAAGTCATTGCAATGTCATATGGGAAAGCCAAGCTGGCCAACGTGCTCTCAAGCTGCCTCCTCCCAAATTCTGGAGGCTCATCACTTTCTAGTCACCAAGGATATTCCACCATGGCCTGGACTCCATTCTTTCGAAAGATGACAATTCTCTGCACAGGGCCACAAGGGTTGCAGATGGTATAAAGAACATCCTGAGGAACCAAACACAGACAAGAGGAGGTCAGCTAAAACCACAGACAACTCTCTTGGCCACCCCCCCAGCTCAGAGCTTTAGCTGGGCTCCCCAGGCTCACCGTTGTAATGGAATAGATGGGATTCAGGATAGTGAAGAGCAGCACACTATTGACACTCCGTGAGTCATCTGTATCACCGGGTCGGGAGATCTTCTGGCTGGTTGAATAGTTGACAAAGGCAGGGTGGCCTGCAATGTAGATCTGGTTGTCTGCTGCATAATTAACAGCATTGCAGGCCCCGAGGATATCCTCAAACTCCACCAGAGCCTGCCTCTTTTTGGGCATCACCACTACATAACTAGAGGAGAGAAGAAAAGGCTCCTTTAGTCCTCCCAGAGAAGGTGTTGGGAAGCAGCAAGCCCAATGGCTGATACTCACCACAGAATGAATGTGGGTAGCAGAAGAGACAAGAAGAGAAAACCCTGGGACCCAGGATCCCAGACTTCCCTGGGAGTTTGTAAAATGAAGGCATTGGACAAGAAGCTAAACTACCTCTGGGCCTAGAAATTATCATTTTGCCCCCCAAATTCTCTAGTTCCCAAATATGAAATAGTGAATTATAGGACTGGTTCTTAGTAGGAGATGTCCCAAGAGAGGGCTCACTGGGGCTGCTTCTAAAGTGGAAACAATCACCACACACTGAGTGAGGAAGAAGGCCATAGGTAATCAGGCAGGCCTGTATTAGTGCCACTGAGAAGGGCCAAGTAGGCCCTTGGAGCAGGAATTAGGGGAGAGGAAGGGGAAGTTCTACTCCAGGTGTGGACAGGCTTCCTGAACTGAACTGATGGGGAGGTGGCTAATTCTGACCAGAAACTAACATACACCCAGTAAATCACATATGTAGATCTTAAAAAAAGCCTTAGGAACACTTCTGTCCAACCCCTACAGACGAAGGTCCTATGAGGCCTAAGTTGACTGGGCCAACGTTCCATAAATATACAAGTGAAGCAGTTCAGTTAAAATTCAAACCCGAGTCTGACTCCAAAAACCAGTGAACCTCCCACTATACAACAAATCTGGGACCCCAAAAAGAAATGAACAGACCTCTCCTAAAAATGCATAAACTAAAGCTCAGAAGTGTGAGGAGTAACATGGATGATACAGACTTGTCAAGGCATATGGTCTGAGAAGTAACGACAAACCTGCCAAGTCAACTGATCATTAAGACTAAATCATGCAAAACTGGAAAATCCAATTCTCTCTTTGGTGAAGTTTACTTAGGCATGTAAATCATGTGCATGAGCTGAACTGCTGAGACTGAGATGAAAGAATGGGGGAGCAGCAATAGGCAAAGGCACGGAACAGTTAACACCCAATCTTTTGTACAAAAACCATTCTCTAACTGATAAATGGTCAAAGGATATAAATAGGCTAAATGTCCCAAAAAAGAAATCCAAGCTATCAATTTTATTCAGTCATGTCCAACTCTTCATGACCCCATTTGGGTTTCTCTCTTGACAAAGATACTGGAATGGTTTGTCATTTCTTTTTCTGGCTCATTTCCCAGATGAGGAAACTGAGGCGAGCAAGGTGAAGTGACGTGCTCAGCGTCTCAAAGTTAGAAAGTATCTAAGGCTAGATCTCAACCCTACAAGTTGAGTGTTCTTGACTCCAAGCCCAGTACTCTATCCACTAGGCCATCAATCTACCCTTAAGCTATCAAGGCCTGCGATAAAAATGCTCCAAACCACTAATTAGAGAAAGGTTAAATTGAAGCAACTCTGAGACACTAACTCACACTTATCAGATTGGTAAAACTGATCAAAAAAGATAAGGGCAGGAGAAAAAGGCATACTAATGCCCTGTTGGTGGAACTCTGAATTAGTGCAGCCCTTCTGGAAAGTATTCAAACCAATACCCACAAAGTCAACAAAATATGCACACCCTTCAAAACAGAGAAACCACTACGAGGCTAAGAGTTCATAGAAAAGAGGGAAAGGGCCTACGTGTACAAAAATATTTAGAGCAGCTCTATCATGGCAAAAAACTGGAATCTGAGGGGTGCCCATTAAGTGGAACAAATTGAAGACTTTCAATGTGATGGAGTATTGTGCTCTAAGAAATGACAAAGAGGGTGTTTACAGAAAAATCTGGTAAAATGGGTACAAAATGATACAGAGGGAAGTAAGCTGAACCAGGAGAACGATTTAGACAACGACAGAAATATCATATAGCAATATTATAAAAACAAACACTGGTCAATTACAATGACCAACCATGACTTCAAAGAACCAATGAAAATCCATGCTTCCCAGCTCGTGATGGAGAGCTGACTCTGGATGCACAATGGGACATTTTTTGGACATGGTTAATATGGAATTTTGGTTGACTATGCAATTTTGGCTACCAGGGCTTTGTTTTTTCTTTATTCCCAAATGAGAGGGTGCAAGTAACAGGAGGAAAGAGGTTTCTGTTAATTGAAATAATTTAATTTAAAAATGGAAATCTCTTCGCTGTACTCGTTCCTAAGGGTAACAAAATGATTACATCAAGATTATGACAAGCAAGCAGGGCACTCAGGCCAGATTCAGCTAGAAAAGAGAATATTGAAATCATCAAGATTTCTCCAGCCCCCAATCCCACCATACCTGATAGGCCCAAATTCCTGCAAGGCCTCCACCAGATCAGCTTCCACCACACCATCAATCAGGCCTCTTATGTGGACGACCGGAGAGGCTGGGGTTTTGTGGGGGTCATCATAATTTTCCTGAGGAAAGGAAACAAGGCCCTGTTTCATTTTCTCCCTGTAAGCTACTGCTCACTTACAGAAACTACCAGAGAATCCAAAATACCTCCAATTCAAAAGATCACTCAAGAAATGACTGTGAGGTAAAGACAGAAGCCATCAACAAAAAGAATTTAGAAAAATAAACAGCTGAGGCAAAGACCCTGATGAAGGAAGCTCTCTGGCCCCCTCCCCATCCCCAGCTCCCAGCAACATAGCATGATTCTCCAGCTAAAAGTGGAGCCTGCTGAGAGGAAACAAGTTATTTGGAGACCTTAGATTGTAACTACGAAGAGATTAAAAACAAAAAGGAAGGAGGAAGCAGAGCCCATACAAGGACAACCCTGCGCTCTGTCCTGCTTCAGACCAGGCTGCACTCAGACTGCCAACATCCCAAGGCCCTGTTTGCCTTGGCCACGCTCCCGAGGAATCTCATAGCTAAGAAAGTTGGGGAGGATGGGAGCCTCCGACTCTGCCAGAGACCTACTCTTCCTGGAAGGTCATCCAGTTCAGGAACAGCCCACCCTTTGGCTATCCCACCCTTCCTCCATCCAAGGATATAAGACTGAGAACCTGAAGGGTCCAACTCATTTTACAGATGAAGGAAACTGAAGCTGAAGGAGCTAAAGTCACTTTCCCAGGGTCACATAGTGAATGACTGAGGCAGGATTTGAACTCTGATCTTCCTGGCTGTAAGTCTAATACTCTACTTGTCTCCTTAGAGGCTGGCAGGGAACTACCTCCCTAGGTCAAAGGATAAGAAAGGTCCTTTCTAAAGCTCAGGGATTAGCCAATTACACTCTACAGGAAAAATTAAATTTCAGAGAAAGAGCAGCCCAGGATCCCCCTCCTGAAGAGGGTCAGTAGCGCATTGAGCGGCCTACTCAAGCTCCTCCCCCTTCCAAGCTAAGATCCCTTGTGGTTATTTACAGTGCTCAATAAAAAGCAGAGCTGAAGCCCTCATAGGGCAGTAGCCCCACACCAGAAAACAGTAGAGAAATCCCTAAATACCCTGACTTGCCCAAAACAGAGGCAAAAGGGCTTCTATTTCGTAACTATAGAAGGGCCCCCCAGCCACAACGGCTGATCTCTGTGCCTGGTCCATTGGGCTAGGGGTGGGCGCTAGGAAGAAGGCGGCTGCAGGGTCAAAGGGACACAAGGCCCGGGCGGGACGGGAGCCTGACCAGACAAGGAAACTGAAATGGAGGGAGACTAGGGAGCCCCCAAGGGCAGCAGGAGGCAGGCCCAGGGCTGGAACCAGGGCGCATGGGGAGGCCAAGAAGCCACAAGCTGGGATGGGGAGGGAGGCATTAGCTATTTAGAGAGTGGATACTTAAGACCATGGCAACATGCGAAGTTTCTACAAGCGTCAGCCACAAAAGGAGAAAGGTACCACCACGTGTGACCAACAGACCCACAGGGAGATGGACGGCGGAAGACTGCGCAGGCGCAAAAATAGAGCCGCGCATTAGCATCAACCCCCCCCACCAGCCTGCGCGCGCAACCTCCCAACGGCCACCCACGCGAACACACCGCGCAAGCGCATATTGTGGAGGCGAGCGCCAGCGGCCACTTCGACCATCCTCCCTCCCCCGCCCCAAGAGCACACGCCTCGGCGGCCCCGCGCACGCGCACTGGCGGCTCCCGCAGCGCGAGCCCAGCCGGCTCGAGCCTCCATGAAAACGTTCGCCCCTCCCCCCGCGGCCCCAACGGCACGAGGCCGGCGCGCGCCCGCCCGGCCCAAAATGAGGCTCTCATCCCGACCGCCCGTCCGCCAGCCCCGCAAGGCCCCAGCGCCGCCTCACCCCTCCGCCGCCGCCTCCGCCCGCCGCCCCGGCTCCTCCCCCGCCGCCTCCGTGCTGCTCGCCAGCGTTGTCCGTCTTTAGCCGCTTTGGGGCCCGGCCGCCTTCGCTGCCGCCGCCGCCGCCTCCTCCGCCTCCGCCGTAGTAACGGCCGCCGCCGCCGCCACCGCCCGCCGCCGCCATCTTCACCATGGCTCCCGCCGCCCGCCGGCGCCGCCGCTGCAGCTGCTGTGGTTCCTGATGCTCCTGCGGCTCCTCCAGTTGCTGCCGCTGCTCTTGCCGCCGCCGCCGCTTCTCCGCCCGGGGCAGCAGCCTCCGCGACATGGCGGCGCGAACCCGCCTCCCCCCGCCTCTCATTGGGGGAGGGACCCGCCCGTCACCCGCCGCCCCCTCCCGATAGGGGGAGCACCCCCGCCCCGCCCCTCCAGTATTCTCATTGGAATTCCTTCCTGTCACTCAGGTGCTTTTCCCGCCCCCCCGCCCGCTGAGGTGGGCCTTGATTGGCCCTTTCTGGGCTACCGCTCCCTGCCCCTCCTCCCTTGTGCGCGCTCCCGGCGCATTGCCGCCTGGCAACAAAATCAAGTCTGATAGGGCCCGGCCATGGCCCTTTTTTGAGTTCGGGCCTGCTCTGCTCCCGGCGCGCAGGTGAAGCCCCGCCTCCCTCTGCGTTCATTGGCTGCTCGTCTCATCAGTCGAGCTGTATTCGAGACTGATTGCTTCAGGCCACCAATTCTTCCTCCCACGACCGTGACATGTTTCCCCCTCCTCTCTCCCTTCAGTGGTTGAAACCATTGCCTGTCCGCAGATCCTCGACGTTGATTAGTGCCTTAGCGTGGAGTGGGTGGGGCGAGGCCACAATCACCCGCCCACTGGCGTTGGGAGAAGCGGGCGGGGGAGTATCACGTGGTGGACCGAAGGGCGTGGAGAAGGGGAGTGGAAGGGGGATTGCGGAATGAAAGGGTGCGGGGACGAAATTTATGCAAGCGTCCAAAATGACAGTAGCCGGCCATGTCCCCGGTGCTGAAAACACATCTCCATCTTAATTCCAGAGGAGCAGATCTTGTCCTTAGTTCGCTCCTGCCACCTTACTGAACCTCTGGACCTCAGTTCCCTCCTCTTTAAAATAGGGGCGGGGAAGATCGATCAGGCCCTCCGCCTCTCCATCCTATTAGCCTGAATTCTGGACGAGCATACCCCCGACCTAAGGCCGAACCCATGGGTGTGAGCTGGGGGCAGCCCGGAAGGCTCCATGTCCCTTTATCCCGCGCCTCCGCCCACCCCCTCCCCGCCAGCTTCCGTTGGGACGTGGCTCCTGGAGGGTGATTCAGCCCTCGGCCTTCTGCTGACCTTGGGGCCGCAGCGCCCCCTCCCTGGCCGCCAGATCCTGGGGCACCCCCTCCGCCCACCCAGGGACGGTGCCCAGACAGGTGTGTGTCCGCCCGCAGTACGCCCTCAGTCACGGTCTCTCCCCCTTCCCCTACCCGGTGAGCCATCCTCCCCCGCCCCCGTTAAGGGACCCCAGCTCCGCCAGAACTGCCGTCCGGCATCTAGTGCGAGCTCCCCCACCTGCCTGGCATCCGCCTTCACAGCTCCCTGCTCCCCAGGCTGGGTCACCTCCATCTCTTAGAACCTCCGCGAAAACATTCCATCCTCCCGGAGTCCCTTCCTGCCCCTCCCCCTCCCATCCCTCGGCGTTTGGTCTGCACTTCCATGCGGACAGGGCTTTCCCCGGTAGCGGAATCCATCGTGGTTCCCGGAGCCCAGGGACTTTCTCCTTTCTGCCTTGGTGCCCGAATCCGAGTAGGGACTTAACGATCGGTGGATCAGAAGTCGCTTGGGACAATGCCCTCACCTAACTAGAATAATCCTTGTTTTGTGTTAGGGGTCAGCCTAATGAGGCCTGTGGATTCCTTCCCGGAATGATGTTTTCAAGTCTATAAAATAAAATACGTAGAATTACACGGGAAAAAATTATGTTGAAATACAGTTACCCGGATTCATAAACAATAAATTTAGAAACCCCTGATTTATTCTGACTCCCTCATTTTACATCACATCTGTCTTTCCTCTTCTTTTTACATTAAATGCCAAAGAGAAAAGTAAGGATGGAGAGAGGTTCAGCGGTTTTTAAGAACATCTGACCCTCAGCTTGGGTCACATCTTGAGCTCTGAAGGGGTCCCTTAAAAGGCTGTCAGTGTTAGTGTGAGCGCGCTCTCTCTGTCTCTGTCTCTCTCTCTCTCTCTCTCTCTCTCTCTCTCTCTCTCTGTCTCTCTCTGTCTCTCTTTCTCTCTCTCCCTCTCGATTGGAGAGCCTGTTTGGCAGGAATGTCAGAGAAATAGACCAGAGAACTGAAAAAAAAAAGCATGAGAGATTGCATCTGACCTCATTCCTCATCTGACTGAGGTGTCTAGTGGCAGACTTGCCTACCTCTCTCAGCAGCCAGATGCTGAGAATAGTGACTATGAAAATGTTAACGTTAGCCTGGCTTGCTGGCTGTGAGCAGAACGGTAGGGAGGTGATTTCTTCCTCCCCAAGAAGCTATGAAATCAGGCTGGCTGGAGAGCATGTCCCTAGAACAGCATTCAGCTGGGCATGTGAAAATAAACTACAGAAGACCTGTGAGAAGTAGAGGAAGATGCAGGCGCTGGCAGAAGAGGCTGAGCTCAGCGACTCCAGTGTTTGAATTATATAGTTTTCACTTTTGATTGAATTCAGGCAATGTACTCCAGTCTCTGGGTGGGTAATCCTTTCAGGTCCTGAAAACTTGGGAAGATTAGAATTTCAGTGGAATGGGGGGAGGTAACATGAACCAAATAAGTTATGAATTATTGTTGGAAATATACTCGTGCCTTCAGAGCAAGAGATTCCATGACCTTCCATCCTTAGGAGCAAGGACCTAGGGCTAGAAAGGACCTCAGATGCCATTTAATCCAGACCCCTTATTTTTCAGATGAGGAAACTGAAGCCCGTTTAGGCTAAGTGACTTGCCCATGGTCTCCCAGGTAGATCCTGACTTGAAATCCAGTAAGTATTCTATCTTCTGACCAACCTTAGGCTGGGGCACTAACTGGCTAAGGCTGAGAACCTCAGCACCCAGGGAAATTGTACAAGGTCCCCTGTGCCAAGGGATTGAAAGGGAACTCAGGATCTGGAGCGTAAGCAGGTGCAGGGAAGGTAGCTGAAGCAACCTGGGTTCAGAATGCCACCTCATGGTGCACACAGCAATTGCACCCTGATGCCAGCTCCATCCCTACCTCTTAGCAGTCAGTGTCACCAATGAAAGGGAGCACTTCCCTTTATATAGAGCCCAAGGTCACTCAATTCACCGGAACTCTTATTACTAGGGGCTAAAATTGCATGGGTCTAATTCCCTCCTTGCATGCCCCCCCCATACACACTTTTACTATCCTCTAAGGCCCAGACACCATTGAAGGATGGAGCCACCTTAACTGAGCACGATGGAAAAAGGAAGCTTGGGCTGGGAGCCAGGAGGCCTCGGGCACTGCAGTGGATCCAGCTGAGCTCTTTGCCTTGTCCAGAGTCTGTTTCCTTTGTGTACAATGGGGGATGATAACCCCTGCTCAGTCCCGAGGGTTGCCTGAGAGAGCATCTCTGTAAACCTTGGGAATGGGAAATAATTCTGTGCAAAAGGGGCACAAAGGGACATTGACGACCAGTTCCCTGGGGACAAAGGGGCTCAGCTGTCCCAAGGAGACCAGAGTCAGACCAAGTGGAACTGTGTGTGTATGTAGAAAGGCCCCAGTGAGGCCCAGTCCCTGGAAGGGAGGAGACTTCTCTCCTCAGAACAATAGGAGATGCTGATGCTAGCTAGTCTTGTGTGAGCTCACACAGGAGTCTCTGTCTGCCCCTTAGCTGCCTTTGGCTGCTATCTCTATGAAGTGGCTTTGCCTACAGTGTTTCTTCTGGTCTCTGAAATCTCTCTGTCTCTGGGGTGTTTCTTCTCTGGTTATCCCTGACTGTCCCCAGACTATCCCTGAGAAGTCTCTGTTCCTCAAATATCTCTGCAATTAGCAGAAAGAGACCACACTGTAAATAAATCCTTCCCATTTGAGGCCATAGTATTTGACAAACTTTCTCCAAGCACTCTTCATCCCTCTTTATAACCCAGAGAATGGAAGGATGAGACAGTATGGAACTCAGAATATCTGGGTCCATTCCCTCCACTCCCCAAACACAATCCTGTAACAGTCATTCAGATTCTCCATGAGACTCACCCTAGACCCTGGGGAAGTCAAGCTGAGATAGCCCACCAGGAGGGAGGAAGCAGGAAGCTCCCTGACTAAAGATCCCCACCCTACCCCATATCCATAGGATGCTCAAGGCTGAGAGGGAACCCAGGATGGAGGAAATAGGGATAGGGAGACAGCTCTGGTGGTATGAGAGGACTTATAGGGAGAACCCCCCTAAAAACCAGGATCCCACAAAGTAAAACAAAAGCATTAGATTTGCTCAAAGAAATCATTCCCTCTGGACATGACCCCAGAAAAACTCAAAGTGGAAAAAAAGCAAACAACTATGGGATGCATCACACTGGGAATGCTCCTGAACCTTTCCTGAACCTTCACCTGCCCCATAACTCATGGTCCTCCACAGTGCCTGGAAACAGCTGCCCCATTGATCTGGGGAAGGAGGAGAGGTAACAGAGTGGGTGGCGGCAGACAGGTAATGGTGACATCATCTTGTTCTTGACCTCAAAATTGACAGCAGAAATCAGTAGCCTTAGAATTTTGAGCAACTCTCAAGAATGAGACTGTTATGACATAATCAATTCCAAGGAGACAAAAAAAAGGGCGGGGGTAGGAGGCTGTGTAATGAAAAAGATGTGGATGCACAGGGAGCTCACCAACCAACCCAAATGTTTAAAAGGTACGTGCATCCATTGATGATGATGGATGTGTGAATAGGCTAACTCAAAATGCTCTCTGAAGGACATGTCATGTTGGGCTGCAATCCAGAGGTTTCACAACACATCCAACAAATGCCATCCACTCCCTAACATAAAAATTCCATCTTTCTGATGCCAACATTTTCCTGGTGATGCTAACCATAGAACACCAATATCTCAGAAGATCAAAATTACACATGACCGAATGGATGACAAAACGCATACATATCTCAATGTAATAAACATGCCTATCAGTGATGCAAAAGCATTTCATTTCATTCAGAAAGTGTAGGAAAGGAAAAAGAAGTGGGCTGATCATATATCAAGGGCAAAAAGAGAGTTAGAGGAACAGCTGAAGGTCTCTTAATGCAGAAGGAGTGGAATTTAACACTACCTCAAAGAACTGAGCTGACCCATGACCTTTGTACCTTTGCAGAGATAGCAGGTTAAAAATTCTTACTTTGAAGTAGCATCATAATGTCTACTTGTAATTATTTGTATTTAAAGTGAGTTTGTACAGATAGGACAAATTATAGTAAAATTATTTTAAAACTTTTGAAAAAAAAATTGCTTCAGTTAACACAATGGAGGCACCACCATGGTGTTTCTAGTGTTAAAAGACTGAGAAGAAAGTGTCTAGTGCTTTGGTAAATGGGAAGATGGGACAAGAAGGACACGGGAGGAGGTCTTGCTGAACTGTGATTTGCACTGTTGGAAGGATGAGATCTCAGCTCCACGGAAGTAGAGAAGAAAGAAGTCAAGGAAGGGAACCAGATGAACAGCAAAAAGCCACGTGATTCCATAGGAGCTGTGTCTAAAAAACCCTATGTGAGCCCAGGCTGAACTTGAAGGCAAAGGGGAACCAAAAAACGCTCTGGAGGCGACAAGAGGAAGACCGAAGAAGTAAGACAGACCAGACAGAATGGAGAAGGCCCAATAATTCTGCCTTCCACCCTGATTGCTGATTTCATTTTCTTTACTGCGGAGGAGGAGCTCCAGATTAAAAAGAATAGAACAGAAGGACCCCGGGGCCTGACCTGGAAGAGCTAGAAAAAAATCATCTGAGATGGTGATGAAGGTGGACTTGGTATGGACCAAGTCCAAAAACCAGGGTGACCTTAGGCAGCACTGAGAGGCACAGAGAAGGGAAGCAGGGACCTCATCATGAAGTCTGGGTTTAGTTCTGAAAAAGACAGTAACATGTTGGGTGCATGACCAGACAGGACTGACCAAGATGCTGAGGATGTGGACATTGTGACTGGGCCCTCAAGGGGACAAAGGGTTAGATCTCAGGGACTAGAATGCCCCAAGATAAACTGGTTGGTTAGAATTCTTGTGGAGCAGATTCCCCCTGGGAGGACTGCTCCTGTGGCAGCCTGTAAAGGGGCCTTCATCAAGGACCACAGGCTCTCTTTTGCCCCCTTCCCTTTCTTCTCTCCAATGGATATGACCTAGACCTGCCCGTTGAAAGACATGGTGGGTGTGGGAAGGCATTTAGCCCAGAGAAGAGAAGAATTGGGGGAGGTAGGAGAATGTGTGATAGTCTTTGAGGCTCTGAAGGTGTATTATGTGGAGAAGGAATGCCTTATTTTGCTTAGTGCTAGAGGGCAAAAGTAGCAGTGGTGGCCTGCTCTTGACATGTGAACACAAGATGTTAGCCTGATCATAGGAAACACACAGGAAATGTGGCACTGTGGCAAAGTCAAATGAGCAGGCTAGGGGGGATAGTGAGCTCTCCATCACTGAAGGTGTTTAATCAGACTCCAGATGGCCACTTGTCTAGGGATGTTATAAGAGAGAATTCGTGTTGTAAAATGGGAGGTCCATGACAGCTTTTAGTTTCTGTGATGGAGACTGGTTGGAGCTAACAGAGAAGGGAAGTTTGAGGACCAGAGGCTGAATGTGGGCATGAAGGCAGGAACAAGGAGGAGACAGGAGGGGTAGGATAAAGAGTGTATGTGGATTCATGGGCCTTGTGGAGGAGAAGGACCACCTTTCATTAGCAACATGGGAGTAAAAGAGGAGAGACAGAGAGAGGGAAACAGAAAGAAAGGAAGAGAGACAGTGAGAGAGGGAGATAGAGACAGTGAGAGAGACAGAGAGAGACAATGGGGGGGAGAGAGAGAGAGACTTAGAGAAGGAGACACAGACAGACAGATGGGGAAGAAAGAGAAAGGGAGACAAACAGAGAAAGAAGGACAGAGGAAAGGAGAGAGCTAGAGAGAGAAGGGAGTAGAGGGAGCTCATGGCATATGGAACCCTCCCTCTGGACACTCCCTTCCCAGGAACCCCAATATCTAGTCCCTCTTACAGGTCCCTTGTCCAGTCCAAAGGAGACACAGGAGAGAAAACAGAGGTTAGTGTTGAAATGCTCTTGTTTTTGGACGGGGCAGGGTTAGGGAAGGCTGGGCTTGGCAGGCAGGAGACAGGGGAACATCTCTGAGTTGTGATTGTGGGCTCGAATGTCATGCGTCACAGATCGCTGGTGGTAAAGGAAGCAGCTTCCCATGGCAGGCAGCCATTCTCAGCTCCAAACTTGTCTTCTTCCAGACTCTCCCAAGGGTTCTCAAGTTGCATGGATGGGCTGGGTTGGGGGAAAGGGAAGGATGGGAGTCAGGGCAGGGCAGCCTGCTTACCCCCCAAATCCAGGCTTGCCCAATCCTCGGTGTTCCCCACGGGCCTAGCTGTTCAGAGGATGGGAAGAGGTTACCTCACAGTCCGGCCCGAGGTGTGGAGTGTCCGACGGCGTTGCCAAAGTCGGATGGAGGCCCTGGCCTCATAGCTGAGGCCTTTTGGGGCTGACACAGATGTTGCTGGCTGGAAGTGGGCTATGTGGTGAAGGGCTCCAAACCAAGTGGTCAGGTAATACCCAGCTGCAGGGTAGGAGTCAGTAGGACCAGAGTCACCTCTGGCCTCTGGGTCATAGCTCCCCCCAGCAAGTCTTGGCTGGCCCACTTGATCCCACTCTGGGGTCCCTTCCCCAGCTGGGTAGCCTAGTCCTACCCTACAATGTCAAACCTACAATGAGGTCTCCATCCCTCCCAATTCATCCTGAGACATCCTGGCTCAAGGACAGCTCCCCCCAGCCCTAGAGTCTTGGGGTCCACTCTCTCCATTGAGATGCTTTTTGAGACATCCCAACCGCCTGCCTATCCTGACATCTGCTATAGCAAGAGCCAGTGACACTTCCCAGAAACCCCCCTGCCCCTGCCTTACTCTCTCCCAGCAGCTCTGCAGGGTCCAGGATCTCCATCAGGAATTCCACATCCAGCTGGGTGGCCTCAATGTCTGGACTCCACAAAAGCTCCTCTGTCAAGGCTGGCAAGAAGTCATCAGCCCCTAGGGGTTCTGCGGGAAAGGGTCATTGGGTGGATGGGGGTAGATGAGCCTCCTGTGCCAGCCCCACACCCACACAGGCCCCTCTTACCCTGCTGCCCACTCTGGGCAAGGCCCTCATAGACATCCCGGCAGATGGCCAGCAGAAGAGCTACCTTGCGCTGTGGCACACAGGCAGTGTGTAGGCGAGCCAGGCGGGCATGGATGCGGTGTCTGGTTGGGCTGGGGAAAGGGGCTTCCTGCAGTGCCCGGGCCCGCATCCCCTCCTGATGCTGCTGTAGCTGCTGGAGATCCCGCGCCCTCAACATCCGAAGCTTGCTCCACAGGATCGGCTGGAGGGGCCTCAGCACCACCCAGCACATAGCTGCTTCCACCATGGCTTCTGGGGACACGACATCAGACAGTGCCCTGTGGGGGCGGGACTGATGGGTCCCTTCCCTGTGCCAGGTACCCTCTTCACTTCCACCATCAGGATGTAAGCTTCTTGAGGGCAGGAACTATCCTTTACTTAGATTTGTATTTCTAGTGCTTAGCACAGAACCTGTTGTTTGCTGACTGGTTGACTCAGAGCTGTACCTAATATAGGGCAATAGGGCCTTTGCCCCAGATACTCCCAAGGTAAGGGGAACATTTCTACCAGGCAGTGACCACCACCACCATGACTCGCTCTAGGCAGCTACCCCAGGCTGTCTTGTCTGCCTTACTATCCTCTATAACACTGACTGCCTCTCCTCTAAGCTGAGTTTGCCCAAGCACAGTAATGCCTCCTTCTGCCTCTGACCAGCCCAAGCCTCCCCTCATTCCTTTGTCCTCCTCCTCCCTCCAGTCACTAACCCCACAGAGTTTGTTAGATGTGAACACAGACATGGGAGAAAACCCTGACTCAGTCATGGGTATATGAAGGGAACAAAAGCATGAGGACCCACGTGGCAGGGCACATGTGACCAAACACAGGCAGAAGGAAAGAGAGAGGAGCTGAAGAGGCCTGGGCAAGATGAGAACGAAATTGAGAACTCACTGATGAATGAGCATGTTCCTCTCCCCGGGTCCTCCAGCCCTCAACCCCAGACACCATGCCAGACTTCCTGCCTAAAGGCCCCCACTGTCCCGCTCTCATGTCCAAACTTCACCCCCTCCCTTCCTGATAAAAGCCTAGAGCTCCCTCTGAGTCACCTCTCAAAATCCCCCAGCACCACCCCCAATCTTTTCTCCTTTACACCAGTCTCTGATGAAGATACAATTGCTCCTTGTTCAGGCCAGTCCCTTGATCCCCTACCACCTTGTACCCTCGGTAACTCCATCCTCTCTCATATTCAGCACTGTTCCCACAATAATCATCCTCTCTCTCTCTCTCTCTCTCTCTCTCTCTCTCTCTCTCTCTCTCTCTCTCTCTCTCTCTCTCTCTCTCTCTCTCTCTCTCTCTCTCTCTCTGTCTCTCTCTCTCCCTCTCCCTCTCCCTCTCTCTCTCTCTCTCTCTCTCTCTCTCTCTCTCTCTCTCCTCTCTTCTATCTTTTCTCTCTCTGTCTCTCCCCCTTCCCCTCTGTCCTACCCCGCCCCCATCTTTAGGCTCTTTCATCTCCTGGCTCCTTCCCTCCTGCCTGCAAACCTACAAACACACCCAAGTCTCCCCCTTTCTAGTCCCTTCCCCTCAAGCGTTCGACCCACATCTCTCCTCCCTTTCTCAGAACTCCCCTCCTCCCCTCCCACTCCTCTCCCTCACTCCTCACCCTCTGCCTTCCAACCTTCAGTTCCATCACTCAACGCCACTGTTCTCTCCCAAGTCACCAGCCATCTCCACCTTGCTGGTTTGGCCTCTTTGTAATCCCCATCCTTCTCAACACCCCTGAGCATAGCCCTCATCGCCCACCAACCTTTTTCTCCTCTTTCTCTTCTCTCTCTCTCCTGGATACTCTCCTCTAGCCTAACTTTTCTGCCCCCTCTCTTGGGTCTTCTCTTACCCATCTGACCGCTGCTCCTCAGGTGGGTCCATCCCCCACAACCCTCCCACCCACTCTGGATGTCCACGAAGGCTCTGTCCTCAGCCCTCTTTTCGTGCCTTTTGACATTCTCTCCCTTGGTGACTCATTGGCTCCCCCAGCTCTAATCACCATCTCTGAGATGACTCCCAGATCTAGACACTGAGCCCTGGACTTTCCCTTGAGATTCAGTTGAGAATCTTCCACTCATTGGATATTTTGTACTGCTGCTCTGTAGGTATCTCCACTCAATACGCTCAAAACTGAACTTGTTACATTTTCCCTAAAACCAACACATCTTCTTTTTTTTTTTTAAAGAAGGTAACATAGCTAGTAAGTATCTGAGGCCAGACTGGAGCTCACTCTGGGACTGGTGCTCTATCCACTCCACTATACCTCTTTCGGTCAAGGTCGCTGTCATCCTTCCAGGCACCCAAGGTCACCACTTTGGCCTTATCCTTGCCTGTCTCTCCACCTCAGCCTACCCCATCATTCTACTTCCATCCCATCTCCAGAATCCAGCCTCTTCTCCCCCCTCCTCTAGACTGGTCCTAGCTGGTCTTCCTGCCTCCGGTCCCAGCCTCATTCATCCTAAGACCAGCAGCTAACGTGACGTTTCCAAAGTGGGGCCTGACCAGGCAACCTCCTGACTCCATAACCTCCTCATGATGCCCTACCTGGCTTCTAATCCCCTGCACAACTGGGTTTCTCCTGATCCAGCAACACTGACTTTCTTGCCTATACTTAGCCACTTTACACGTGGAGGATGTTCTGCGTGCTTTCTCCTCCCCTCCCACTCTCAGAAGCCCCAGTCTCCTCCAAAACTCGGTCAAGAAGTACCTTGTGTATGGAGTGTTTCCTGCTCCTCCCCTTGCCCCCACCAGAGCCCTCTCCTTTCCCTGAATTAACTTGTGCATTGTGTATCTATGGTGTCTCCCTGAGGGCCCCCCAAGTGCCTCATACGATGCATGGCACATAGTAGATACTTATTAAATGCTTACTGATCGAATGATTGAGATGAACATGTGTGAGAGGAGGGACTTAGGTGAGGGGGCCATATATGTGAACACAGAAGGGGGATATTTCTGTCTGTGTTCAAACCTTAAAACGATATATAAATAAATCACATGAGTGGGTGCACATTTGTGTACACACACACGCCCTTACCTAGATCCTCATGATCCTGAGTGGGTAGGGCTGTCCTGGCCCTATAGGCGGCCTGGACCTCTGGGTCATTCACCAGGTGGTCTTTGAGTTCAGTGAGAAGATGGCGAATGTCCTGCAGCAGCTCAGTGGCTGGATCCCCAGCCTCTGGCCCACGGGAACCCCTCTGGGCTTCCCTGAGCCTGGCTTGAAGCGCTCGATGTTGCTTGGCCACAAGGCTGCCCCGAACCTGTGCCAGAGCCTGCACTCTCTGGTATACTCCACCCCCAGGCTCTGGGTCCTCCTCCCCTTCATCCTTGGCCTCAGCAGCCTCCACCAACTCATCCTCAACCTTCTCCAGGCTGTAGAGGGACCAGGCCTCAGGCTCAGTCTCAGGACTTGGAGGACCCTCTATCCAGGAGACCCGATGAGGGCCCAGAGACTGAGGTGCTATGAGGAGAGAGGAAGTGCTTGAGTCTTCCCTTCCTCCAGGACCTAGGCAGGCACCCAGAGCACTCGTCCCAGTCGAGTAGGTGCCAAACCATCCCTCTTACCTAGGGTATCTTTCCGACCTGGTTCCGAGGTCTCCTCTTTGGGTTCCCATGACCCGTGGTCCCTCAGATACAGGGGATTCACCACAGAGAGGGCCCCTTTGGTGGAGGTGACCCAGACGCTTCCCATATGGAGAGGTTCTGGAAGGAAGGAGGAAGCAAGAACTGATAAGGGAGGGGTGGAGGCACCCAGGTGGTACATTCCTCAGCCCCCAGACTCACCAGTAAGAGGGACTCCAGGCCTCAGGGATCTGGGGGGAAGGAGCAGGGGCTGGGGCAGGATGTCCCTGGAAAGGGGATAAGAGGATGACAATGAGGGGAAGGTGAGGGTCCCCCTCCAGGTCCTCCTGGGCTCCCCGATCACTCCCTCCCCCGCCACCCTACCTGCTGGTGGAGAGAAAGGCCAGGAGTTCAGGCAAATCTGGGAAGCTGAGCTGGGAGCCCTGCAGAGCTACTCCTAGGAACAATGAAGGCGATTGGCCAGGCATCCCCCAGGCTCCTTCTCCCTCTCCCCAGGCCCTAAGAGGGCTCTCCTCTCTGACTCTGGGTCTCAGTTTCTAGAGCTTTAAACAAGGCAAAGACTCTTGTTTCCTATGTCAATGCCGAGGGCAGTGGGGAAAGGGGTTAAGGTCTGCAAACCTGACCCCTAGGTTTGGGTCAGGGGTCTAGACACCTGGAAGGATGTTGGGGTCTGGTCCCCTGCACTTCTGTGGCTGTGGTTGTGCTTGGGGGTCTAGAGATTTTGAGATCAGGCTTCTCACCTGCAGAGGTCTCCAGAATCCGAAAGGTTCCCATGGCCTCCCGGTGGGGGTCTGTATTCATCGTGAGGGCCAGGCTCAGGCCAAACCCTGTGACTAGGAAACTCTGGAGGAATCACAGGGAGCAAAGAGGAGGGATGAAAAACCCCAGGGGACTTTGGGAGGGGAAGGGCTGTTCTGAGGGGCTTCTTTGGACAACAGTGATCAGAAGGGCCGAGGGGAGCTCCCTCCTCCCCCAACACACTCACCCCTGGGGGCTGCTGGGCCAGCATGTCTAGAGAACTCCGAGCATCCAGTTGTGGAATCTGCCACAGACCCCGAGTCCTCATCAGACGGCGTCTCAGCTTGAGGAGCCTGGGGAGGGTTAGGGCTATCTCACCTGCCCCATTCACTGGAGCCTGCTCCCACCCAAAGGCTGAGGCTGGCCTCAAAGAGCCCAAACCCAGAGGGGCATCAGGAAGCAGAAATGGAGAAGCAGGGAGCTAACAATCAGGGGTGGGGGGAATCTCCTTCTCAGCCTGAGAAGCATTTGTGTATGTTGGGGAGGGAAGTTTGAGCAAGGATAACATGAGTGCAGTAATGAGTGGGGCTTGGGGGCCACAGGATTGGGTTGGAAAAGGAAACTATCATGGCCCTCCCTGCACCCCCTCACCTCTCTCCCTCCAGTGGATGTCCATCTCCTGAATCCTCAGGCTGGTGCATCTTCCAGGAACACAGGCCAGTGGCCACTGGCCAGACCCAAGGGAATTCAAGGCCCGACTCTTGCACCTGGGCAGGGAAGGCTGGATCATGGACATCAAGAACACCTCTCCCCATGACAGGCCCTCCCACCAACTGTAGGATCTGGCTATAGATAGGGGGCAAGGATTCCTAGGCAGAGAGCATGAGGGGACTGCACCAGGGTTCCTAGAGTCAGGAACAAGGAGGCTAGATGGTTCAGAGGAAAGAGGCAGGGCTAGGGGCTGACTCCAGTCCTAGGGAAGAAGAGCTGGGGGAAGTCCCAGGGAGGAGTAGAGAGAATAAGGTTTGGCTGCCTAGGTTCCCATGAGAAGGGGTAAGCCAAGTACCAGGGTCCCAGGGGAGGATAAAAGGGAAAGCTAATGCAAGGAGACAGGGGAGGCTGGGCACCTGGGTTCCCAAGGGACCCAGATTACCTGTTCTTCATGGGGAAGGTTCCAGAGCAACAGGAAGTAAAGTCATTACTCCCCTGAGAGGAACCCAGCTGGGCAGAGAACGGAAGGGGGGAGGGGGAGGGGCTGCATCGAAAGCTTCCTCTCATCACTTTGGGAGTCAGGTGTCTGGCCTTGGGAACTCTGGGTTGGGGGACAGGGCACAGGACAGGTCTTGGGGGTCCCAGGAAACCTGGATCTCAATCTTTCTGACCTGAATACAGGAATTCAAGGGTTCCCCTGCCCCCATTTCACCCCACTCTATTTCCTGAAGCTATCAGAGAGCCAGCAGGTTTCACTATGGCAAGAGGGTTGGGAGATGAAGATGAAAGTCCTTCCTGGTGTCTAACCCACTTCCTGCCTGTGCACGGTGGCTCCTCTTGGGCAACAGGCTCCCTGACCCCCGAAGCACAGCAGTGCCCCCTTTGAGAGACAGACACAGATGGGAGTTGGGTCCCACTCTTGGCTTTATTTAGCTCCAGTCACAGACATGATGCCCCTCAGCTTTCCACCCTCTTTCAATGTCCCAGGGAGAGTAGTAGAGCATGGGGCCTCAGGGAGCGTGGGATGTGGGGAGAGTGGGATGTGGGGAGAGTGGGGCCTCATCTCCCAGGCTCTGGGTTAGTGTCAGGAGGGATGTTGAGGGCAGAGAGCCCAACCTCCCCAATCTTGGAGATGTTAGGGTCCCAGCCCCTGGGCAGGGTTAGAGACCGGGGATGTTCAGGCCCCAAACTCTCTCTGCTGAGAAGCTGGAGCTCAGGGTTTGGTTAGAGGTTAGAGCCTAGGGCCTGGAGGGCCAAGGTGCCTCTTTCCACGGGGTAGGCTTAAGGCCCAGGCCATGTCCCAGGAGCATGGAAGGGCCTCAGGAGGGTTAGAGATTAGGAGCTGCTCATCCCCAGAAGGGTTAGAGATGAGGGCAGTGTCTGTCCTCCGAGTGGCAGCCCCAGAGCGAGGGGGCCCCGGTCTCTGGCCCCCTCAGTGTGGTGTGGAGGCTGAATCACTGGGGCTTCTGTCCTTCCGCAGCTTTGGGGGGCTCTTTGTCAGTCTTGGCAGACTTCTTTGAGGAGCTGAGAGGATGCAGGCTGGTCCCAGCCTGGGCATCAATGGCTGCGTGCTCTTTCTTCACCAGTGCCTCCAGCTCTTTCTGTGAGCACAGAGGGGATGGGGTCAACCAGAGATGGCTATTGGGGTCAAGGCTGGAAATCGAGAGCCTGTGCCCCACAGTGGGACAGGAGGCCTAGATGCATACCTTCCATCCCAGGAGGTCAGCCAAGGCTAAACAGCCCTCATCACAGTCCCCAAGCCAGGCCACGTCCCTGGGGAGGGGGAAGGTGAAAAACAGGAAAAACTGGGTAGAACCTCCCAGCCTCCCCCCCTCTCTTGTTCCCAGTCTGCCCCTCCTCCCCCACCCAAATTAGGAGACCCCCAGCCTTCAAACTACCCCCCAGGCCAGTGGCTCCTCACCTGTAAGCCTTGTCCGAGTCGAAATCCATGCCTCCCCCCATACCCATGAGCCCCAAGAAGGGGTCCCGCTGTCAAAAGAGAAGGCAATCAGAAAGCAGTGGGATAGAGAGGGACTTAATAGTGGCCAGGGGTGGTGGTGAGGTCCTCCCAAAATATAAAGGGGGGATTGAATCAGAGCCCCCCAAAGGGTCAGACTCTTACTTAGCAGTCTCCCTCAGACATGCTGGGGCTCTGCAGGCTGCTGTGCCCAGAGAACACTCACCTGTCCTGTCTTCTCCTTATTGATGAGGAGTCGAGGAGTGGTAAGTGGGGCCCTGGGGTGGGGGGTGGGCAGAGAAGAGAGAATGAGGCAGCCTTCCTCCCTTGGTCTCCCTTACCACACATCCCCCCAGCAACTCCCCCCCATACTTGCTAACAAGGGAGGCAAAGGGCTGCACTTGCAGGGAGGTGCCCATGATGATAAGCAGATCCACCTTCCGGAAATCCTGGAAGACATAGGAGGGACAAGCCATTTCCCCTGCCCCTGCACCCCTCACCTAGAGCTCAGTCTGGAAGACTCTGGGCAGAGCTGGGCCAGAACACCATGTCCTCTGCTCTTGCTTAGGGCTGGCTTTCAAGGCCTCTCGGCCAGCCCTTCCCCCAACATTCCAGCCTTCCTCTGGCCTTCACTCAGGCAGTCTCCTCTGGCTCCCCCAGCCCTTTTCCTCCCAGCACCCTGGATCCCCCCATTACTCGGTCCCTATCACCCTGGCCCTGAGGGACCTTCCCAGAACCACCACCAGAGGGAGCCCCACACTCAACTCTGGGAAACCAAATTAGGAGTCAGCCCTCTGGCATCTAAAGGAAGTAAAAGAAATTCTTTGTCCCGGAAGAGAGCTCCGGGAGCTCTAGGTCCTGGGTAGATGTCTAGGAGTAGAGCAGATGGATCACCTACCGATTGCATGCAGGAGAAGAAGCGTGCTGGGAGGGTCTCGCCAAAGAAGACAATGTCTGGGGAGAGAGACAGAGATGAAGGAGAGACAGACGGAGGAGAGACAGATGGAGGAGAGACAGAGATGGAGGACAGACAGACGGAGGAGAGACAGAGAGGGAGGAGAGACAGAGACAGAAGGACAAGGAGAGGAAGATGGGAGAGAGGGGAGGTATAGACAGAGAGACAAAGACAGAAAGAGACAGAACCTAAGATTAGGGAGACAGGGAAGGGGGTGGTCCCCAGGTGCCAGAAGGAGAGCAAGGGGATGACAGCCAGGAGCTCCTGAGCCCTGACCAGTCAAGGGCCCTCGAACTTGATCTAGGGAAGGGAAGGATCTTTTTGCTGTTTCCTGTGATTGTTGACCCCCTTCTCAGCCCCCCTTTCCCTTTCCCATGGTTCACCTGGTTTCACGAGACTCTGGCATTTGTCACACTTGGGGGTCACCTCTGAGAAGATCTTATCTGGGGGAGAAAACACGAGGTAAGGAATGATGGGATTGGAGGCCGGGGGAGGAGAGCAGCCTTCCCTTCCTCGGGGCCCCTCCCCCTGCCCTCAGGGACCCAAGCAGCACCTTTCATCCAGCTCAGGTCATATTCTTTGTGGCAGTGGGAGCTGACACAGTGAGAGGTATAGAATGTCCCGTGGGCTTCAACCAGGTCCTCTGGTTCCAGCCCGGCCACCCGCTCCAGTGTGTCGATGTTCTGGAGGAGAGGGGAGAGGAAGCAGCCAGTTAGAGCATCTCCTCCTTATCTCCCTACTAGACTTGAAACTCCCTGAGGGGAGGGGCTCTGAAATTGGAACTGTGCATTTGCCCAGGTGGGTAACCCAGCTTTCCACCACAGTGTCTGAAAATTATTTATTGAAATTAAACTAAATCGAAAGTTCACATCAGAATGGATGGAAAGAAAATCTGGCTAGGGTAAGAAAGAATTGGCCAGTCATCAGTTTAACCTTCTAATGCAGAGAAATAATAGACCATGTTTGTTCTTTCCAGAAATAAAACTCAAAGTAGTCATAAAGGACAAATGAAGTCAAATGATGCATTGTGGTTATTTTGGGGAAGAATTATATTTTTGTTGCCACTGCCCATCTGGGGGGCTGCCCACTGGGTCTGGTAAGGCAGACTTGCCTCTGTAGGACACAGCCTGTAGGGTGTGGGCATTTCATCCTCCCCCCTTCCCTGGCTGCCCTCACCTGGGTATAGCAGCGAAGTAGTAGCCCCTTCTCCTTGAGCAGGCGCATGAAGTAATGACACACGGTGGGCTACAGAGGGGTGGAAAGGAGTGAGGGCCAAGAGATACACACACATTGCCATTGATGTGGTTGGACAATTGGGACTTTCCCAGTTTCTTCCCCCACCCACTGTGGGGAGCAGCCCAGATGGGGAAGCCCTGACTCTATTCCCCAATGCTGTACCTTTTCCCAATAAGGGGGTCCCATCCTTTCCCTTTCCTCTGATTAAGCTCACCTTAAATTGCCCTGGGTACAGCTCCCGGGCCAGAGCAAAGAAGGGCTCAGGGTGTTTCTGGGGAAAATAGACAAAGACATATGAAGAGAACCTTTCACTCCTCACAATCCCCTACCCAGGGCCAGCAGCCCAGATTTGGGGGTCCCACTAGTGATTTTTGATAGGATGAACGACTTGGCTGCAGGATCTGCCCTGCTAGTGTTTGAAAGCATGAAGGCTCAGGAAAGGGAAGGGTTCTCCCTCCAAGGAGTCTGTGAAAACTCAAAAAGTGGGGTGTTCTTAATGATGGTTTTACCTTAAAGTAGCTGATCTCAAAGATGGCTTCAGGGTAAGGAAGGTTGTACTTTTCCAAGTTGGCATAGAGGCCAGTGGACGGGGAGCGGAAGTCAGGGATGCCAGCAGCTGGGGACAAGGGTAATAGAAAATGCATCCCTGGGGGAGGCCACCTCACTGGTGAGAAGGGCCTTACCCCAACCCCTAGCTTAGCTCCTTTGGGGATTTGACACCCCTTTCTCCATTCTGGGGGGAGTTTGGAACCTGAGGGCACAGGGAAACAGTTACTCACATGTAGAGATCCCTGCCCCTACCATGCAGATGATATTCTGACCTGCAAAAGAAAAAAGGTGAGGGGAGTGACCTCAAGACCAGAGCAGTTTGGGATTGTTTCTCTAGTCTCATTCCCTGGAAGAACAACTTCCCTACCAGGGCTGCTTTGGCCCTGTGGAATCCCAAGGTGAGCCCCACCCTTTAGTCCTGGGTTCTCATCTGGTCTGGATGGGTCTCACTGGGTTTCCTGAGGAATGGGTAAGGGGAGGGAGAGAAGTGGTCCCAACCCAGGACATGGGAGCTGAGGTTGGGTGGATGGGGTGAGGCACATCCTGTAGACAACCTGAGCTAAGAAAAGAAGATGGGGAGAAGTAAGAACTCACATCGGTCACTCTGGATGAACTTGGTCACCCCTTCCAAGGAAAGTTCGTCCAACAACTTTTCTTGCTTCCCGCTGCCCAGGCCCAGGGTTCGGGAGAAGAGATTCCGTAAAAAGTCCACTGTGGGGCACAGCAGAGGATGAAGGTTATGCAGCAAGAGGGCAGGCACTGGTCCCAACTAGGCTTCAGCCAGTCTTGTCCCCCCCATTCACCACCCAGGACAACTCACTCTCTGTCTCTCCAGATGCAGCTCCACTCTCAGTTTCTGAATCTGAGTCCTGGAGAAAGTGGCCAGAGAGGGAGGAAGGTTAGCGCTTGGGGAGGACGATCACGGGAGGAGGGTTGGGAAAGGGGAGTCAAAGGAAAGAGGGTCGGAGGGAAGGGGAGCCATTAGGAAGCAGAGGGTCACAGTCTGGGGAAAGAAGGGCAAAGGAGGGAAGGGTAGGTGGGGAAGGAGGGGGCTGGGTCCTCAGAATGGGGGATGGGCGGGCGGATCTGCTGTTTCGGGGCTGGGGGCGGGGTGAATAAGCCCTGAGGATCTGGGACACTGGGCGCCCCACTCCCTGGGGGAAAGCCGGGGAGAGCCATGAGTGATGGGAGCAGGCGGGGGAGGCGCGGATCCTCTCAGGGGCCAATCACAGACGTCCTCTCCCTCCCCTAGCAGCCAATCACAGACCTCGTCCCCTCCCCGGCCAGCCAATCACGAACCTCCAAGGGCGCCCCCTCTCACCTGAGCATCCTGCACCTTCCCTGCCTCGTCCTGAGGGGGACCGGGGGCTAGGGAAGGGGGGTAGGGAGACAGGGTTACATTGGAGGGGGGGGAGGCTGTTAGCGTGGGGGCGGCGGCGGGAGCGAGAAGCGGGGAGGGGGGACCCCAACTGGCCACGGGAAGGGGTGCAGAGGGGCCCTTAGCAACCAGGTACCAGGCTTCCCAGAGGTCACAGTCCTTAGCAACCAGACACTACACCACCTGCCCCGCACCAACCGCGGCACCTGTGTCCTTCCACCCTAAAACGAGGCCCTTAGGCACTGGGCACCCCAGGAGTTAGGACCCCCCATCTTGGCTCCCAACCAGCCTTAGCCGGCGCTGCGGAGACTGGGGCCCCCGGGCCCACCCCCATTCTCCTCCCTCCAGCCCTGGATCGGGGCCCCACGCGGTGGTTTCCGGGTGGCGAGTCCCCAGAGCCGTTCGCCCACGGGGCCTGGTCCTAGGCCCGGCCCATCAGCCCACCCGTGCCCCGACTCACGGTCCGTCTCGGCCATGGGCCCGGCCCCGGGGATGGGTTCAGCAGCGTGGGGGGCGGGTAGGGGCCCTCGGGGCTGTCACCGACTGCTCCGTCCCGTGACGGCGCAGGACACGGGCGGGGGCGGGGGCAGGGAGGGCGGGCTATGAACTACAATTCCCAGAAGAGCATGCGGCCATCGCGGGAATCCCACAATGCCCCGCGCCATCATTCCGCCCTGTTGAAGGCTCTGCGCATAGAGAAACCACGATTCCCGGCGTGCCTGGCGCCGGAAGACGTCTAGGTAAAGCGGGACTGAGGGCGGATACACGAGCCGAGCCGACCAAACGCGTCTATTGCCTCTATTGGACAACTTGGTGCGAGGGGCGGAGCCCTGCCGGGAAGGTTGCGCGATCTTATTGGCAGTCTTCTCGAAAAGGGGCGGTGCAACCCTCCCTGATTGGTCGGAGCTCTGAGCGAGTTGGGGTGCAGGGGGAATTCCCCGGGTCCGCGGAATCCCCGGGCCGGCTGCTGCGGCTACTAAGACTTCGGATGGACCGGGGGGGCCCGGGACTGGAGGGCTCTGCGTAGGCCATGGCGGCCCCGGCGGGGCCCGTGAAGTCCGGGGACAGCGGGCTCGCGGACGAGTGGTGCGACAGCGGGCTCGGGTCCCTAGGGCCCGATGGGCTCGGGACCCCGGCGGACGGGCCGCGGGACAGGACGGACGAGGACGAGGACGAAGAGCCGGCTAGCTGGGCGCCCGAGGTGTTCGGCTACGTGACGGAGGACGGGGACACGTAAGGGGCCGGCCCGCTGCCCCCTGCCCCCAAGACTCTCCCCTTCCCAGGGCCGTGGAAAGGTGGAGGGGGCTCCCTGCCCCTTACCGAGGGGGAAACTGAGGGAGGGAGGAAAGATGTGAAGGCAGGGCAAGGGGGGGTGGGCGCCCCCCGGGGGTCCTCAGGCAGGCTCACGTGGGGGAGGGGATGTTTAGTTACGGTTTGGATTAGTTTTCCTGCTCTTAGGTTCTGTCCCTCTCCAAACCTCCTGGCCACTGACCCCAGACCCTGCCTGACCCCCTTATTTTCCCTTTGAGCAGTGACTCTTTGAGGGAACTTAATTTCCTTCTTCCCTACTGCCCCGCAGCGGGGCCTCCAAGGCGTCCCGACCCCCGCCTCCCTGACCCTCTGTGTCCCCCCCGCCCAGGGCCTTGCACTTGGCAGTGATTCACCAGCACGAAGCCTTCCTGGACTTCCTGCTTCACTTCACGGCAGGGACTGAATACCTGGATCTCCAGAATGACCTGGGCCAGGTGAGGTCCTTCCCCTACCTGTGGATGAGGAACAGGCCCTTTCCACCCCCACCCCAGGACTGACCGGCTTCTGACTGCCCTTGTGTTCCTCTGTCCACAGACGGCTCTGCACATAGCGGCCATTCTGGGGGAGGCGGCCCTCATTCAGAAGCTGCGAGCCGCAGGGGCCGGGCTCTGCGTGGCAGAGCGAGGTGGGCACACGCCCCTGCACCTGGCCTGCAGGGCTGGGGCTCACGCCTGTGCCCGGGCCCTTTTGGGGCACCCTGAGGGCCAGACAGCCCAGGAGGAGGACGAGGATGAGGAGGAGCACGAGAGACTAGAGCAGCTGGAATGCACCAACTACCAGGGTATGGCCCAGCCGATGCCGCTCCCCACTGTCATGGACGCAGCCTGACTCCTGGGGGACCCAGGCATGTCCCAACAAGGGGCATGCAAACGGTAGCGATGGCTACTCTGCCTCTGGTACTGGGCCAAGGGCTTTCCCAGCATTATCTGATTTGATTGTCCCACCAGAGTTCAGGAACTAGCCCAGGGACAGTCCACCCAGCTAGTAAGTGTCTGAGGCCAGATTTGAACTTAGGGCCAGATCCCCACTAAACGCCTATTCTCCCATTTCCTTTGAGTATCCTCATTTGCCTTAAATGCTTTCTAAATGTATTCCCTAAGGGCCTTCTAAATCTTTGTTTCTCTGAAATAACTCCACAGGCCACACTCCGCTCCATGTGGCTGTGATCCACAGGGACTCAGAGATGGTTCAGCTGCTCCGGGAAGCAGGGGCAGATCTCAACAAACCAGTAAGGATGCAGAACCCTGTCTGCCCTCAACTCCCAGGCCCTCCTCCCTTTTTCCATGCTGTTGTTCCCCTCCTTCCATATGTCTGTTCTGTGAGATTCTTTTCTGCACCCCCAGCTCCTTTCCCTAGATTGGGGGAGTCTAAATGAGGGAGATTATGGCTTTCCTCTGAGAGGGAGCTGTAAAACAGGCATCGACCCACAGTGGGCAGAGGGGCTTCTTTGAGACAAGTGGGGTCCCCTTCAGACCATACATGGTCTGAAAAACAAGGTGGATTAGGTATGAAGGTACCAGGCCCTTCAAATGGGGGGATAGGCCTAACCTCTAGGAAGAGACTGTTGTCAGCAGTAGTGACTAGGGATAGATGAGGAGGTGGGGGCTGGGGCACATGCCCTGTACACACGCTGTCTTTCCCAATCAGGAGCCCACGTGTGGGCGGAGTCCTCTCCACCTGGCTGTGGAAGCAGAGGCAGCTGAGGTCCTGGAGCTACTCTTGGATGGCGGTGCAGACCCCAAGGCCCAAATGTATGGAGGCCGTACCCCACTGGGTAGTGCCACACTGAGGTCAGACCCCCTCCTTGCCTGTCTCCTGCGGGCTCATGGAGCCCCGGAACCTGAGTCTGAGGAAGAGGAAGACTCCAGCCCTAGAGGCAGCGATACTGATGAAGGTGTAAGTGACCTGAGGGAGTTCAGGCAGTGAGAAACTTGGATGACTGGGATGGAGGAAGAGAGAGCACTGGGGAGGGGTGGTCTGGTAACTGATCCTTCCAGAAGGGGAGAGTTGATGGGAGATGGGGGACCTGGGGGGAGACCCAGGATGAAGGAGAATCAATTCCTGACCCCACTATCCTCTAGGATGAGTATGATGACATCGTGGTCCATGGAAGCCGAAGTGGAAACTGAGGCACACCTTCCTCACCTGCTGGCTATCTCTAGCCAATTTCTTTGCTTTTTTTTTTTTTTTTTTTTGTAGAAAAGCTTTAATTTCAATAAAACTCTCATTCCCCTGGCTGCAGTGTCCAGGGATCTGTCAGGGCCAGAGCATCTGAATTCAGAAACAGACCAATGGGAGGAAAGGCATGCTTTTATCTGTGCTTTATTCACGTTGGGGGATGGGGGAGCAGGTGGGGCAGAAGTCTCTGACCCCCCCTAGTCTGTTTCCTTGGTGACCCTCTCTTGCTCCTTCCCCCCACCACCTGGGGAGGGGCTGATCAAGAAGGGCAGGAACTAGTCTGTGGCCCAGTTTTCTGAGATGAGCCAGGGTGGGAGGGTCAGGTGCCTGGCATCCACATTTGCTTCTCAGCCCCTCTTGCCCAGTGCCTCGGCTGCCCTCTTCAGCTCCTCCCCCATCTGCTCCAGGCGAGCCAGTTCATGTTCCTGGGGGGGCAGGTAAAAGGATGTCACTTAGTGCTCTTGAGGAGCCCCTTCTTCATCACCCCATGTCTCCCCTGGCCCTTGGAGAATACTGGATTTCATCCATGTAGGCCATTTACAGATTAGGGAAGTTTCTCTACCCATGCAGGCTGACCCCTCCAGGCCCTCCCTCTGCTACTCATACTGACTAGAGCCTATAGATCTGTTTGCACATTGTCTCCCCATTAGGCTGTGAGCTCCTGGAGGGCAGGGCCTGTCTTTTCCCTCTCTTGTACCCCCAGCCCACAGCACAGTGCTTGGCCCATAGTAGGCACTTCATGTTGCCTGAGGTAGGACTTGGACAGAGCCTTCCTGGTCCCCTCTGCCCTCCATCCTCCATGGGCCACCTTGGCCCCCTTGTCCCCTATGGACCAGCAGCCTTCCTGGCTCACCTTCTCTGCCTCCGCCTCCTCCTCAGACTCCTGTTCAGGACGGGGCTGGTGGTGCTGGTGTCTGTTGGCTGGACCAGCCCCCTGCCACACCCTCATCTCCTTCTCCTCAAACTGGGCTGTCTCCTCTTCACTGGCAGCCTCTGCCACACGTTTCTCCACACCCTGGCCCCAAGCTTCCTCTGCCTCTTCATCCTCAGAGCCCCGGGACCCCTCTGGTCTCCCCAGCCTCCTCCTCCTCTTGTCCTCTTGAACTCTGGTCTGACCTCTCACCTCCTGTTCCTTAACTTCTGACTTTTCCTTGGCCTTCACTTCCTCCTCCTCCTCTTCCCTCACCTCCTGTCCCAACCTCTTCTCCCCCTCAATTTCCCCTGGGCCCCTCTTTTTCTTCCTGAAATCCTCTTCCTCTACCTCCTGTTCCTCTCTCTCTGCCTCGCTCTCAGGACTCAGATGGTGCTTGGAGGTCTCTGAGTGAGAAAGGCAACAGAAGAAGATCAGGCATTGCAGCCATTCTTCCCCTCCCTCCCCTTCATTCCCTCCTGGGCCACCAAAGGGAACCCTTAACCAAGGGCAGAACTGGTATTTGGCTTCCCCCACCCTCAGGGAATGAAGCCATGCCCAGGAGCCAGGTATCCTGCTCATACCTTGATGCCTGAGCTCCTCTAGGGTCTGGAGCAGCGATGTGAGCTGTTCATCTAGGGGCAGGAAGGATGGTGTTAGTGGGGTGAGGGAACAGGAACCAAGGGGGCTCAGGAGGGTGACTGGGTGTCCATCTTCCTACCTTCTTGGAAGAGCTGTGTGCAAGGACCCTCCTGAGGGCCCTCCTGGGTTAGCTTGTCTTTGAGAGCCTCTTCAAGACATCGAGTGACCTGGTGAGGCCAATGAGGGAATCAGAGGATGAGAATTGGGGAAATAGCATTTAGGGAAAGGGGGAACAGGAAGTGCGCAACAGCACAGCGGCCAAAGGAGACACCTGGGACCTGGGAGATGCTTGTAGACAGATGAAGCGATCTGGGAACATGGGTTGAATTTGGGATAGAAAGAGTCACAAAGGGACAGAGTCACTTGGAGAGAGATTTGGAAAATGGAATTTACAGGTCAGGTCGGGGAGAGGGGATCTGAGACAAATCCAGGGACAAGATTTTGGGGTCCTGACCCCTCTCACCTCCTGCTTGGAGAAAGGTGCAGCGCCAGCTGTGGGAAAGGAAGCAGGGAGGACCTCTGTCAGGAAACCCAGGTCAGAGCTCCCCTTAGCTTCAGGGAGCAACTACCCAGAGCTGTCCGGGGTCCTGACCATCCTCAGTCTCCACCCCTCCCACTTTCCTTTCTCCCCAGAAGCCAGGGACTGGAACCTGCCTCAGCCTGTCCCTCCTCCCCCAGGAACATCCCTCCCACATTCCAGGAAAGGAGTACTTTCTCCTCTATCCCCAAGGTCAGTCACTCTTTCCACTCTCCCCAGATGCCTGGGTCTTCCAGCTCACCCAGTCCCAGCAGCAGCAGCAGGGACACAAGGCCAGGCTGAGGCATGGTGGGGCCGAGTGGTCAGGGACTCCTGGGTCCTCAGTTCCTCAGTGCTCCATAGGGTGGGCTCAGACTTGAGGAGCTGGGCAGAGGCAGAAGTCTAACTGCTGCCTTTTACTTCTCTCAGACAGATGGGGTGGGCGGAGGGAATGACGTCAATGACAGGTTGTCTCTACCTATGCCCCCCACTACAGCAACCCTCGGGGTGCAGGTGGAAGTGCAGCAGCTGGGATGCCACCCAACTCAAGCTTAATTATTTACAAGGGATTAGAACTGAGCTCTGCCAGAGTTCCAAACTCATCCTGCCTCCAGGGGGGTGTCTCTTCCAGGGAGCCCACCTTGAAAGTCCTAGCCTAACCCCTCCTAACCCAATTGACTTGGACACAGACATAGGTGTGGCTACACTGGCATTTATTGTGCTATGAGGAAAGAAGGGGATAGAATAGAATGGCACTGCCCCACCCCCCCAATTCTTCCTCCTCTAGTGGGACAGCAGGAACTCAAGAGGCCTGAGCTGTGCCCCCTGCTTTGTAAGTGAACCCTGTAAATCCAGGATAGGCTTGCTGAGCAACAGTCCTCATCTGGTGTCCAAATGGTGCCTTCAGTCTCATTCAGTGCAAGAGGAGCTGATGGGGGTCCAAAGAGCTTGGGATGGTTCACACAGGTGTATAGGGTCAGGAGGTCCGGGGCTGGTTAGGACCAATGTATCTGAGGCGGGTGTGTGTTGGGGCGGAGATCCGGTCAGTGCCCAGGTAGGGCTGGAGGACGTTGGGCACCAGCACTGAGCCATCCTGTAGGAGCAAGAAGCACGGTGAGTTTTGCTGGAGACTCCCTCCCTTCCCATCCCTTTGCTGAAGCCTGTACTCTTCTCACCTTCTGCTGGTTGCTTTCCAGAATGGCAATGAGGATTCGAGGTACCGCACAGCCCGTCCCATTGACCTGGGGAAGGGAAAAGCTTACCCCAATCATGCCTGCCCCTCCAATCTCATAATTGAGAGAAGAGGGGGGCATACAGACAGGGCCTGGGGAGGGCAGGCTCCTGGGAGGGGGGCTTCTCCTGGTGAGAGCATGGACTTTGGAGGCTGGGAACTGGGGGAAAGGGGGATGCAGACAGGGCCTGGGAAGGGCAGGATCTTAGGGAGTGAGGCATCTTTGAAGAGAGTTGAGAGCCTTGAAGGGTCCTGGAACTCTGACAGGGTGATGTGACAAGGTGATTGGATGCTTTCCCTCACCGTATGCACATGCTGCAAATCTCCCTTCTCAGTCTCATACATTATATGAAGCCGTCTGCTTTGGAAATCTGTGCAGTTAGAGGCACTGGAGACCTGGGAAGGAAGAGAGGGAAAGGTGCAGGCTCCCCAGGGACACTCAGGCTGGACATCCCACCCTGTAGGCTCTGGAGATGGGGCTCACCTCTCCAAAGCAGCCACGGCCTGGCATCCAGGCCTCAATGTCAAACTTGCGGTAGGCAGGACGACCAAGCTCTTGGGTGGGCATGTCCAAGACCCTGTGGGCCAGGCACAGAATGTCAGGGATGACTAGGACTCCAAAGAAAACATCAGATAGGGAAACTGAGGCAGCTTAGCTGGCATGATACAGATATCTGCCTTACAGGTAGGGAAATTGAGGCATAGAGGGTAATGTAAATTCCCCAGGGTTCACAGAAGGAATCATTAGCAGATGTAGGTTTCAGATCCAAGTGGTCTCTCTCCACATCCCAGACTCTTTTCAGCTAAATAGTGCTTCCCCTTGGGGACTGACTGAGGAGCCCCTCAGATCTCCCCCCAGACCTCACAGGTCCGACTGCTAACCGGAAGTGCAGGCCCAGCTCTGTCAGGATCTCCTTCTGCAAAGACACAAACTCCTCCAGCAGTCCCGAGCTGTGCTCTGTCCCTGAACATGTCAGCCCAAACATCTCTACCTGGGGTTGAGCAGAGCAGGAGGCGCAGGGGTCACCAAGGGCCACCCTGGTCACTCTGCCCAATGCTGGGCCCCAGTTTGGGTGAAGTTGGGGCCTGATGTCCTTGGTCTGACCAGGGAGGAGAGAGAGTGGATGATGGACTGTCCCAAGGGAACAGAAAAGTCACTGGTCAGCAATGATGCTTCTTGGGAGTGAGGCTGACCTTATTGAAGTGATGGACTCTGAAAAGCCCCCAAGGCTCCTTCCCTGTGTTGGTTTCTGCCCGATAACAGGTGCTGGAACAGACCACCCTGCAGGGTAAGGGGATGTCAGGTCCAGAGATCCTGACAGGAGGGCTAGAGAGACTAAGGGAAGGACCATGGGAAAGGGGGAAACTAGGAGCATTGGCCAGGACATAAGGAAGGGAAAGGGAAGACCTGAAGTTGGGGTTGGAGGGTGTGCGATCCCTAAGGATGTGGGGTGAAGGATGTCACCTGATGGGCAGGTCCTTCCAAGACACTGCATGATCCATGAAGTATCCTGTGGGGTGGGGAGAGATGCCACCCAAGCTCAGGGGGGCGATCTCTCCCACAGGGCCCAGCCCAGAGGAGGAGGGGATCCCCTGACTTACCTCCCTCTCTCAGCCCATTCCCTCAACCCCTCACCTGCAATCCCCACCTCTGAGGTCCCTGCCAGGTTGAGGTCCTCAAATCGGGAAGGATCAATGTTGTAGATCTGAGAAGGACTGGCATTGGGGCTCATCCCACAGCCCTCCTGAGGGGAGAGGAGAGGTTGGGGTGTGAACCCCTTCCCTCCAGTCTTTGTCCTACAGGGGCTTCCAGGAAGTTGTCCCCTACCTGAGTTCCAGAGTCTCCCACCCACCTGCATCAGTCCTACCTCCAGGATCAGGCCTCCACTGCAGCCATGGTGCCAGCCTGGAGGGCTCAGGATAGGGGCAGTACCCAAGGTTTAAGGCTCATCTCCCAAGCCATAAGCCAAGCTTCCTCCTTTACCATATACAAAGCTAGGCCCAAAGGAAGCCCAATGTCTAGACAGCAGGGAGAAGAGGGACTAGGGGTGTATGCTCACAAACACAGCTCCTCTGAGCATGTCTGGCACCGTCATGGCTGTGAAGCCCTGGGGGAGACCAAGAAGAGGGGGTCAGGGGACAACAGGATGAAGTAAGGAAAGCCCCTTCAGGCCCACCCATTCCACTTCTACCATAGCTCCCAGTGTCCCCCATTTTAGGGTAGGTCTAGGGTGCAGATGAAAAAACCAAGGAATGGCAAGTGTCCATGACCCCCTGCATCCCTTCCTCAGGAGATCGCAGATGTCAGAGCTAGAAGGGACCAGAGGTCCTGGCCCTTTCTTTTCTGAGGATCTGAATATCTCATTCCCACCTATCCTAAGGCCGAGGCATCTCCGGATGCTTCCTGTTTCCTGCACCTTGCCTTCCCTACTCTTGGGGTCCCCTTGGAGACCCCAACTCAGACATCCTGATCTTCCATCTGCATCACCAAGGGATTTCTGCCCTCCTCCCATCCCTAAGACTCAGGTACCCCTGGTATCATCACACCTTTTGGACAAGTTTGCTGAGGGTAAAGCTGACCAGGGCGTGCTGTAGCAAGGCACCTGGGCCTCGAAGGTAGTAGGATCGCTGGCCAGACACGTGGGACAGACGCCTGCACAGAGAAAGCCAGGCCTGAGGGGTGGTTGTGGAGAGAATCCACCCAAGCAGAGGCCTCCCCTGGACTGGGAGAGGGGGGACGATTGGGTCACCACGGGGCACAGCATTGGGAGGCCAACAAAGGGAAATGAGGGGATGGGCAGGTGGTAGGCAGCACGCAAATCAATTATGCATGGCAAGGACAGGCTCTGCCTGGCTGAATGGGCCTGCTTCCTGCTGTGGGGCAGGCCCTGAATGCCAGCTGTCAGGAGACAGGGGGTGGGCTATCATGGGGCTGCAGGCTGCTCACTTCTGCCGGATGATATCTAGCTTCTCCCCAATCTCCAGGTGGCCCCGGGGGTGGAAGGCGAAGGCTGGATGGGGACAGACAGATACAGGTGCACTGCATGAGACATGTGAAATGTATGCAGTATGAGACAGAGGACAGAGACATGGAGGAAGAGATAGAAGGGAGACAGGTAGAGACCCAGAGGAGAGAAAGAAAGACAAGGCATGGGGACAGGGACACACAAAAAAGAGAGACAGAGTCAGACTAGGACAGACAGATGGATAGAAAGAGGGTGGATGGAGGACATGGTCTGAGCCTGAATCCACAGGAAAGGTCCATGGGAGAGGAGGGGCAGGGGAAGGGGTAAGCCTCCTTGAGCCCACTTACTTGGCTTCTCTCCGACCACCTCCAGGACCCGGGCCTGGCTCTCATCACCGACAGGCTAGGAGAGCAGAAAGAGATAGAAAGTGGTTATGGGGGATTGCGAGAGGGGGTCAGCCCTGGGCCCAGGCTCCTCCCCTGCCCTGGACCCCCCACTCACCACATCAGGGTGGGTTTGGTTGGGGAGTCGAAGAGCTCGTGTGTAGAAAAGCTCTTCTAGATGGGCCTCGTCAGCATACAGGGCTGCTAGACGTGTCCGGATCGACCTTCCCTGGGCCCGTGTGTTCTGATACATGGGATCCTGTGGCAGGGGACAGAGGCTAGACTTGGGGTCCATTTGGGCATCCACACCTTAGCCTGTGTTCCAGAGCTGGGGGGAGGGGGCCTATGTCCCCTCATTCCTACCCCTCTCCTTCCCTCCCTCACCCTACCAGGATCCCCCAAACTCCATACCTGTTGGAGGAGATCTTTGTCCTGGCTGACCTGGAGAGAGAATGACAGAACGCTGGGACCTTGGACTTACATGACGACAATCACAGCTGTGTGACAGGACGTGAGGGTGCTGGCCCAGGTCCAGGACCTGGCTTCTAATCTGGTCCATCCCCTCACCACCTGTGAGGAGGGAGGGCCCCTCACCTTGCTGGGCTGTGGAATCCTTTCCAGACCTCACTCCAAGAGCTTGACCCCAGGTCCTGTGACTTAGCAGCAGCATGAGTCTAGGCAAATGGCCATCCCTCTCTGAGCCTCAGCACAGGATTAAAATAGCCATATGATTATTATTAACAGCCAGAGAAAATAAACCCGGCTTTGGAGCTGGGAAGACCTGGGTTCTAGTCCTGTCCCTGACATGAACTGGACAAGCTGGCCTTTTCACTTTTCAGTGCTCCAGGAAACGGTCCATGGGTGCAGAGGGCATTCATGGATGGAGCTCCCTGCCCTGTGAAAATCACACAGATGACCTTTGTCCAGGTCTCCTGAATCCAGTGTGTGTATAGCACAGTGACCGGCTCATGGGGGCACTTTATTATTTATTGACAGGTGACCAAGAGACAGCAGAGAGCCCCAGTCAGTCAGGGAGGAGAGACTGGGTGTGGTTTTGGCCTTTCTTTGGCCCCAGTGAGTTTACACACAGTAGGTACTTAATAAATACTGTCTGACTAACCCCAATGCCCATTCAATCACTGCTTGGTTGCAGAGAGAAGTGTACTCCTAGGCTGCGCTGGCCACCCCAGACTGATGGCTGCAATGGTTTCCCTACCTCTGCGCCCTGCCCCCCTTCCCCCCACTTTTTCCCACCACCTCTTGCTGAAGAACAAGAGTGAACTTCTTTACGCCCAGAGGAGAGCCAGGGAGGGAAAACTTCCCTGGCCTCTCTGGCCTGGAGAGTGTGGCCCAGTTTCTCCAGATAGTGCCTGAAGCTCATGGCAGTGCACCCAACTCTGATGTGGGGGAGTTGGAGATTCCAGCCTGGTTCAGGAGCTTCCTCCCTGTGGGACCTTAGCTCAGGTCCACTCCCTTTCTGGGCCTCAGTTTCCTGATCTGTAAGATGAGAGGGCTTGGCTTGACGACTCCTACGTCAGGGATGCATGTCTCAGGTAAGTGATGAACTCCACCCAGTCCTCTGTCTGCCTCGGTTCTTTTACCAGGGACATGTGCCCAGACCGAGGGAGTCCTAAGGGACTTAGCCAGGGGACATCAGAGGGAGGACCTCCTGAGGGACTCAGTCAGTCATCACATCAAAGGGGGAACCTAACTCCAAAGTCTCCATCCTCTTTTTAAAACAAATGCCCTTTGCTGTTGGTTTTAATTACTCTATCCCTCCCACAACCCTGCCTTCTCCAATTGAGCAACTTTTTTAAAAAAACGACCTGAAAAAGAAGTCATTAACATAGAGGGGCATGAGTCATCCAAACAAACATCTACACTGACCATGACTATAAATGTTTGTCTTTCTCCGTGTTTTAAGTCCGTCCCCACTCTGGCATGAGAGGTGCTACTATTAATCCAATTTCACAGATCTGAAAACTGAGGCAAGCAAAGTAAATGACATGCCCAGGGCTACACAGTGTGTAGGCTTCTGAGTCAGGACTTGGACTTGGGTCTGCCCTCTCCAGGCCCACCTCTCCCCGGGGCACCAGTTAGCTGCCTGTATCCTGCCCTTGGGTTTGGGGCTCATGGCTGGGCTGATCCGACTTCTAAAGTCTGCCCAAGTGTTTTTCCTGTCTGATGTTGTAAGCATGGTATACGCCATTCCCTTCATCCTGCTGACTTGGCTATGTGTCTGTTCATTTCCCAGCTTCCTCAGAAACTGTCCCTTCTGTTGTTCCTCATGGCCCCATGACGGTCCCTTCCACAGAGAACAGTTTTTTCCCCTAGGGCCACTGCTCAGCAGGATTCCAGTCTTTGGCCACCGCAGAGAGCGCTCAGTGAACAGATCAGTCCACTGCAGTCCTTTTCCTCCTTCCTTGTTATCTTGAGGGGAGAGGCACAGGGTGCCCCCACACGAGTGACATCGGGGCCATGGATGTGGAACTGTGGCCCCCCAGATCTCAGCTCTACCAATGGGGCACCAGCTTTCCTGCATCGAGGCCTCTTTCTATCCATTACACCCCAATGATTTTCCTATGATGCTTTACAGTTTATAAAATGCTTTACATACAATTTATGTTTTTAAGAAAGCTAGACCAGAGAATTCATTAGTGTTAGGAGGTCCTGACAAACAAGCCTTCTCCACCAATGCTTGTGGTTACCGCTACCATGGGTTAAATGACTGGCCTAGGATCACAGGAGCCAGTATGTGCAGGAGCCCAGACCTGAGCCTGGGTCTTCCTAGATCTGAGGGCAGCTCACCCACTATTTTCCATCATGTAACATCATATGTTGTAGGAACCTGTTGGTGTCTTATCCCAAGGGATGTCACAAGGGCAGTAACTGGGCCTTATCCAAATTTCCTGTGTTTCCCCAGGTTAAGA
Source organism: Bettongia penicillata ogilbyi (assembly GCA_023548195.1). Classification (NCBI taxonomy): domain Eukaryota; kingdom Metazoa; phylum Chordata; class Mammalia; order Diprotodontia; family Potoroidae; genus Bettongia; species Bettongia penicillata. Next base: position 5,992,682 of record JAJHZJ010000081.1, on the reverse strand, counting down.
CCATTATGTGCTTAATGTGTGTCTGATGGAAAAATGGATGGAAGTTAAGGCCAGAGGCAGGGAGGGACAGCTTCACTCACCACCAGGGTTTTGATCTTCTGGGCCACAGCCGCTTTCTCCTCCTCCAGGGCCTGGATCTCTTCCCTCAGTCTTCCCAGGGATTGCCAAGTAGAAATCTGGGGTGGGGTAAGAGGGGGAGACTTAGGAGGAGAAACAGAGGCCAGACAAAGAGAAAGACCTCTTGAGCTCTAGCTCTGTGGTCAAAGTCTACCAGCTCAAAAAGCAGCCTTGAGTAGCCAGAACAGGAAAGCAGGAGTCAACTTGGTACTCATCCCCACCGATGTCCTTTTCCCCAGCTCCTCCAGAACTTCCTTCTGTAGGTTCAGGCACACAACACAGAAAGGAAGTGTTTGTTCTGGGGGCTAGGGTACCATGTGTGACTCTGCCCAAGGGCCTCTCCCCTGCTTCAGTGGGGGAGGGAGGCAACATGCTCATCTAAAAATGAGGGGTTTCGCCTGGAGAGGCAGCACAGGGAGGAAGGCTGGGTGACCCCTCCTGAGTCATCGGACCTGCCCAGGCTCCAGGTACCACATATTGGGCAAGAGCAGGGTTTCCTGATTTGGGAATTTCTATCATCAGTGAAACACAGAACCACATTATTGTTTATTATGTTTTCATTACTGCGCTTAGGGCCCCATCAGTCAAACACTGGGCTAATCCCTAATCCTGTTATCAAGTTACAGACTTCCTCCTGGAGCCCCAGTTTTGTCATCTGTAAAGTGAAGGCTGATGATAACGATAACGTACATTCTATATCACCTACTATGTGCCAGGCCCCTTGCGAAGTACTTTACCTCCTCGGATCCTCACAACCCCAGGAGGGAGGTGTTGTAATTATCCTCATTTTACAGATGGGGAAATCGAGGCAGGCAGTGGTTACTCGATTAGCCAAGAATCACACATGCCAGATTTGAACTCAGGTCTTCCTGATTCCTGTCATTTCTATCCATTGTATCACCTATCTGTCCCAGTGACCTACTTTTTAAAACCTTTAAAGGATATGCTTTCTCTCTAAGTATGCACATAAGTAACCATGTCTCTATTTAAACCTCCAAGTCTGCGATTTCATTGGTAGCTACTGATCTAATTGACATTTTTAGAGTAGCCTGGATCGTAGGCAGCTGGGGGAATGACGGGAAGAGAGGTGGGTATGGAGTCAGTAAGGTGTTGTTCAGTCCTGCCTACTCTCCATAACTCCATCTGGGGTTTTCTTGGCAAAGTCTATCCACTTCGACACCTAGCTGCCTTGGAGTCAGTAAGACCCAACTTCAAATTCTGACTCACATACTTAGTAGCTGTGTAGCCCTGGGCCAGTCATTTAATATCTACCTGTTTCCTCATCTGTAAATAAGGAATACTAGCAGCCGCCATAAGATTGGCAAGGTGCTTTGCAAACCCCAGAGTCCTACGTAAATGCCAGCTGTTGTTACTGGAGTCATGGGCTTTCACACAAGCCAATATCTTGCTGACTCTCAAAGAGACATATGAATTACTTTTAAAGAGGAGGCGGATTACAGGGCCAGGGTACATTCAGGAGGCTACCTTCTTTGCTGGAAGGGATTTTTATGGGGGCGGAGTTAATTGGGAAATGACTTCGAGGTAAAAAACCCCAAAAAACCTACAAACGTATCTCAAGTTCTTCCAAGGTTTTGTCAATAACTGTCTTGTTGAAATTAGATGTCCCCTAATTAATATCTGCAAATCAAATTACATCTTAAGGGCCCAGGGACAAGTGTTGAAAGGGACCCCCCACGCTGCCTGAGGTCTTCTATATACGGAAATTTTTTTTTTTTTTTAAGGAAAAGCCCTAATTTCCATTACATTGTAAGCTTCCTGAGAGCAGGAACTTTGTCTCTCTTGGCACAGTACCCCCTCCCCTTCTTAAAGAGCATGTAAGCCACGCCCCCATCTGCCCTCCCTCAGCCCCGCTTGGCCCCGCCCTGCCCGGCAATGGCTCGACGGCGCATGCGCCCTTACAATCTCCGACAGGTCGGCGGGTCTCAGCTCCCCCTTGCGGTGCTCTAAAGCGCGCGCAGCCTCCTCTGGGTGCGCGCACAACCTCTCCATGTCCAGCTGGGGGCGTGCGCTGTAGCCCACACGCACGTGCTCGTACAGGAGGTTCCGGGTGCGGTTCGGGACGCCACCAGAGCTACTGAGGTTTCTCTCCCTGCCCCGTCTTGACGTTTCCTGGCACGGGCGGCTGCGGCTTCGTAAATGAGTGCGCAGCAAGCGCGGAAATCGACACGCCATGGACGCCGCCATATCGAACCGGGGATCACAGGGAGACACCCGCCCGGCCTTTCGGAACGGCAACCAATCAAATCGCGAGGATCCGCCTTCCTCAGCCCTCACCCAATCAAAGGCCATAATGAAAAAAAATGAGCCCAGCGTGAACGTGAGGCGGGGGTGCTTTGGAGACGGCGCCTGACGCTGTCCAATCAGATGAGCCCTAACAAACAGACTGACAACCTTCTCCTCTAATCGGCGGTTCATTTCTGCATTCCATCGCAACGCCCCCCCGCCATGTCCATCCGTATAATAAAAGTACCCAATGGGGTCCTGGAAGATCCGGAAGCCTACCAATCTGACTGCTGTTTCAGAAAGTGAGAGCGGGCAGCTCCGGGGGTGGTCTCTGGGCTCCCGCTCCGGGGAGGCCCAGGCTTTGGGGAGGGACTTTTGGGTGTAGCCTCGGGACTGAGGTTAGACTGCAGGGAGGGCGTCCCAGGTGGGGGCGGGGCGGGATCGGCCTGAGGCTGGACCGCCGGAAGGAGACGACGCAGGGACCTTGGTCAGTTTCACCTTGGGGCGGGACTTCCTGTGCGCAACCCGGGCCCTGAGGCCGAACTGCAGGAAGCCACGAGCACTCTGGGGACACTGATCAGTTTCCCTTGGGGCGGGACTTCCTGTGACCATCCCGGGGCCTGTGCATGCAGGAGGATCTTCCCCTGGTGGAGAAGGGTCGGGGTGGGCCGAGGAGCCTGGGGTCGCCTAGCCCGGGTCAGCCTCCCCTCTCTGTCTGCATAGCTCCTACAAAAGGCGGTCCAAGGGCAGGATGGCGTGCCCCAACCTCTTCCGCCGTTTGAACTCATCCCTGAGGCAGGGTAAGCGTTTGTAGGGGGACGGGGGGTGCTGAGACCCGCAGGGCTCCCCGGTGCCCGCCTCCCACCTTCCCGAAAATATAATGCCCCCTAGGTGCTACCACCCTCCCGTGTGTTTCTTGTTTACTTCTCTGTGTTCAGGTCTCATCTCCCAATAGAATTTAAGCGCCATGAGGGCAGGCGCTGTTCAGATTTTCGTTTTGTATCCCTGCAGTCCTAAATTTTTTTTTTAAAATAAATTATTTATTTTTACTTTTGAACATTCAATTCTATAAGTTTTTAATTCATCTCCCTCCCCGAGATGGCATGCAATCCTATGTAGGCTCCACATATGCATTCCTATTAAACATATCTTCACGTTAGTCATGTTGTATAGAAGAATTAGAAGGAATGGGAGGAACCATGAGAAAGAAAAAACAGAAAAGAGAGCAAATCATCCTTCGATCTGCATTCAGACTCCATATTTTTTTCCTCTGGATGTGGATGGCATTTTCCATTATGAATCTTTTGGAGATGTTTTAAGTCTTTGCATTGCTAAGTCTATCAAAGTCATCTCATAATGTGGCTGTACTGTTATGTACAGTAATGTTACTACTGTGCAGTGTTCTCCTGAGAAACATACTCATTCTAAAAAGAATATCCATTGTGAATCTAGGAAAGGTTTTATTAATTTTTACGTTCATTCCTGAATGAATGAACAAGTAGTTCCTAAGGGACTGCTATACTTGCTTCAGACAAATGCAAAGTTTATATGCCCTACTTTCCATTCGAATTTTCCTCCCGCATTCCAGGGTTCACTAAATCCCATCCCACCTGACTCTACCTTCCTGCCACATTCCTTATTTTTTTTATAGAATAACATGATATAAATTCTTTTAAAGGAATTTCTTTAATTGATGTACAATCTTTCTGGGTTGACCTGAAAGTTTGGTTAAAGAGGCAAACAGGCTAAGTGATAATCCTAATTGAATAGGTAATAAATAAAATAAGATAAGAGAGTTGACAAAGTGTTGATTGAAATTACAATCCAGGATATCTGTGTTTTCTTTACCATTAGCATGCCATAACATAGTATGTGTCCATACTTTGGACACATACTTAAACTATTAAGATAAGTCCCATTATTCAAGATAGAGCCTCAGGTCATCTTAATTTAATGGTCATCTTAACTCTGTCCCATCTGGTCTTGTTGACATAGGAAGAGGTATTCTACTCAGAACACAGAAGCTGTTAGGTCCAGGCTCTTCTGGTTAATTAGGTCAGGCTCTGGCCCTTATTGAGGGTTCAAAATGAGATTAAATTATTACCACTGGTATTACAGATATTACATATTTTTTGTGGAAACCTAAGTTCAATTCATCTCTTACATTCTAGTTCTGCTCACTTCACTCAGCATCAGTTGATATAAATCTTTCCAGGTTTTTCTGAATCCACCTTCTCATCATTTCTTAAAGCACAATAGTCTTCAGTTGCTTTTATATACCACAACTTGTTCAGCCATTCCCCAACTGATGAATATCCCCTCAATTTCCAGTTCTTGGCCACTGCAAAAAGAGCTGCTATAAATATTTTTGTACATGTGGTTCCTTTTTCCATTTCTATGATCTCTTTGGGATACAGACCTAGAAGTGGTATTGCTGGGTCAAAGGGTACGTACATTTTTATAGCTCTTTGGGCATAGTTCCAAATTGCTCTCCAGATCAGTTTACAACTCCACCAACAATAAACCAGTGTTCCCATTTTTTCCACATCTTCTCCAGCTTTTATAATTTTCCTGTTTTGTTATGTTAGCCAACCTGATAGGTATGATGTGGTACCTAAGAGCTGTTTTGATTTTCATTTCTCACAGACACATGGGGCCATCCAGAGGGGAGGGCAAACACTACTGGTTACTCTTCTCCCCTTTGGGAGCCACGGGGGGCCATGTAGAGTAGCAACTGTGAGCAGGGCTGGTACTTGGGGAGAGCGGGGGCTGAGGTCATTTGAGGAGATGTTCTCAGTGTCTTGGGGGGCTCCATCCCTCCACTCACATCTCCTTTCCCTTTCCCTCCAAATCAGCTCTCTGCCTGGCCCTAAAGATGCAGCAGGACCAGCGCTGTTCCATGGCCACGCTCAACCAGATGCACCGCCGTGGCCGCCCCAGGTGGCCCCAGGCCAGCCCTGGCCCCATGAATGGCTGTCCCCAGCTCAAGGCCGTGGTGCTGAAGCCCATGATCCGGAAGCCCAAGAAGCCCAACTCTGCCAACCGCAAGTGCTGCCGTGTGCGTTTGAGCACGGGCCGGGAGGCCATCTGCTTCATCCCTGGTGAGGGCCACAGCCTGCAAGAGCACCACGTGGTCATGGTGCATGGGGGCCGCACCCAGGACCTGCCTGGCATCAAGCTCAAGGTCCTGCGGGGCAAGTATGACTGTGGCCACGTGCAGAAGAAGAAGTAACAGGGAGGAAAGCCTGTGGCTGCGTGCAGGGGTGGCTGGGATGGATGGACTGACATGGCGGGAGGCCCAGGCTGCAAGTAGGCAAATAATACCATCATGATGACCCTTACCTTGTGTCTATCTTCTTCCACTTCCCATCCTCCCCTCACGATTGTCCTTTGAGATAGGCTAGGTGGGTAACAGGTGAGGAACACTGAGTCCCAAAGAAAGAAACTTGTCTGATGTGCCATCAGTCTGAGGTGGGTTTTTCAGTTTGGGTAGGTGTGTGTTCTTCTATTAGGCCCTTCCACAACCCCTGTGATGTTCAGGGAGTGACAGGCCCAGCTAAGGAAGCCCCACCTTATACCAGGAATAAAAAGGGATGGGACTACATGAGATATAGACCCTGGAAGGTGTCAAAGAAAGCAGGCAGCCTGTGCTCCCCATGAGCCTGAGTGTGTCTGGTCTGGGCTTCAGAGGCTGCCTGTGGCTGGAGGGCCTGCAGCTGGTCAAGGAGGGCTTGGCCCAGGGGTATGTAAGAATAGGCAGGCTTTGGAGAAGGGTATGAACTAGAGGATGAGGATGACCAAGAGACTGACTAGCCTCAGTGATGTGTAGCAGTGACAGGCTGGGAGGCCCCCCCAGTGGGGGAGATGGCAGCTCTGGGATGACCCCAAAGGATTTGAGATCAACCAGTGGAAGGGCAGAAAGGCAAGCCCCCAGTCAACCCTCCCTACCAGCATATCCCCAACAGAAGAGCTCCACCAGTCTTCAAGCCCAGGAAAATTCCCCACTGTCCACCCCCTATCAGCTGCTGGCTGTGGCAGGAATCTCTCAGGAGCCAGGCTTTCTGCTCAGGACTGTGCTTTTGTTTGGGGTAGGACAGTCACACAGGAAGAGCAGGCTTGGAAAGGTTGCTGTCAACAGGACATTGCAGTACCTTATCTTTCCCCTTCTCCCAACTTCCTTATTCCTATTGGCATCACCAGCTGTCATCCTCTAGTTGCCAAATCTTGTTTCTCCAAAGCATTTCTGCAGCCCTTCCCTTCTCTGGTCCCCTGGGCACTGCTCTAGTTCTGGCCTTTGCCCCTGAGCTATCACCCTCAAATTTTAACTCGGTTGCCAGAGGGAGCTTCCTAACGTTGCCCCCTCCTCAGTCAGATCCAACGGCTTCCTGTCTGCCCGTTGTGCCCTTCCTGTGCTCTCCACTTTCTACAGCCTTGCTGCTGGTTCTCACACTCAGATAAAATGGCGGCTCAGCTTTGCAGGTGTGGATTGGGAGTGGTGGGACCGAAAGAGTCATTCCTGAAAGGAGAACCAGGTTAGAGAAAGATGAGGGGAAGAGGAAAAACGCTGCCAATTCACTTCCCAGTCGACAATCAGGTGCCTGTGTATGCGGGCACTGTGCTGGGTGCTGAGGATACCAAGAGAGTGAAAAGATGACTCCTGCGCTTTGTAGTCTAATAGAAAAGACAATGACTTGAGAACAGCTCTATACAAAGCAAGATGTATATGGGATAAATGGGAAATAGTTCACAGAGGGAAGTGGGTCGGGGAAGGCTCCCTATAGAAAGTGAAATTTTAGCTGGGAATTAAAGGATGCCAGGGAGCTCAGTAGGCAGAAGGGGAGTGGGGAGTGTTCCAGGCATGAGGGTCAGCCAGAGACAATGGCCTGAGATGAGACTCTTGTGCCTGGAACAGCCAGAAGGCCAGGGGCACTGGTGGAAGAGTGCCTGGAGGTGATTAAAGTGTAAGAAATCCAGGAAAGTAGAAGGTAACTAAATTATGAAGGGCTTGGAATGCCAAATAGGGTTTTGTGTTTGGAGGCAATAGGTGATAGGGAACCATTGCAGTTTATTGAGTGGGGGGGGTTGACCTTGTGGGACCTGGGCTTTAGGAAAACCACATTAGTGTCCAAATGGAGGATGTGTTGGACTGGGGAGAGGCTTGAGGCTGGTAGATCCCCAACAGACTATTGGAGTGATCCAAGCAGGAGGTAACAGGGGCCTGTATCAGATGGCGGCAGTGTCTGAGGAGAGAAGGGGATATGGGATATTGGGGGATGAAAGATAGTGAGAGGCTGACTCCTAG